>JASVEC010000026.1:0-748957 GCA_030770535.1 Batkoa obscura | reverse complement strand
ATTATAAAGAGACAGAATCAAGATAGAGGCTTAACAGAATCTGGATGGTAAAAAATCACATCACACTTTCCAATTTGGGAAGTATGTAGATGATAGATATATTGGACATGGATCTTTAAGAGTCTTTAATGAAGATTTCATTAGCCCAGGTAAATAGAATTTTTAATTTTTAATACTTATAATATCACTTGTTAATATTAAATTTATTAGGTAAAGGATTTCCACAGCTTTTAAGAAAAGATTTTGAAATCGTTACTATTGTTTTGAAAGGAACTTTGAATCATTATGACTGTAAGCTTTAATATTATAATTGAATGTTTGTACTAAAAAGGAATAGCTATTGACAACAACTTAAGTTTAGATGCAGGAAGTTGCCAATTAATGACATGTGGAAATGGAATAAAACACCTTGAAGAAAATGGAAGTTATGATGATACTTTGCAATACTTACAGCTATGGTTTGCACCTAGTTTTTCAGATTTGGAAAGTAGCTACTCTCATAAGAAATTCGACTTTGAGTATACTAAAAACAAAATGATACCTTTGATATCCCCATACCATAAAGTAGATAAAGTTCCAATTACTCATATACAAGTTGAAGACGAAAAAAGTAAAAAAAACAAAATAAAAAATGATAAAGGCGAAACAAAAACTGAAGTAAAAGAAGTTAAAAAAGAACTTGAAAATGAAACTAAGATAAAAAATACTTTGGGAATAAACTCGGATTCATATATATATTATTCCCAGTTAGAGCCAGGGAAAAAAGTAATTTGCGAAATACAAAACGGAACCAAAAGGAAAGGATATGTACACCATATCTCTGATGACGATAGTTCATCTTTGTTATCCATTAATTATGAGCAAAGGTTAAAACCAGGGGATGGTGCTTTTATTGGTGGACTAACTGACGTTGAGTCTTTGGAGTTCAAAAATTTAGGTGATAGTAATGCTGTATTTATTGTTATTGACATGGCTTAATTCAGGGATTTTTAATCCATCTTCCTATTATTGACTTAAATTAACTATTATGCATAATAAAGATTCAATCAGTATCTATTTGTATTATTATTATTACCTATAAACTTAATAAAAAATTCATGACGTCAATCTCCCTGTGGCGAAAAACTGTGAAATTTTCAATTTACAGCCATTTAAAACTCAGCATCCTATTGGCTATAGCATAAGCAAACTAAAAATCGACAAAAAATGGATAAATATAGGTCAAACATAAAAAGCTTAGAAACCAATCTTTGATACAAATAGTTTACAATTCAACTATGTTTTCCTCAATATTTGGCTATAACCCTTTGGACGAGTTGATAGGTAACCTCAATATCTAATAAAAGTTTTTTTTGGTTTTAATTTAGTTTAAAGATAAGGCGACCTCCGAAAATCTACCAAGTGGCCAAGAAGACATTGCTTTAAACTTAGAAATAAGTGACCAGATAAGGTCAAAAACGTTTAACCCAAAAGATGTAATAACTTCATTAAGACGCAGACTAAGGCATGCTAACCCAAACGTACAATTACTAGCTTTAACAGTAAGTAGGAACTCGTATAATAAGTTATGATTTATAACTTTTTGATTAGTTAGCTGATACTTGTGTGAAGAATGCTGGAGATTTATTTTTAAAAGAATTAGCTAGTAGAGAATTTATGGATGATTTAGTCTCAATATTAAAGCACCCAGTAAATATAATACAGTTATTTAATTACTCATAGCTCAATTATATTTGATTATAGGGTGGTATAAATCCACAAGTAAAAACGCGATTATTAGAATCTATTCAAAGCTGGTCCATTTCATTTAAGGGCAGATCTGATTTGATATATACCTCTCAAATCTTTGGTGCTTTGAAGGCTCAAGGCTATATTTTCCCACCTCCAGAAAGTTTATCAAGTGCAATGATTGATACTAAAATAGTAATACCATTTATTATTATTTTAATTGTGCCTAATTTTTATAGGCCCCAGAATGGACAGACTCAGAAGTTTGTATGAGATGTAGAACCGCATTTACTTTTACTAATAGAAAGGTAGATATTTTGACTAAATGTTGAAGATTCGAGTTTAAATATCATTTAGCATCATTGTCGTAACTGTGGTCAAACATTCTGCCAAACATGTTCCAGCAATAGTGTTCCACTTCCACATTTCGGGATAAATGACCCCGTAAGAGTATGTACTGGGTGTTACCTTGGACTCAAAAGGGTGAATAACGAGTAAGAAAATAGCCATATTGATATTTACAAATAATAATTACATTTAATAGCTCAACATCTCTTTCACTCTCAGAGTTTATTTCCACAGAAACTCCACCCAACGCAAATAATCCAGAAACTAAAGCTAATAACTATGCTGATATGAACTCTTCTGATTTTGATGCTGATTTAAGGAAAGCAATAGAACTTTCACTTACGGAAGCCAAAAAAAACGCATCAGACAAAGAAACATATATCGATTACCATGAAGTGAAAAAGCCTGAAATAAATCAAGAAGAAGATCCAGATTTAGCAGCTGCAATTGCTGCTTCTCTGAAAGATATGGAAATATCTCAACATAGAGTTAATAACAATTCAAACTATTTATCCGATGAGATTACAAGGGTATGTATCGTATTAAGTTACGTTATATTATAATTCTTAATCACAAAATATTTAGAAGGAAAGCTTTAAGCCAGAATTACCTCATTTTAATCTTTCAGATAAAGAACTGCAAAATTTATCATTATTCTCCAAATTGATTGAAACAATTGATCTCAATCATGGTCGTATTGATCCTTCCATACATGTAATTTTAATTTAATTTAATTGACATCGCATTAATCTTTAATTTAGAATCTTTATGCAGATATAAGTAGTTTAGCTCCAAAGCTAGCTTTGAGTATAAACGATTCAACTTATAAGCATGGTAATTACCTTGTTTTTATAACATTTATAAATATTAAAGTTACTAGGTCATTTTACTGACCTTCAAAATAAACTTAGCTCAGCAGTCAAAATGTATGACTCTTTATTAGAGAAAAGCATGTATAAAAGACATTATGGATTAAGCAGTACGCCTAATTCTAATCATTATACTTATGGAACCGTAAGTGTATACTAACGAATAATTATTATAATACTAAATTCTATAGGCCCCAACAGCACCAATTAATCAATTTCAGCATAGTGTACCAAGCTCCTATATAGATCCTTCAAGAGCGGATGGAAATCCTCATTATCCTCACCATCCTGCGGGTCATGCGCCTTCGCCACATGAATATAATTACCATTCAGCAGAAACTTCCTCACATTACCCTTCTCCAGGAGCTCCATCCCACCATTATAATAATACACCATCAAATATCCCTTCACAAGTTGCCTATCAACACAATCCGTCTGTACCTAGAGCACCCATTCATCCACATTACCAACCTGACTCATCTGCTCCTAGTGCTCCCTCCTATTATAATCATAGTGTCGGTACGACACCAAACTCACAAGTGCATCCTGCTTATCCCTCTTATCAGCCTAATGTACCAGGAACACCAGGATATCATGAGAATCCTGCTTATCCCCAGGCCGCAACAAATCAGCACCAAGACCCCAACAACCACCCACAACCCCAATCTGCACCTCAGGATACACCATTAATTGAACTGTAATTTTTTGTTATTTTGATTAAATTTATATTTTTATCTAATTTATCCATAAGCCAAAACTACTATTATTAAATTCGTGAATTCTACTTTTTATAAAATATTTCTATAACTATTCTATTTCTTTTAATATAGGGTAGGTTTATAAAAAATAAATATAAAACTTAAAATGATTAATATAGAGTTATCTGGTTTCTTTGTTTTGTTTAATTTTTAAGTGCCAGTAAATGGGAAAATTATTAGTGGAACTTTTAAAAAACATACCCATATATTAATATTTTATATTAATATATATGCAAATAGTGTTTACATTGAAGGCTTGAGGTTTCTTAAGAAACTGACTATCAAATAAATGCTATAAGAAATATCAAATTATAGTAATACTTTCAAAGGTTAAGACTATTAGAATTTAGTAATTAGAGAAAGCAATCAAATATTTAAGGCTTTATATCAGCTTAAAATTGCATTTAAAAATTAATAACTATAGTATACAATATATTGATTTATTTTAACTATTACTTACAATATTTAAAGTTTAAGAACCTTCAAAATAGTTCTTTTAAGAGGTGAGCGTCCTTTAACTTTTGTCTTACCAGCTTCATCTTCAGAGCCTTCACCCGCAAATGTGACCATTCTATCAAAAACCTCTTCCTCAATTCCATCGATTTCTGCTTCAAGCTCTTTATCTCTACCTTCCTTGTTTTTAACCACTTCTCTGTAATAATATTCACAATCATGAAGTAAATCTGTCAATTCTTTTACAGTTGCAGCTGAGTTGAAACGTTTATCATAGTTACACAACTCATAGATAGTGGCTTTACCGTCATTGGTTACAACTCCTTGATTAAACTCACGTTTAATGCTAGAAAATAAGCCACGAATCGATAGAGTATTTACAGAAAGGGCGGCAGCAGAGAACAAAGCGATATTTAAAAATTTCATCTTGATTTGATTTATATACAATTGATAGGCAGATATATGATTCTTATTTAAAAAGTTTAGTTATATTTGAATGTTTTTTTTGACTATTTATAGCTAATTTTTTTCATTCATTTTATTTCTCTATACTTTGAATAGTTTTATTTTAAAGGGATTATGGATGATAATAATTGTTAAACGGATAATTTAAACACTATACTCAAATTTAGTAGTTTCACCATACTCTATTTGCAATAAACGGACTATTTATTGTTCTTAAAATGAAATTAATGTTACCTTACGGATATAATAAAGTCTATTATGTAACATTTCCTTTAGGCATCTAAAAACACGCTAAAATGGCTTTGAATATTTTGTCCATATTTTATTTAATGAAACTTTAAAGGTTGTAAGTTGAATATTAAGACAGAAAAGATTCATACATATTATCCTTTTAGATCTATAATTTTAATAAAAACGCATAGAGCTAAGTAATGGTATATAAAGACTAGTTGAAAACACTGATAGTTTAATTCTTTTATGGCTCCTATCTCCAATTCTTTATTTGGATATATTTACTCCAAGCCTTTTAGCTTTTTATGTATGCTGGCTAAAAATAACGAAGTGACGTCAAGGATATTATGAGAACAACAAAAGAAGCCTACTAAATTTGCAAGCCTCATGTGATATTTTACTTTTCATGATCTCTAAATTTTTTAGGTATAATCCCCAAGCTAAGTATCAAAACAATTCTACAAATAAATATCGCAATTCTTTGAATGCATGCATTCAGAATTTCAAAGGTTTGAATTTTTGTAGTTCTTATATATTTTGGCCGCGTCCAACTATTTTTGAAGTAATAACTCCACTTTTATTTCCTATCTCACTATCCTGCTGATTTCAAATTTTATCCATTAGTAAAATTTACTTCTGCTGCAATTCTAATGGGACATTACTAATTAAAAACAAAATTTTCTCAAAACTATGCTAAAAACAGAAGCCAATTATTAAAAAAACCAAACAAACGAATATTGATTCTAAAAGTTATCGCATATTAGATCGCAATAAAATTGCAACAGTGTACTATTTTCAGTCTTTAAAACCTTAAAGAATCAATCAACCCCAGCGATTTGCTATTTTAAAAATCAAAAATAATACAATAAAACAATATTTATATAAAAATACTTTCATAGCTTTCATAAACCCTTGCTGCTAATATCAGTCGAAAATTTCCATGTGGTATTTCAAAATATTGAATTTTAAATTCTATTTTTAGATACTTTATCAACTAATAGCTTTTTATCGTAATAATAGACTTTAAAAACTCCTTCTTAATGTTGATTGATTTATTGTCTGTTTTTAAATTATTATCTGTTAAATATCAAACAACTATCATATTTAAAGATCTAGCAAATGCTTTAATTAAAATGTTTTATTTTATGAAATTTCAAGTTACAACGTATATTCCAATTTATTGATGGCATCTATAGGATCAAGGACTATACTAATTTTTATGTATTGAAAAATTAGTTAGAATTACATTTACTGCTATAATGTCTTTATGTAAAAAACTTTTGGACTTATAAACTAAATAAATCTTAAAAATAATAGCAATCAAATTGGACAACTTTATTACAACAATTGGTAAAATCAATTCAATATATGGGGATGTATCTTTTTGCCTAGCAACTTTACTAACAATTTCTCTGCTCAAATAGCGCTTAAAAATAGAAAAAGTAATGAGACCAGAAAAAATATCTCAATATATAAAAAACTATTTGTTATACAAATCTCAATCAAGAAAACAAATCGAATAAATTAATGAGATTTATTAAACACCTGTTTTTTTCACTTTTTCGTTATTCCATTAAATATATCAAAAAACAGCTTGAATAGTAATGAATTGATTTTTCTTTGAGCTTTAATAAAATCAATAGCTTTTCAAAGGCATATTAACAATTCTGCCAAGTGACTGTATAATAACCCAACTATTATTTGAATGCTATAAAGTCAAAATGGCTAAATTTAAATTTACGTCATAAAATGGAGGTATTTTTTTTGGTTTCATTACTTCTACTTTTTAAGCGCTATTTGAGCGGAAAAACTATTAGTGAAATTCTTAAATACAAAAATACTTCTAAATTATCAAATTAGTAGTATGTCATTTATTAAACTTGGGTTTTTAATATATATAATTGTTACTCTCAAGGAAATAACGGCTTGTTTATAAATATCTTTACTAATTTGAGGGTATTTAAACTAAATGACAGTTTGATAATCAAAGGCCACAATGTTAATCGAAAAACATCAAAGTTAAATACTATTAAAGTTTTTATCTCATCAGCCTATATCCTATTTGTCTAGGAAGCGTGTTAAACTCGCTAAACATTTCTTAAATATTAATTGCATCTCGTCCTCTACAAAATACAAATGGTGAAGATTAAAGTGTTTATCAAAAAATAGTCATTGTTATTTATTTATTCGATAATGATATATAGAAAGGTTTATTAAAGTCATCTAAGGGAAATAGTAAATTTGAAAACCTCTCTTCAATGATCAAGGCCTTATATGATTGATGAACAAAAAGACATTAAAAATATTAAGTTTGCTATTGCTATTGCTATTTTCATTCTCTTTATTGATTTATGATATCAATTCTGCATTTTTATAACGCATGATCACTAGTATATTTTTAATATAGCAATATTAAAAATAGTATATAGATTCCTTGGCTCTCTGACTGATGGGATCATACTACTCTGGATCCACAATCACAATATTGTTTAGTAGTTTGAATTGATTTTGAGTATTTTTGTCGCGCTACTTCTACACTATAATTTGGAAATATTGCTTGTAAATCAGCCTAGCTACTGTAAATTATTGAAAAATACTTTTGCATTCTTTTGCCAATGAGATGACTACTGGTTTATATTATAAGGCTCAAGATAAAAAATTAAATAAATGATCTCTAAGTTAAATACAAAAATACAGCATCGATAAGTTTATTGAAAATTAAATACAATACTGCTACAGTAATTATTGAAAGTAGTTAGATGTCAAAGCAATGCCTTCTATTAGCTTGAACTCTTGGTTTAAAAATTAATAACTACAGTATACAATATATTGATTTATTTTAACTATTACTTACAGAGTTTAAAGTTTAAGTATCTTTGAAATAGCCCTTTTAACCATTGAGCTTTTATCATCCTTTACATTGCCTACGTCGTCTTTAGGGCCTACATCACCTGCAAACGAATCTATCCTTTTAAAGACCTCATCCTCAATTCCATCGATTTCTGCTTCAAGCTCTTTATCTCTACCTTCCTTGTTTTTAATTACAGCTCTATAAAAGTATTCACAATCCTTAATTAAATCTAATAACACTTTTACAGTTTTAGCTGAGTCGAAACGATTACCATAGCCAGATAATTCAGAAATAGTGGCTTTACCGCCATTGGTTACAACGCCTTGAGGCTCATGGGAGGATCCTTTGTTATTATCATTTTGAAGCGATTTCAATATTTTGTTCAATTTTTTACCACTATTTTTGCAAATGCTTTGGCATTGGTCATTATTGTTATTATACTTTTCAATCACCCTTAACGTAGCATGGCAGCTTGACAAACATTTATCAGTAGCATAACGTACCACTAGCTCCCTTTTACTATAGTTGACACCTTGGTGAATTTCACGTTTAACATTTGAGAATAAACTATCAACGGATAAAGTATTTACAGAAAGAGCAATGGTAGAAAATAAAGCAAAGTTTACAAATTTCATTTTGGTCTATTTAATTTATATAAAATTGATAAGTTGATATATTTGAATTTAAAAGCTAATTTATATTAGAATATTTTTTTAGACTTTTTATAGTTGATTTTTTTATCTTACCTTGTTTCTCCGTACTTTGGTTAAGTTTTATTTTGATTGGATTATTATGAATGATATTGAAAAAAAAGGATTATTATCAGACGCGGATAATTTAAACAATATACACGAATTTATATGCTCTCCATTTTTTATTTTTAATGAAAAGGGCTATTTAGTGTTCTTAAGATTTAGTTTATGATATTATTACGGATGTATTAAACTATGTGGTATATCATTTTCTATATACATCTAAATTATGCAGAGATAGATTCTTCGTTTTAAAATTTTGTCCACTCGTCGTGAAGCACAAAGCTTAGAAACATCTTTAGTCAAAAACTGAGATAAAAAGTAGTATTCCCACATGTAGGATTTTTTAAAATAGTTTATTTTTAGTCAGAATTATATGTAGTTAATTTATCAGATACAGATATATATTGTAAACAACTTTGAATTAACTATATTATACCACATTTCCTTTTTTACGCTAATAGGTTCACTACCAGCCTTCTAGCTTAGTATCCATTTGAATAAAATAATAATCATATCTAGAACCAATAACAAGAATCTATAAAATCTTACTGTGGATTAACATCTTACCTTCTTACAAGAGTCACTGAACCTCTCAAACATATTGTCTAAGAAACAGAATAATTAAGTCTGTAAATAAACTCGATTTTTTTGATTGCATGCTTGGTATCTTATCTCGAATTTTTAGAATCTGGGACCTTTACAGTTTTTGTTAAGCTAACCGACTTTAGTAATACTTTAAAACAACAATTCCATTTTATTTACTATCTTGTTATTCTAGCGATTCCAACTATTATATAACTTTTATTATTTTCCAAACTTCTAAAACCTTCAAAGATCCAATCAACTTTTGTTCATTTTAATATTAGAAGAAATCAAAATATATAAAAATCTATGACAAAAGCGAATGGTAGCATAATATACTTTATCCATTATCATTGAGAAAAAGGTTATTGTCAAAAGCTTTCTATCCTAGTATTAGTGGCATGTATGGATATTTATTTATATCTCATGTCTTTAATTGGCAATTTAGATGTAATATTCAAAATTTCTAATAAATTTTTTATATATGCGGATGTATTTTTTTGCTTAAAAATTTTACTAACAATTTTTCCGCTCAAATAGCGCTTAAAAATAGAAAAAGTAGTGAAACCAGAAAAAATACCTCCATATCAAGTTTTATTTGTTTGGTTAGGTTGGAGTTTAAGACCTATTTAATTCTCAATTCATTAAAGCTACCTAAGGCATTAGATCCTAATATATGGGAATGTATTTTTGTATTTAATGATTTTACTAACAATTTTTTCATGCAAATAGCGCTTAAAAGATGTAAAAAGTAATAAAGTCAAAAAAAGCATCTCCATATTTTGGCATATTATGTGTATTTAAGTAGAGTTATTCTTTACTATTATATAATATTTTGATATTAATGTGACAAACTCACAGGTACAAATATATAAAAATGATAAATATCAAGCGAAATGACTTCAAATTTTATAAGAAATTGGAAATTAAAAAACATAAATAAAATAAATTTAATAACTAGGCTAATCAGTCTAAATCATGAATAACAGTAGGAGTAATTTGCTTCTTTTTAGGTCTCTCTTTAAAAGAAACAATTTTTTTGACTTCATTTAAACCGGCATTTAAGTGATAACGAATTTTTTTGATGCTACCGATATCCTTTTTAACTAACTGATACTTTAGTTTGAAATCTCTTGGGATCAACGCACTTAATTGGGATCTTAAATAATATTTGCTACCTTTGATCATCCCATTTTTTAAATAGTCGAATGAACGAGAGACTATGGCTAAAGTCATGGTTATCATTAAGAAAAAAAGGAATAGTAACTTCATTTTTATTTATTATTTACAGGTATTGTATACTTAAATTAAAAATATTAATAAATTAAACTAAAAACTAATTTTTATGAAATATTGTTTCCTTTTATACTAATTAAACGGAGTAAATTTATATTTTCTCTTGCGGAGTAATTAAGTTCCTTTTTTAACTTCCGCTTTTTATTGGCTTATTCAAGTTCTTTTAAATAATCTATTTTTATTATAGTCCCATACGTTACTAGTGTTAATATCCTTCTCAAACTAGTCTTTAATGATGCTATTAAAGAGTATAGCTCAACTACCTTTTAGATAAAAATACGAGTTTTTTTAAAATATATATTTACTAAAATATTAGTAAAAAAGCACTATTGGCAAAGCATGAATTTTTTAACGAGTTTTATTTTGATGCATTACTTTTTCGGAAGATGTGTAGATCAGAGTTTAAAACAATGAATTTACCCAAAGTCAAAAAAATGGAGGAGTAAATCAAGACGTCACTCCTAAAAACGTCAAGAAATTAATAGTAGAGAATATAGTTATCAAGTTATTTATAAACTCGAGTTTAGTCTACTTGAAATTTACAAAGTAGCATATTTGAATTTCTACCTTAAACATACCATGCTGATTACAATATTTACCCTATAAGTAACATTGTTTTTTAAAAAGTAATTAGAAAAGTAATTAGCATAAAATTTTCAAAGAAAATATATTTTTATTTACATACTAATAACCTTTATGGCTTGAATTTACTCTTAGCATCCACAATTTTAGCTTTAAGGTACTCCAACTCTTGTTGTAACTTAACCGTTTTAGAAGAATCAGTATTAAGTTGAACAAAAGCGATATTGCAATCATTAATAAGGTTATCAAAATCAGCGTAAGACCTAGCAGCGGCTAAACGACTATCTACTTTTACTAAAGTAGCGATTTGAGTACTACCACCTGGATTACCACCTGGATTACCAGTATCTGGATGTTCTCTTGCAAAATCTTCTTGAGCTACTTTAATACGGTTTTGTACTCGAAGCCATTCACTATTTAATTCATTGATTCGGCTTGGGTCATTGTTTAATAACTCATTATAAGATGTACTACATGAGCTTAATATAACATCAAACTCTTCTCTCTTTTTTACTAGCTTGATTTTGTTTTCAATGTCACAGCGTTGGAAAATAGTTTGACCTGGAGGTATAGTAGGTATTGGGGTCGAAGAGGAAGTTGTAGTGGAAGTAACAGGAGGCTTAGTGGTAGAAGTAGCAGTAGTGGAAGTAACAGGAGGATTTGTGGTAGTAGTAGAAGTAACAGGAGGATTTGAAGTGCTAGGACCACCTGGTGGATGAGATAAAAAGTAATCGTTTTTATATTTTGAAAATTGCTCTTTGATGTAAACAATTTCAGCTTGAAGTGCAATCGCATTTTGTTGAGATGAATCTCTTGCCAATAAAGTATTATAGGCATTGTTACAATCATTCATTATTTCATTAAACCCACTTTCAGTAGTTGCTGCCTTTAAACGAGACTCGAATTTACATTCGACTGCTATTGGACCATACCCACGTCTTGTTATTTGATGAGTAACATCATTACTAAGTAATGAAAAAGCAGAGATGTAAGAAACCCCAAAAGCTAGGATAAGGTTATAAAATTTCATAGTCTAAACTAATAGTAATATTGGTTTGTTGATGGTTTTAGGCTGTTTATATAGTTTTCATTCATAATTAGTAAAAGTTAAATGTTTTTTGTTTTTTTTGTGAGTTATTAATCTTATTACAATTTATCAACTCATGACCAAGGCGCTCTGGAATCCTTAGCATCATCCTCTATTTTTGGGTTAAAAATAGAAATGAATTAGTGATTTTCATTGTATTTTTAGACTGCTTAAAATATTAAAAATTGATTGCAATCACTATTTGTAATTCTTAATTTAAACTATTATGTTTCTTCGTTCTATTGTTTCATATCTGTATTATTTATAATATATTACATCGTTTTTAACTTATCATAATTGTTCATTAACATAGTTAAATTAAAACGATAAGTTTCAGTATTGAAAACAATAAAGTGACTACTTTTTTAAGGATAAATACCCTTAAGGAAAAAAAATGAAATAATTCAAGGCTAAATGGCCATAAGATAAGTCATAATATAAAGAGCTCAATCCGTGTGTATAAAATTAACTCATCAATGTTATTAATAGTAGTTAAATAATAATAAACAACTCAAATGAGACACTTGTTCAAATTGTTTTATTTTTAGACTAAAGAATTTTATTTTTTTTAGTCATCTTTAAATTGCTATTATTTTCAATAAAAACTTGAATTGTTAAAACTTAATACTACAAATTAAAGGATAATTTGATAAGGTAAATTCATATATGTAATTAACTTATCAGTGATAGAAAATATATATTAATGTATTATTGAGTCTAAAAGAGACATGTCTATACACAAGTAGTTTATTTTTGTAGTCGAATATCTAATAATAATTCAATTATTTTTAGATTAGAAGTGAAAATTCGGCTTTTCTATACTCACTTTTAAATTATTATTACTTAAAAAGGTTGGTATGAGTGTGCTCTTTATTTATTAAGAGTTCATTCCTTTTTATATAATATTCAACAAGAAAGTAGTCAGTAATGAAGCAAAGATAGAATTTTATAATATCAGTCTTATTGTATAAAGTTAGAAACTTGAGAAATAAATAATAGATTGTGTAAAAAAAAGTATGCCTTCTATCGGAATCGAACCAATGACCTTCCGCTTACTAGGCGGACGCTCTGCCAACTGAGCCAAGAAGGCAAACATGACAATACAGAATTTGAGTTTATCCACAAAATATAAAACATAGTAACTTTATTATTATAGCTATTGATGACAAAAGTTGAAATAGCATCAGCAAATTTAATTGATCAATATCTATATTCATAATTTTTATAAGTTATATATTAATATGAAGTTAATTCAATGAACTATCATTCATTAAAAACAAAGGAAGTAAAAATCCATGTAGCATAACTCATTATACTATAAAAACATAAAACTCATAATTAAAGTTGAATACTTTATTGATGATGCAATGTAAAAAGAAAATTAAAATTGATAAGGGGATAAGATAAACAAATATCTTCTTTACCAACCCCAACCCCATGGACGTCCCCAACCCCATCCTCCTCTCCATCCCCATGGACGGCCCCAACCCCATCCTCCTCTCCATCCCCATCCTCCTCTCCAACCCCATGGACGTCCCCAACCCCATCCTCCTCTCCATCCTCCTCTCCATCCTCCTCTCCAGCCCCATGGCTCAGCAGCAAAAGCAGGTGCACCTGGAGTCGAGTTTAATTGCTCATCTTGTTTTTCCTCTACTAAATTTGAGTTTGGTTCCACTAAGTTCGAATTACTCTCTTCCATTAAGTTAGAAATAGGTTGATTTAAGTTTTCTTTCTCAAGGAGTAAAGCATTATTTTGATTCAATTCATTTTCAGTAGCTGGAATGGTGCTGCAGTTAACTACAGCTGCAGTGAATAGGATTAAATGATTGAGTTTCATTTTTGTTGAGGTATATGTAATGAATAGTATCGGTTTATATAGTTTTGTTTCTTACGCTTATCACTTTTATCAGTTTAAAGTTTATCAAGCACCAGTTCATTTTGTAATGTTTATTATTATGTTTAGTTTGTTCTATTGTTTTATTGTTTGTTATATTTCTTATAGCATGATTAATTTTTATCAATTTAGGTTTATTAATTTTTTCATTTTTTATATTAATTGTTAATTCTTCTTATCAGCTGTTAGTTAATCAAGTGGTTTATTTTATTATTATTATTATTATTATTATTGTTATCATTATTTAATGAATAATCAGTATTATTTTATATAACTTAAGAGATACATAAAGTAATAACAAATAATAAACAAATTAAGTTTAAACAACATAAATCTAATATTTAGATTTTAAATATTTTGGTCATTATTGATCAATAGATTTTGTGTTTCAAAAGTTAACTTATTAAATCTCCTTTTATTTGTGATATTATCAATTTTTTTGTCAACTTTCTTTATTGTAATACAAAACTCTATCTTTTTCATGAATATATTTTACTGAGAGTAAACAGAATAAATACTATAATAATTTTTTAATACAATCTATAAATAATAAACTTAATAAACTCAAGTTTATTATACATCAAAATCAATTAAAAAATAAAGCTAGATAAATCATTTATTGAGTGCACTCATAGATTATGAGTATAGACATAATTATCATATTCAATTATTAAGTATACTTTATTGAATTGATAAATTTCTTATTTTAATAAAATACTAATAAATTAAAAATTATCCTTAATCTATTTCAATATAATTAAAAACTCATCATCTAATTATTTATATTTTAATAAGTGTAAATTATAGATGTTTTTTTTACTCTATACATACGTTATAACATATAGTATAATTTATTTGAAACAATACAGAAATTGAAGAGAATAAAGCAAATAGAAGTGGAAGAGAAAAGCTTGAAAAAAATAGATTAATGTTAACAACTAAGCTTATTAATTCTATCAGTTCATACTGTTTATACTTCTACTTTTGTTCTTTACAGGCTGTTGTTTATTATCCGTATGATTGCCAGCTTTTAATTTAATTATGACTAGATATTAAATTGATGTGTATGTACTAAACATACTGTTATGACTAAAATAAGAGTACACTAAGTTAATGGAAGGTTTTATTTAGTTTAAGTCAAATGTTATCTTTTTAAGGCTTTTCAACCATTTTAAAATTAAATGCCATTATTTTATACAAAGCTTCACAATTAATAGCCTTTAAAACTTAATTTGATGTGTAAACAATTATATGGTACTACAAATAAAAATCAAAGCAAATAGTCAAAGGGCACTTTATTTTAATGCAATGAAAATAGAAAACTTAAGCTTATTATGAGAATAACAAGATATAGCATCATATATTACCATTACCAACGACGTCCACCTCTCCATCCACCCCAACGTCCACCTCTCCATCCTCCGCGATAGTAGCCACCGCCTCCATAGTAGCCTCCACCTCCATAATAACCACCACCCCCATAGTAGCCGCCACCCCAACGTCCACCTCTCCATCCACCCCAACGTCCACCTCTCCATCCACCCCAACGTCCACCTCTCCATCCACCCCAACGTCCACCTCTCCATCCACCCCAACGTCCACCTCTCCATCCTCCACGCCATCCACCTCTACGCCAAGGTTCGGTAGCAAAAGCAGGGGTACTTGGTGAAGAATTTAATTGTTCTTTATCCGCTTCAATCAAACTAGGATTGGGTTGTAGTAATAAGTTGGAAACGATAGGTTCCATTGGTACCTTTTGAAGGAATAAATCATTGCTTTCAGTACTATCAGAGGATGAGATAGGAATTATATTACCACAAATTAAAGTGGCAATAAACGGTAATAGTAAAGTGAATTTCATCTTTTTTACTGAGTTGATTTTGAGTGGTATGGGTTTATATAGTTTATTGTAGGTTATACATCACTCTTATTTAGGATTCAAGTATCAAGTATCAAATATCAAGTGTCTAGGTTTAGACTATTACTTTAGTTTGAGTTATTAGGTTATATATTTGTATTATATATTAAATTCATAGATACTGAATAGCGTAAGTGATAAACAATATATTTTTTTAAAGTTTATTTTACTAATATATTAATTGATAGAAATTGTAAAAGTAATAATAATTTGATTTTATAATATTTAAATAAATTGATAACTAATAATAAATATATATACTAGTTAAACAATTTTATTGTTTTTCATTAATATATAATAATAGATTGAATTAGAAGTAATAGAGTTTAAAAAATATTAATCAAAATAAATCATTTTATTTGAATAACATCAAATTAAACAATTTAACATCTCTATCAAGTCAAAATTAAAATAAAACAAATAAAGCCTAAATAACAAAAATAACCTTTATTCAATAATCACAAAAAACAATATCATCCAAAGCCCCTTTCACCACCTTATCTAACTTAATAACAAATAATCAATGGCTAATTCTTCCCTGTTATTAAACTTAATTAAAGCTTGTTCTATTTTTTCTTTTTCAAAGCCCATGTCTAAAAATTTATTATAAATCGTGGGATCAACGGTTGCTTCCGATTTATCAAGACTACTATTGCTATTGTTACCATTCCTCCTATTTTTGCCTCCATTGCTTTTCATATTATTGTCAAACTCATTGGATGGATATTGTTCATATTCTCCTTGTTGTTGCAATTGATAATTTCCTAAATTCAATTCATTAAGATCTTCCCTATTAATAGTAATATATCCATTCCCACTATTACTCCCACTTTCAAAATTTTGTCCAATGTTTCGTTCCGAAGAAGTTGAAGGTGATGAATCCGAAATCTCATTTGTATATTCACCTGTGTAATTTTTACTTAAATTCTCATTGACTTCTGTACCATCAATTAAAGTTTTATCAATATCTTGAAAATTGGATTCATTATGATTATTATTAATGTCGCGGTTATTGTTATTTTCAGAAGTTATTAATTCATTCTTTCCACTTGTTGATGGCTCGTTATATTTTGTAAATATTGCTTTTAATTCTAAATTCATATCCAATTCTTCGGATGGGGATAAATTAATAGAAGCTAAATCTTGCGTTAAACTCGAAACTAACTAAAATTATTATTAAATTTAATCCTAGGTTTTACTTTTTTTACTTTTGAACATTAAATCTAAACCTTACCTCTGTATTATCATTTTGTTTCTGCTCATGAGAGCGAGAAGTTGTAGGTATTGGGGTTGATCTTGTTGATGTTGAAGTTCCTTTAGACTTTGAAAAATCCTTCTCTTGACGTTTGGATAATATACTTTTTTCTAAACTGAAATCGAGATGTAACTGAAAATAAAAATCAATACAATCAGTTCTGTTTTTTTAAATATTAAATAGTTTAAATAGAAACTTACTTGGTTTGCTTTATCTAATAATTTTGGAGTATAATTAGAGGGTAAGTTGATCTAGATGATGAGAATTAATAAAAGGGGATATGGGGGCAAGGGTAAATTGACTTACTTTACTGGGTAAATTAAATTCTAAATAACATTTGACCTTACTAGCGGATAACCAGTTATAATATAATTGTGTGGACATTTTTATTAGTTGAATAGAATAATAAAAATAAAGAATAAAGAATAAAGAATAAAGAGATATTTTTTAAAAATTGCTTAATTATTTGTCATTGGATAAATTCAAGTTTATTTTTAAACAACAGTAAAAATTAAAATAGGGTCAATCATTCAAAGAAAAGGGGAGGGTAGAATGACGTCAATCAAACTAATAGAAATATAATAGAAATCAAATTTTGTCTATATATTATTTCTTTTTATATATTTTATACTTCTTCATTATACCTACAAAAATGATTCACATGTAACCTTATACTGTCTCTATTCAATTAATTACAAGTTCTAATCATTTTGATTTATAGTTATACTACCCTAAATCAAATAATAATCTTAGGAAAAGATCAAAAAGAAAAAATTGAAATCAATGATAAAGAATATCAACTAAATATTGAAAGTAAGAAAAACAAATAATTAACTAATTAATTATTATAAAAAGGGAGATTAATTTTAATATTTAGAAATTAAAACCGATAATGAATATCAATCTTTACTTACTACTTATCCCTTTGAACCCTATTTTGGTATTATAAATATAATAACTCTTAACCAAGGTAACTTATATTCCTTTTACATTAATTAATTAAAAGTTAATAATTATTAGGCATTATACTCTATCTTATAAAATCAATAGAAATCTTACCAATCTTCGATAACAAAACCATTCACAAAATAACCTCAGTAGAAACTATATTTTTAATGAAATCAACTTGGTTTAATAAATATATATTATTTACAACTAATTTAATGATTAATAATGAATCCTTTTACTATTTGGAAAATGGTGATTTAACTGGTGAAGGCTTAAAAAGTGGAATGAATGGAAAAGGGGTAAGCTTTTATTATTATTATGAGATTTCAATTGTGTTTATTTAAGTTACTTTTTTTAGTATCAATCCAAATTTCAGTTTAATAAAGGATTATTGGAATACTTTAGTTGGGAGAAAGTAAGCTTATTTTAATATAATAGAACACATAATAATATTAATTAATTAATTATTATGTTAGTTTCATAATTTTTCAAATATTATAATCTCTGGATGTAAGTTTGTTTATTTGTTTTATTTCAATAATAAATTTATTAATATAAATTTTAAAAAAAGACGTTGAAATTTTAACGGAAATAATTGATAAAGATAATACTTTAAATTGTTGTTTAATATCAAAAAGAAGTAATCAAAGGATAGGTAATTTATATCAAATAATTAACTAATCAAGTAACTATAATAATAATAATAATAATAATAATAACAATTATTATTATATAGGAATTCGATTAATTGAACGAGGAATGGATTTATTAGGAAATTGTAGTAATACTATTGAAACTGAACAGATTATACATTATAAAAATAGAAAGTATAATTTTTCAACAATAAGAGGACATGTACCTTTATTTTGGTATCAAAATAATTTTGAAGTTATCAATAGTATTCAATTAACTCAAAACAATGAATCAAAAATGGTAATTTTATTTTTAATTTTATTTATAATATTGTTTTATAAATGTAAATGAAAAAACTAATTAAATTAATTATTATTTAGTTTAATGCTTTTGAAAAGCACATTCAAAATATACATAAAAATGGAAGGCAATTAATTCTAATTAATTTATTAAAAGATAATGGAAATGAAAAAATATTAAGTGCAAAATATCAAGATTATTGTAATAAGAAAGAATTAAATTATTTTCATTTAAAAAATCATCTTGAAATTAAGAATTATATTGAAGAATTAAATAGGTAAATTAAATTTATTTTATTATATATATTTGTTTATTAATAATATTAAATTCATTTATTTATTTTTATAGTTATTCATTAAATGAATTATTAAATCTAAATTTTCGATTAAATTGTAAAAGTTGTATTGATCGTACTAATGGTTTTCAATATCAATTAAATCAATTAATATTAAAAAAAATAATACAACAAAATAACAATAATAATAATAATTTGACTATTCTCTCTTCTTTTTACAAAAAATATCAACAATGCTGGATAAATAATGGAAACAATTTATCAAAATTATATAATGATACTAATTGTATAAAAAAATATATGACATCCTCACCACAAGATAATAGTATAATAGAATTAATGTGGATTTCTATTAACAGAAAAATCTATTCTTATTTTTATCATGGTTATAAATTTGATGGTTATCAATTTTATTTTACTAGCAATTTAAATAATAATGATAATAATCAACAACAGCAATATCAAAAATATAATTTAATCCAATTATTCAATTTCAATTTATTCAATCTTACTGTCTATTTACTTTTAACAACTTTAAATTATATGTATATAAATAATAATAGTATAGTTAATATACTCCTATCTATTACTTATACATTAACTTTATTTTTAAAAAAACCAATAACATCTATATTTATTGATAAATCCAACGATAATTGAATAATTTAATTTGAGTAATTAATTCATTATTATTATTGTTATTAATTAAATGATATTTGATTATATCTTCATTATTTAATGGTATATTAATAAATCTTAAATTAATATCTTCTACTTCTTTTATGTTATCATTTATATTATTATCATTGTTATGATTTATGTTAAATAATAAAGTATTAAGTATTGGCAATTTATAATTTATTGTTATAAAATTCATTTTTAAATAAATTTGTTTTAAATAAATATTAAAAAATAACAACAATTGGAAAGATTGAAATATACCATTCAATTTGATTGTTTGATATCGATTATTATTATTATTATTATCATTATTATTATTATTATTATTATTATTATTATTGCTCAAAATGTTATTAATATTATCTAAGTTATTACTTATTAATTTAACCTAAAATAATAATTAATAAATTGTATAATTTTAAAAAATTTAGCTATTTACCTTTGGTACTATTGTCATAGCATTCATAAAATATTGATTTGAAATTAACCTTGGTAATTTTAATTTTAATGTATTAAAATTAAATTTATTATATTCCATTAATTCCAATATATAATTTTGAATCCTTAATATATCTTTAATAATTATTTTATTTTTTGGCTGTCTTATTAAATCTAAATATTTTCGTTGATCTTCTTTTTTTAAACTAAAAATAAAAATAAAAGTAAAAATATCAATTATTATTACTATTGAATTTCTTTTTTAAATTGACTTTCTTCTTACCTTATAAACACATTTCGTTCACTTTTTAAACTCATACTAGTATTATACTTTTCAAAAGAAATATCTGAAAATGCAAAAAATATTAAAAACATTAATTTCAAATAAACTTATAATAAATATTTACCTCTTAATTTTAAATCATTTAGAAATTGTTGATTAGAATTAAAAATAATTGCATTGCAATTATTATCAATATTTAAAAATAATATACTCATTTCATCAGTAATATAATAAAAATGGTCTAATAAATGGACTTTTAATTTCATTATTAATTCATTAAAACTTTGTTTCCTATTTAAAATAAATAAATTGTTAATATTTTATTCTATATAGAAGATATATGTTATAACTTACCATTCTTCTTTAATATTATTAAATTGTTTCATCAACTCATTTTCAATTTTATTAATTGGTTTTTCTTTTTCTTTTTTTAATAAAATCCCATTCATTTCTTTTTCTAATTCATTACTTATATCTTCTTTTGGATATTGATAACTAATAAAACAAGCTAATAATAAAGCCTGAATAAAAAAATTCTATCAAAATCTATTCTCATAATCATAACAAAAATATTTTTTTACCTCTTTATTTAATTCATTATAATTTATGTAGCGGTGATTATTATTATTATTAATATTATGATTATTAAACAATGCCGTTTTATAATAAGTTGCTAATGTAATTAATTGTTCGTCAATAATATTAAATAATTGAATATTGGAATCTAATTTTAATATGATTTCTTCACGTAAGATATAATCTATTGGAAAAGTAGAGGACATCTATTGAATAAAAACAATAATAACAATATGATATTAATTAGTATTATGATTCTTAATGGTAGTGATTGTGAACTTACTTTAAACTCTTTATGATTTTTTTCTTTAGTTTTATTATATAAACTTAAAAAATTTTGTCTTTTAACTTCTATATTAAATAAATATATAAATAAAATAGTACGAATTATAACATTATTAATAGCACCTATCTCATTCTTTTTTATATCTTCTTTACTTTCTTTTATCTAATTTTTTTTTAAATATTTATACTCAACTAATTAACTTAAATCTTACTTTATCTTCTGTCTTCTTTTTATTCTTTTTTCTATTATCAAATTTAAAAAAAGATTCATCCGATAAATTGCTTTCTTCAAATAACTCTTCGCTCATTGTTTCTTCTTCGCTCTCTTCTTCAATATTATTTCTCTCCCCAATGTCAAACGAATTTAACTTATTTCTAACCTCCTTTGTAAACCCCTTATTCTCCATCTTCTCAACTTCCATCTCTTGATTAATACACATTACTTTCAGTTTATTTAAAATACCGCTAAAATCTTTAAACCCAGATTGTTTTCTAAACTCCATCTCTTCCTTCTCCTTTCCCGTTTTCTCTTCCCTCTCTCCTTTAATCACTCTAACAAATGGATTCACTCCTTCAAATTTTCTTAGTTTTTCAGAATCCATCAACTCTTGTAAAGTAATTCCAAGCCCTTTATCTTCTTCAAAACACCCTAATATATGATGAAAATTTCTAGTACTTTGATCCATTTTACTTTCATCTAATAGTACACTTCGACCTCCACCAGCATTTAATTTTCTTTTTTTAATCTCCGTTCGTACTACTTTTTGAAACAATTTTTCTTTTATTAACATGGTTTCATTGGGATTATATTGTAATATAGAAGTTGAATGAAGTAATGATGTATTAGGATGATTTGGTAGGGTGACATTGTGATTGATGGAAGTGTTGAATTGTAACTTACTACGATCAAGGAACAGAGAAGTGTCATGAGTTGTGCCTTCTTTTTTTCGATTAGATAACTGACGCTGGCGTAATTCTTCCATACTCATGAGGCTCCCATCTTCTTTTAAATATTTATTTAATGCTTTTTTCATTTTAATATATTAGTTAATTGAATAAAGGACGAAATTTTATAATTTTTTTTAATTGTTTAAAAATAGCAAATTTTAAAATGAATTTTGTTATAATTGTGATTGGTTCATTCAATATTAGTTTGGAATCAACATTTGAATTTCAATAAATAAAATATTAAATAGAGTTATTAATATAATACATAAATGATCCTATTAAATTAAGATTTTATTAGCTAGTCATTATTAACAATATCTGTCTTTATATGTTAATAGACTCTTTTATTGAACTTTGATTATTTTGATAATACTAGCTTGAGCTTCCTTCCCTTAAATAAAGCTTCTTTCTATTAAAAATAAAAAGCTTTTTAACTTATCAATAATTGACCAATATTTTCAGTAAATATTATTAAGTAAAATATTATTGTTGGATAAGATCAATAACTTAGATAAAACTTTAAATGAAAGAGTAGTAAATTGATGATAATATAAAAGGTAACTTTTATTTATATAGATAAAAGTAAGTTAACATTAAACTAAAATGGGATTTTAGTTTAATTATATTAAATAAAATCATAAGATATATATATTTATTAGAACTTATAATATTATCAGCCCTTTTATTTCAATTTTTAATCAATTTCAATTTTTTAAACAGTTTCTTATTTTTTCTAAAAATAAGTTTTTTTGAACGTCATATTTTTCAATTTTCTTTCTCAATTCTAAAACCATGGAAGACTTTAAAGATACCGATTACATACCTTACAGCGAACGTAGTGAATGGAAAGACGTTGTCCCAGTTCAACAAAAAGAAGCGGATCATCCAATTGCACCAATTAATTATTCTTTTGAATGTAAGATAAAATAACTAATTACTATCATAAAATAAAAAATAAAACTGAATTTAATGTTTTTTTTAATATCAGATAAGGATGCCATGGATTATTTCCGTGCAATAAGTATTAATAAAGAAGTATCTGAAAGAGCATTAGAATTAACTGAAACTATTATTAATTTTAATCCTGCTCATTATACTGTTTGGTAACTCTATTTTTTTTTTCATAATATTAAAAAAAAAGCAAATTAAAATTTATTTCTACTTGATAGGTTATATCGTCAAAAAATAATCCAATCATTAAATATGGACTTAAATCAGGAATTAGAATTTTTAAAACGTTTAGTAGAAGAAAATCCAAAATGTTATCAGTTATGGTAAGTTATTAGTGCCTCTTTCCACCTTCCCTCCACACTTACTAACCCTCTCTCTTTTAGGCAACATCGTCAATTCATTCTATCCAACCTCAACGATGCCTCCTCTGAAGAAGACTTCATCAATTTAGTATTAGAAGATGATAACAAAAACTTTCATGCTTGGAGTTATCGTCAATGGGTTATAAAAAAATTTAATTTATTTTCCAATGAATTAAGTTACACCAATGATATGTTAATCAAAGATGTTCGTAACAATTCTGCTTGGAATCAAAGATATTTTGTATTAACAAATAATCAAGAGAAACAATTAGATAAGGAAGGAATGGAAAGGGAAATTGAGTTTACTGTACAGAAAATGGAAAAGGTTCCTTTTAATGAAGCAGCTTATAATTATTTAAAGGGTTTGTTGATGTACTTTTATAATGAAAAGTATGCAATTGAATTATTAAATGTAGCTAAAATATTAGAGGATAAGAAGATTAAAAGTAAACATTTATATAGTTGGTATGTGGATATTTATTATGAATTAATTAAATTAAATGATGATAAAAAAGAAGAATTTATTTTGAATGGGATTGAAGTAAGTTTAAAATGTTTATTAATTGTTTTAATTTATAATTTATTAATTTATTTTTATTTTAGTATTGTAATAAATTATTATCCTTAGATATAGTACGTAAAAATTATTGGGAATATCGATTAACTCAATTTGAAGCTTTAAAGCTATAAATTAAAAATTAAAAACATTATATATTTACGTTTTAAAATAATAATTTTATATTATATTATATTATATTATATTATATTATATTATATTATATTATATTATTTATTTAATATATATCCTCATCATCAATATCCACTTTATTTGGTTTTTTATTGGATAAATCCGATTGTTTTTGGTACAATTCAGCTATCTATTGAAATAAAAAGTGATTAAATAAATAGATAGATAAATAAAACATATATTATTATTCTAATTATTATTATTATTTATATTTACCTGTTTACTATCAGTACAATTTTCAGGTGTTTTATCCTCTCTTACACGTACAAATCTTGGAAATCTTAATGAAATTCCTTTTTCTTCGTCATGCTAATTATTTTAAAATAAAAATAGAATTAATAAATCAAATTAATAAATAATCAAATAAAATAACTTACAATACCAATAGCTGCTTTATAAACTGGAGAAATTGAAAGATCTGCTGCTTTAACTTCCCAAACCTAATAAATAATAAAATAAATTTTATAGAAAATAGATCAATAAAATTACTTACAAAAGCAGGTTCAAACCAAATATCAGGACCTTTTGATTCCTCATAATTATAGTAAGATTTTGGTGCTTGTATAATATGTTTTTGTAATTCAGTAAATTGATTTTTTAATACTTCTTCAGAAAATCCAGTACCAATCTATTATTATTATTATTATTATTATTATTATTATTATTATTATTATAGAGTATAACTAATACAATTATTTTAAAATACTCATTTTAATTAAATTAACTTACTTTACAAATACTTTGATACTGTTCTAAATCCTTATCATAACAAGCCAATAAATATCCACCATAAACCCCCGTTCTTTTTCCTTTACCAGTATAAGCACCAATTACTGTTAAATCTACTGAATCTCCAATACCAGTTAAATAATCTTTTTTAACCTAAAAACACAAATTTTATTGAAATTAATAATTAATAGTTTAATAATTAATTACTTTTAACCAATTACGTGATCTCTTTGAAGGTTCATAACTGGATTCTTCTCCTTTCAATAGTTTAACCATTAAACCTTCACATTGATCTGAAATACTATTATCTAAAAAGGTTTGTATATCTTCGACTTCATTTGTAATTAAACTTTTAGCAAAGTTAAACATTCCATCTAATTCATTAAAATTTTCAACTAATAATTGTTTACGTTCATCAAGGGAAGTTCTTAATAAAGACTAAATAAAAATAAAAATAAAAATAAAAATAAAAATAAAAATAAAAATAAAAATAAAAATAAAAATAAAAATAAAAATAAAAATAAAAATAACGTTAAATAGAAACACTATTATTGTTATAATATTAATTTACCTTTTCATTAAAATAAAGCAAATCAAAACCAAAGATAACTACTTTAACTTTAATATCTTCTTCTTTAACATCTTTTCTTTTACGTGTACTTAATATTTGAAATGGTAATAGCTTCTTTTCTTCTTTATCCCATGCTACTGCTTCACAGTCCATTACAAAAGATTGAACATTTTCTTTTTTAAACTAAGATAAAATTCAAAAAAATAAATAAAATCAATTTAATAAATTATTTATGTTATCTTGTTATTTAGTTCAACTTACTTTTCCAACGTTAACAATAATATCTGGATATTTACTAGTCATATCTTCTGAATTTCTTGAATAGATATGCACTTCTCCATTGGGTAATAAATGAATCTATTATATTTTAATTTAATTTAATTTATTAATTTATTTCAATTATTCAATTTACCTGTGCTCTTTCACCATCATATTTATATTCACAAATAAAATCTTTATTCGTAAATCGTTCAAATATAGCATCAAGTCCTTTAGTTGGATGAGCTAACATTGGTTTAATTGGTATACCTAATAAATATAACAAATATAAGTATAATTGATTTTTTAAATTAATAAATATTACCAGGAACTAATTTACAATGTTGAGCTAATTGTTCATAACCTTTTTCAATTAAAATAGGTACAACTAATTCATAATTAGGTAATTCTGAGTAAGCTGTTTTAACCGCTTCAGATGCTTCTTCTAACTCTTTAATTAAATGTTCTTTATTGGATGTGCCTATTTAATATAGAATAAATTCAAATTATTATAATAAATATAATAGTTTCAATTACCATTTCTATACAAAACAGAAGCTTGAGCCAATGATACTAATACTGTTTTTTCAGCTAAACCAATACGTAGTTTACCTTCAAGGGATCTTTAAATTCAATTTATTTTATTAAATTAATATTATTAAATAAATAAATTATTTTTAAAAGAATTACCTTATAAGATATTTAGCTTCTTTACCTTGACATGAAATTAACATATGTTTAATTTTACCGATTTTTTGATTCATGGACTAAAATGAAAGGAAAATCAAAGTTAATAATTAAAATCCATTAAATTTTAAAAAAATCCTAACTGAACGTCCCGTAATTTGTGCAATTTCTTTTAAAGTATTAAATACAAAAGGTAAACTTAATGGCTTGGGTTGAAATATTGTTTTTTGAGTACTACGAAATTCCTAATGAAATTTGATTAATATTATCATTCTAGAATTTTATGGAATTTGAATTACTTGTGCAATTTCTCCAAGATCCTCAACTTTAACTAATCTTTCTTTAATTTTCAAACTACTTGTACCTGTCGCTTCCACCACTGCTTTAATTAATACTTGTTCACCAATACCTAATTCTAACCCAGCGTATTCAGGTGCAATCTAAATTGAATTGTAATTAATTTTTATTATTTTATTATAATTAAAATAATAACTCATACTCTATTAATACAAAGATAAATACACATTACAATAACAGACATTTCTTTTTCATTATTGGACTTGGATTTTAATATTTGTAGAAAAAATTTAGTTAATATACTGATTTTTTCTAAACTAAAATAACAGGTTTGGTTAATATTAATCGTAGTTATGATAATGTATTTGACTTGTTATTTTACCGTTTTGGATTAGCTTCGATTTTTTCAAAGATATCACAAAGTTGACTATAATTTAGATTAACTAAGCTAAAATTAAATTAAAAAGTATGTTAATATATATTTATTATTCTTAAATTCATTATTGTTTACCTTTCGTCTTTTAATTTAACATCAGTATCTTCCAATTTAATATTGGCTATTTTTTCTGCTGCTGAAATATCTTCATTCTCTTTTTTAACTGGCGTAACACTGCTAAATTATTGAGATTATCATCGAACATTTAAAAGGAATTAAACTTACTGACTTGAATCTACTTCTTTCTTTGGTTTATTATTTTTAACTTCAAGTTGTTTTAAAAAAAAAGGATGAATTTCTTTTTTTACTTTAGGTTTAGTAGGAATTGATTTAATCTCTTCTTTTTTTACTCTAGAAATGAAGTTCAATTATAATCCAAATTTTCATCGAAAGAATCACCTACTCTACTTTAACCTTGGTGTCTAAATCTTCTTTTTGTTCGCTAATTTCACTCTTGATTCCTTCCTCTTCTTCCTCTACTTTTGCTTTTCCTAATTTTTTCCTCTTTCCATCGGGTGATTGTCTACCATTTGAAACCTTTTTGTTGTTAATTAACTCTTTAATCTTTTTTCGATTTTCATTCTCTTTGATTTCTTTCACTTCTTCTACTTTATTTAAGTTTGGGAAAAATTCACTTATGATGAACTCTTAGTTTATTGTTCATGATAAAATAAAAATGGAACTACCTAATATCTTTTTCACTCATCTTATTTGAATAATAGTTAAACTGAAGTTTTGATAGATTAAAAAGAAATAGTTTCTTTTTGAATTTCGTTATAAACTTTAATGAATTTATCTTTTTTTATATACTGTAAATGAAGATTTCTTGATTTACTATTTTTATTTTTATAATATTTCGATTTATGATTTTGATTTGATTTTGTGATTTTTTAAAGGGGGTTTTATTGGTTGATTAATTCAATTTTTCAGAAATTTTGAAAAATAAAGGGTTGCAAATACGTACT
Organism: Batkoa obscura; assembly: GCA_030770535.1. Classification (NCBI taxonomy): domain Eukaryota; kingdom Fungi; phylum Entomophthoromycota; class Entomophthoromycetes; order Entomophthorales; family Batkoaceae; genus Batkoa; species Batkoa obscura. The sequence continues at coordinate 720,494 of JASVEC010000026.1, read as the reverse complement.
GAATGACTACGATAAAGTAGTAATTACGAAGGGTTTAATAGTAAAGAAAATAGGAACTGCAGCGTGTAATATATAGATAATAAAAAATCATTGCTAAATTATATCATATTGTTGATTATATTAAAATAGTAAATTTAATGATAACCTTATCCTTGAGATTTCAATTTCATTACTGCGAGTTAACTGTGCAAAAATTGACTTTAAAAAGAATTGACTGCGTAACAAAAGAACCCATCTTTAACTATTGAAGCATGAAAGTAGAAGTAAATATTAAAGAAAATAGTCGATTACTCGAAAAGGTACGCTCAAACATCCCAGGCTTAGATTTAGCTATTGTAGATTATATCAAAGGATACTTAGAAGATACCACTAGTATCTCCGTTGAAGGTGATGCTTTTCTTACGGATTTTATTGAGCCCTTTTTAAAAGATTCTATTGCTGAAGAAAAAGTATATCAAAATTTATGTCAAGATTTTAAGAATTTATTCATCCAATATAATGCTCAATTAAAATTAGATACAGATGAAAATGGACCAAAGGTATTACGTCAATTGGATGTACCTTTACAAATGACTAAACAACAAGCCATGTCTTCTACATTTAAGTTTGATCCAACTTCAACAGATATTGAGTCAGCTAATAAACGCAAAGTAGCTTCTCAAGTGGATACTAAAAAATTAGAAAAAGCAGAAAAAAAGATTGCAGAAAAGATACAAAAAAGAGAAAGAAGGACTTTATATGAAGCTAGTAAAATTGTTACTAAAGAACAACAAAATTTGGATATTTTAGCTATCAACCCTATTTTGGATTATACTACTACTAAAGGTAAATCAAAAGATATTAAATTGGATCTTTTCGATATCTCCTTCGCTGGTAAAAGAATTCTTACTGATGCTTTATTAACCCTCGCTTATGGTAGACGTTATGGTGTGGTTGGTAGAAATGGTATTGGTAAATCCACTTTATTAAGAGCTATTTCTAGACGTGAATTAAATATCCCTACCCATATCAGTATTCTTCATGTAGAGCAAGAGGTAATAATTTTATAAATTTATAATTAAATAGTAATTAAACAATTTTTATTAATAGATTGCTGGGGATGATACACCCGCTTTACAATCAGTACTAAAAGCTGATTTATTCAGAGAACATCTTTTAGCTGAAGAAATTAATTTTACTCAGTTAATTCAATCTATCGATGATCAACTTTCAAAACCTGATATTGAAAAAGAATTAAAAGAACAACTTGAAGATGAAAGAGACGAAGCTGATAGTAAATTGAAAGAAGTTTATACCAAACTTGAAGATATTGAATCCGATAAAGCAGAAGCAAAGTAGTTTTTTGGTTTAGTTTATTTATTAACTTTTTTTAACTAATTTTTTATAGAGCTTCTACTATCCTCTGTGGTTTAGGTTTTGGCCAAAACCAATTACAAAATGCCACTAGAACATTCTCTGGAGGTTGGAGAATGAGATTGGCATTAGCAAGAGCTTTATTCTGTAAACCTGATCTTTTACTTCTTGATGAACCTACGAATATGTTGGATATCCCCGCGGTAATTTGGTTGGAAAATTATTTACAAACATGGGAAAGTACCTTAGTAGTTGTATCCCATGATCGAGAATTTTTAGATGAGGTAGCTACAGATATTATCCATCAACATAGTGAAAAATTAGATCAATATAAAGGTAACTTTACCTTCTTTTATAGTACTAAAGAAGAACGTCGTAAAACAATGGCTCGAGATTATGAAAATCAATTGGTTTATCGTAAACATTTACAAGATTTTATTGATAAAAATCGATATAATGCCAACACTGCAACTCAAGCTCAAATGAAAATCAAAATATTAGAAAAATTACCAGTTTTAGAAAAACCTGAAGATGAAATTGTTGTTAGTTTCAGATTCCCAGATGCAGAGTCTTTATCCCCACCTATCTTACAATTATCCAATGTTACTTTTGGTTATTCACCAGACAAAGTTCAGCTTAGCAAAGTGGATTTAGATGTACAAATGGATTCAAGAGTAGCTGTTATTGGTCCTAACGGTGCTGGTAAATCTACTTTAGTAAGTTTAATTTAATAACTATATAAATTGATATTAATGTTTTATTTAGCTTAAATTATTATCTGGTAAATTAGAACCAAGTAAAGGTTTCTTAAATCGTCATGGTAGATTAAGATTTGCTTTCTTTACCCAACATCACGTTGATCAATTAGATTTAAATGATACAGCTGTTGGTTATATGGCTAAGACTTATCCAGGTAAATCGGATGAAGAATATCGTCGAAGATTAGGCTCTTTTGGTATCACTGGTATGGTAGGATTACAAAAGGTAGCTACTTTATCAGGAGGACAAAAATCGAGAGTAGCATTTGCATGTTTAGGTTTACAAAATCCACATATTTTAATATTAGATGAACCTACCAATCATTTAGATATGGAGTCTATGGATGCTTTAATTGATGCTATTAAAGCTTTTACTGGTGGTGTTATCCTTGTCTCTCATGATGAACGTTTCATTAATTCCGTTGCTACCCAACTTTGGATCTGTGATAATAACACGGTAACTAAGTTTCAAGGCAATATTAAGGATTATAAGAAAATGGTTGCTCCTCCAGAGTCTTAAAAAGGGGATAAGATACTTTATAAGTGTGAAAAAAATAAAACTTATTTCTAGATCATTGTCTTTGTTTAAAATTAAATTTATTATTACTAGCTTGTATGTTTAGTTTAATATGCTTCCTTTGAATACTAAATATGAAGGTGTTTTTTTGGCTTCATTATTTTTTCCATTTTTAAGCGCTATTTAATTGGAAAGATTGTTAGTAAAATTCTTAAACAAAAAAATACATCCCCATATGGGGATGTATTTTTTTGTTTAAGAATTTTACTAACAATCTTTCCAATTAAATAGCGCTTAAAAAATGGAAGAAGTGATGAAACCAAAAAAAACATCTCCATATCTTGCTTTTTTATTTCAAAATTCATTCTTTATTAAAAAGAATTTTTAAAGCAAGCTAAGCCTAATGTGCTAATTTCATTGGTCATTCAAAGAATTATGGGAATAATTTCAAGCTTTTGATCAAACTCAATCTCCAGCTTAAATTTTTTTACCAAAAAAATCACTGGAAAGTCAAAATGGCAAGTAACTTTGGAGCAAGTGGCAAAGGATATACCTTAGAAAATAAAGAAGAAGGTTTCTTTAGCAAACTTTACCGTAATGAAATTCAAAATCCACAAAATCGAGCTGGTAATTTAAACATCCTTTTTAATGCATCCGTATTTGGTGCCGCTGTTTTCATCTTAAAGAACTTTGGAGACGTTTTGTTTGTTTAGATTGAAAAGAAAAAAGTATAAGGGGTTCGTAGAAAATAAATTTAACTGCTTTTTTATTTACAACTGTTTTATTTGCGAATTAATGATTTAGTATTTTTTAGTGAAAGTGTACCACATTTTAAAAAATGAATTAATTTTTAAGATAATCATAGATTTTAAATTAAATTAAAGATAATATGAAAACTTATTTTGCAAACCATTTATTACTAGTAATTATATACATTAAAATAATTGCTTTTATAAATTATCTTTTATATAACATAATTCTACTAATACTAATATTAAAACAACAACCCAAAATTCTAATCTTGAATAATTTTGACGATTTAAAAAATCCAAAATTATTTTATTTTTTATCAAAAAAATGAAGAGAAAGAGCCTCAACTAACTCCTAGCACCTATTTTAACTAATTGTAAAAAAAATCTAATACTAAAAGAATAACTATATCACTTCTTCCATCAATACATTAGAACCATTTTTACAAAAAAATAGATCAATCGTTAAACGAACTAAAAACAAGTAACTTAAAACCCACCTTCAAGGTTGGTTATTGGGGTGCCAACTTTAGTGGCTAATACGGCTGATTCAGTAGATGGCAATGGTTGGATATCGTAAGTTAAAATCATATCACCGCCTGATTTCCATAAATGATAACGAACTGTAGCTAAAGTCATGGTTAAAGAAACAGGCTAATAATAATGCTATGTTAATAGCTTTATATACAAATGTGATAGATTATATTACCTGTCCGTTACAGCTCAATACAATCCAATTTTCTGGTATAAATGGTGGTAATGTTGAGGGTAAAGGAGCTTTTATTTTATCCGTTGTAGTAGTTGTAGTTGGTGTTGGTGTTGAATTGGTGTTAACTTCCGATTTGACTTGATTTTGTCGATTAAGTAATAAATTATGTAAAATATCTGGCGTAAAGTTGAGTTTGTCCCAAACATACCCAACCAACTTTTTACATCTTAATGTTCTACTTGCTAATAATCGTGAGGAGCTAAAATATATATTAATACATTATTAAAATAAATATAGAAGTTGTTACGATGAAGGTAAAGAAGATAACCCAGAAGATTCTTGTGGTTTGAGTAAAAACGCTATTTTTACTGGTTCTTTAAATGGGATTGAATCCTAAATAAAATAATATTAATTATTTTATATATTCTATTATTTATAAATTACTTACACTAATCAAACAATTTTTAATCCAATTGGGTATGTTCTTTGTGAGTAAAGAATAATCTTGTACTTGATTACCTAAGGAACCTGAAAACACATCGATACATCTAGAAACGTCATGGGATTCTTCAGAAAGAAGTAGGTTGATATGTGGTGGTAAATCAAGTGATGGTATTTTGGTTAAATTTGGTTCATTAAGAGAAGGTGACTTTGTAGAATTAACATTAGCTTGTGATACTGTGTCTTTGGGTGGTGGTATTGGATTCTCTGAGCTTGTTTTAGGTTGAGGTTCTTCTGGAATTGTTGCATTATTTTGAGTTGTTTCATTTGATGGAGAGGAGGAAGAAGAGTTATTAGGCTTTTCAGGGGTAGTTGGACTAATAGGAGTAAACTTAGTGTTATGCGGGCTTAAAATTGGATTTAACATATCGTTTATTGGTCGTGTACTTCCTTGTGAGATATTTTCTGTTGAGCTTAAATTTAATGCTTTTGGTGGATCTGGAGAACGATTTAATTTCTTTTGTGAAAATTGACGTAAACGCCCCATAAAGCTTGATGACGAAGAAAGGGCAGGTGGTGGTGGATTGATAGATTGAGTTCCACCTGGCGAGGTTGGGGTAGAAATTGGTTGACTTAGAGTGTTTTCATTTTGATAGGAGTACTGACTATTATTATTAGTTGGACTTTGAGATTTATCTGAGAGATTATTTGTTGTATAAGATCTCGCTATCATAGCTGGGGGCGAAGGTATTTTATCGGGGTTATAATTAAAATACCCTTGACCATCCATTCCAGTTTTAGAAGTAAGTATAGAGCCTGTACTCATCTTCCGTGGACCAGACATTGAAGCTGTTGGTTTAGGTGGTAGTTGATGATTAGTTATACTGGATAGTGTAACAGAAAACGGGCTTAATGGTGTATCATCCTTAACAATGGAAGTATGAACAGGCTGAGGACAAGTAGGCGAATTAAGAGAGGCAATTATTTTATTACTTGTTTCTTCTTTATTTTCATCATTTGTCACTGTATTATTCGCTTTATTCAATTCTTCTCCTTTTCTTGCTTTTTCTTCAAGTAAATCAAGCTGAGCTTTTTCCTCTAAATACTTTTTAGTAAAAGCTTTAAATAAACTTTTAATAACCCATTTTCCTATATTAATTTGTGTATCTGAAATTATATTGGAGTCTTTATTTGTAGATTCAATTTTCATATCTTCAATATCATCTCCATAAATCTCAGCATCGAAACATTTATTTTCATCAAGTCGAACCATAAGTGAACCAAGCTTTGTATCAACTGTACACCAGCTCGGTACTGAAATTAAACTGTTAATCTCTTGATACACTTCATCAATATTAGCCTGTCCATAACTTTTAACAAAGCAGCACTAAAATGGATTAAAATATTATAAAATAAGAAACAAAAATTACTTTAACGATATCCCAAAGCATAACTTCACCTTTAGAATCCAAAGACAAAACTTGAAATCTATTTGAAAGTATAAAACATTTTGTTAAACCTGTCTTTCCCTTAATGATTTCTAAAGGTTTCAAACGAATTGGGACTAAATTTGATTCGAATTCCTCATCCTCAGATGAATCATTATTATCGTTTTGGGCATTTTTTATGTTTTCTGCAGTTACTCCATTTGCTAAAGTATTTGGAAACGTATGCTTTTCAAAATCAACTAGATTTGTTTCATTTCCATAATTCCCATCAAACTGAGAAATTGAAACTGTATTGATATTGATTAACCCTAATTGATCCCCAACACCGCTATCTGAGGTAACAAGTTCTTTCTCTTTTACAAGCTCCGTAGGCTCTACATCTTCCCATTTGGAAATCTCAGCGTTGGTAGTTGATGTCCATATACATGAATGATCTTTATGTGCAATAATGCCTGTAATCCCCTTTTCTTCTTGACAGATGGTAACTGTATTACTATCATCATCATTGTCCAATTCCTCTAAATAATAATGGTTCCCTTCATTGTTTGTACCTTTGTTATCATCTGTTATATCCTGTGGTATTAGTGTTTTAGTAACCATCCCATTTCTTGATCCTGCATAAAAATATTTGAAGTCAGGCTCTGCTGAAAACAAAGTCCACACCGGCTCGGTATGCATTGTGTAAGTTTTTATACAACGCTGGGAGGCCATAGACCACAGTTTTATTGTACAATCGCTAGACCCCGATAAGATCCATCTTCCGTCATCTGACATTAATAATGAACGAACAAGATCAGAATGCCCAGTAAAGTGAGCGATGGTACCAGAGTTAGGACTCGATCTTGGATCCCAAAGTCGAATCCAGCCATCTGGTGAGCCTGCTGAAACCAGCCTTCCGGTTTGACTGACAGCCAACGAGTAATAAGATGTGTTCGGTGCTTCAGGATCACATAGTGACAATAAAGAGTTAACGTCCATACCTTTATTTTCTATTGTTGATGTTGCTTGGTTTACATCCCAAATATTAATTTTGCCATCTAAGCCAGCTGAAAATAACCATTCACTTGACTGGACATAGGACAAACATTTTACAAAGTCCTTATGGAATCCAATGGTACTCACCTTGTTTTCCTGCTGCTCTTTATAGGGTTGCCATAATTTAACGGTGAGATCCGAAGAAGCAGTAAAAACTAAAGTTTATTAAAAATGAATTCAAATTTTAATGCAGGCAAATTATTTCTACCTGACTGTCCATTATGAGCCACAGTGACATCATTTATCCAATCAGAATGGTGTTGGGAAGAAAAGTAAGGCTCTGAGTGCTTGTTTACCTTAAATCGCTTATTTAGTTCCAGTTGGCTATAAGTTTATATAATTAAAACAAGAATGGTAATTACTTTGGAATCTACTTGAGTGTCCACTTTCCAACCAACGGTTAATCCATCCCTTCCCCCAGAATACAAAATACTATTCGTTTCATCATAAGCCATTCCATTGACGCCTAAGCAATGTGTTGGACTCTCTTTTTTTATTGCTTCATTGGTTACTTCGTTAGGGATAATATACGCTATCGAGTGCTTGGTTGCCCGCTTCATATAAAATTGTCTTTAAATTGGAATATTAGATAATGAAATGAAATGAAATTAAGTTTGGTTCATTTTTTCTTTCAAATTATTTTACCTAAAATTTTAACTTAAATTGTAAAAAATAGACTTTTCGATTTGTCATAGTGGCTTATAAAAATAATAGGCTAACATTGCTTATTTTATTCCTGATAAATTATTAGCAGCAAAAGGATAGGAACATAAAGCTATGTAATTAAAAAATAGTTTTGAGATTATTTAATACCAAGTTTGAATAAAATAGATATCTTAACTTTCATGTTACTAAAGTAATTAAAATAGCAATACTAAATACAAGTTATTAAGGAAAAGTGTTTATAGAAATAAAATCACTAGATATTAAACAACTTTAATAAAACAATCTAAAAATAAATCATCAAAATAGAAAAATCATAAAAGGCAGATATGCCTAAGGAATGAAAATTAAAGAATAGGTAATAACAAGAAAAACCAAACAAAGAGAACCGCAGATAAAGGTATATACGTGTAAACATTAAATCATAGTAACTGATAATATAAAAATACAAGTTTTCATTTTATAATAATTTAAGCAATTTTACAATCATCAGCTTTCTTTTTCTTTTTTATAATCGCTTTTTGCTTCTCCCATGGTGTTGTTGAGTTTTGTGGTTGTGACGTATTAGGGCTAGCCATCTTGATTTGGTTAGGAGAAATCGCTCCTTCAGACTGGAAGCCTCTTCGGTTACTATATTTTCTTGTATATAATGGTCTGGTCAGTGGTGTTGTCTTTTTTATTGGAGTTTTAGTTAACCCAGCACTAATTTGTGTTATTGGCTATAAAATAACAATTTGTTAGTGATTTATTGTAATATATTATAGGCTGGTATTACCTCACTTCGTGTTTGACATAATGCATTGGCATGTTTTACGCATTTTGGATGGCATATTAATCCGCAATCTAAGTTTTGTTTTAACTGAAGTTTAAATAATTACTAATGAATATACCGTCACACAACATTGCTTGTTGTTTAATATATTGCCTACAAATTTTACATAGAACAGCTAATAAAATACATTAATAATAAGATATATATTGTTATAAGCTAGTTACCTTTTTCAAAAGTACTTTTAATAAATTGATGCTCTTCATCTTGTTTAACATAATAGCTTGGAAGCCTTACTAAGCCTGTTGATTCTGGTGAACTGATTAAGGGATTATCAGCATGAGGATAGCAGGTACGCCAAAGAGAGTCTGTAATTTGGTTATCCCTTATGCTTTCTTCCAACTTTTTGTCGTTTTCGTTTAAATCCAAGTTACCAAAATCCTAATTTAAATTTGATTAATACTTGAAGTACTTCTAATAGTAAATCATGTTTACCATTGCCAGCTGTGACTCTATAATCCAATCATGGAAAAACAACTCCTCAGCTGTGGGTCTAGTCACTGGCTCTTTTTGAAAACATAAAATAAGGAAATTGTGTAAATTCTAAAAGTATTAGAAAAAATCAAGAATTAAGCGAAAATAATATTACTTCGCTTAAATCATCTGGGAGAGGTGGATGATGATCTTCTACAATACGATATAGAGCAGCCATAGCATTCAATTCTGAATATGGAGGTTTTCCTGTCAGTAGTTCAATGATTGTACATCCCAAACTCCTATAAGTAAAGTTAACTAAATTTTGTCTTAACATTGTTTCAAATTACCAAATATCTGAAGCCGTAGAAGCGCCTTGCAAACTAATAACTTCTGGTGCCACTAAAATAATATTAAAACAAAACAAATCTATATAAATTATAAATTACTCCAATTAGGTGTACCAGCCACAATCTCACCATTATCACTTGATTTTATATTTAAATTAAGCGAAACACCAAAATCAGTGAGTTTGACTTTCCCATCCTTCGTTGTTAAAATATTGGCTGCTTTTAAATCACAATGAACAACCTAAATAGTTTAATCATCTTTAATATAAAAGCTAAATAAAATTACATCTTTAGCATGCAGATATATCAAACCTTCCAAAATTTGTGAAGTATATGAACAAACCAAAGTAGGTGAAAAAGTTCCATAAGATCTTAAAAGCTGTTGAAGTGATCCATTCTCCACAAATTCTAAAATGATATCCAAGCAAGATTCCGATTGTACATAGCCCAAATAATTAACTATTCTTACATGTGAAAGTGACTTTAACAGATCTACTTCCCCCATTAAGCTTTCAGCTTCAACTTTACTTCTCCCATCCAAATCAATTCTTTTGACCGCTGTTATTTGCCCTGTTTGCATGTTGAGTGCTTTATATACTGACCCAAACTGTCCTTTGCCTAAGCAATCTCCCAATTGGTATTGCGTTATTGCTTTACTTGTTGGATTGATTAAGGATATCCTATCATTCCTATATACTTTGTTACCATCGCTGCCCGCCCTTGGTCTATAAATCATACCATCGCTGTTTTTGCTAACTGGTTTCTCACTATGATTACGCGAATGTGATTTTTTTAGTCCGAAGTCACTTTGCAGTAATTGTTTTTGACTTGTAGGATCATTAAATGAGCGTGGTATATTTGTTCTTTCTATTAATTGATTCATAGTAAAATCATTCATGTTTCCCATACCCTCCTTTTTAAAAGTAGATTTCATGCTCAAAGATGGACTAGATAAAATGGACTCCGCTCTTGATATAAAGCTACCATCATCTAAATCCCAGTCTATAAAATCTAATCGTAAAACATCCCCTCTTGATTCTTTGGTTGTGTTTTTTTTGATTGATAAATCTAAATCTTCAATCAACCCTCCTTTGCCCACTCGATAATTTTGTGGCTTTCTTACTCTATCTTCAGCTGTTGGAACTGGGTCATCAAAGTATTCTTTATTTAGTGATGGTTCTGAGTATACCCCTGAGTCGTCTATCTCATCATTGTTTCTATAAAGTTCTTCTTCTTTATATTCAAATGAGTCATCTTGAGCATATGTTCCACTATCTTTAACATCTGATTTTGATTTAAGTTTTAAGTTAAGTGAACTGTCCTCTTTTTTTAATAAGTTAGGTGTACTGTTTGACTTTTCTTTTTTGTCTTCCAATTTACCCAAATAATTGTTTTGAGCTTTTGGATCAAATAAAGGTGGCTTATATACTGGATCAAATAGCTGCCTTAAATTTTGTATCTTTCCAGTTGGACTTAAAGGGCTGTTAGGTGGTGAATTTTCTTTTTTTTTAAGTTTATCTTTTTGATGTAAAATTTCTAAGTTTGAATCTTTCAAAGGTAATAAAGGCAACATAGATTTACGATTATTAGCTTTAGCTATACTAATTTCTTCAAATACAGATTCTTTTCTTGTTTGAATCGGTAACATTGACTTCCTCTTTTCTGTTTTATCGAAATGATGAAACCTTGGCTCCTTTTTTCTTAATATAGAAAAGTTATCTAACGGTGTACTTAATAATTCGCCTGTTTCGTTTTTTTTCACTATCTTATCCTTATCTTGTTTCTTATTAACCAATACCTTTTCTTCAATCATTTCAGGTGATGTTTTTACTGGAGAGGTAACTATTGTCTCCTCATCTTCATACGTCGTTTCATTTATTGATAATATCACTTCATTTTTAAAGATAGCTTCGTTTGTAATTGGGCTGCTTTTTGAGCCTTTTTCTGAGTTTCTATTTGAAGAGGATCTGCTAGGGAAGGATACGTTGCATAACTTTCTTGCCACTGCTAATATAGTAAGAAACACTCTAGACATATCTTTGCCTTCATAAAGGTCCACCGTTTCAAACAAGTCAGAAGCTTCTAAACCTAGTTTAGTAGCAGCATTTAAAAATGCAAATATGTTTGACATCTAATAAAAGTTAGACCAAAAAATATATAACAAATTCGTTTACTTGGTTAAACGGCGTCGGTGTTTTACTAATCTGTCTTATTATCCCGGGTTTTATTTGATTTAATAGTCTAAAAAATGATCAGTATTTTTGACATATTAAAGAAATTTTAAGTTAAACTTACTCACATAACATGATCCCATCTTTTAAAAATAGATGGACATTTCCGTCTGGTATCGAGTAGCCCAGTAACGACTCCATAAACTCCAAAGCAGCTTTTTGGTTACTTAGCAGTTGTTCCGCACGATATTGTCTAATCTGCTTCTCAGAATGTCCTGAATTAAATGAGATTGGCCTATTTCCATTCATCTGTTTACTTGTTATTAGCATTAATTAGTTTAAATTACTCCCCATTCACTAGATCTTTAAAAACTAATTAGTTCCTCTTTTTGCTCGTTGTAAATTAACGTGCTTTTTGTTGGCTAATTTTGACTGTGCGCTTATTGGCTGTAAACTCCAATTTGAAATGTAACTCATTAGTTGAAGTAATGAAATATATTTTCTTTTAGGGGGTTTTAGTTAACTTTATTGGTTGAATCAAGAATTTTTAGGTGGGAACATAATGTAAATAGTGTAAAAATTCACGCCTATTTTGATGGACAATTAAAATATTTGGAGTATGAAAAATTACTTAAATTTTGATATAAATGAAGCTTATATAATTTTTTTGAAGAATTTAGCTATGTCGAATTATAAAAACTATAACTCAAAAGTTTATTAATAAACATTTTTAAGGTTATGTATGACTTTTTAGATATTCTAGGTGAGATACTGTCATTTTTTTAGATTACTAATATAAATATGTAAATGTTTTTCTGTAAGAATCTAAGCTAAGTATATTTTAAATTTTAAGCTGCTCAAAAAAATTAATGAAACAAAAAAATGTTCCTATATTTTTCTAAAAAAATAGCTTACAGATATTTGTGTAATTGTTTAGGATTTTAACCCTGGGAGTATCTTTCAATCAGAAGTTTTACAAAAAATAACAATGATTTCTTTGCACTATTTATATCACTACATTAAATAAAAGTTACTAAAAATATATTACCAAGGTTTAAACTGATTAAACTTATACTCCTTGTTAAAATGATTATTTGCAGCTTGGTTTTATGATTTACTTAACAAAGCAGCGATTATTCTATCATTTATTCGTGTTATAAATATAGTTAAAAATCAGACTATAATAAATGAGGATATATTTTTTTGTTTAAGAATTTTACTAACAATCTTTCCGCTCAAATAGCCCTTAAAAGATAAAAAAGTAATGAAACCAGAAGAAACATCCCCAAATTATGTTGTTAATAGTTTCAAAGTTCTATTAAAAGTTAAAATGTCGCAAAATGTTGATTAAAAATTGATTTAAAAATATACAAAAACAAATAAACCTAATAAGTTGTTTTTTATTATTTAACTTAATAATATAGTTGTTTATTTTGCTATTTTTAATAAAATTGTAATTGGCTTATATTCAAAAACAACGTTTTTTTTAAATTTATTAAACTATTTAAACTAGTATAATTAAGACTTTGTAATATTCTAATTTAAATAATTTTATGCATATTAATTAGTTTATCTAATTTTAAAATGAATGAGTATACCAAGTTTTAGTAAATTCCTAATTATTATTTTTATGGTATTAATACTTTTAAAAACTAATTAAAAATTTTAATTTATTGTTTTTATTAACCCAATAATTTAGGATGCCATTAACAACAAATATAACACTATTATAAATGATGCATTTGGTTTCTAATGATTTGCTTTGAGGTAGCAGCGCTTTCATCTTAAATACTATATGAGGATGTATTTTTATGTTTAAGAATTTTACTAATAATTTTTCCGCTCAAATAGTGCTCAAAAAATGGAAAAAGTGAGGAAGTCAAAAAAAACACCCTCATATCTTTACCTTATTTTTAATTATTTAATGACTGGATTTTTATAGATAAAATTAAATATATAAATAACAATTTTTAGAAAATGAAGTAATATGCATTTGGGGATGTCCAAATTAGTTTCAGAATCTATTTAAAAATTAATCTAAATTAAATTTTTAAATTCATGTTTTTAACATGTGATTAGTTAAATTTAAAAAGTTTAAAGCTGAATCCTTTTTATTTAACTTAAAAGACCTATTTCTAATTATCTCATTTTTTTAAATAATTAATTTCTTTAATTATATACTTTATATTATTTTTATTAATGTTTGAAATAACTTTATTGAATATTCGATAAATATATAGTAGATATATAATTATTTATTTTATTTTTTACTAAAATAAAAACAAAATACAAGCTTTTATAATTAAAATTTAAAATAAAACTTTTAAAGATTTTAGTATGATAAAAAAGCGATAAAACTAAAAAAAATATGGAGGTGTCTTTTTTGGCTTCATCACTTTTTCCATCTTTTAAGCGCTGTTTGAGTAGAAAAATTGTTAGTAAAATTCTAAACACAAAAATACACATCCCCTATGAAAGGTTGATACTCAATGGTTGGAGTTAAAAGCAGTCCTTGGTTGATTAACTTGCCTTGAGTCGAACGGTCTTAGTTTATGTAACTAAGATAGACTTAGCTTAATAGAAATAATACGTAATAAGCTACGAATTATGTAAAACAAATATAATAGGAGGTACTACTGTAAAATCTATGTAAGATGTTGTCAGAAAGACTTAGTGACTTTATTAATAATACGATATCAGTGTGAAATATCGGTTCATTAGCTCTAGGATTGATTATAATATAATAATCAGTTCAGAGCTCCTTATATAGATTTACTGTGAGAATTGCTACCATCTAATCATGAAGAACTTATTGTCCACGCTTTAATGTCCATACTTGGCAACTATAATAAGGAATAACTATTATAATATTCCTTATATATAGCCACCCAGTTGGAGTATAAAAGAGATTCTTCAACATACTAACTCGAGGCTTTTTTAATTGAATTACTCCCTGATAACGTATCATTAATAAAGTCATTAAGTTTTTCTGACAACATCTTACATAGATTTTACAGTAGTACCTCCTATTATATTTGTTTTACATAATTCGTAGCTTATTACGTATTATTTCTATTAAGCTAAGTCTATCTTAGTTACATAAACTAAGACCGTTCGACTCAAGGCAAGTTAGTCAAGCAAGAGTAGCTTTTAACTCCGACCACTGAGTATCAACTTTCACAATCAGGGAGTAATTCAATTAAAAAAGCCTCGAGTTAGTATGTTGAAGAATCTCTTTTATACTCCAACTGGGTGGCTATATATAAGGAATATTATAATAGTTATTCCTTATTATAGTTGCCAAGTATGGACATTAAAGCGTGGACAATAAGTTCTTCATGATTAGATGGTAGCAATTCTCACAGTAAATCTATATAAGGAGCTCTGAACTGATTATTATATTATAATCAATCCTAGAGCTAATGAACCGATATTTCACAATATTTTAATTTTAATTAATATATAAGCTATACTAATAAAACAAATTAAAGCTTTTATGTATTTTTTTATATTGCTTTAATAAAAAGTTAAAAAAAAACAGAACTCTTGTTTATATAATTTTGTATAATATATATTTTAACATACTTTTTTTTACTAAAATTATTTTAAAATTAAATTAAATTAAAAATTAAGAAAATAAATGCCAATCATAGATTTTTACAGTATATTATTTAAATCGTGCTCTATAAAATTATTTATAACAACTATTTATATTAACTTACACATTATTGTATATTAGATTTTTATTATAGTTTTTTGAAACTGTTAAGTACTTTTGCTTTTTGATAAAGAATTTGTTTTTGTAGAATTTTAAGCAAAGTCTTGAAATATAAATATTTAAAAAGTTGGGTTTTATTTTAATACCGTTTTACTGGTCACTCTATTCATAATTTAAATTTTAAAAATTGGATAAAAAAAATGAAACCAATTCAGACATCCCCATTTACTTCGCTTTTCCTTTTCACAATATTCAATAGATTACATTTAATTCAACTTTTTTTTTCATTGCCATTTCACACTTATAACATAGTATCTATATAATTATATAATTTAATATTATAATGATTTATGGAAGGGCTTTTGCATAATTAAGGTTACTACCATTAATATTATTGTGTTAATGATTTTCTGCCAGTTGATGTTTATATTAGCATCAACGAATCATGCATCTTTTGTGGCAATTATTTTAACCCCTTGTTGTAATCATACAAAGTTGAGCCCAATTTAATGTCTGTCAATTTTCGATGGTCTTTTAAAGATGCCATATTTGTCAACTTATAAATTTGCTTTTTACCAGCTTTATATTGATAATTATAAATGATTCAATATTTTAATTTATTAGTCTCTATTTTCATCAGTTAGATTTATTTTAAGGTTTGATAAATCTACTCTATAAACTCAAATTGTTTTTTATTATTATCTATACATTTAAATCAAATATATATTTCATAGATTTACTTACGACATATGATATGTTTCTAAAAGACATTTATTATTTATATAAAGGATAGTGACTACAGATAAGATACTATATAATAAATATACTTTCAAAAGATATTGTACCCTGGAATATAAAAACTGCTTTATCAATAGTGTCAAATCGCTATTTAAATATATATGTTAAATCTTAACTATTTAAATTTTACTTATCATCTTTAATATTTAAGATCAATTTGTTTATTCATTAAAATTTAAATATATTAAATAATAATTGACAATCAAATACTAAATGCCCAACTAATAGCTAATAAAAAATAGTAGTAATTAATATATAAATAAAAAGCAATAACAAACTAAAGGTAATAAAAAGTGATAAATCTATAAATAAATCTATAAATAAATCTAGTACAATAAACCAAACTAAAAACAATAGTAAAATGTGTATAAAAATAACTAGACTACAATAAAACTCAAACTGATAAAACTGATAAGGTACAGGAAGTAGCACTATTTAAACCTAACTTACTCCAATAAAAGTACCCTATCAAAGTGAGTTATAATCATCAATGTTACCCCTTGTAGATATTAATTACTACACTATTCTATCAATTAAAGGTAAATTTAACTAAAAAAAATAAAATATTTTTTATAATTATCACCTAGGATCCAATAGCTAGTTTGATAAAACAAGATAACTCTAATTTAATAGGAGAAAACAAACAAACAAACGCATTCTCTTCCAAGTGTTTTTGCTCTTGCTATTAAATTATGGTGCTAGGATCAATGATTGGGGAGATAAAAAAGTCATTAGAGAGGGGGTGGGTTGGCGTACTTTTAGGAGGTGGGGGGGGGGCTTTGGGTAGAAAGAGTATGCTGGGTGGTCCACGTTGGATAATTTGTGAAGAGCCAATCACCACTAATAATAATCAAAATATTACCATCTACTTTAAATTCCAATACTAAACTCATTTAACTCAATATTACGTTACAAATAAATTGAATGATTTTAATTGTTAGTTTTTATTTTTTGTTTATAATTTTATAAAGTAGATATTTAAATAGTAAAAAATAATTTAGGTTATACCTGTGTGATCTATTTGAAATGTTAATTCTGATAATGCATTAAGCTATACAGTATTTCATTTTTCATTTACAATAAGTTATATATAAAAGATTGTTTTTAAATTTTAAAATAAAACTTAAAAAAATGTAGCATTAGCTTGATAAAATCAAACCTTTAGCTACTTAATCTGTACAACAACTTTACTTTACTACACATCTTTAACCACATTCTACCCCAGCATGCATTCAATGTATACATAAAAATAATCAATTCTAATTAAGCAAACTAAAATATGAGGATGTATTTTTGTTCAAGAATTTTACTAACAATCTTTCCACTCAAATAGTGCTTAAAAAATGGAAAAAGTAATGAAGTCAAAAAAAACATCACCATATCCCAGTTTGATAGATATAAAGTAGCAATGTAAAAAGGCAAAAACATACCTTACCTTATAAAAAACCTTATTCTTAATAACAATAAAAGCTCTGAAATACCCCTTTGATAACTAAGAATTCACCGAGAATCTGAAAGTTGTCAACTAAAGCTATATAATTCGATAATCTAGCTGGTAACAGACATCATTTTGCTTTAAGGCTTTCAGAATAAGGGATGCATCAATGTGGTATTTTTTGATTTAAGGGTCGATATTGAGAATTTTTTGATTTCATATTGCTTAAAAAGTGGACAAACTAAATGAAATTGAAAAGTTGAGTTTTTGTATATTGAAACTTCAATTCTATCTTTCTTATTTAGTTTTTCAGCATTAGAAATTTTTCATCATAATATTTCTTTGTTTAAATTTAAAATTTTATACGATAACAAAGGGTTTTTTTAGATTTAAGCAGGGACAATTTTATAAACCAAGCTCCTTTTCAATGAGTTCGGTTTGAAATAATACATTATACAAGTTTAAAATAATTGTTTTAGTTAATATTGGTATCTATGTTTAATATTTAGATTTGATAGTCTTAACTTTATGTATAATTAAGATAAAAAAAGTAGTTGAATTTTATATGCCTTATATGATTATATCTAAAAGATTGTTTTATTACAATACACTCCCTTACTTATTTATCCACAAAGGCCTAAATTTTATTTTTAGTATTTCCATTCACATCAGTTTCATTTAATAGACTTAATAAATCGTTAAACACTATATACTTATGGTGATAAATAACCTAAGCAGTCAATATTCTAAAGTACAAAGTAAATTAAAAGAACAAAACAAAACTACTAAATTTTAAAAATATTTATCTCAATATGTTAAAAACCATTTATTTAAAAGGCTTTATGTCTTATTCACAGGAGGCAAATCTATTTATCATGTAAAAAGTAATATTGCCTAATCAATAATAAGAACTAATATGACAAAGCTATATATAATTATTAATTAATAAAAAATTATGCATATAATGACTTTCAGCATTATGTAGTAAACGCTTCTCATTATAAAACTAGTTGCCCTAAACCACAAGCATGAGTGATATCCTAAAGCCTCTCCATTTTATTATTACATAGATCTACTAAACTTCAATTGTTTATGGCTTTGTAGCGTATCTATTAATAATCAAACATATAAACCTCACTAAAATAAAATTTAAACAAACTCAACAAAATATAATATACCTAATAAAAATAATATTTTTAGTTAAATAACTTATCACAACAGCATCTAAGTTAGGTTAAATTTTATTGGCTTATTCGTCTTTAGCACGAACAACTTGAACAGCAATACGATCTAATTCACGACGTCCGGCTTCGGTGATTTTACGACCACTGAATAATGTTAAGCATTTAAACTACTAACTAAAATTAATCTTACCCGCGCTCCTCTTTTTCGAGGATACCGAGTTTTTCTAATGATTGGAGAATTTTACGGGCAACGGAACCAGAACCTTCTTGGCGTCTTGAAGGACGGTTACCGCGGTTCTTTGGTCCACCGGTTCTCATTTTAAGAGCACCTACACCGACACCACGACGGAGATAGATGTGACGGGCAGTGGCAGCTAAAACAATCATTAGGTTTACCAAATAAAGCTGATAATTTACTACTTACCACAACGAACAAAGTACCAGTCTGGGTCATATGGAGCAAGTTGTTTGTGGGTACCGGTTTTGACAAGGTCAACCCAGGTTGGGACTTCGATTTTGCCGGAACGCTTCAAGTGAGAAGAATAGGCTTTGATGAATTCATTATGGTTGACGTCCTTTAAAGTAATACCGCTAGTCATCTAAATATCACATTTAAATATTTTATTCCAATTTCTTTAATTTCTTTATTTGGTATTCCATTTATTGAGCTTCAACTAATTTTTTGTTTCCAATTTATTCTTTATATCACATTTTTCTTTGTTCAATTACTATATCGCCATCTATCACTAATTATATTGTATTTTTAGTTTACCTTGGCGTATTTTCTGGTAGTCAGAGAAAAGAGAAGGAAATAGGGCGACAGGGGCCTATCAATAAAATCAAAATTTTTCTTCAATCCTTATTTGCTACAAGCTTGGAAAAAATTTTACATCCCATTTAGGTGCAAAAATTGGATTGAAACCTCAAATCTAAAGCTTTGATTGGCTAATTGGTTCTTTTCGAGCAGATTAATTTTTGAGATTGATTTTCAACTTTTTACTATTTACTAAAACTGTACTAATACGATTTGGTATATTGAGGGTTTAGTATATTTTTATCCTTTGGTTAAATAATGTTGAAATCGTTTATATCTTATTTAACTTTGAAAATTCCTATAGTTAATATCACTTTGTAAATTATTGTGTTAAATCCTAATTTAGTGGCATTTTACCTAATATTTTTAACCCATCATGGTTATCTCAAAAAAAAAATTTAAACAAACTGTGAGTTTTTTTATAAATGACAACAAAATTGAATAAAATAAAAATATTGCGATGGAAATAAATTTCTTTGTTGTTAAAATTACAATAATTTTCACCACAACATATTGTATTTTATTCACTTTCGTTGTTAATTATTTAAAAAATTCAAAGCATTTTGTCTGATTTTTAAGACAGCCATAGTGGGTTGAGAATGCTATAAATATCCTTTAATTATAAAGTGATTTTCAAACTATGTTTATAGACATTTATTTTACTAAATTCAATTTAATAACTTTAATAATATTTTTATTAAATTAAGTAAATAAAGCTCCTTATAATGTTACTTTTAGTTTTGTAGAACAATTTAGCAAAATAAGATCAATTAGTTTAAAAATAATGAGTTTTAATCTGCAATCTAAAATGAACACAGACTCATAAAAGCGATATAATGTAGTCATTTTAATATTTTATTACATTGAATCTTTTGTCTATATTATTAACTTTAACTATTTTAATTATTTATAAAAGATTATAACAATATTAAACATTAAAAACCTTAATTTTAGCTAAAGCTATGGCATTTATGTTATGCCAAGCTTACCAAAGAGCCTATGGAGTTATTTATAAAATGTTATAAAAATTATCATCAAATTAACATATTAAAATAGTAAAAAAATTAATTTAGATAAAAATAAAAACAATAGTAATAATTTATTATTATTTATAAAAACTCAAACTTTGATTGCGAAATTATGTTAAACTTGCCTATATTAAATTGATTTTAATATGAATTTTACTTAATGTGCTTTTTAAAGTTTCTAAATAATGTTATAAAGCCTTAAATGACCAAACTATAAAAATAAATTAAAATTTTCAATTGATGTCAAATTACCTAATAAAGTAAATTTCAAATGAAATTTTAAGCAGCTTAAAGAACCTTAGCCAAACAAATGTTAAGTTTAAGCCATAAATTTGGTTACAAAATACAATACTGACGGAAATTTTAAAACACTTGCCGTTATAGTTTACAAAATCTCAAAAACAAACCACCCACAACATAATATCAAAAGATTTAAAAGCTTTAAAAGCTTTAAATCTAAAAGTAAATTCTTTTTTATCTTTATTATCTAACCATGTATATTTTCAATACAAAACTATTAACTTTGTTTATTCTTACTATTTTCTTTATTGTTACAAGTAATTCTTTTATACACCACCATTACTTAATCTAACTGTTTTATAGATGCTCAAAAGTCAGACTCTTCAAACTCAAGCTCCTCATCTTCAAATGCTTCAGCCACCGAAAGTTCAAGCCCTAGCAAAAGTACTTCAAACGAACAAAGCTCTGGAAGTCCATCCAAATCCTCTTCCTCTTCTAAGTCTTCATCATCAGTAAGGATTCCGCCTAATGCTGCTAGAGGCATGATTACCTTTTTAGACCCACCAGTGGCCCAAAATTTTGTTGCTGGATGGGCCATAGGAAGTGTTGCTAAAATGAAGTGGAAGTTTGATGATAATTTAAAAATCAAACCAAATAATATCTCTATTATCGCTATACGTCAAGAAACTGGTAATGTCATCACTTACAATATTGGCTTAGAGTTACCTGGAGATACTACGGAATATAGTTGGGATATGGCCAACTTTACTTCCGATCCTACAAATCCCCCTTTGATAGAATCAGATAATTATAAGTTGTATGTTTATGATACTGCTCGTTCTTATTTAGTTGGTGCACCCGCAGGTGCATTAAATCCTTTTACAAGACAATTTCGTCTGTATAAAGCTGGTAATGGGGGATGTAAGTTTTCTATTTTATTTAACATTTGAAGTTATTAACTTTATTTAATATAGCTAATCTATGTCTTACCTGTTTGAGTAGTGCCACTCATGGAGCTAAAATCTTTAATTACCATATCTTCTTTTACATTCTATCCACATTAATTGTAGTATATATTATCTAATTTTTAAATTAAATTATAAAATTAAAAATATCTTTAATATTAGACATTCTGTTCAAATATTATTATAATAAAAGATACAATAATATTAGTATATTTAGATTAATAATTATTTATTTTAATCGTTAGAGATAAGCTAATGAAGCAAAATGATTCAATTACAGCTTTATAGGAATTAAAAAATTGATATGGTTTGGTAAAACAGTGACTTGAAAAGCTTTAGAACGAACAAATTTTTCACCATCAATACGACAAAATGGTAAAAGACTATCTGGTTTTTTAGGATCTGAAGAAGCTATAATAAAATTGGTTATGTTTTTTTCAGTCAATAGGGAAGTAACATGGCCCTTTCCTGGATTTTCATCTTCTTTAAGAAAAGCTCCCGATATTTTAACTGTTCCAAGTTTAGAATCTTTATCATAAACTAAAGACATATCATTCGAATTATATTTTGATCTTTCTGCTATTTTAAGGTTATAACTAACATATGGTACATTGGTAACTGCTAAAAAGAAGACTTTTAAATCAGCTTCAACCCATCCTTCTCCTAACTCTTTACCATCTTTTGCTAATAAATTTTCTGGTGACGAATTCGTTTCACTTATATTATCAACTTGCTCTGAAGCTGCTTCATATGCCGGTTTATAATGAACTTTAAAAGGGTATTTTTTGTTTCGAGCAAAAAGATAAACTGCCGATAGGTCAACTCTAAGCGGACCCATAAATCTCATTTTATCGGTAGTATCATCTATATCATTTAAAAATCCACAAGCAAAATCAAGTATCCCATACCTTGGTGTGGTTATTGTTGGAGATGAATAAACTGCTAATATATCAAATTTATTTACTGTATTCCTTATTAATGTAAATGAAGCTGCTGCAAAGTTCACAATTCCCAATGAAGTTGCTAATCCATTCCCGGTACCTATTTTTTGATTAAATCGATTTTAAAAACTCTGATTAAATAGTACCTCCAGGCAAAACTGCTAATGGAATCGATTTAAATTGCTGATAATCTTCACGTCCTAAAAATCCATTCTAATTATAAATAAAATATTTGTTTAAGATAGATATGTATTTACCAATCCTTCATAAATCATCCCGTCCCCACCATTAGTTATTATTGCATGATATTGTTGAATATTTTCCGAAGTTTTAACTATTTTTTCACCATGGTATAAATAAGTAGTTTCAAAATAATCCACTTCAATACCAGCTAATTTGAGCATAGGGGCAGTAATACTATGAAATTTCTTATGTGCATCTTTAGTACCACCAACTGGATTTGTAATTGCCAAATATTTCTTCTTAATATAACCTTCCGTTGTTTTGCTTGGATCTAATACTCTTTGATATACTTATATAGCTTAAAAATGAAAAGTTAATTACCTTGATTCGTTTGAAAATAAATATTAAAATAATCGATTAAGCATGTTGCTAATTTATAATTTGATACTTCAAAAGTAAATGCTCTTAGTTTTGGAAGATGCTTTTTATCGCATAATTGTCCACTTCGAGATTTGCTAATGAAATCAAGTCCAAATAAAGTGAAATATACAGGACTTTCTTCATCTTGCACAACTGTAGATTCATCAAGTAAAAAATTAGGAGCATTTTCTAATAATATACTTTCGGTATTAAGGTTCTTTTTGGTCAATCTTGCAGCAAATAAAGTTTTCGTATTGATTGCTGCATGACTTCCATCAAATTGTAAACTTTTTCCAATATATTTTCCAATACTCTTGCTGAACTTTTCTTCCTCTTCTTGATCTAAATCTTAATTAATGTAAACTTAAAATTATTTAAAGTTTACCTGGGATCAATATAATACATTCATTGGAAATGGAAATTTTAGTCAATACTTTGGAATTACAATTGATCAATGTAGTAAAAAAGCCTTCTTTAATCTTTAAATCGAATTCTTCGTTAATCATAATTTGGTGTAAAAAAAGAATATTTAGAAAAATGGTCAAGTTTTTGTATTGTTTTTATATTATTTTCCACAAAGGAACTGGGCCATTTTTTAGCTATAAAAAGGTTTCCGAATAATTTCATTTGAAAGTTGGAACTTTTTAAATTATTTTGAAGAATAATAAATCATTGCCACTCTATACTGATTATTTATTGGTTAGATAGGAATTAGCACCAAACAGGTTATTATGACATGTCATTCCACAATTATAATAAAGCTTTATTCATCTTCTAAATTTAAGAGTCAACCTAGATAAACTAAATGTAATGACTGTTTTTTAAACACAAAGCAAGGTTTATAAAATTAACCACAAATCACTAATGAGTGGTACTGTGTAGACATATTTACAAATTATTGACTAAAATCAGATTTAATTAAGTATGAGATGCTTTAAGATATCAGCTTTATAGCCAAAAAATTGAGTCCATTACTATAGCTTTTATGTAAAATTTTAGTCACTTTTAGTAAAAAGATTGATGTAAAGCTCCATATGAGGGTGCCTTTTTTGGCTTCATCACTTTTTCCATTTTTTAAGGCACTATTTCAGCGGAAAAATTGTTAGTAAAACTCTTAAACATAAAAATACATCCCCATATATTAAAAGCCCCTCAAAAGTACCCATTTTTAAAAATGCTATTTTGTTTTAATGTAGTGATAAATCCCAAATAATGATAAAAAATTTAACTATAATGATCTTTAATGTTTAACTTATTTTTTTATAAACTTAATAACCTTTAATTGATGTTAATTAGAATTGAATAATTTGATGTGAAACACTAGAAATATAAGAATATGGGAGATGTTTTTTTATTTCATCACTTTTTCCATTTTTTAAGCGCTATTTAAGTGAAAAGCTATTAGTAAAATTATTAAACAAAAGAATGCATCCCCTAATAGTTGAAATATTAGCATACCAGGTTATATTTATTTATAAGTAAACTTTTAGTTTAGCATTATAGAGGCCTTCAATACAAATCGTTGATTTTTAAGCAGCAAACTTTAAAAAACCAACTAAATAGCTAATTTTAATAAGTACTGCTATTTCTTTTCAATTTGAGGTGAACCAGTTGTATAGTATTTTACATCAATCTTTTTACTAAAAGTGACTAAGATTTTACATAAAAGCTATAGTAATGGACTCAATTTTTTGGCTATAAAGCTGATATCTTAAAGCATCTCATACTTAATTAAATCTGATTTTAGTCAATAATTTGTAAATATGTCTACACAGTACCACTCATTAGTGATTTGTGGTTAATTTTATAAACCTTGCTTTGTGTTTAAAAAACAGTCATTACATTTAGTTTATCTAGGTTGACTCTTAAATTTAGAAAGTAAACAAAGTTTTATAAATAATAATTAGATCATTTTGATGGGACTTTTGGGGTCTTTATAATTAAGGCTGAAATAACTAACAGAGAAAGAACAATACTTCACTTCAAGTAGTTAATACTAAAACTTCCTAATGACGTGAAATAACCAATTAATACACCTACAACTGATATGAAATATTCCTAACAATTATTATTATTTTGAAGATTTAAAGGATCGTATGATTTTGCATTGTTGAATAGTAACATTGAAGTAAATTGTAGCTCAAATATTCGATTTATGAAATAGAATACTTTATATTCTTATTCAATATATAATAATTCTAAAACTATTTATTCAAATAATATATCAAACTAGTTACAATTTTTTATTTATTAAAATTACATTAGTTTTATATTAATTAAGCTCCTCTTATGAGTGTGAAGATTCATGCCTAATCTTAATATTTTTGGATTTAAGCTGCACTTACTTAATATGGATTTTATTATAAACGCAACTTACCTATTCTTTTAAATATTTCAGTACTATATAACAACTTTTATCAAATTAATTAGATATTGTTGTTATATAATATTATTTTCTTTTTTAGATTTAAAGTAAAGAATTTTACGTTTTATTTGTATAAAAGACTTAACAGTCAGAATTATTAAAGGGGAAGTATGATCGAAATAGGATTGGTACTTATAAAATAATCCTTAAATAATAATAAAATACGATAGTAACTAACACTCCAGTTGTTTAGTATATAAACAACTTGAATATTGCAAAAATAAAGATTATCATTTAGAAAAAAAATAGAATTGAAAATTTAGTTTTATACCATGAACAATAAATTAGTCTTTTTACTTAGCGTTTTACTTACTTGCATTGTGAGTGAGCCAATTACTATTTTTTTAGTAGGTTCTTATGGAATTGTTCTTGCTGGTGCTGCTATCTTTAATGCTTTGGCTATAGGTACTGCTATTACTATTGCTGGGCTTGGTGTTGGTGCTGGGTTAAAAGAGGCTGGGGTGTTTGATTCAAAGTCGAATACTTTAAGATTAGATCATACTAAATATAAAGCTACTTTGTATTGTAAGAAATTTCAAGATAGTTTGGCTATAGTTGACTCTAAAATCCAACGCTTTCTTACTAGTACTAACCTAGACCAAATGGATCTCTTGCGTTACAAAGTTGCTGGTGATGATTGGTTCTGTACTCAAGCTGAATTAACTAATGGTAATACAATAACTAAATTACAAGGTGAAATCGATTATCAAATCTATGTTTCAAACAAGGATGAGAATTTAAGTCCTTGCGGTGACTATTATAAATGGGAATATGATAACAATAATGCAACAAAAGTAATGTATTATAAAGTTGAAAATAAAGGCAAAACTGGTTACCATGTAACAGATGGCAACGGCCATTTAGGTATAAGGGAATCACTTGGTTATCCACCCTTCAAGCGTGGCTCTGTGTAATTCAAAAGTACCAATCATTCTGATGACAATTTTTTTGTTTTAAAATTAGAATAAATTTAAACTATAGAAAAGTAAAGTCTTTGTTTTGACTTTAATTTAACCTTGACCTGGCCCTAGTTTTATAACTAATAACAAAATTTTTAAAATGTATTAACGCTGTTTATTACAGCTAGTTCACCTTGAATTGAAAATAGTAAACAGTTTATTTTGGATAAAAATTAGGCCTAAAATTCAAGTAAAATTAGGTTAAAATCTTTAATAATTTCTGTCACATTTTAATAAGTTGTAGTTTATAAACTCATTTAAACTAGCTTTTTAACTTGCCTTAATTTTACTGATAAATTGCTTTTATACTATTAAATTTAAAATGTGAAAATCAAAAACCCTCAAACGTTTTAGCTTTCTTGTTTTATTTTATTTTAAAATATCTTTAACCAATAATAACTTAATATTATCAATATAAGAAAAAGATACTAGCAATAATAATGGGGGTGTCTGAATTGGTTTCATTTTTTTATCCAATTTTTAAATATTATATATTTTAAAAACTTTGCTCAAAATTCTATAAAAATAAATTCTTTATTAAAAACCAAAAGTACCCAATACAATTTCAAATTATTTTATTATAGTTTATATTGTAAGTTAGCGGAATTTCTATCAAATTTAATACAAATTCCCGGATTAGCAAGGCTTTTACTAATATAGTCTATATATTGATATTAATTAAAGTTGTAGTATATAAATAAATGGATATTCTTACAAAACCTCGTTGAGAAATATTTATTATTGGCTGCTTTATAGTCAACATTGCAGATTTGCTATCAAATAAATAGATTATTTTGATGTTATAATTACATTATTAATATATCATTAAGTTAATAAATAGCTGCATGGGAGGGAGTGATTAGCCCTAAAACTACAATCAACCATCCCTATGTAATACAAGCAGTATAATAATAGTTTTTATTTATTATTACAATCACCTGCTCTTTGACTATTTGTTAACTTAGCTATCAATAGTTTAAGTAATATCAACATTTAATAACTGATTTCTATCATTTAATAAACTACTTACTTGTTTAGTAAATATTGAAGCTTTTAAATTTTCAGTTATTTTTGTAAGATAAGCCGGGGTTGATCTTTTAATTTTTTTATTTTTTATACTCTATAACTTTAATTGTAATTATTTCGTTTTTTTTTATCTATCAGATACTGGATAACAGTGTAGTTTATTACCACGTTTAATACCTTGTATTTTTATTATTGTTTTTGTATCTTTGTTTCTTTCATACTTTTTAAAAATTATATTTATTTTCCCATTATTGACAGTTGAGTTGTTAATTCTATTATGTCCACAAATAAAACTCTCAAATTTTCAAATTAATTGATCAATATATTCTATTTGACCTAATGTTTCAAAACTATTTTTCCACTGTGAAAGATTTCCAAAATGTCCATCAACTATACTTTTTCCATGATGCTCGGCAAAAAAATCAAGATCAATATTTAAACTACTATTTATTTTATAAGTTTCTTCAAGTATATAATGTAAAAACTCTTGAGATTTAAAATGATTTCCTGTATCTACTCATATTAATTTTTGTAAACTTTTTAAATAAAAACTCTTTAGGTATTAAATCAATTAAACAGTCTCCTGCATATGTTGAATCATGATTTAATATTTCAGACAAATAATCAAAATAAATTTTACCTATTGTTTTATCATTTTTTAAATATAAAGCGTCAAAACTTAATACTGATATAGCTTGTTTATTATAATGATCTAAATTTATTGGATCTGGCCTTGTTCCTATTTCCATATTTTGTTTAAAGTCTAAAATTATTATACAACTTCTATTATTTGATTTTTTTATAGTTCCATTAAATATGTTTTTTTAAATATCAACACAAAATTCATGTAGTTTATATAACCTTTTTTCTTTATTAAAAGATTCCTGTATCTCTGCTTTATTTTTTGTTGCTGTATTTATTTTGTTTTCAAATAACCTTTTTATAACTGTATACTGGGCACATATATTACATAAATCTGTTTTTCTTGCTGGATTTTTAAAATTATTTGGTATATATTTAAAAAATGTTGACCTAGCTACTGCTTTATCTTTTAAATCATTAAAATATTTACTGTATATCATTCTTCTACTTTTATTTAATATATATTATCTGACGAATATTTATTATCATTATTTTATTAAATCTTGATGAAATAGTTGAATTATCAAGTAAATATTGTATAATAATTTTAATTTGCTCATTTTTAATTTTTTTTATATTTTTAATAATAGGTTGTAACGTTGATATTTTATTATTATTAGCTATTTTTGAATAATCATATTGATTTTTACTTATATTAAATCCAAAACTTTTACATTCATCAAAAGAATATACTGAAGCTATAGTTGACAATAATGCTACTTGTTGGTTTTTATTTCCTGTTTCCCTTAAAGCACTAACTTTATACATTGCTTGGTTAAGTTTGTTATTATTAATAGTAAACTTTAATAACTTTTCTTTTCTTTTCTTTTTTTTTGTTTTATTATAAAATTCTATAAACTGTGGGTTATTGTGAATAGTTGTTAAAATTGATGTAAATGAATTAAAATGTTTATATAATATGCTTCTACCTATTGTATTAAAATTTTTAGAAAATCCATTTCGAAGTTTAGTTATAAAAGCTTGCATTTTGTTTTTATTTTAATAAAAAATAAAGCCAAATAATTATATAATTATATATTATATATTATATATCTATTGAACATTTGATAAAAAAATACAAAACATTGTGAAATATCGCTTTATCAGCTCTATGATTGATTATCGCATAACAATCACTTAACTTGTTTACAAAACTAATTGGATTATAAAAGAGATTCTTCAACATAATAGTTCGAGGCTTTTTAATTGAATTGTTCCTTAATATTGTACTTTTAATAAAGCCACTAAGTCTTATAGTATTTTACGTAGATTTTACGTAGATTTTACAATAGTATCTTCCATTCTATTTATTTTACATAGTTTGTAACTTGTTGTGCACTATTCCTATTGATTTAAGTCTATCTTAGCTACATAAACTAAGGCCTTTTGACTTACGGCCAGTTAATTAAGCTAGAATTACTTTTAACTCCAATCACTGAGTACCAACTTTCACAAATATATAATTAAAAAAATAAAATAAATAAAACAAGTCTTTTAAGTTAAATTTTTCTATTTAATTTTAAGTTTTCTAAATTTAGCTAATCATACATTAAAGACTCACAAATTTAAAAACTTAAAATTTGGATTAATTTCTAATTAAATTCTGAAACCAATTCGGACATCCCCCAATATATATCTCAAAAATTCTACTATTATAAACTTTTGCTTCTGATTCATCAGTTAGTTTGTCAATAAAAATAATAAAAATAAAAAGCCATAGATTTATGTATCTGATCTTTGTTCCTTTTATTTATTAAATAAACAACTTTTATATTATAATTCGTTTTAAAATATTACTCTATTGAAGATAAAGTGTAATTTTTATCCTATTTTAAGCCTCGAAAATTGCGTCCTAAAAAAATGAATAAATCGATTTCTAGATTTGAAGTCTTATAGGCCTTCAATCTGTCCTATAATATTTGCTAATTATAGAAAAACATCACTATCGACTTTTAAAAAATATATATTCAACTTTTAGTGAAATAACAAAAAATGACTTGTAAAAGTTGTGGTGGAGTAAATTTTGAAACGTATGAAGCTGAAGGCAATAAAGTTTGTATTGGTTGTGGTACAGTAAGTTTTTTTTTTGGAATTTTCAACATTTCATTATCATCATTAATAAAATCAATATTCCATTTCTTTAGGTACAAGAAGAAAATACAATTGTTTCTGAACTTGCTTTTGCTGATAATGCTTTTGGCGGTCATAGTTTAGTTGGTACTATGGTGGGCTTTGGGCAAAGTAATGTTGGTTAATTAGTTGAGTAGAATGATGATTTTTAATTCATTTTTTTAGGTGGTGCTAAATTAAGGACTGGATTGGGTTCATTTACAAATAGTTCAAATAATGAATTAACAATAACAAAAGGTAAATCAATAGGAAAAAATGATGAATTATATTGAATTTAATATCTCTTAGCTAATGAATTAGCACGAAAATTTGGTACTGCCCTTTATTTAGCGGATCATTATGTTGACAAAGCTATGAACTTTTTCAAACTTTTACTGATTCATAATTTTTCTCGTGGTCGTAAATCAGAAGTTACTATTGCAGTTTGTTTATATGCTGCTTGCCGAGTGAACCAAACCACTCATATGTTGATTGATTTTTCGGATTTGGCTGAAGTAAATTTTATTTACTAAGTTGTTTTTATTTATGATTTATAAATAGGCTAGTGTATTTACTTTAGGTTCAGCCTTTGTTAAATTAGTTGGTTTGTTAAATTTAAAAAGTGAAGTAGCTTTAGTCGATCCTTCTTTATATATTTCAAGATTTGCTGCTTGTCTTGGCTTTGGTGACAAACAACATAAAGTGGCAGAAACGGCTATTCGGTTAGTTACTAGAATGAAAAGAGATTGGATGACGACTGGTAGAAGACCAGCAGGGATTTGTGGTGCTAGTACTTTTTTATAAGTTTAGTTGAAATTTTTTAAATTTATATTTAAACGTTAGGTCTATTAATAGCATCTCGTATCCATCATTTTAATCGAAATATCAATCAAATTGTTAAAATTGTAAGAATGTCAAGTGATACAGTCAAAAAGAGGTCAATTAAAATTTAATCAATCAAAATAAAAATTCATTTCTTTTAATAGATTGGAAGAATTTGCAAGTACAGAAACAGGAAAAATGACGGTGGATGATTTTCACAATATTAATTTGGAAGCTTTCGAAGATCCTCCTGCTTATAAACGTGCTCGTAAAGCGGAATCCTTAGCTGAAAAAGCATTATTAATTAAGAAAAAGGAAGAAGTTGTTGAAGTCAATCTTTCCAATTTCAATGGAAAAATATCAAATGAAGTAATAGAAATAGAGAAAGATGATGGAAATCTTAATAAAAGTATAAAAATTAGTAGTATAGAAGTGGAAAAAGAAGTTGAAAAGGAAGTGAATAATGTGGATGGTAAGTTGATTAAATGTTTAAAATAAAAAATTTATTAATTTAAATAGAGCAAAGTCATCAAAAAACATCTTCAGAAATGTCATTAGATGAAGCTGAAGAAGAAATAAATTTAAAAGAAGAAATTAATAATTATATAACAGAACCAAAAACTTCAATTGTTAAAATAAAAACAGGCAATTTCATTTCATTTTATTTTATTTAAATTTAATAAAACAATTATTTTTAGATTATGAAAAATGGGAAGAAAATGAAGAAGAAGAAGAACAAGAAGATAATGATGGAAATTTAAATGAATTAGATGATGATGTTGAATTACAAAATATGTTTTTAAATCAGACAGAAATCGAAAGGAAAACAGAAGTTTGGACAGGTGAAAATGCAGATTATTTAGCAGCTCAAAAAGGTACTATTTTATTATAATTTTTGATTATTCAATTATTTACATTAATTTATATAATTTAGCTAAAGAAGAACGATTGAGAGAAGAAGAAAGGAATGGAATTATAAAGAAAAAGATTAAAGTAAGAATCAAACAATTATTTTATCTAGGATTCGATTTAATTATTAATCATAATTATCTTTTATAGCGAGGTCCTAAAAAAAAATTATATGCTGATTCCGATAATTTAGCTGAAGCAACAAAACAAGTATTAAAACAAATACCACAAACTAGGAAAATTAATTTTGATTCATTAACTAAATGTTTAGATGAGCCAATTGATTATGAACTTTTCGTTAAGAAAAAATAAATAAATCAAATATTATATTATATTACAATTAGTTAACTTTACTTGTACAATTATCCTTGAATAGTAATATAATTTATAAATCAATTGGATTTTCTTTTGGCTTCGAAGAGTATTGCTAACTATACTGTTAAACTCAATTAATTATATTTTTTTTAATAATGAATTAAGTAAATTCAATTTTAGTTTATTACAATTATGTTTTTTATTTTAAAGCTTTTATCTCATTTTTCTTTTATAAATAGAATTTATTCAAGCTTTGATTATCTATAATAATAATTATCTCTTATTTTTATAACATCTTTGCAAAACACCATACAATAGAGTTTATTGCATTTTAGCACTACTCATTAACCAATTAAAAAAACCCCAAGATAGAATATTTGAATCGAACTTTTTTTTTAACTTAAGCTTTTGATGTCCAACCTAATTCAACAATTTAATATATTGGATTATGTAACAATAATTAACAGTATAACATATGGGTCATGTAAACGATGTCAAACTAATATACTTTTATCTAAAAAAGAAGTTTATCGTCATTTAATTAATGGGCAATGTATAGGTCAATCAACTCAAGAAAAAGAGTTTTATAATAATTATTTATTGAAAGGATTTAAGAATCAACAAATTGATTATACTATTTATATAGAGAATTTAAGAAACAATATTGGTTGTTGTAAAAAGTGTAAAAAAAACATTAGAAAAGACCAAGTGGATTTATATTTTCATTTATTTAATGGTAGTTGTAGTGGTAAATACAAATTAGAAAATAATATTGATATTGATTTCAAAAATTCAATTAAAAGTTTTATTAATAAAACAAAAAAGGATAACAATAATATTGGAGAAAATCAGAATGTTAATTTAGAATTGAATAATCAGTTAGATAATCCCAAAGATCGTAGTTTTAGTCAAGGATCTTTTCTTAATGAGAAGCTTAATTTTTCAAAGAAGCAAACTGATTTAGCAGTAATCTCAGATCCAGAATCTTTCCAACAAGAATCAACTACATGTTCTAGTATAAGCAATCCAAAACAATCTGAAGAGTTAATTATTGAAACGGAAGATTATCAAATAAAAAACATCAATATTAATAATGAAAAAAAAGAAACTAAAGTAGAACATAAATATAAAAAACCGAGAACATTGAATTTATCGAAGTTTAAAAAGTCATTTAAGTTATATAATCAACAATATCTTCATAAAAGTATAAGTTTGGATTATTTTATTAATTTATTAAGTAAAAATAAGCTAAGGAAAAAGGAAAATTTAAATTTAAATTTATTATATAGACCAATAATTAAAGATGTTTATAGAAATTTAAAAGATAAGATTAATAGTGAAATTCAACAGTGCCAATTTTATTCGATTGTAGTTAAAATAGTGAAAATTAAAGAAAACGTTAAGTATTTGACGATCTTAATTGATATAGATCAAGGTAATAACTATTTTTTCAAATATATTATATGTAATACGCTAGTTAATTTGAGTGAAGAATTCTCAAAAATTATAGATTTAATTGGAAAGAAATTTGGTTTTAATAAATGTATTTCATTAGTTTTAGATGATATAGAAAGTTATAGTAATATTATAAATATAACAAAAGATAAAATTCCAAATGTTTTTATAATCTCTTTTTTAAATAATCCAATTTCTTTTTTTTTAAAGGATATATTGGAATTAAAGGAATTTGAGGGACTTTTTAATAATTTAGTTTTATTGTTAAATAATAATTATTTTAAAGTTAATAACAATTATTGTTATA
The DNA here is from genome assembly GCA_030770535.1 of Batkoa obscura. Lineage (NCBI taxonomy): Eukaryota > Fungi > Entomophthoromycota > Entomophthoromycetes > Entomophthorales > Batkoaceae > Batkoa > Batkoa obscura. The sequence goes on along the minus strand of JASVEC010000026.1, from coordinate 686,362 downwards.
ATTATTTAAAAAGAATGATAGATCAATATAAACTGAAGTTTAAGGATCTTTTATTATGGATTAAAAGTTATGAAAATATTCAAGTATGGCCTGAATTTTTTAATAATTTCAATAAACTATTAAAACAATTAAATTATAATGACATTTTAAAGGATAAAAGTCTATGTAATGAGTTTACACTAAATGAATGGAAAACTATCTTAAAACAAGTGGATGATATATGTTTAATATTTAAGTTACTTGAAAATATAATTCATTGTTGTACAAGTCCATTGAATGAATTTTCTAATTTATTTTTTGAATATATGAAAATTATTCGAGAGAATCAAACCAAAGAAGATATAAAAGTATATAATTTCAATTATATTACAAAGGAAGAGATAATGAATTTATTAACTAATAGATTGGAACAACATAATTTTAATTTAGATATTTATTATTTATTATATCCAGGATCGAAATTAAGTTATGAGCTACCAAAAATAAGAATTCAAAAAGCGACTCAAAAGATACAAGAATATATAAAAGTATATTATTTCAATTTAAATCAACCAAAAAATTATACTGAATGTCTTGAAGAATTAGAAGATTATTTAGATTATATAATAAATTCTAAAAAGTCAACTATTGAACAATATAAAGATATGTCTCCATTAAGTTATTGGTCTATTTATGGTCTATCTGATTTTCCATTATTATTTGATTGTATTAAAAGATATTGGTTTATCACTACTTCACTTGAAAATTTAAATAAAGAATTAAGTTTAATTACTGAGGAATTAAATGAAGTTGATGAAATAAGGTTATCAATAAGTGATGTCAAAAAAATAAATTTTATTGTTAATAATATGATGCAAGTTTATATGGTAGAGTGAGGATATTTTTAAAATAGGTAATAAAAAATTATAAGGTTGCTTAATTATCTAGTATTTTATTTTATTTTATTTTATTTTATTTTATTTTATTTTATTTTATTTTATTTATTAACAATAACATTATTTATGATATCTATAGTTTGATAATAATTTTTATATAAATGAAAGACAGGTTTATTTTTAAAATATTAATGATATCTTATCGATTATTAAGAACAGGTTGTATATTATTTAATTCAAAAAAATTTCAATAAAAATTAATCATATAGATTTATGATTTGAATGTTAATAGATAAATTTTATCTACTTATAACATTATACTATTATAAGAATGAATGGATATAATGTATTGAATTTACCTATGTATTGATGAATTAATATGTGATTTTATTGTTGCAATCAGTACATTAATGTCTTGGTTTTAATGATATATTAGTTTATTGTTATATCAGTTTAGTAATACATTGATTTTATTTTTATTTGATAGAAAAAAATAACAATAGAATCACTCAACAATAGAATCACAAAATAAATATTTTATAAAAAATAATATTGTAGGTAGGTAATAACACTGATAGTAATAATGTTTTGTGAGATAAAGTGTTATCTTTTATTCCGATGCTATTTCTTTCTTGTTCCAATTCCTATTTACCACTTCTTGCAGTCTCTACAATATGGATTGTCTATAGGCATTACTGCAAAATGGTATTTGGGAACAAATGTGGCCCGTTTCCTACCTCCTCATTTATTTCTGAATGGAAGCGCCTTCTACTTAATGAATTTTTCTAGCTACTTTAGATTAGATAGATCCAAAACTGGTAGAAGAACTCTAGAAGTGAGGTTGCTCGACATAAAAATAAATATGAGTAAACAAAACAATTGATTTATTTAATTGGTATAGTATACTTTTTATACTAACATGAAAATCATGTACAAAGTTGAAACAAAGAAAATAAAACTACTTGATTAATTGAACTATGTTTATAATATATATATTACACTAATTAATTAATTAAATTATATCTATTTTTTTATACTTGATTTTAGAATGGGGTTATTTTTAAAATTAGGTGTTTTTTGGTTTCACCACTTTTTCCATTTTTAATTGCTATTTAAGTAGAAAATTAGTAGTAAAATCGTTAGATAAAAAAGACATCCCCATATCTATTAAACCAAACTGTTTTTTTAATGTAAGCCTCATAAAAACAATATCCTATTGACAGAAATATATGGGGGTGTCTTTTTTGGTTTCATTACTTTTTCCGTCTTTTAAGCACTATTTAAATGGAAAAATTGTTAGCAAAATTCTCAAACGCAAAAATACATCCCCATATAAACATTAAATATAAATGTATAAAAATCACTATTGTTTAACTATCAGCTACTGAAAAACAAACATGAAACAAACGCTTACAATTTTTATGGAACTTTTAAGTGCAATTTATTTAATTCATCTAATATGGGCTATGGATATAAAGGGCATTATTTACAAAGTTTGTTAAAACTATAGTTACAAGGATATTCTTATAAGCTACTTAGCGGCTTATTGGCTAAACTTAGCAACAATACTTTAGATTGTATCATTGTTGTGAATGGAAAAATCGAGTTTATCCCTTGAAGGACATCGATCGTAAAAATTGATAATTCTTCTTTTTAAAACTAGGTATCTTTAATATTGATTTCTGTTGAAATACACGGCCTAATTAAACAAATTCCTAATATCAGTATTCTGAATAAACAGGTAAGAATATATATATTTACGATTAAAATATGCTATGGTTATATTTGTGAATAAAAAATCATTAAGTGTTGAAGGAATATAAAAGCAAGGACTGATTAAATTGATCTATTAAATCTCTCTGTTGTTAAATATATACCAACAAAAGAAAGAGTATATGAAGATGTATTTTTATGTTTAAGAATTTTACTAACAATCTTTCCGCTCAAATAGCGCTTAAAAAATGGAAAAAGTAATGAAACCAAAAAAAACATTCTCATATATTAAATTATGATAAACATCCAGAAGCTATTTTAACTGATAACACTAAGTTATAAATCGTAAAAAGATATGTGCCTAGTTATGCTCATTTATCGGAAGTTAATGCTCAATCCTTTTATTTAGTTTGTAATCAAGTGTCTTACTATACTTTTGATAATAAAATTTATGGAACATTAGAAGGTTAAAACCTTTTTTGGTGTCTATTATATTTCTTTACAATGGAATCTTTTTTACCAGAGGACACTAAACATTTAAATCATCAGATAGTATTAAATACCACTCATCAGTTTAGTCAGTACTTGATATTAAAGAAGTGTATTACAATTGATTTGGAACCTTGTTTAATAAGAATGTTTGATAGCCAAGTTAAAATCATTCATAATGATGGAAAAGTAGGCAGGCTTATTTTGAAAAAGAATTTGCTATACCGTCTCCTTTATAGATCGATATTATTTTTATAATTGCTCAAAATAAAGATAAATTAACAGGGTTTTTTTAAAAAATTTATAAGTTTTCATCCCTTAATAATTAATACTTTATTAGAATTATTTTAAATGTATAATATACAAATAATCTAAAATGAATAAAGGATTTAATTAAAAATTATGTTTATCACAGAATAAGAACCGATTAACTATTGATTTAATTTAGCTTCATATATAACATAATAGAGTTTATCCTGCTATAGTCTTAAAGTAATATTTGTAAATTAGTATTTAGCAAAAATAACATTGAAATTCTAAAGATAAAAATTTATTTATTTAATATAAATACATCTCTATTTAAAGAAGTTAAGTAATTTGTTTGATTTTAGAGATGTACAAAAAGTAGATAAAGTATTGGAGCAAGACGAGACTTTCCCATAATTAGTTTTAACAACATCGAGGACTGAAGTAGATTTGAAATTATTTACTAAATCATTATGATTACTTGGTAGCTTAATATCACCTAATTCGATATCTTTACGAAGATAATATGATATTTTACCAAAGAAATCGATATTTGGATTATCTAAAACTTTTTGTACCTCATCTAACGAAATATGAGTTGCTTTAAACTTTTTACCAGTAACTTTGGTAATATCCTTTAATATCTTATTGATAGTTGTATTTTCACCAACAATATTTACGGTGGTGTTCTTAAAAATTGATAAATAATAAGTTTGATAAACAAATTTAGCTATATCATTTAAACTAGTTACTGTGAATTGAGTATCTCCTTTACCAACAATTTGAGCCTTAGAATTCTTAATATCAATACCATAAAAATCAGTAATAATATGTTGAATAAAAAAACCGTTGGTATAATAAATATAGTTTAAACCAGATTCTTTGATTTGATTTCGAATTTCAATTTTTTGTAGAAATAACGGATTAGTTTTACCCTCAACTTCACTACCGAATTCGGATGGTATAAATAATTTGATCTTGGAACTGACGGCTGCTTTAATCAAATTGCTTTGTATAGTTGATAATCCTTCACTACCTATGGTTGAAATAACGACATCAATTCCTTTGAAAGCTTCATTTAGATTGTCTATATTATCATAGTTAACTGGATAAATTGTTGCGTTATTAGATTTATATTCGGATAGTAAGCCGCCCTTATTGTTACTTCCTTTCCTGGTAATGATTCTTACGTTAACTTGTTGATGTTTAAGAAATTCTCTAACAATATATTTTCCAAGCTCACCAGTACCACCTACAATAGCTACGTTCTTATACTCTTTTGGAATGATGTTTAAAGTCATTTTTAATGTTTTGATTTATTTGATTAATGATTTGTTTTATAAAAGTTTAATTAATTTCTACAGCTATTTATATCATCTTCTATTGCTGATAATTCTTAACAACTGTATATTATTAATTTCTTATTGAAACTCTGAACTTATTTTTTTTAAAATTACAATTATTCTTAAATTTAATGCTAAGATTACTAATTAGTTTAAGCTTAGTAATAATAAAATAACCGAAGATAATTTTACAGCTGCTATAATACTATTACGACCTATTTAACTATTTATTTAAGATTAGATTACAGTTTTGCTAAATCAAACAAAATCTAAAGGTTAAGCTTTGAAAAACCAAACAGACAAACAACTGGCTTTTAAAATTACTGCAAATTAGGACGCAACAAAGTTGCAGTAGCTGTATGAGTTTTACTTATTTTTTAAAGCCTCTTTTTTAATAGCATAATTCGGTGTTTCAACTATATAAAATAGATGATTTTATTAGTAATAGTATACTAAATATTATTACTAATGTGTACCGTTAAGCAGTGTAACTATATGGAATTATGATATTATATTTGATCTTATAGAATAAAGCAATTCATAATCAAAATATACTTCAATCTAAATATACAATTTCGTTTAAAATTGTTCGGGTATTTTGTTCTTAAGATAGCTCGGTTAATAATATAAATTAATTCACAGAATTTAAAGGTGTAAAGTGGTTTATGTTAAATCCTAGGTGTTAATTGTTTATGATTTTATTATTTATTTGATATTATAAAAAGGTAGTTTAATAAGCAGTCTAAAACTCATAGCTTATGATATATGTTTAAATAAATTTATGCATTGTTAAATGAGTTATTTTAAACTTAAAATATGGGGATTTATTTTTTTGTTTAAGAATTTTACTAACAATCTTTCTGCTCAAATAACACTTAAAAATAAAAAAAGTGAAGCTAAAAAAAACACCCCCAGATATAGTCTTAAAAAATTCGTTTTAAATTGAAATATTGAATTAATAATTGTAATAGCATAAAATGATATAAATAGCTGTAGAAATTAATTAAACTTATAAAACAAATCATTAATCAAATAAATCAAAACATTAAAAATGACTTTAAACATCATTCCAAAAGAGTATAAGAACGTAGCTATTGTAGGTGGTACTGGTGAGCTTGGAAAATATATTGTTAGAGAATTTCTTAAACATCAACAAGTTAACGTAAGAATCATTACCAGGAAAGGAAGTAACAATAAGGGCGGCTTACTATCCGAATATAAATCTAATAACGCAACAATTTATCCAGTTAACTATGATAATATAGACAATCTAAATGAAGCTTTCAAAGGAATTGATGTCGTTATTTCAACCATAGGTAGTGAAGGATTATCAACTATACAAAGCAATTTGATTAAAGCAGCCGTCAGTTCCAAGATCAAATTATTTATACCATCCGAATTCGGTAGTGAAGTTGAGGGTAAAACTAATCCGTTATTTCTACAAAAAATTGAAATTCGAAATCAAATCAAAGAATCTGGTTTAAACTATATTTATTATACCAACGGTTTTTTTATTCAACATATTATTACTGATTTTTATGGTATTGATATTAAGAATTCTAAGGCTCAAATTGTTGGTAAAGGAGATACTCAATTCACAGTAACTAGTTTAAATGATATAGCTAAATTTGTTTATCAAACTTATTATTTATCAATTTTTAAGAACACCACCGTAAATATTGTTGGTGAAAATACAACTATCAATAAGATATTAAAGGATATTACCAAAGTTACTGGTAAAAAGTTTAAAGCAACTCATATTTCGTTAGATGAGGTACAAAAAGTTTTAGATAATCCAAATATCGATTTCTTTGGTAAAATATCATATTATCTTCGTAAAGATATCGAATTAGGTGATATTAAGCTACCAAGTAATCATAATGATTTAGTAAATAATTTCAAATCTACTTCAGTCCTCGATGTTGTTAAAACTAATTATGGGAAAGTCTCGTCTTGCTCCAATACTTTATCTACTTTTTGTACATCTCTAAAATCAAACAAATTACTTAACTTCTTTAAATAGAGATGTATTTATATTAAATAAATAAATTTTTATCTTTTATTAACCTTATATTAGCTTTACTAATTATTTATTTTATAATTTTTGATGTCATTAAATACTAGTTAAATTAATACAACTTTATTGACTGTTTTAAAATGAATTTAGTATATAATGTTAAATTAATTATTATTAACAATTGGACAGTTTTCACCTTATGTTGGACTTTACTCTAAGTCTTATTTACTACTTTGATATTGATTGATATTTTATAGCTCATCTGTGTTCAATCAATGCCTCATAGTACCATTTAAATAGAAGCTCAGAGCAAAGAGGATTTGCTCTAAAAATCTGTTTGAAAGTGAATTGAGTTGAAATATGAAAACTAGTATCTTGTATAGAGTTACAATATTTTGTCTGGGTTACCTAAATTAATAGTAAGGATGTGTGTTTTCAATAGTTTATATGGGGATGTATTTTTTTGTTTAATAATTTTAGTAACAGTCTTTGCGCTCAAATAGCGCTTAAAAAATGGAAAAAATAATGAAACCAAAAAAAACACCCCCATATTTTATATAATCCTGATCCTTAACATAATCAATCGGAGCCATTTATCACTTACCTAAGAGCCTTTTTCATGAAAATCATGTTTGCATCCTATACATGGAACATTATTGCTCAAACTTATAACCATAAAAGACTTTAAGAATTGCTATTGTTTGTGTTCATTATTCTATTCCTTCCAATTTATTTTTTCCGCCAATAATTCTTTACTAAATTACTCCAGACACAAAGTTTATCTTTATGCCCAGAGAGTTTTTAGTTCTTTATAGCTGCTGTAAGTCTATTTCAATCTAATTTGCGGTAAGCTTTAGAGTTAGTGATCTACATATTTGGTTTTCTTAATGCCTAATTTATATATCTTTGCTTGATTTTAGTAAAATTTTTACCCTAAATGAACAATTAGTGAAGTCGTAAGCAAGCTGCAGCCGCTGCAACAAAAAACATGGATTGCCAAAAAGAATAAACCTACTATAATCTACATTGGGTCAATTTAACCCTACAATTACCAAAATTGTTAATACGCCACAAATTCATAAAAAATTAAAAGTGTTTATTAAAAAATTGTTTTTTTGTTTATCTATATATTTCAAAATAGTTTATCTATAAATTATGGTGGATTATCATGGTCAGGCAACTAGTTTAATTGGAAATAGAGAATCTCAGGTAAGAATCAATTTGTTTATTTTTAAACTTATATCATAACACACAGCTATTTTATCAAAGACAATTTGATTTTTATTCTTATTTTTAGCAAGACGATTATTTGATTGATAACAATGTTTTTGGAGATAAAAGCTATGCTTTATATGCAGTATTTGACGGTCATGGCAAAGATGTAAGTTTCTACTCAATTAACCGAGATAGATGAACTCTTTAAAAATAAAGCTAAACGGCTAAATATCCAATCAAAAATAATTAACATTGTTTTTTTCGTAATTAGGGCGCAAAAGCTTCAAAAGGAGCAAAAAAGCGGTTAAAAGAATTAATAAGTAGGAGAAAAGAGGCGTTTATTAAAGACCCACGCACTACGCTACATAATTTATTCCAAGATATAGGAGAGCTTTTAGAGGAGGATGTTCAGATGGATCTTTATATGAGTGGAACTACAGCAGTCGTTGTAGTTTTAAATGAAATTGAAATATGGGTAGCTAACCTTGGTGATTGCCGAGCAATACTAGGAAGAACTTTCAAGAAAGAAGCTTCTACTTCTTATAAATGCGTAGTATTAACTAGGTAATTTATTTTTGTTTTAAAAACGATACGGGTCTTATTTATGAAATCAAAAGGGATCATACATGCTCTGATATTGAAGAAAGGAATCGTGTTGAAAAATCAGGGGCTAGAGTGGCTGTATCTCCAGATCACAATGCACCGGACGGTAAACTAATTTAACTCTGATAAAGATTTGACATAATGTTTTTAGCCCCTTTTAGGCTTTACAAGGGCACTCTACCTTATCCAGGGTACTTTTATTTTATTCTATATTCTTTAAATTAAGTACTTTATAGTTTAGTAATGACAAGAGCATTTGGTGATGTATCAGGTAAGGTTATCATAAAAAAGTATAAAACAAAGCATAATAATTTCAAATAGCAAGGAAAGTCGGGCTGATATGGGAGCCCGAAATATTTCATTATAAAATAACAGCGGATGATAAAGCCTTAATTTTAGCAACCGATGGAGTTTGGGATGCATTGCCGAATGAAAAAGTGATTCAAATTGCTTGTAAATATTCTAATGAAGCAGAAGCTTCCGAAAACTTAGCGAACAAATCACTTAAACATTTAGGTAAAAAACAAATCGATGACAATGTAACAAACATTGTGATATTTTTAAAATAATAATTTAATGAAATTGGTTATCTCTGTAAAGTTTTATCAATATGTTTTAAATGTTATTTTACGTTTGTAATTATAAGTACTCAACGGAAGCCATTATATCTATTTTAATAAAGCATTAGATGAATAAATTGTAATAATAAGTTTTTCTTTAGAATTTTAAGGTCAGATGGTACCAAATATCACTAACGTATCTTTGTGAATAATATGGGTCCATTTGCCAAAATCTTCACATAAGTTAAAATGAGTTGTTGTTTATAGGTTTTTTTATTTTATTTAAAAAAGGTCATCAGTCTGGTTATAAACATATTTGTCTTACAAATTTGATACTTGATAAAGCTATGGTACAGTTTTTTTAACGGTTAAAGCATTTAATACAAAAATGAATATTAAAGTCATCAAGGTCTTACATTTTAATATAATATTTGATATATGTTTGATACTATAAAAGCCTATAGTTTGTGTAATATGAAATATTTTATTTTTCTTAGACATTGTGATAGAGCATTACTATAATTTAAAGATACTTTAACTAAAAAAAATAAGTGCTCTTGTCATTACACAAAGCGTTTTAGGTTATAAAGTATTTAAATAGTAGCTAAAAGTCGATATATCATAACAAGGTCGAATTTTAGTAAAGTCAAATTTAATTAAATTACTTCATTGATTTGATTTAGGAACATTTTTTGATTACTAGATTTTTCTTTATGAAAATAAGTTTTTGAGTTATAATGTTTGATACTTTATATAGTTTGATACTTTATATAGTTTGAAGTCTAAAATGTTAAATAATATCATTCTAGCAAGTTGGTTATAATAGCTAAACTCTCTTTTGTTAGAACAATATCACCTTGCTAATATTTTAAAGCATGCCAAGAAATTAACATTTTAATTATTAGTTAAATTGTTTGACAAAAATGTGAGGAAAAAAATCGTTAAATCCCACCTTATCCCATCAATTTAATTGGCTGGTTTACTCATTTAGGGACACAAATAAAGCAATATGGCATAAATCTATTCAAAATTCCAACGTTCATATGGAACATTATCTGTTTTTTTATCTTCAACTAATTGACTTAAGTTAACCTTTTTGAAAAAATTATTATCAGCTTGATCATCTCTATATAATAAATGAAAATCTATCTCTTAATCTATTTTATTTATATTGTTGTTTGTCAGAAGGCTCAAGACCTGCCTTCTAAAACTTTAGATCAGGCGCCCACAGATGTCAAAATCGTTCATAAAGCCTTTCCCACTGAACATCTTGCAAAGGCTGTAGAAGAGGCTGCAGGCGGAATAAAAACAGAAACAGTGACATCTGTAGCATCTATAGACGAAGATATTTACACTATTGTATCGACAGTTTTTGTAGATACTAAAGGACGTGTATTGGAAGGTTATAACTCAAAAGCAGCAGATCCAGGATTAGAAACGTTAAAAAACGCAGGTATAGGTATTGGTGTGGTAGTAGTTGTTGTATTAATAGGGATATTTATTTTGCGTAAATGGAAGTTTTCAGTATGTTTTATATTAATTCAATTTATTTTTATTAACAATTTTATAGCCAACAACAAGGTTCCGTCAAAAGTTAGAGAATAGTCAAAATTTTGCGCAACGTAGTAATGAATCAGATACAATGTTTTTGCGGGAGTTGCATGCACCATAAAATACCTTTTTTATTACGAATATAAGCTGGCGAGAGCCTTTAGTCTATTCTTGTAATTTAACTATAACAATTTACTTACCAATCATATTCTATGATATTTAGATTCATCTAGGTATTTATACTTATCTCAAATTGTTTATACTCTTCATCCAACCTTCTTCCCTCTAATCTTTCAAAATATAAAGTAATAAATTGATTCAAAAATAGATTGAGTATTTCTTTTAAATCTATTAGCTATATTCATTTCAGAAGACTATATGAATAAGAAAGGAGATAACTAGTGTGTCCAATTGAAATCAAGTACACAATGGGGTGTATGAACCTGAATGTAATACATCGAGCTATTTATATATACTCGTTTAAATTTGTTATAAATAACTAGTTAATTCAAATATAAACCACCTCAAAAGCTTAAGTCATTAAATACGATTAATACAATCAATGGTATTCATATGGGGGTGTTTTTTTTGGCTTCATCACTTTTTCCATCTTTTAAGCGCTATTTGAGCGGAAAAATTATTAATAAAATTCTTAAACACAAAAATATATCTCCATATAGTGAAATTTAAGTGTTTTTATTGATAATATGTACTTTGCTTTCGATTTTCGATTTCAAGTTATATTATCAAGAAATGTATATCTATGCATACATGTATGTAGTTACATTGATGTGAACAGTTATGTAATACAGGGTGTTAATTATCAAAAAGTTTATAGCGAGATTCTAGTTAGAAAATTAAAGACATACTTTTTTTCGGCATCTAGATATTTATTATCAAATATTGTTAAATGTTTTTTATAGCCTTTTGAAAAGCGTCAGGTTTATTAGCTCGTGCTAACTTTGGAAACATTTTAAGTGTATAGAAATGGACTTTAAAAGTAATACCATCTGATATATTTAAATACGTTTTATTCTATGTACTACTTATTCTTTCTAAGCAAAATAACTTTACCTCGAATCCGATTTTAATAGTTTTTACTTCTGTAATCTTCCAGCATACCTTTATATGGTCATACTCTAAACATCGTTTTAAAAGCGGATGATCTAAAGTTACCAGAAACGCTCTTCCACCAACTTTAACTATTCTAGATAACTCTTTCATAAGTTTAGGATATAATTTTGAGCACATATTACGTGAGCCTATAATAAATAATTAAAAGTTCCTTGAACTTTATTCAAAGTTACCTTCTCTCATTCCCCAAGGGAGATCTAAAATAGTTTTAAACCTGATTCTATTTTAATATAAAAAGCTACCTGATATGACTTTATCAACAAAGTTCGATTTAATCGGTAAGGACTTTGAGTTCCACTGTATTAATTCTACATTTTTAACTTTCGAATATTTAATATTCATGCAAGCTTTTGAGTAAATCGAAGACTCTTCAATATCTCCAGCTAAATAATAAGCTTGTGGTTGGTAAGAACAGCTTGCTTCTATAGGTATAGTACCTACCCCACAGCATGGATCTAGAACTATGTCCCCTGACTTTATACCTGCATAACGGGATAAGCAGTAAGCAATAGTTGGCTTTATTGAAGTTCTGCCAGATTCGATTCGGTTTCTTCGTAAATAAGAGCCATTATTTAAATTTAGTTTTGTGTTAGTGATCCCTAAAACTAAAGTTAAATACCCATCTGAAGAGCTTGTTCGAACCAAATCAGCTGAAATGTTAAGTTGATGATGCTTCAAGTCAACCTTTAAATCAGTAAAATTAATTTGATTAGAGTTTAAAGCGGAAAATCCAATCAATCCAGCAATATCCTGTGACTTTAAATTAGGATGCTTAAAATTATTTTTATCAACTGAAACTCGAAATAAAGTTTCTTTATCCTTTAGTTTTAGGGTTTTGAAATAAACTGCCCAATCTTGCAGTGTAATGCCGTCTAAAGATTGCTTTAATAATATCGAAAAGTCACTATCTTCCTTTGATTCGCTTTGTTCTAAATATATATGCCTATGTATTTCAATCGTTTTAATTATTAAACCTATTGCTTCAACTGAATACAGCTGTAAACTTTCAATCCTTTCCCAAAGTAAATAAATGATTTCTTGATCTGAGATATCTATTTGAAGTATAATCAAGCCAATTGTACTTTGAATTTTAAATTCACTTGTTGATGCTATGGGAAATATCAATGGGCTCACTTTTTCATTGATTTCTGATAAACTTATGTCTTCTAAACCTTTGGGAACTCGAAATCCAATTGTTAAATTCATTAAGAATTGAATATTTGATTAAAAAACTTATTTTGTACTAATTAATTTCAAAAATTAATTCAAGCTCAATATAATATATATTAAAATAAGTTGTAAACACACATTACTTAGACACAAATTAAAACTGATAGTATTCTTGATTTTTATCTCAAATAGAGTAAAATTTATGCTCAAAAAACATTTATTACCCAAAATAAAATTAATATCAATACATTACAAAATATCATCAGCTATCGAAATGAACCCTGAGTCACCAAGATCATTTTCTGCCATACATTCAGTTATAACGCTGGCGTGACGATAAATTACTTCAAGCGGCGGAACTGGTGGCCTATTTTGAGAAACTAAAATCTAAGTAAAGATATATTGAAAACAATACGAGTTCCTTACCAAAAATTGCTCCTATAACTTCATTGACCAAGTATTCTCTTCTCTTTACATCCATAACATAAGATGATGCGCTATTAGAAGGTACCTGATATGCGAGTAAAGAAAATATTTCCTATTGAAATGGTTAAAATATTTTCAAAAATCAAATAATCTTTGATGTACTTGAAGGAGCTCAGTATTTGACTCTTCCTCGCCAAACATTTCTTCCAATTGTTGACCAAAAGAAAGAATAGCTTCAACTTTACTTTTCCTTATGGTTGTCTTTGAAGCCAACCCGTCATGATCGTTTGTTTGACGTTTTCTTTTATCCGAGATTGGGGATACCATTTCGGAATCAGGTATATCATCAGTATTACCCTGTTCACGTTTTGCTAGTTCTTCAAGTTCAATGATCATTTCTACGAATTTTTGGCAACTCATTTGAAACTTTAAATCAGGATGATCGTTGAATAATTTGGAATATCTATCATCAATTAATTGAAAAGCAGAATCAATATCTCCTTTTAAAATAAAACTTCTTAATTCTAAAAACCTTTTAATACTTTCAAATACACTTATGCGTAAAAACTTTACCTTGTCGATTGAGTATGTCTTCTTTGTTATCATTACTTAATTCCGCCTTTACTTTCTCCACAACTTGGTTTTGTACACTATTTTCTTCGATTTCTTTCTTCATATTCATTGATTTATCTTCATTAATTTCAATCCCTAGCGCGTTTTTGGCGAAGCATCTTGCAGTATTTGAGTAGCCATGATGTACAAGATATGATGTTATTAAAATGTTAATTGCTGATGTCGTGTGGTCTGCAATTTCTTCAAGGTTTGCGTGATTTTCTTGTGAATTTATGCTAGAAGATTTGATAGGGGATAATTTGACTTGAGACAAGTCCAATGTAATATGCTCATTATTAATCTGTTGCCATAATAAATTCTTTTGTTCCTAAATTACATATTGTATTAGAATAAATAAAAGCATGTGATGTCAATCTTACTTGGTAATAGCACTCTATATCAAATTTAAAAGGCCTTGAACCAAAATTCATGCCTACTTTTTCATTAGGTGTACTTAACCCCACACATGGGTATATTTCATTAGAAATATTTTCAAAGGCTTTACCTTTAACAATGTTTAAAAAAGATCATTACAAAAAATAGGTTCATACCTAAAAACCTCCCGTTTTTAGTAAAAAAGGCGGTATTATCGTAAAAATTAACGCCACACCCTATAATATCATCTTTTGTAAATTTTGGGCCATATGATGCTCCAGAGCCAGTACAATTGAACGTATATCCATCATCTCCATGATAACCCCAAGAAGTAGGCTCCCAACCTAAACATAAATAAGTTTGAATAAATCAAAAACGGATTGAAAAACCTGGTAATCTATTTAGCCTTACGGTTTGTTGACAAAAACCAATCCCTATAAGACTAAAACTGCAATTAAATTAAAATTAATAAATATTATTTTGTTACCCTTTTCTTCCTTTATCTAAGATTTCAACTTCAAAATAATATATTCCACTTTGAGGTGGCATTGTATAATCAGCACGGACTGATCCCACTTCAGTATCACTATTCCCAGGACCTTAAAAACTCAGACAGAAATCTTTGTATAGTAGATCTATTACCTGTATAAAGCGCTCTTTGGCCAGAGTGAGAAATTTGCAAGTTGTTGTTACTATCTTTTGAGTTTAAAGAGGTAGGGAAATAGTTTAGACTATGGTAATCACTATTTTCTTCAACATTTTTCTTGATTAGCCAATCCATAAATGTTCTATTTTTTTTCAAATAAGTCGGTAGTAGCTTTGAGTTTGTAATAGCATTTTTGATATATATAGTATTGTTCGCCACTTCCTAAGGATTTGTTAATTAAATTAAATTAATAATTAGCCCGATAAATTACTTTGTCCATTATAAATAACAATACAAGTATTAAAGTTGATATAAAATGTTTGAAAATGATGAAATGTAATCGATTTAAAATTTATCTATTTTATGCGTTTTGAAGCATAATTTTAAAAATTGCTCTTTTTCATTAGCTTTTAGACAATATTTCTAAAATAGGACTTCCTTTTAGCATGGATTCCTTAAGCTATTCCATTTACCCAAAGATTGTAACTAAGTATTAGACAAATATAAATATCTTTGAACAGTATTTATATACTCTTGGCCATCAACGTTATCAATTTTAGAAATGCTTTAAGACGAGAATGTTTCTGCTTTCAAAGATAGATATTTCATTTACTTTAACTATTATGATATAAAGAGTTAATTGACATCTATTTTTAACTTTTTTATTGTGGCACATCAATATCATATTTATAAACATGAGTTTGGGACAAAATTTTGTTGATATTTTTAATTTGGGGATATAGAAATAATTATTGATTACCTATCTAAACTTATTATAAATTTACTGTTACTTGCATTTGAAGACATTCAATATTCTCTTTTTATTTTTTTATTTATAGAAAGATTAATGAATATGATGGTTAAACGATACTATTCATCAAGATAAACATAATTTGCCAATGTGATCTATTTAGGAACCATCATCCTACGTTGTACATAATAAATAACATTTATAACTACTCTATTTCTGATTGTATGCATTAAAAGTTTCGTAACACCAGCGCTTTGTATAAAACCATGTTAAAAATGTAATCCATAATAAAAGGGGATAAATGTAAATAAAATTGTTTAATCATAACAATCGACGTGTCTTTATTATAAAGTAATAATAAAAGTAAAATATATACCATAAAGGTGGTAGGATATAAATTATTTTTCAAAAGTAACGAATTCTTTTGTTAAAACTTCTCGATATTTTGATAAATCAATACCGAAATATGAAAACAAGGCATCCCTCCTTTCTTGCTCATTTTTCAAAATAAGCCTATCAACTTTGCCATCATTGTGGATAATTTTGATTTGATTATCAAACATTCTTACCAAATAAGGCTGCAAATCAATCGTGATAAATTTCCTTAATATCAAATGCTGACTAAATGGATGAGTAGTATCTAACACCATATAGTAATTTAAATGCTTGATGTCATCTGGTAGAAAAGGTTCCATTGTAAAGAAAAATAATGGCTGCCATAAAAGTCTTTTGCCTTCCACTGTGCCATAGTATTTATCATCAATCGTATGGTAGGGCACATAATTACGAACTAGATAGAAGGGCTGGGTATTAACATTTGATAAATGAGCAAAACCGGGCCCATATCTTCTTACAATTTGTAACTTGGTGTTATCAGTTAAGACAACATGGGGATATTCGTCATCGTCCAATATATCATTATGGATTGGAACTGGTTGGAAATTTCCAATGGCTCTATATCCTACATCTACTAAATACTTTTGCTCATCTAGCAATACTATCATTGCACAATGACGCATTCCACCCATAGCTACTACTCCTTCATCTTTAAATTTATTTTGATCAACTACCCGGCAACCAATAGTGTGTACCTTATATCCTAAGCATCCTATTACATAATAAAATAGCAAGTTATGTTCAAAGCAATAGCCATCTCTTTTTTCTACTATCAATTTCTTATATATATCTTTAGGTCCTAAGCTTACTCCTTTTGTAGTATGTAGGTCATTAGGATTAGAGGGTTCTTCCTGCTCAAAATTACTACCTTCTAAATAGTAAAAATATGAAGTATTCCCATATGGAATGGAATTTAAATGTAATGTCATCAGTTCCTTTAAAGTTTCCAAATTGGCTGGTGGTAGTTTTGTTTCTTCATTGTCTTTAATAAAATCTATTCGCTTTAAATAGCTTACTAATTGCTCAGAGGTGTATTCACTGGCTCTATTATTATAGTTAAACTCAAATAATCCGTTTCCTTTGGTCATTTTTAACTCTTTAATGGCTTAAATTATTGGTATGTATAATCTCTTTCTTTTATTTATATATGTTTAATAATAGATAAAATTAATAGATCAATTTATTAATCATTACTTTTATATCGCTTCATTTCCTAAGAGTTTTTATCCATAAATACAATCATGACACGCTTTTAGTCATATTTATAAATGTACATTCCTATCCGTATATTTAGATTATTAATGTTAGGAATTAATTTAATTATGCTGTGCATTTAGCAAAAATTGAAATTAAAGGGATCCCGTTGATTTAAAGAAATAGGTAAACAATTATGACCAATATTGAATGGGTTATATTTTTGTGAATGTATTCCGCTTATGGGTTTAGTCATAATTTGTGTAAAGTAGCCCATATTAAAAAATACAAATAATTAATTGGAATAAACATATGATGTATTTTGTTCTTCAAAGTGGTTTTATTTATTTATTTATTTATCCTTCCCCTATTAGGGCAGTATTTTCCCAAAAAATTAAAAAGCTAACCAAATAAAAAACGACATAACCAGTCAAAAGAAAGATGGGTAAAATCACTATCAACCTGTTGAAAAGGGGACTCCTAAACCTAAACTTTTATGAAATTTTAGTGGAGATTTGTCCTATCCAAAGAAACAAGGAAGAAAATAATAATGAAATAATGTTTCAAATCCTTATCATCCCATAATTAGGACTTTTTTTTGTATTTCCTGTGAGATGTAAGCTGTTCATGTAGTTTAAATGAACTTTCATTTTTTTATATAGTCAAGCTCCTTAAAAAGAGAATTATGTTAGCATTATGAATATATAAAATTGTTTGCCCAAAGTGCTCGAAATCTATAAATAAAACATATAAAGCCAATGACTTCTTAACATAGTATCCTTAACCCCTAGTTTATAATATCTACCTACGTTATGTCAAATAATATAAAGTCTGCTTAAATTACAACTTTCTTATTTCGCTTAAAAATATGATACTAAAGATATTATTTGATAATTATTTATTAGTTAACTATTGATCACCACTTTAACAATATATTCACCCTTTTATAGTGTCTAAAAGGATAAAAAATCTGAACTTTACTTATAGCATTCAATTAAAAAATGCAACAATTTTTATTATATTTTCAATAAAATATTCGATGAAAAAATAAAGCATACAGGGATGTATTTTTGTGTTTAAGAATTTTACCAACAATTTTTCCACTCAAATAGCGCTTAAAAGATGGAAAAAGTGATGAAGCCAAAAAAAATATCTCCATACACTGTTTAAACTTCTATCTTTTATTTGTAATTTTATTGGTTAACAGCCATGCTATAGATATACCTATTATTAGTTGAATTTTATAATAGCTCACATTTAAATACTTATCCTGTAAAATGCTTTGTTAGAACTAAACTATGTCTTTTCATTATAAAAAATTAATTTTTCAAAAAACTCTACTGTAAATTTAATTATAATGGACTTGAGGTAAACATAATAATTTTTCGTGGCTAAGAATCTTGAGTAATTGAATTTAAGCTTAGTTTTGAATGCTTGTTGAGTAATTTTTTTGACTATAAATTAAACAATTTACAACTCATTTTAAATTTGATTTTTGATTTTCCTATGCTATTTTTTTTTGAATGGAATTCTATTGAGAATAGTTGAATTTTGCTACGCTTTTTTTTGAGTGACTAAGATTTAAGCTTAATTTTAGCTAGTAAAATAATTCAACTTGAATTTTAAAAATAAATCACAGCTGCTGCAACTTTATTGCGACATGATTTGCGGTAACCTTTAGAGCCAGTTTTATAATTGTCCGGCTCTTTATTATGCTAGTTTCCTATTTTAACCTGGTTTAGTAAGATTTTATTTTTAAATAAACAGTTAACTAGGTTCAATAGAGTTGCGGTAGTTTTGGTTTGATATTTTATTCATTTTTAATAGTTAATTTATTTTAAATACTCTAAAACAAACTCATCTATAATAAATTATTTTTTTGATTTTAATTTTAACTCAACATTTTAAAAATATAACATTATTAATGTATAAAAGTTTAATTTTATAGTTTTTAAAAATTCAATCTAGTATTTATTTATAGGAATTTTAGCTAAGCTTCTCAAAAAAAATAGCTATAGAATTCAACTTATCAAAATAGCTGAATTTCCCTCAAATTAATCACAACCAATGATGTCATTTTTGAAATCAAAATTCAACTACTTAAAAAGAACCTATCTTTACCTCAGGCCTGCTATAGTTAAAGGTCCCAGCATTTAAAAATATTAGGTAGTTCCAAAAAAAGCATATTAAAAATTAAAATTTTTAATTACTTTAATGCCTAGAGGTATTTTTGCCTGATGATTGATTTAAAGGATAATTTAGCATAGACTATATATTTTTATGCTTTAAAAAATGAGTATATAATAGATTGAGATCAATTGCTTTGGACACATAAATTCTAGTTTAAAAAATATTTAGTTATTTCTGAACTGACCAAATTATAAATAAAACTATTGACTTATATAAACGTTTTAATTTATAATAGAATACAGCTCTATAAATAATGTATTTTCATTAAGATTGATGTTTTTTGTTATAGTCACTAATTATCAATATGTAAGTATATAGTAAAAAATTAAATTACTCAAATTTTTAGATTATTTCTATTACAAATAGCCCATATAAAGCCTAATTTTTTATGTAAGTTTTAAAGAGGTATATTTTTAAATTTCATATCATAAATTAATTACTTAAAATATACCGATATATGCGATATAGCCATATTTACTCCTTTTCTCTTCAATTGTCAGTTGGTCCTTTTGTTGAGCTTTTTGATTCATTACTTAACTTGTAAATCGAGGAAAATGCAACCCAATTGTACTGTTTAAAGCATCCACTATAGTAGATGTAATCTTTATTTATTTCCTATTAAGTCCACCCATTGAAAATATACCATGAGCATTCTGGTTTTTATCACGACAATTTTAAATTAAACGATAGTAATTTGAATTATATTTATAATAATAAAGAATCAATAAGATAAAATTTATTAAATTTCGCACCACTCTAATTGCTATTGTTTCTGAATAGTAACATTAAACAGATTGTAATTAAATAAATAAATAAAATTCTCTATTCATTATTTTTATAGCTGTAAAACAATAGAATGCTACTATGCAACGTGATCTTTATCCTTACAACTGCCTTTATAGACTATTTTAAATAGAAGTAAAACTAAAATATTTAAAATCTAAACAGCCTATATTAAATTAAACATATATCTTGTTAACAAATGAGTTTAGGATCAATTATGTATTATTTAATATGATTGATTAAATTTTAGATTAATTTTAGCAGATTTTAACAGGTATGGGTAAATATGTTATTGTTAAAAAATGCGATAAACCTTATTAAAAAAGTAAATTATAAAATTATAAAATATTATATTATATAATAATACCATGAATTTTAATTTCAAATCATTGACTAATATTTTAAATATATAACTTTAATTGCTTAACTTTCGTGTGTAGGATTTATCAAATCAAATAGTATTTAGTTTTATAAATAAGAACATATTTGAAAGTCAATCTAGCTTTAAAATTAACTATGAATTGCTTTGTAATAAAATGAAGCTTTAATTTAAACATATTAAAGTTCCCATGGTAGACTAGAATAGATATACTTCATTGAAATCAACATTTATGCGATAAGGTGAGATTAGCCTAAAGTAGAAATTTTGTTTTCCCTTATCTTTTAAAAAAAGATTCATCCTAAACTAATCAATAAGTGACGTTTAATCTTGTGTAAGGGCTTTGTTACAAATCATCTCCGAGAATAAAGTAATGTAACTGTATTTGATTGGTGGAACACCCCTAAAGAAGGCTCATAATGATGAGATTATATAGTTTATACTTCTTATACGTTTCCTCGTATAAATTATCTAAGATTTTACCATAAGAATTACGTCAACATTATATTTAAAGGGCGACAAGCGAAACAATATAAATAGACTTTAAGGGTAATTACTTTTTTATTTTTAATACTCTCATTTTCTTTTAAATTATTGAAAATACCAATCAACTCTTAAATAAATTGTAAAACCAATACATGTATAACTTCTTCTGTGTTAATACTTTATTATAGATAAAAAAGCGATATGAGCCCTGCAAATACTGTAAAACCTACTACATCTAAAGATGGGAAAACTGCTGCTAATGAAGGTCGTCCTAAATTAGCTAGAAAACTTTCCGTTCCTCGTGGTATCAACTCTGTTGCTACCCCTGAACTTAAACTCCCCAATGCCCGCTTTGCAAAATGTTGGGCTGAATATCGTCAAGAAGAGGGAAAAGATGTTGAATCTATTCAAAAATCAATCATCCGTCACATGAACAACACTTTAGCTTTTGCTCCTGAAAAGATTGATCCTCTTGTACTTTATCAATCATTGTCGTTCTCGTAAGTTTATTTGATTAATATCTATCAGTTTTATTAAAGATTATAGTATCCGTGATCGTCTTATTCATAACTGGAATAACACTCAAATGGTAATAATTATTAATACTATCAAGGATGTTTGTTAAAATTTTATAGCATTACATCGCCAAAAAACCAAAGTCTGTATATTATCTTTCTATGGAGTTTCTTCTAGGTCGTTCTTTAGATAACGCTATGTTATCCCTTGGAATGAAAGATCAATACTCAACTTCTACTGAAGAACTTGGATTCAGTATGGAAGACCTTTTAGATGAGGAACGTGATGCTGCTCTTGGTAATGGTGGTCTTGGTCGTCTTGCTGCTTGCTACATTGATTCCCTTGCTAACACTGATTTACCAGGTTGGGGTTATGGTTTACGTTACAACTATGGTATGTTCCAACAAAAGATTGTTGATGGTCATCAAACTGAAGTTCCAGACTTCTGGCTTAACTTTGTTAACCCATGGGAACTCCCACGTCTTGATAAAGCTTACAATGTTCGCTTCTTTGGTGGTGTTCGTGATGAACAAGACCAAAAGACTGGTAAAAACAAGCGCGTGTGGGATGGTGGTCAAATCGTACAAGCTGTTGCTTATGATGTCCCAATCCCAGGGTATAACACAAGTACTATGGGTAACATTCGTTTATGGAGCTCTCGTCCTACAAAGAACTTTGATCTTGGTAGTTTCAATGCTGGTGATTACGATCACTCAGTTGAAGAAAAGAAATCAGCTGAAAACATTACCTCAGTCTTATACCCAAATGACAACCATATGGTAGGTAAAGAGCTTCGTCTTAAACAAGAGTATTTCTTAGTATGTGCTACTCTTCAAGATATTATTTCTCGCTTTAAGAGCAGGGATAATTATAAATGGTCTAACTTCCCTGAAGAAGTTGCCATCCAGCTTAATGACACTCATCCAACTCTTGCTATTCCTGAACTTCAACGTGTACTTATCGATGAAGAAGGTTTAGAGTGGGATGAAGCTTGGAACATCGTCACAAAGACTTTTGCTTTCACTAATCACACTGTC
Source organism: Batkoa obscura (assembly GCA_030770535.1). Classification (NCBI taxonomy): domain Eukaryota; kingdom Fungi; phylum Entomophthoromycota; class Entomophthoromycetes; order Entomophthorales; family Batkoaceae; genus Batkoa; species Batkoa obscura. The sequence goes on along the minus strand of JASVEC010000026.1, from coordinate 663,655 downwards.
TTGCCTGAAGCTTTAGAACGCTGGCCAGTTGATCTTGTTAAACATCTCCTTCCTCGTCACATGGAAATTATTTATGCCATCAATCTTTTCTTCCTTCAAAAAGTTGAAAAACTTTTCCCTGGAGATCGTGATCTCCTTAGAAACCTTTCTGTTATTGAAGAAGGCTCTCCACAATACCTTCGTATGGCTTCTTTAGCTGTCATTGGTTCCCACACTGTAAATGGTGTTGCTGCCCTTCATTCTAAGCTTATTAAGGAAATCCTCTTCAACCACTATATTCGTTTCTTTGGTGAAGAAAAATTCACCAATGTCACTAACGGTATTTCCCCTCGTCGTTGGTTACACCAAGCTAATCCTAACTTGAGCCAACTTATTAGCTCTAAGGTTGGTGATCTTTCTTGGATTAAAGATATGTCTAAGCTTAAGGTCCTTAATGATTTTGCTGAAAACAAAGAATTCCAAGAAATCTGGCGCGATATCAAATACCAAAACAAGGCCCGTCTTGCTGGTTATATCAAAAACAATTTAAATATTGATGTATCACCAGATGCATTATTTGATATCCAAGTTAAACGTATTCATGAATATAAACGTCAATTCATGAATATCCTTAGTGTTATCCATCGTTACTATGAAATTAAAGAATTATCCAAGGCTGAATTAGAAAAGGTTGTTCCACGTGCCGTAATCTTTGGTGGTAAAGCTGCTCCTGGCTATTACATTGCCAAACTTGTCATTAAACTTATCAACTCTGTATCTGAAAAGATCAACAACGATGCTTCTATTCAAGACAAACTTAAGGTTGTTTTCCTTCCTGATTATAACGTATCTCTTGCTGAAGTTATCATCCCAGCTTCTGATATTTCTCAACACATTTCTACTGCTGGTACTGAAGCTTCTGGAACTTCAAACATGAAATTCGTACTCAACGGTGGTCTTATCCTTGGTACTGTTGATGGTGCTAACATTGAAATCGAAGAAGAAATTGGATCCGAAAACATCTTCACTTTTGGTGTGTTAGCCCATGAAGTTGAAGATCTCCGTCACGAAACTCGTATGGGTAAAAGGCCAACTAATCCAAAACTTCAAAAAGTATTGCAAAGAATCCAAAGCGGCGAATTTGGAAACCCAGACATCTTTTCGCCACTATTATCTACAATTAGCGGTGGAAATGATTACTATCTCCTTAATGAAGATTTTGATGCCTACCTTGAAAAACAAAAGGAAATTGAAGAGGCATACCTTAATAAAGAATCCTGGACCGCCAAATCAATCAGATGCACTGCCAATATGGCCAAGTTCTCTTCCGACCGTTCCATCCTTGAGTATGCTGAACGTATCTGGAATATTGAACCTTGCCCACCACCAAGTGATTCTGCCGCTATCCTTGAAGATTTGAAAATTGTTTATAACGATAAACAATAGATAGTTTGAACATTGCTTTAATCTCCATTGCTATAAGTTATCATCTCCAAATAAATTAAGATTTATATTAAAATGTCAAAAATCAAAATTTTTAAAGTAGTTTCATTTATAAAATTTTATCATAACAATCTAGTTCAACAAAGAAATATTATGACTAGGAGTTTTAATTTTTGACTACATTGCTATGTCTTTACAAAGTTTAGGCTATTTCAGACTTTATTGAACAATACAGGAGGGGGTGCCCACGGTTTTTATAAGCAATTTCAAACATATAAAAAAGCCTGAAATTTCATAATCTTTTTATAAAAATTAATTATCTTTTAAATGCTATAAGTTTTTCTTAAAATTGTAAACAACATAATTAAGGTACTTTCAAACCATCATTATAAAAAAACTAAAGGAAATGAATCATATAGTTAGCAAAGGATAAATATTTATTATTGTTTATAACAAAAAGAAAAAATGCTATGCAAAACCCATTAAAGCTCTTAATATTAAAAACAATCATGTGGAACCAAAAACAAAGAAAGCTATTAAAATAATCACGAAAAAAACTTAAAGCGATCTAAAAAGTCAAAAGAAACTATGGCAAAATTAATTAAAGCATATGGGGGTGTATTTTTTTGTTCAAGAATTTTACTAACAATCTTAAACAAAAAAATACATCCCTATATCCTCAAACTATAAAAAACAGTAATTTATGCCAAAAAAAAATTAATATAACTTTATTTAAAAATGTTTTTCTTAGCTTTGTCATTTTTTAATTTTTTGAATGGCTATTTAAGCAAAAAAATTGTTAATAAAATTTTTAAATAAAAAAAAACATCTTTATTTAATAAAAAATATACTAATTGTCAAATATTGCTTCATCAGCTCTATAATTGATTATCTCATAATAGTCACTTAACTTGTTTACAGAACTAACTGTAGCCTTATATTGAATTTGACTGTGATTCATGTGATAAATCAATCCAAAGTTCCTTGTTTAGATTTGTTGTGAGAATTCCTACCGCCTATTCATGAAGAATTTATTGTCCACATTTTAATGTCCATACTTGGTAACTATAATAAGGAGTAACTGTTATCATGTTCCTTATATATAGCCACCCAGTTGGAGTATAAAAGAGATTCTTCAACATGATAACTCGAGGCTTTTTAATTGAATTATTCCCTGATATCGTACCATTAATAAAGCTACTAAGTCTTTCTGACAATACCTTACGTAGATTTTACATTACTATTTTCTATTCTATTTGCTTTACATAGTTCATAGCCTATTGTCCACTATTCTTACTAATTTAAGTTTATCTTAGTTACATAAACTAAGACCTTCCGACTCCAGGCTAGTTAATCAAGCAGAAACTGCTTTTAACTCCAACCACTGAGTACCAACTTTCATATAATTGAGTTTTTTAATATATGAGGATATTTTTATTTATTTAAAAGTTTTACTGATAGCTTTTCTATTTAAATAATGCTTAAAAAATAGAAAAAATAATAAAATCAAAAAAAACATCTTTTTATATGGGGATGTATTTTTTTGTTTAATTTTACTAACAGTCTTTTCGCTCAAATAGCGCTTAAAAATGGAAAAAGTAATGAAAGTAAAAAACATCCTCATATCTATTAAATTTTTTAGCTTTGGTTATTTAAAGCAGAGAATTTTAAACAAAATTTTTTTAAAAATTTAAAAAAAAATATTATAGATATATGAGGATGTATTTTTTTATTTAAGAATTTTACTGATAGCTTTTCCATTTTTTAAGCGCCATTTAAGTGGAAAAGCTATTAGTAAAATTCTTAAACAAAAAAATATATCCCATATAAAAGTATGAGAAATTATATTAAAAATACAAATTATTATAGAAAAATTAAAATTAAAATTATTTTTTTATTTAAAATTATATATATACTTTAAACACTTTTAAAATAAGTTTTAAATTTAAAAAAAGGTTTAACAGTTAATATAATATAAAGTTTTATTAATTAAAATAAATGACTTTTTTAGTAAACATAATATAAATATCAAAAATCAAATGTCTTTAACTAAGTATATAAAATTAAAATTCTTAAACAAAAAAATACATCCCCAAGTCATCAATTTATAATTAAACATAAAAGTTAATTAACCCTATTTTGTTGCAAATTAGTTTCACATTTTATTTTATAAAGCCAACTGGTTATTTGATTGGTTTAATTTTTTGTTTTTATTGGCTAAAATTTTCGTAATAGCATTGAATCAATTTTTAGATAGCTGTACACCTCTAGCTATGTATTGAAACTTTCCATGTTTATTGAGGAAAGTTCTTTTAAAAGTAATGTTATAAATAAGGGAAAAAAATACTAAAATTAAGTTAAAATTAATATTTGGTGTTAATATAACGTTTATTGAAAATTAATGATGTTATATTGTTTGGATTAGAAGTCCAGACCTTACAGAGCGGCCAAATACTGCTAAATATATTATCAAAGGGCAAGTCATAATATTATAACCAATATAACATTTCAAAGTTTCAAGGTATTTGTATCTCAAGTTATTATCATTAGGGCTTTTGGTATGAGTTACAGTCATGAATTTTTGATCCTAATAGGATTTGGTAGGTTACTAATTCTGGAGATTAACTAATTTCAGTATGCCAAATTTTTTGGTTTAATTTTTAAAAAATTCCATGATAATTAAAATTAGCCAATAATTTAACTAATATATAGATGACCTCTACTCGATTAAAACTTAGATGGGCCCCAAGGTCTTAGACGGGTAGAAGCCATCCAAATAAATGAATGAGTTAACAAATTTATACTTAATTATTTAATAAAATCAAAACAAATATATGGCTATAGTAAACAAAAATCTTGAATACTAATTATTTGTAGTTAGTGACATAAACTTATTACTCAACAACATTGAGATTAAATTTTTGATTAGTACTAGAATCTTTATAAACACCAGCATCTAAATCCAAACTGTCTACAAGTTTTGATAATATTAAGGATGATTTCAATAGAGCAAGCTTATGATTTCGATGAATTGATACCATGTTTTGGTCTTTAATTAATGAGACTAAAGGAGAATTATGATACACTCTTCCATTACTTTTAGAAACATATAATTTTTTAGGGTCCATTGGAAATTTTAAATCGCCTCCCCAAATTAAATTTCCTTCGATATTTTAATAAAATAAAACATAGTAAAAGTTAAGTACCTTGCTCATCTATGTCCTTAAAAACAATCGGCGTATCTTCTACTTTTATGAAATTAAACTCCTTACCACATGGACTTAAATAAGGATATTCAGTCGGATCTTTTAAATTATTTACAGTTAATCTTCTGAAAAAGAAGTTTAGAAATTTTATATCTTTAAAACCTAAATAAAAATATTAAAACATTGAATAATTACTATAATCTAAACTTACAAGTTGTGAAATTCTTTGGTTTCGTATCCATTAAAAATAGCTGACCATGAACATCAATAAAATAAAAATATTCCCTTGAGTCTATTTTGTTACTATATCCTCTAGATATATCTTTTAGTCCATTGGAAATCCTTCTATTAATCATCTTTAGCTATCTTAAGAAGTAGTATGAAACAAAAAACAACAACGAAGTGGCTAGCATTTTATCAATACTTTGTCATCATTTTCAAAATGTAGTCTTTGCTAATCTAATCCAATAATATAAGAACTAGTGGGCAAAATGAAAATCACTTGCGCAATTTAAAACTGGACAATTTGCAACATTTCAATTTTAAAATTGTTAAAATGGTGACATGAAATTCGTTATTTGATAAATTATTTTTATATTTTCTTAGCAAAAGCCTATGAAGCATTTAAATGTACACATTTAAAAAAATAAAGACCTTTAAAATTTTGAACCTTTTGAGGCACTGTGGTTTCATAGCAAACTATGTTAAAACAAAAAATACATTACTTGCTCTATATTACGGATAATGTAGAATTTTGTTGACACACTGTTAAATGTAAGGAATCTGAACTTCATACATTTAACTTTCCTTAATCAAAGTAGCGGTTGTATTTTCTTAGAAAATCGCATATAAATAAAATAAACCTTAAGTCTGTAGCCTTTATATTAAGCTTATACAGCAGCCATCTTTATTTTGCTATAACCTAAATCCAATAACAATGTAAAATTTTAAAATTATATTATTTCTAAAATATTTGATAAACCAAAAGGCTAGCAGTAGATTTATTTACGTGAGAAAAGTAGAAAGGGAGAAAATTGATTAACCAAAAGAAGCACCATGTAAAATTTTAACTTATTTCAAGAACAATTTTTTATATTTATTAGAAATACAAATTTAAATTCTGAAAAACATCGGAGAATAGCGCTTTCTCACCATTTAAGTGTGGCTTTTAGACGTTATAAAAAGCCCAAATCCATATCTTATCAAAGAAAGTCATTTAAGAAGAGCAATCGAAAGAAAGAGCTAAAATCAACATTTTGTGCTATAAAGCATAAAGGTTTTATAACTGACCTATAACCCACAAACCATGATAAAGGTGAAAGTTTAAAAGAGGTAAAAAGCTTAAGAGCGCTAAATCATTATTATTATTAATTTAATAAAAATAATTTACATTTTAATGAGAATAATGTATAAAGAAGTTTACTATTATTATGCTAATCAACATTTATGTGAAGTTACTTTAAATAATATTACATTAATCTTTGAGTGCCTCAAGAATTATTTTAGGTTCTAAAATCCCTGTAAGTTTGCCAGATTTGTAAATAAAAACATTTTGTTACCTTTATAATGATCTGATATTATCATTAAATTATTTGTAAAGCCGAATATATGATATTTTAAGGCAATATATTATTAGGAATATAAATTCATACGATACCATTGAAAGCAATATCTTTGCTTTTAATAAAATTCATATAAAAAGCCAAATACACTCCCTATTATTAAAGGTCGTGTTGCTTACCTCTGCGTTCTATATCAATTACAAACAAAATAGAATAATGAATATTTTTAGAATATCTTTATTTTTATAAACTAACATTTATTAAAATTGTTGATTAATAACTTGATTTTTATTTTAAAAATTTTAAAATTTCAAAAACTAAATTATTATACTTTAAAGCTTAATATTTTTATCATACTTGTTGTTTACTAATGACGAGTTATTAAATAATTTTAATATTATTTAAGGGTCTTGATGACCCACATAACAGCGTATTCAAAAAGTCTAGGGTAACCATGTTTCATTAAAAATCCTGTAGAAACTTTAAGACATTAAATTTAATAAAACTATTTTGTGAAACACTTTAATTGATGAAATCCTTAAAAAATATATTTACCTATAGATATAGTAAATATTGCGCTATATAGCTTTACTGTTTTAAACTCAAAGTATTTAAATAGCCTTATCAAAGTGTTTGAAGTATCTCACGCGCCGATATGTATTACGATAGATGACTGATCATTGCTAATTTCAATAATACATATAAGTACTTGTTCATCAAAACACTACAGTCAGTCTTTTTTCAAAATCAATTTAATAAGTTATCGAGAACTTCAAAAGGTACTTTTATTAATAGTTCATGTTCTTTGTATTAAAACACTAATAAGTCAATTTGAATATTAAATATAACCATCGACCATCTACCAATCTAACATTTTATCAACGATCCACTTTAAACTCTTACCACTTTTTATTCCAAAATAAGGTGATCTCTTAACTATCAGATACAGGGACGGGTACTGAAAATTATCTTCTTTAATTAATCCGCTTGTTGTAGCTTATAATTGGCTAAAAATATTACTCCGTTTGATTTTCCCCCAAAGTTGGCTCAATTACTTATGATTTTCCGTGTTTTCATAGTTCTTCGTGACCACGGAATAATTGCGAATATAAGATAAGATTTGGAAGTACAGGAATTAAGGCTCAATGAAAGTGTGATACACCTATTTAGAACACAAAAAGCTAAGATGAGTAGATGAGATCTAATAACTTTTGATAAAACGTTTTTACTTTATAATATTATCTCCTTTTATTGTTTTTGAACAAAATCAGGCCTAGGTATTGTTGGTCTATTTATATTTTAATTAGAGCTAAAACTGATTTTTTTCTACCTCCTTTTTTAAAAAATTCGATATTTTTCAAAGAGTTATTATATAAGAATAAACTTGTTAACAGTAATTTTGGTTCCTTTTATTCTTAATAAGTTAATGACATTGTTCTCAAGCATCATAATTTTGAGATAAAAGCAAAAAAAAAATTCAAGTCTATAAATAAAAGAGGGTTTGAATTTTGTCATTAAATTTGTTGAATTTGGTTTAATTTTTAGTTTCCGACGCAATCGTCTACTTATTAATATGCCCGACGTTATTCGCAAAAATACTTTGTCTAAAACAAAAAAGAAATACGACAAGACTCAGGATGCCAAAAGAGCATGTGATATGTGTCAAAAGAGGAAAACTAAGTGTATATATAGTGGTGGAGTTTGTCATATGTGTGTAGTAAAGGATACACATTGCGCTTTTACTACTCCAGTCTTAAAAAGAGGTCCTAAAGGAGGTAAACGTACTGGGGTTACTAAGGTAAAGAAAGAGAAGAAAGGCAGTAAGCTAGCTCCAATAAAGACTAATGCTACGTTACCTAATATCCAGCCTAGACTTAGTGGTCAAACTAGTCCAGTCACTCCTTTATCTGCAAATTCTCAGTTCTACCAAACTTCTATGCAACAGGAGCTTTGGGCAAACCAATCAAACTCAGCCCCCTTTGTTCCCCATTTATCCTTTTTAAATCACGCGGATACCTACATCCCATCCAACGTTGGGTCAGGGTATATGTCAAATTACCATTATATGGAAAGCAACACTAATGATTATTCTCCAACCTCTTTACAACATTATTATATAGACAACGCCACTAACCTAGTGACACCAAACCATGTACATTTGCCTCATAGTGTAAACCCATCTACTTACTACAATAGTGCCTCAATTGAAGTTCAAAATCATGTACATTTATCTCATCAAGTAACTCCATCCGTTTATTATTCCAACGTCTCAAATGAGGAACATAACAACATACATTTATCGCACGGAGCAACTCAACCTTCATACTATGCCAAGATCCCAATTGAAACACAAACCAATGTAAATATAATGAATTCTGGATCACAAAATCAAATCAATGTAAATATAATGGATTCTGTAAAACAAAACAAACCTAATGTAAATATAATGAGTTCCCCTGAATTGAACAATGCTATTTTAAACATGAAGAATTCCCCACCATTGAGACAAAAAATGATTGAAGATTTTGAAAAGCGCTTAATAGAATATTCTGAAAGGACTCAACTAATTACTAATGTCCAAATCCGTTATTTGATAAATTTTCTCAAAGAAGTTTTTCCAACCATGATAGAAAGACAAAATATGGCTTTAGAAATAACCGATTTGCTTTGGAACTTCTCATCTGATGAAATGGACCAAAAAATCTTGTATTTAGTCACCTCAGTTTCCTCTGCCTATTGTTATCATGTTGGATTACAGCAATTACGCAATATTCCACAAACATCCATCCATTTACGTGAAGCTGCAAAACATGCTTTTATTAACTCCCATTTATTCCTTGAAGCTAATAGTTACTACTTTAAAGCTTTTGAGATGGCTAACTCGACAAATAGTCAGGGTGCTATTGGTGCCACCGCCTTTGCTGCCTTGGAATACTCCCTTATCCTTAGTACTGAACTTTGTAAATAATGTATAAATATGTAGATATAACCCTTGTTTTATTTTTATTTTTTATTTTATTGTTTCTTAAACTAAATATTAACTGCCTAAATATTTTAATCTAAAATTGAACTAAAATTGTTGAATTTTATTTATACAGATGACAATGTTTAGTTTTATTGATGTTGATATTAGATAAAGCAATAAAAGTAACGATACACAATCAAGATTTGTGACGGGCAACATCTCATCAAAAGCCTATAGATGGTGGTGATTCAAGCAGTCTTTCTAGAATCATAAAATAATTTCAGTCATTATATGGATATGTATTTTTGTGTTTAAGAATTTTACTAACAATTTTTCTACTCAAATAGCGCTTAAAAGATGGAAAAAGTGATGAAGCCAAAAAAAATACCTACATATAATAATCTGTAAAATGCTCGACTTTAAAAAATGTGTCTTTCAGCATGATTCTCTTACTTACAGCCCTGTAGACTATTGGCTCCCTTTGTTTTTTTTACCATGTCAAACACATAGTGCTCACACTTTTTGAGGAATTTTTTTTACCTAAACGCTCTTTAACAATCGTTATAGTTCGTGATATATCCTTTATAATAATATTATGACATTATAAGATTTTTATAAAGGATACGTCACGAACCATAATAGAGATCTATCATTTAGTTTGAAATATACATTTCTCATTAAAGTAACATTTTAACTAATTGAGTTACCTATATAAAACATGCTATTTTATTATATATTGAATAACATTTGATGTTCTGTCGCTTTTTTTGATTACACATTCATGGGGAAACTTGGTTTACTTAAAAAAAACTTTAGAAGAGATAAGACTTTATGGCTCAAGGTTGTGGAGTTTGTATGGGAGAGGGGTGTTTCCAATAGCCATAGTAACCAAGGCCCATTATTAACTATTCAAACATATTAATATCTTTGTAAATAGACAAAGCCATTCCTAATTCAATATTATATATAAATTTTCCAGTTTATTCAACATTAAAGAAAAATCCGAATCTCTCATGGCAAGCGCATTTATTTAATAAAAACAAAGAGAATAGTCACTTAGAAAAAACCTTCAATTTTTAGTAACGACATAAAGGTACCTAACAAACTTGAAGGAGCCTTTATACCAAATGTTTAATCATTTGAGGTATAGAGTAGGAAATGATCAAAGTTAGCTCCCAGGTTATTAAGTGAGTAAACAAAGTGGGATTTACAGCTATTAAAATTCAGATGTGTAACTTTTTTACCAAATTAAATTTAAACATAAATCGGGCATTTATATATTGTATTTGCACAATATATAAAAATAAAAGATTGTAATAAATAAACTTATTAAATGCAAAATATAAATACCTGGTTTATGTTTAATTTAATTTGTTAGAAATTGCATATTTGAATTTCAACAGCTGTATAAGGTGGTCTACAAAAGTTGAGCAAGAACTTTGAAATTGGTGAAAAAAGAAAGCCCAAAGTTCAAAATTTTGATATTAGGCTTTCCTGTATATCTCGCGAAAGTGAATAATTTTATTGAACTCTTCAGTGACGGTAACAGGTTGCAATAGTAAAGCTATTTCCTGCAATGCTATTACTGTTTTAGTCAAAACCATTACCTTTTTTAGGGTTGAATTTTCGCAACAGGGTATAAGGGAAAGCCTAATAGCTTGCGGTATTTTTTTTAATGATGATTAAAATGTTAGAGTTTCTCATACCTTGGCCTGCTTTTGGCCTACACTTCTATAAAAAGTTGAAATTTTCAACCTAATTTAAGAACTTTGAGCTGTAAACTTTACAACTGCCTGTTTTAGTTTAAAATTAAAACTCGAATTTTATTCAATTAAAAAATACTAGTATTACATAATCATAAAAATAGTATTTTGTCATAATCGATTTAAATTATTATAAAGTTAAAGAATAAATTAAAAATAACTCTAGTATCTTTTAGGATCACTTGCACCTATTTATAACTAACTGTGTTATCTATAAATATATTTTTAATGATAAATTAACCAATATTTTCAAGCTAATTTAAAGACTAAGCTTAATAAAGGATGATGTATAAATATTTGCTATTTTTAGTTATAGTCTAAAAAATGAAGTTTAACATTAAATGTCAATAAGCTGTATCACATATGAATCTTTATTTAATAAGCTTTAGTAATAATTTAACATGTAACTATTATGATTCAATAAATTAGGTGAATAATATTGGACTATTTCATCTTGATTTGAGAGAGGTACAGAGTTTGAGGTTGATAAATAGGGATAAGGGTAAAGATAGCTATCACTTGAAGTTTCGCTTCTAACTTCTAAATTGTTGTCTAATAATTCTACATTAATATATTGGTTGAATACATCTTCTGAAACGTAATTCACCATACAGCTGTTGTCCATAAAAGCTTCGTTATAAGGAGCATAAGGCTGCATAGGTACATAGGAATTGGTAAATAATTCTTGAGTATGTAAGAGTTTATACAATTTATGCTCATATTCCATGTTGTTTACTAAACATTCCGGATGATGGTAATCGATGGTTTGAATTAGTTGATTTTCTTTATTTTGATTGTATTTCTTTTTAGTGTTTGATTGATTTTTACGTGGACAATATTTATAGTTTGGGTATTTTTTAGCATGTTCTATTTTTCCCAACTCTGCTAATTTTCTAAAATGTTCTTTGATAATCTCTGGTTCTTGATTCCACATCTCTCCGGCCAGCTTTGAGATATCTTTATTATTTATTTTGCCATGTGCTTTTAATATGTCTTCCATTTTAGCTTGGCGATAAGTCATAAAGCAATTTTTTGGCCTAGGTATATGCTTTTTCTTTTCGCTATTCATCATGATCTAACTATTAAGTATTATTCTAACTATTTCAGATATCTTAGAACTTTAATCAGATTTCGATTGATTTATATACTATTTTCTTTATAATTGAAATCATATATTTCAATACAAAGGAAATCAACTTATTTTGATTATAAAGAAATATTTATTTTTAAATTTATTTAACTAGCTTTACCTCTGGCTTAAATATTCTCTCTTTCAGGGGTAATTACTATTATAATATTGATCCAATTTTATTATTATACCGGTTTAACTTATATTAAACTTTTCTTTGTAATTAATTTATTATACTCGATTCAATCATGATTAAACCTGACCGACCCTTGACTCTTTATTAATATGTTTTTTTATATATATATTAGTTTAAAAACTCGGTTCAAATTTTATCTATTTTGAGTTTTAGCAAAAATTGTGAATCAAGCACCAAGTGCTACAAAAATAGTTACTTTTTGCTTAATTTTAATATTAGTTGTATAGGAGTGTTTTTTGCCCAATATCAAATAGATATTTTTTTCGAAATTTCACGCTACAGAAAATGGACTAAAAAAGTAAAATCGGAAAATTTTATTCTTAATTTTAACCAAGCTTTTAAACTTACCCAATATACATATCCTTATTCTTTAATAATTTAATATTGGGTAGTTACTGAGTATTTTTTGAATCTAATTAAATATCAAATCTTTATCTTTTATTACCGAATTTAATTACAAACAATTTTTCGTTTTTTTACTGTATAATTAAATAATTGAGGGAAACGATCTATTTACATTATAAAATAATGTTGTTCTGTTAGCTATTTAGATTTACATGGCTTTAAGAGTTATGTTTCAACTTCATTTATAATTTTATTTATACAAATCCTTAATTTATATCAGTTAAACGTCCGATATTGCTTAGTATTTCCTCACAACAAAGGGTGGTGTAAAGTGATGCTATCCAAATAATAAATTTTATTTGGGGTATTTTTACATAAACTCAATGAGCAAAGAACATTATTTGGAGGCAAATTTCAACAACTTTCAATCTTTAACTGTAAATTCTTAAAATAGCTATACAACTCAAGGTAATTTCAACTATTACAAGAGTTTAATGGCAACTAAAACTCTTAATTTTAAACATTACTGGTGATCAAACAAAATAGTTTATAAAACAATTGGCAGTAAACTTTATATGGGGATGTATTTTTCTGTTTAAGAATTCTACTAACAATTTTTCCACTCAAATAGTGCTTAAAAGATGGAAAAAGTAATGAAGTCAAAAAAAACATCCTTATATGTATTTAAGGAAAAAAATTCCTTAAATGAGATTTAATTTTAGCAATGTTTGATGGCAATATCCAAAAGCCGTTTGACCATAAATTAAATTAAGGACAATTTTAAGGTTGTAAAAGATCAACAACTAATTTAAGGATGGTCTATTTAAACTAAGTATGTTATTTACTATTTTCTTATACTTATAAAAAATGGTGTACAATGGATTTTATAATGAGATTAACCCAGAAGATTATGAACAATTAACAATGTATGAAAAGTTGCAATTTAGAGCGCTTAAAGTTATTGATACTTATAACTTTTATTACAAATCTGCGTTTATTACAGTTATTTATTTAACTACTTTGTTTATTGGAATTGCTTTAGGTAGATACATTGTATAGTTTATTTATCAAACTAAAAATTTAGATTCGATTTTATCTCCTAATGGAAGAAATTTGAAAGAAAACAAAAGATATATACAAATAGTTTGTGCGATATTAAAAGCACCATTCTTAGGCGCATTTGTTATCGAAACTATTTTAAGAGCATTATCGATCACCAAGATAAAACTTTATAACAAGGTTTTGTCTGGAATAGATTGTATTCTATTATTATCCATCATAATCATTGGGATTAATGAAATTAGAAATCCCTATACCTTAATGTCATCTATTGATCTGATGATAGTTTCCCTTCGATTATTTTTACAAATTATTGGCAATAAGTTAACCATAGAAAAATTAGAGCAAAACGTAAGACACCAATTAAGTAATTAACATATCCACTAATTTAGCTTTAGGAAAATGGGATTTTGGAGGAAGTAAAATCTTATCATGATAAGCTAATGGCGGATTTAGAGAGAAAAAAGCAAGACAGTGAAGAGTTAGAGGTGCAACTTGAAGAGTATTTAGCAAATATTGAAAGGGCTGCCAGTGAAATCAAACAAGTCCAGGAAGAGGTTCTAACCTGCCATCGAAAGTCTTGGAGTTCAATGGTAGCTCCATATATATCAATTAGAGTCAAGCTTCCTATAATGCACGACATACCTAATTCTAAAAGAAAATCTCTAGAACTTAATAGAAGGGAAAGGTTTAGGAATCGATGCCGATCTTGGGATTATACAAGCTCAAAAAAAAAGAATAAATAGAAGTTATAATAGTTGAGAAATGCCCTGGGGAGTCAGGAGTGAAATGTTTGCACTTCATCCATTGACTTCTTCTAGAAGCAAGAAGGGATTAGATGAACTTTCTTTATTTTTTCCCTAAAGTTAGTCAACTTCAACAAAATTTGATTATGGCAAACAAAACCTCCATGCATTAGATTTCAAGAAAAAAAACAGAATAGTGTAGAATAACTCCCTTTTTGACCAGCTTTTGTATTTTAAACCTCTTTTAAAAGGAAAGTATCTTTTAGTATTAATGATCAAGGGTTACATTTCAATAAATCAAACATTCAAAATAATACATATTTATCGTAAATTAAAATATAAGTTGCCATTTTTTATTGACTTTGCTATAGCTAAAGAAGAGTCTATTTTACTCGAAATGTTAGTATTTATGACACTGCAATTGAAAAGAATCGCAGATGAGATAAATACTACAACCTTCCTTAATCACGATACAATAGTAATGGAGTCTCTATTTCCCTTTTTCAAAGAACAGATCAGAGCTTGATGTAAAAGCTAGAACTTATATAATAAGATCCTGTGCTTGTATTTAAATTTTCGGGCTTTGAGAACCTCATATTTGTAATAAAACTTTATATTACCAATAATAATTTAGAAAATAATTTACTATAAAGTTTACCAACATGAATTTAAGGAATGAGAAGATAAATATATACATTCTATTTTTATGGTGGATTACAAATACTAATTATTCCAGAGTACCCTCAATCATATTATGTACATATTAACAATAAGGTTGGTGAAAGCAATATTGCAACCTCAATTCCCTCTTTTTATTGATATTTAATAGGTTTTAGCTGATAGGTTTTTTGATTGTTGTAAATTTTGACTAAAATATAATAGTTGAGTTACATGATAACTATTATTTGGTATAAAAGTTTATTTAAATTTGGTATTAAACAATACATAAATCTCAGAAAAGTTTATCTTTAATTAAATTAACATTGTGAATTAGGGTTAAAGCCAGCAAATTTAAAACTTCCGTTATCATTCATAACACCAAAATGTGTTTCAACAGAATCTTCATCACCACGAGACTTCCATTTAGAATCATATGGTTCTAAAATATAATAAGGGATATTACTTTTAGAAGCTTTGCATATCAAGCTCTGTAAAAAGTTGGCTTGGTTTTCTTCAGATGGATCAGCAAGGTAATTTCCTTGTCCGCGAGTTGACCATCCTACTTCCGAGATAACAACTTTATCCGGAAATTGCTTAGATAAATCATTGTACTGAGCAATGATGGATTCGGCTGCATTGCCCATATTGCCATCCCCTCTTGGTGAAAAGAAAGAATAGATATTAGCATAAATTTTATCACATATATCATTTAATTCAGGATGTGATTTGAGGTTTACAGCAGTTTCAGCATAGCCAATTGGAATACCTAACCCACTAAGCTGCGCTTTAGCAGCTTCAATATTTGAAATAACAGCTCCAATATTGCCTCCATTCATAAGTTCTTCATTACCTACTGAAATACCAGTAAACAAGCTCTTATATTCATCTTTAGAAGCATATCCACTGATTTTGGCAATATCGTCATTTCGTTTTCCTTCACCATCACGAGTCCAAACACCAGCTAAGATCTTAAGATTTAAACCCTGACTAGTAATTGCGTTGATTGCATTGCTCAATTGGTCACAATCGGTTGAGTATAAACGAATGTTACCCGTTAATTCTGAGACTCTCTTTAATTCATTGGCTACCTGAGCACTGCTTTTACACCCTGATTCTAGGTAAGGGGAATAAGTGAACCCACTTATTCCTGGGCCTACGTCCCTTTTAGCTATTCTTGGGGGGAGATTCTTTGCTAAGGCTGTACCAGACAACCATCCTACTAGCATCAAAGTTAAAGTATTAAGCTTAACCATTTTAAAATTAAAATTTCTAATTTCTAACCAGTTCTATTTATATTACTCAGACTATCAATATTTCACCTTATTCTTTGGACTATAACATTGTTTATTGATTTTTATTCCTCTAATTTATTAGCAATTTATCACTTTTTAGTATTTCGAAATAAATGGACTTATCAAATGTTTGTGCCAATTGAGATCCATTATTGACTTCATTCTATGTTTTGATTGGAGTATAATAAAAATTTATAGTTATTATAAAAATATTAATTTGCTTTATTTAGTAATAAATTTTTTAATTCAAAATAAATATGGTTGGCTGGTCATAAGAAAAATAATAATTTTAATATATAGCATTCTATGTAAATTGTTTTAAGTTCTAGCGTTTAATATAAAACTACTACATAAATAGTTTTCTGGAATTGGAAATTTTAATAGCATAAAACTATAGCCAATATATTTATTTATTATAATATCAATTTTTTATTGCACATTTCCGTTGCTGTAAAATCAATATAGGAAAGTTTAGTATGCTTTCTAGTACACGGCCAAGGCAGTGATCACAGTCATTAAATGGCAAGAGAAGAGCTTAAAGGAACCATATGATGCGGCTAGAGGTAGATAAAACTATTTATAAAACTATTGTTTATATATGAGGATGTTTTTTTTGGTTTCATCACTTTTTAAATTTTTTAAGCGCTATTTGAGCGGAAAGATTGTTAGTAGAATTCTTAAATAAAAAAATACATCCCAATATAAGCTTTATCGTTATCTAAATATACCTAGTAGTTGTGTGACTGAACTTGGCTTTTTCTAAATATTTACTGGCTTTAAACTGGTAATACTTTTTAATGATGTTGATATGTACCCCTTTAAAATGGTTAAAATATTCATAGATATTAAATGACATTTATTAAAATAAACTCAAAAGTTATAAAATAAGCTTCTAAAATTCTAAATCACATTTTTCAGTTATATCGATATTTCCAGCTAAATATATGGGAATGTATTTTTTTGTTTAAGAATTTCACTAATAGCTTTTCCACTCAAATAGCCCTTAGAAAATCGAAAAAGTGATGAAACCAAAAAAAGCATCCCCATATAAATTCTGGAATTTTGAATTTATATAGAATGCCTTATTTTCCAAAGGTACATATTGCGTCCAAAGGCTAGTAGCAGGCTTATTTGCGTAAAAATCACAAGGTTAGGAAATATAGGAAATAATAAAAATTATCAAATAAATGGTAATGCCCCTTACAAACTTAAAGATAACTAAGCTCGGTCTATGTCCTTCGGTTTAGTATTTCCTTCCCCCTTTTTTTACCACCTCGATACCTATTTTCACATCATGCTTTACTTGAATTTACTCAGTAACAAGCTACTTATAACTAATTACACTTCTTATTACTTTTATAGCTGAAAACTCAGGATCAAATAAGTATTTACGAATGAGTCCCTGGTTTATTTATAGGTTACTTTAAGAAGTATAGGAGTCACTAAATTTATTTTCTATCATCAACAGCAGTTGAAGGTAAGTATTAATTTATTGAACTTTACTTGGTACTCATAGAGCTCGATTATAAAGGGTTTGAGTTTTTAATATAAAACAAATTAATACCGAACGTTCAAACTTGAAAAAGGATAAAGGGTTATTATCAACTTGTTAAAGTTGTTCAATCTATCGTGATATTATTTCTTTTTCAAAGCTGAATCGTAACTTTCTAATGATTAATATTTTAGCCTATATTTTATAAATATTTGATTTGCTTGACCCGAAATTATCGAACTGTCTTTAATTGTCAGTATTAAATTCAAATGAATAATATAGCAGTTAAAACTATATACATTTGACATTTACAATAAATATTATAACTAAGTACTATAATGAAATATAAAAACAATTTTATTAACTATCAGAATGAGTGAATGTATATAAAAATATAAAACAATGATAATTCGATTATCTTAATTGAGTAAAAGTGAGGGATGGATTAAATAAAGTGATTGGAATTCGATAACGTTAGTTATGACGTATCTAAGTTAGGTTAGCAATTTAAAGGAAAATTTTGAGTGTTAATTGGTTGACGTTTGGAATACATTTTAGAGAAAGCTTTGATTCCTCTTTTTTGGCTTGAAGAAAAGGGACAAGGGATAGGTTGATTGGAAGGTAGAGGTGGCAAACCACGCATCAAATAACTTGATTTAACCACTGCTGCTTTTAAAGTATTTAACCAAGAAGTTAACTGTAAACTAGTTTCTGCTTTAATATAAAATTTGTCTCTTCCTGGATTATCTATCACTAAAACAAACTTTTGATCTGGGAAATCGCTGGTAACACAAACAATAGATTGTGAATTTAATTGCAAGATTTCAGTACAAATGGCATCAGGCGAAGCAGATTCAAACCTGTATAACATAATCTCTTTAAACACTATATACCTTTTCTTCCATTGCTTTATAGACATAAATGATGAAGTTTTGTATATGTGCATCCAACCAAATAGCTCTGCGTTTTCTTGGGTATTCCTAAGGCTAATAGAGGGTGATACACCTGATAATGAAGGTTTTCTATTAAATAAACTAAATTCTTGTTTAAAGGTAAACCTGGACATCTCTTTTGATGATGTAGGTAATGATACTTTCCTTGGTGGAAAATCATACATTTTTGGCAATTTACTCTCATTAAACCCAGGAGAAGGGTAGGTAGGGGTAAAAGGCAGAATGGGCGAGTTATCAGTTGGTGATTTAATACTTGAACTATCTTTACTAACCAATGTGTCTTTACTCATTGAGCTATTAATATAAAGTGATGGGCGTACTAAGAAGGTAGAAAATACTGGAGATACTTTAGTACTATTGGCATTACTATAAGTTGAAGGTGATTGAGTTAGATATGTCATTGTTGAAGAGGATCCCAAAGAAGTGTTGTATATATCGTTTTTGGTTTCTTTTTTGGGGATACATATTGTGTGCTTTCTTGGGGAATCTATATTACATACCATTTTCGATAAGCTTATTAATTGTTGTAATTGGTATGCTACATCAGAATCCAAAGGATGACTATTTGAAGAGGAGCTTATCGAGCTTATTGAAAATTCATCCAAAACTTGCTTAATATCTTTGAGACATGTTGAATAAGCTGGAGAAGTGCACGTATCATCTTTTGATAAATACTCAACAGTTTTTATTCTTTTGGTTTCCATTGAGGGTAAGATTTAAAACGATTAAATGAAATGAAAAATAAGACAAAAAATAAGAAGTAGTAAATTAAAAAAGAGAAAGAAATACTTGAAATTTATATTATGATTAATTAAATGACTTTTTCTATTGATTTAATAATAAATGATTTGTCTTCTTTTAGAGACAATTGTTCATTATTAGCTCGATTAATTTATCTTATCAAATTAACTATAACTACAATCAATTATGCGAATTAAGCTGTGTTATTTGAGATTTTTAATTAATTTGAATTGACTTCGATTGCCTTTTTTAGAACATAAAATAATTATTTTAAACTAATCCCTTGTTTTGCGCTTTTAAACGATGGGGCTACCTAGATCACTACTTCATTATTTTGTTAACTTTAGTTTATTTATTTTACCTCAAGACGTGCTGTAATAAACCGTCAAATGTAATTTTTATTTAAAAACTAGTATAGATTTTAAATTATATTATAAATATATATAGTCAATTACAAAAGAACTTAGTATATTAAAGGTCACTTATTTCATTTTAGATAATAGTAATATATTAAAATTAGGTTCTTTCCAAATCCGGCAAATACTGTTATATTATTACGAATAAATAATAGTCACTTTCCTATTATTCCTTCTAGAATTAAATTAGATAAAGTGCTAGTAAATATCTGTATGATGGTGGTCATATTTAATGATTTTGAAATTTTTTATAAATCCGGGTATGGATCATTTTATCAAATTGTGTATGCTTTGAAATAAAATATGCACTTTTGTATAGCTCAAAGGCAATATCTATACTATATACAGATATTCAGCTTATTGTCTAAATAATTTGATAGAAAACATTGACGACTAGAATTGAAGTGTAATATATTTTTTAATATATTAAACATTTGATACAATCATATAATAAAATTGTGACTATTCCCTTGCTTGCAATTAA
Source organism: Batkoa obscura (assembly GCA_030770535.1). Lineage (NCBI taxonomy): Eukaryota > Fungi > Entomophthoromycota > Entomophthoromycetes > Entomophthorales > Batkoaceae > Batkoa > Batkoa obscura. The sequence goes on along the minus strand of JASVEC010000026.1, from coordinate 643,224 downwards.
TCAAGAACAAACTTACTCTAGCGTTGGCAGTTACTTACCAAAATGACATGGAAAAGCTAAGCATAGCATGCTTTTGTTAAAGTATTTTGTTATTGAAGTAGATACTTAAAATCTTAACTTTATACAAACTTAATAGACTATTATTTAGACATAACAATTTTTAAAACATAGAAAGCCATTTCTTAAATAAAAAAAGTTATAATGTCAACAAATTTTTGTTTAATTTAATTAATCCTAAATTTTATAAGTATTGTATATTTTGGTTTAAATTATTCCAGAAATTTTATTATCATAGATGGTTTAAAACTACTTATGATGAGAATGGACATAATGCATTATATATTAGTATCATTTAATCTAAATAGCATAATTTGAAATGATATTGATACTTATTTGATTATTACAAGCATTCAATCTATAAAACCATATATTAACGTTACTTAATAACTTTAATAAATTTTATAACTAAATTGATTTTATGCCAAGTTTAATACATTACGTTATTAATTGAGTGACGGGATCTCTAATTTAATCTATTTTTTAAATTTTATCTGGGATTTTAAATGATTTCAAGTTTGCTTTGCACTATTCATTATACTAAACTAACTTTTTCCTCATATTCTTATATTAAATACTGTAATTTATAATAATACTCTAGGTTCATATTATAATATAACATTTCTTGTAACTTAATAGCATATTATTTCATTTTAACAATTTTTTGTACTTTTTTAGTTTCAATATAAAAGGATTCCAAACTTTAAAAATAGCAGCTGCATGAATATCGTTGCTAGAAGTAGAACTATTTTTACTGAAGTATTATTCCTGTTAAGTAAAAAATTATTTAATGAAGTGAGAAAATACTTCTAAAAAACGATAAAGTAACCTAAATAAGTTTTAGTTTATAGAATTTACTGCTATAGAAAAGCGGAAATGCATATTTTTAAATCAAAACGAAACTAATATATTCAAATTTAATGTATCCTATACTAGATAGATTTCCATTCCAAAAGTAAATTTATCAAATTTATAGGTCTATTCAATAGTCTCCGACATAGCACTAAATGGGCAGCAACTTACCATTAATAAGATACTTATGCTTACTTAACTAAGTAGCATTACAATATTACAAAGAACATTGTAAAATAATCAACAGAAAAATATAAAGGCTTTGGTAGCGAGCCGATAGACACCTTGAATCAGCAACATTGATTTTTGAATTTCTTATATGAAGGTGTTTTTTTTAGTTTCATCACTTTTTCCATTTTTTAAGCGTTGTTTGAGTGGAAAGATTGTCAGTAAAATTCTTACAAAAAAATACATCCCCATATAGTACAAATCTTAAGGCTTGGGACTCCACACATTAGGAATCGATCTTACCTAGGGGCGGAAATAAATTAAGCTCCCAAACTTATATTCAAGTTAGGAATACAGTCGATGGCCTCATAACACGTGTATTTATTGAGTCATCGAAATCGGAATTCTTCTTTTTATCACAACAAATATGGAGTAACTGTTTTAATAATGAATTATTCTGGACTCATTTAAAAAAATTAAGCTTAATAAAATTAAAACTAATTTTGCTCATAAAACTATACTACTGTTTGTAAGGCTAATAACTTTATAAATAATTTAAAGTAAGAGTTGTGGTTCTTACTTATCACTTTGTATAATATTAATTGATTTCTATAGGAAAATAATGGGTAAAATAAAACATTCAGTAACTATTTTTATAATATTTATTAAATTATATGGTAAAATCAATTTGAAAATTTTAGTTTAAAACTATTGTGAACCGCAAAATTTTAGACAGAACTTACCAGTTAAAATTTTCCCAAAAAGCTTTCATGAATTAAATGGATGTGATGGTTTTACACTAAACTGTTGAATGGTACATCTGCTTTTCGTAAAGCGATAATGTTTATTAATGACTCTAATTAAAGCTCTAGAAGTTTCTTTTTAAAAAATATTTTATTAAGGTTAAAGAATATCCCCTATAGATGGGCGATAATCAACCTATTTTAACTGCCCAAAGCAATTACCACTAAAAAAAGCGAGTCAGATTGATATGAAAAAAGGGATAAGAATGAACCACATTCTCTGGATAAATTAATTCAACCACTTAATATAATATTAAAATCAAAATAGGTAAGCAATTAAGTATAAATACCAAGGAATTTTAACCAATTTACATAACCGTATTTCTTACAATGCTTTTTAGATCCTATTACTTAAACTTATTGATTATTACTTTATCTCAAGTAATTGTTACTGCTAATAAAATTGGTGGCTTTACTTATTCCCCCTATTTACCTTATGGTTGTAAAGATAAGCAACAGATTAAGGAAGAATTGAGTAAAATCATAAAGTTAACTAGTAACCTTCGATTATATTCCACTGATTGTGATCAGTTAAAAAGCGTTGTTGAAGTGATCTCCGAAAATCAATTCCCATTGAGTATAACAGCTGGCATTTGGATGCGCAGTGGTGAAGATAGATATAAGGCGGATGTGGATACAGTAGTGAATGTATTGAAACAAAGTAAATATGCTAAATTAATCAAGGCAGTCACAGTTGGTAACGAAGAGTTAAAGAATGGTGGTAACGCTGGAAGTATAGTGGCCAAGATTAACCAAGTTAAAGGAAGATTTGCAAGTGAAGGAGTGAATGTACCAATTGGTAGTTGTGAAATTGGAGCTGATTTTCTCAAAAATCCTGAATTGGCTAAAAACTCACAAGTAATTTTTGCCAACCTTTATTCCTTCTTTTCTCAAGTTAAAGACAACAATATGATGAATGCTGCTCAATCAGTGATCGATCAGTATACTGAATTAACTAAGTCTTTTGGGAATAAAGTTGTCATCTCAGAAACTGGATGGCCTAGTTATGGGTCCGGTAATTATCGTGCTGCTGCCGATATTCCAAACCAAGGCCTATTTACCAAATATTTTACTTGTAAAGCAAATCAAATGAACATCCCTTATTATATTTTAGAGCCCTTTGATTCAAAATGGAAATCTAAAGGCGATTCTAATTCCATCGAGCCCCACTTTGGTTTATTAAACCCAAATGGTAGCTTTAAATCAAGCGCTTTAAACTCAAACTCATGTTAATTTTGCTATAAGTATTAATAGAATTTAAAAAGTTTTCATTCAAAAATATATCCTTATAGTCTGATACGGAATATAATTGTACTATCTTAATATACGGGTTTATTTTATCTTTCTACACTGTTCTGTGAACTGATGAAAGATAAATGTTAAATAAATTGTATACAACTTATAAATAATTTTTTATTTTTACTTTTAAGCATACAACTCAAGCAAATTGTTAGTTTAACAAAAAGTAATAATAAACCCTATAGATATTAATATTGCTAATACTAAACTTGAAGACTATAATATTTTCTATTGATTGCCAGCTTTAAAATTTTTATAATGATAAAACTTAAATTTCGCAAGTCGCTTAATATAATAAAACTACTAAGAATGTGATTTCTAAATAGCTTTTAAATAAACAGTGTATGAATTTAATATATCCTTTATTTCTAATCAAAAAGCATACTTATTGCATATAACATATGGGAATGTTTTTTATCAATTGCCCTTTTTTGCTACTTTTTAAATTTAGAAATTAGTTAACTAATCCAGTTGTCTAAGTTCGAATATGCGCTGACTAGTGATAAATTTTATAATTAGCTATTTATACTATTATGGTAATTTAGCACTTGATGCTTAATTTTTTATTATAAAATGAACAGTTAGCCAGCACACATGCAAGTTTGAACAGCTGTACCAGTTAATAGATTCTAAATTTAAAAAAAGTAAAGTGGACAATTGTAAAATATCCCCCATACATATGTTTATTGCTTATAAAGTACAGTTTATTTTCTTAATTTTTTAACTGCTTAGAAAATGAACAAAATTATATTAATAATGAAAAGCTTTATATTTATTTTAAACATAGGCCAATAATAAAATCCAGCATTTTTCAAAATGTTTTTTACATAATTAATATATTCGAATTTAATTTGTCTTGTTTGTTTTAAACTAAAAACATAGATTTTCCAATTAAAATTATTAAATAAGTCTTAACTTTGTATTTAAGATTATAATTTAAGTAATATGAAATCTTTTGAAATAGTTAAAAGATCGTTACTTAAAACTATTAATTATAAAGAAAAATAAGATATGGGGATGTATTTTTGTGTTTAGGAATTTTACTAACAATTTCTCCACTCAAATAGCGCTTAAAAGATGGAAAAAATGATGAAGCCAAAGAAAACACCCCCATATTATTATTTCGGTTAGTTGTTCATTTTTTGTTAAGCAAAAATAGAAAAGTTATTAGCTAAATGGCTAAAGAAAAAACATTACTATATACAAATTAATTAAAGGTTATGATCAATAAACAATCAACATCTTATAATAATTTAATACAAATTTTGAATAAATTTATCATATCCTTTTAAAACTATAATCAAATAATAGTATTTATTAGATATAATTAAATCTAATCTTTATTTTCCGAAAAAGAGGTATAAAGGCATCAAATAAAAAGTGGTAAAAACATATATTCCACACTTTTAAACATTGTAACTTTATTAACAACAAGCAATATAAATTAACATTATAACAATAATAGTAAGATGAACGAGCCACCAGACTCACATTATAAATCAAGCATTGAGAATCCAGATATAACCGAAAATAAACCATATACTATATCAAGAGCATAAAGATAACATAAAGTTCAAGTTTTATTAGCCTAATTTTTCTAAATAAACCTATTTTGATTGAAAATCAGCCTTAAACTTATCCAATCGTAAGCTCGTGACTAAAATCTATTCTGTTCAATGATTTCGATATTCTTAGATAGTAAGCCTATTTTATTGGCTTATCTATTAACTAACAAAGTTTGTCCAATTTGAACGTCATAACCTTGAAATCCACTATTTCAAGTTGAAGGTTATCTAAAAATATGACAAATCTAGTAATTTCATTGGATCAAATCATTTATCCCTATTGACACCTCCGGATTAATCATCTTTAAAAAGGCTGAATATGATTGGGTATGACTTGAAATTCAAGTCAGTCAATATTGAATAAGAGTATAAAAGCAATCACTTATCATTTAAACAAGCAAATTTTTTTAAACTTAAAATGTCTGCCGCCAAACACGAACACAGAAAAGAACTTGTAGAAACTGCTCAAGCTATTGTTGCTAAGGGTAAAGGTATCCTTGCTGCTGATGAATCCACTGGTACCATTGGTAAACGTTTTGATTCAATCAACGTTGAAAACAATGAAGAAAACCGTAGAGCTTATCGTGAACTTTTATTCACTGCTGGTGATGGTAAGCAACAGCTCATTCTCTTCTTATTAATACTTTTATTAATCTTTTTTTATTAGACCTCAAAAAATACATTGGTGGTATCATTGTCTTTGAAGAAACTTTAGGCCACAAGACCAAAGATGGTAGATCATTTACCGATATCGCTAGAGAACAAGGTATCATTGTTGGTATCAAGGTCGACAAAGGTACCGTTGTCCTTCCAGGTACTAATGGTGAAACCACCACTCAAGGTTTAGATGGTCTTGCTCAACGTTGTCAAACTTATTATGAACAAGGTGCTCGTTTTGCTAAATGGTAATTTTTATTATTTTAAATTTAAATAAAATAAAATAAAATATTAATATAAAAATAGGAGATCAGTTCTTAAGATTACCAAGAACGAACCAAGTGAACAAGCCATTCAGGAAAATGCTACCGTCCTTGCTCGTTATGCTGCTATCTGCCAAGCTAACCGTATCGTTCCAATTGTTGAACCAGAAATTCTTATGGATGGTGATCATGACCTTGAACGTTCCGTTTATGTCACTGAAAAGGTACTTGCTGCCGTTTACAAAAAACTTAATGAACATAATGTGTTCCTTGAAGGTACCTTATTAAAACCAAATATGGTCTGTCCAGGAGCTGATTGCCCAAAGAAATATTCACCAGAAGAAATTGGTTTTGCTACTGCTACTGTACTTCGTCGTACTGTACCAGCTGCTGTACCAGGTATTACTTTCCTTTCCGGTGGTCAATCTGAAGAAGAAGCCACCCTTCATCTTAATGCTATGAACAAGGTTGATTTATTAAGACCTTGGGCCCTTACTTTCTCTTATGGTCGTGCTCTTCAAGCTACCGTGCTTAAAACTTGGAAAGGTGATGAAGCTAACTTTAAAGCTGCTCAAGAAGCTTTACTCGTTCGTGCTAAAGCTAATTCTGAAGCTTGTCAAGGTATCTATAGCGGCTCAGCTAACTCTGCTGCCGCTTCTGAATCCCTCTATGTTAAGGATTATAAGTATTAAATTATTTAACAGCAAGTTAACGTTGACTTAATAAAAAAACATGCCGTTTATTGAAGTTGAATGGGTTTTTAGATCTTTTTTTAATTATATTTATATATTATTTATATTCATATGTTGAATATTATCAGTTTTAATAATAATAGTATGTTGAACTTTTTGTATTTTATACTAGATGAACATGTTAGTAACAAACCAAATTGCCTTTATGATCATACTTTAAGAAAATTGATTTTATATTTATAGAGCTAATATTGAAATAGTGTTATATTATTGTCTTTAGTGAGATAATTAATTTTATTTCAATATTATTTTATAATAAATAAACATTGTATACTGAAATTGTATAGTTTTAATAGATTTAATATCTAACTAACATTTGCTAATTAAGCGAAATAAGACCTAAAGATCCAACGTTTAAAATAGATAAGACGGTAATATTCTAGATAGTATTTATAAAGTTAATATTTATTTATCTGCTTTACAGCTGGTTGATATATTCTTTGATAGATAATAAAGGTTACAAATTTTCTTATAATTATATTATCGCTTATAATCTGTTTTTTTATTTTTTGAGATAAAATTAGTTGAAATAATTCTTATCTTATATTATTACTGATAAATAATAATTATTTAATAAAAACTTTGTAAGAAAAAAGAATTATTCATCACCATCAGATAACTGAATATTTTTTTAAAAGTTAGTTCTAGATGAATCCATTAAAATAAAAAATTCCAATAATTTCAACTAAAAACTATCTACCACATAAAAATTATTATATCCCATTCAAAACTCAAAAGTTACTCAAACCAAATTACAAAGAATTAAATTTATTACTTACTTCTATCTCTCTATAGTATAACCTTCACTAATTCCTCAATCCTTCTTTTCAACCTTGTCCTTAACACTTTAAAACCTTATGATATGCCCAAATTTAGCAAATTAATCTAGCCTTACAGCCAATCAATTTTGACCTCACCTTTACTAAAATCAAATTAGCAAAAAATAAAGCAAATGATTTTTAGAAAATAAAATAATAATAAGCTTATAAACCCACCTTAATTTTCATCTTTATTTTTATTGAAAAAATAGTTCCATTTTTCAAACTAGTATCCCTAGCTTAATAGCATTACTAAAGTCATAGCAAAAAAAGAAAGAAATGCCATTGAATAGATCACTTGATGATAAGAATTATAAAGTAGAATTAGAACAAGAGAATGAATATGGAGGAGGTGGAGTAATGAGTTATCAAAATAAAGAAAAAAGGAAATTTATACAATCCACTTGGCAACAGGGGATCAGTGCTATTTTAGCTGCTTTGGGTAAGTTTTTATTAATACTTATTTTAATTTTATTGAAACTAAAGATAATTCATTGATTTTAGAACAAGTTACTTCGGGTTCCATTATTGATAATAAAACTAATAGCTTTAATCTATTTTGTATGGAAGATAACGATAGTAAATTAATAATGAGAAATCAAGGTAAAGTTGAATGTTTTTATATTAAATGCGGTTGTAGTGAATGGGATAAAGTATTGAATATTTATTAATACTTTTTTATAGTTAAGCTTAAAAGACAACGTAGTTTTGAAGAATGTGATACTGAAGATAAGATGGAAGATAATACAGAGTACAATGATTGTTTGGTAAATCTAGAACAGAGTAATTAATTGTAATTGAATTATTTTAAAATATGGACTAAATCAATAATTTTATAGAAATGAAATCACATAAATCAGAAAATAATAAAAATAGTAGTCCAACAAAATATTTAAAAGAAAGTAAAGTAGTAACGAAAACAATGATACCAATGGTGTATTATTTAGGATTTAATAAACGAATGGAAGAATTAAGTATTCAATTAGAATTTAATCAATTTATACAAAAAAGAAGTAAACAATTAGGATTTAATCCACAAGAACTTTTTGATCAAATCAAACAAAATGTTGGGCCAGTTTATTTATTTTTAGATCAATTCAATTATTATTCAAAACTTAATAATGTTCATTTAATATTTAATAATTTTTTAACTATTAATGAAAATATTAATCAACTATTAACTTGGTTTACTGATTTAGAATTAACTTATTTAATGTTAAATTGGAAATTTATAATTCATCAAATTCAATTAATCAAAAATTATTGTTTATTAATTGAAGATATGAAACAATTAATTAATAAAAATTATTATGAATTTGAAATTAATCAATTACTTTTATTAATAAAGAAGAAATATGAATATTATGGTCCATTCAAAAATTATTCAAAAGATTGGAAATTAGCTGGATTTCCGCAGAATCATCTATTATTATTAGATGTGGAAAATTGGTTCTTGAATTGTGCTTTATTTCTAATAAATTATTGTATTATAATATCAAATAATAAACCTGCATGTCAACAAAACGGGTTTCCTAAAGACAAAGTAAGTTTTTGATTTTAAATTTAATAAAATTTCAAATAAAATTTTATATTGTTTAGATATTTTTAACAATCAATGAAGTGTTTGAAGTTATATTATTAATATTTAAAATGGGAAATCAAAAACAATTAATATTATTAAATGGGTTATATTATTTAGTTTTATTAAATAATAATTTATTAAGTTATTATTTAAATTTAAAATTAAAAGAGTGTAAATTAGATAGTAATAATAGTAACAATAATAATAATAATAATAATAATAATAATAACTTAATACGTGGATGGGATTTATGGTCAATTGGTAAATTAGATTTAATTAATAATTTAATAATAAGTTTAAATGAATTGCCTAAATGTTATGAATTAAAAGAGAGCCCTATTAATAATAATAATAATAATAATAATAATAATAATTACAATTTCAATACTTCTATTTTAAAGGAAATTAACAACTCCACCATAATGTTATCCTACTCTATGGTAGATGTTTTAATTATCTTATGTAATTGTATTGTATATTCCAATAATAATAATAATAATCCATATAATTCTTATTTAAATTTTCGTAAAAATAATTATAATACTTATTTTCATACTAAAGATTTTAAATCTTCAACTCAATTATTAATTATTCATTTGATCAAATTAACGAATGATGTAAGTTTATTATTATTGTTATAGTTTTATTTTTAATATAAATATTAATGATTTTGATAGTTAATTACCCTTTCTCAAGCTACTCAATTTTTACCTATGCTTAAAGTAAGTTTTGTTTGTTATTTATTAAAATATATTAAGTTAATGTTTATTTTTGTATTATTATTTTAGTCCTTTGCAGAAAAAATCAATTTAAATTTAGAATAAAAAATTGAAAAGTTACATTTTTTATTCTTCTATTAATAAAGTATTAAGTATCAATCCTCCATTAAAAAGTAGAATAAAAAAACAACCTCATATAACATCTCCCTTTCTCCATCTTTACATCGTGTTTATTATACTCTAATTTTAAAAACAAAAAAAAATAAACAATTTTTCTATTTTTTAGAGTTCAACATTAATTTATTTTATTTTATTTGAATTTTTTCTAACTTTTATGTTTACTTATTCTTTAATAGGTTTCATCAATGGGAATGATAATGTTTCCCTAATATTGGGAGCATTTAATAACAAAGTAATTAATCTATCAATACCTAAACCCCAACCAGCTGTAGGTGGTAATCCATAAGCTAAAGCATAACAAAAATCAGAATCCATAGGTTGGGCTTCTAAATCCCCATAATCCTCTTTATCCTAAGAAAAATAATAATATAAATAAATAATAAATAATATATATTATATAATATCTTATTAAAAAAAGACTTTAAAAACTTACTTTAACTTGTTTTAAAAATCTAAAATTTTGTTCAATTGGATCATTTAACTCTTCATAAGCATTAACAAATTCTTGATGATTTATAAATAATTCAAATCGATTACAAGTCTCTTTATTTTTTCTATTACTTTTTGCTAACGGTGACATAATCGTTGGATGATTATATAAGAAGGTAGGTAAGAAACATTTGGGTTCTAAATGATGAGCAATAATTTTATCTAATATTCGACTCATTGTATATGGTTTTTCTAATTTAATGGAATGAGTGTGACAATAGTTCACAAAGGGAGTAACTATAATTAATAGTTGATATTAGATACTTAAATAGGATTAGTTACATATCTATAATAAAAACTTACTCTCCCCATTTAAATTAGGCAATTGATTATTAAATAAACATTGTAGTTCTTTATAAACATTAATTTTTTGAAATGGTTGAGAAAAATCTATTAATTTATCTCCCCCATTGAAAGTACTTATTTTTAATTCATAATTACCAGTTACTTTAAATACAATTTCTAAATATTTAAAATGTACAATATTAAAATTCATTTTTATATAATAAAATACGAATTTTTAACTTACCTTTCAATAATTCTTCTGTCATTTGAAATAAGTTATCTAAATTGGCATATGCATGATAAAATTCACATGTAGTAAATTCAGGATTATGATTTGTATCCATACCTTAATAGTAATAATTAACAATAAGAATAAACTTCATTAGTATTCTATTTAATTTTATACTCACTTTCATTTCGAAATACTTTGCCAACTTCATAAACTTTATCAAAGCCACCAATAATCATTTGCTAATAAATTAATAATAAATTAATAATAAATTAATAATAAATTAATATAAATCTTAATAAATATTATAATAAAGCAATTCAATAATAAATATAAGTTCCATTTAAAATCTAACTTACTTTTAAATATAATTCAGGTGCAATCCTTAAATTTAATGGTAAATCGTCCATTGCATTAGCTTTTGTTACAAATGGTTTAGCATTAGCACCACCTACTTTAGTAGATAATATAGGTGTTTCTACTTCTATAAAACCTTTAGTTTCTAAATAATTGCGTAATACTGAAATAGTCTAAATAAGAGTGAATTATTAATAAATAAGAATAATAAATAAATAAAATAAATATAAAATAGAAAGTAATAAAAAATCCAAACTTACTTTAAATCGATAATAAATAGCTTGACGAGAATCTTGATTTAACATAAAATCTAAATATTTTTTTCGATATCTTTTATCAATGGTACCAAGTTGAATAGATAATGGTAATTCAGGTAAACAAGGAGTAAGTAAAATAGGTTGAATAGTATTGAATAGACTTAAAGTGCCTATTTGAGTTTTACCAATAAAACCAGAGAATTCTATAATAAATCAACATTTGAATTAATAAAACTTTATTTTAATAATCATCAATTTTTTTTATACAAAGATAAAATTGTATTATTATACTATTCAATAAAAATAAAAAACTTACCAACAATATCTCCACGCTTTAATAACTTATTAAATTGATCAAAACTAACTTTTCCCTCTTCTTCTTCTTTATCCGTCCAGTTATTTTTTGACATAACTAACTGAATAGATTGATGATTTACCATTATTTCATAAAATAATAATTTACTAGATGCTTCTCTTTTTTGTAAAATACGACCTATACAATAGTATCATTATGAGTTCTAATTTAAATATTATATATTTAATGATATTTACCTGCTATTGTCATTGTAATATTTTTATTCCTTTTACCTGCATCGATTTTATCATTATAATTATTAAATCCAACGATATCATTAAATTTTATTTTTATTTCATCTTTATTAATATCTATTAAATTATTCTCTTTTTTATGAGTATTTGTTGTTGTTGTTGATTGAATGTAGTTAGGATATAATGGAATATTGGATTTTTTTATATTATCTAATCGAGGTTTATAAACTAATTGTATAGCTGATTCTATAGATTTAGTTGAATAATGAATTTTTAGGGGTATTGATTTTCTAGTGGAATTTTTAATTGATTGATATCTTAATATCTTCATTTTTGTGAAATTAAAAATTCAATTCAAAATATTAATTTTGGAACAAAACTGAAAACTTGAAAAAATTAAAAGAACAATTTTCATTCTTTTGAAATTTTTGAGATTTTTGAAATTTTATTTTTCTCTTCTCTTCTCCCTCCCTTTTACAAAAAATGCTTTCAAAGCTCAATATTTCCAATCTCAAATTACTACTAATAGATACTATCCAATGTCAAGATTTATTTGGTAATTATAATTTCATCCCTAATGTCATTGAAAGTTATCTAAATCATTTAAATACAAATACAATTTCCAATCTCATTGAATACACTTCGGACCCTAATTATAATCAATCAAGTTTACAATCCCTTTTTCCAGCTTCATCTTTCACTTCTTTATTTAATGAAGAATCTAATCAAGTTTCTATTGAGCAATGTAAATCCATTTTAGATTATAGTTTAACATTACCTACTATTGGTATCAACGATAGTCAATCTTTAATTCAATTGATAGCTCAATTGATTAATATTGAATGTACACAAAGTTTAAAAATGAATTGTTGTAACGTATCCAATCATTTTTTTCAATTATGTATTGTATTGTTGAGTTATCAATTAATTATGTGGGGTAAATTAAATAGTGAACAACTAAGAAGTTTGGGCATCTATTTAGCTAATGGGTTGAGGTTTTTTAATAAAGAATATATACAAGTATTAATGGAAATTACTTGTCATTTAATTAGTTCTAAGTTGATTATAAGTGAAGAAGGTAAATTAAATTATTAATTTAATTTTATTAATTTGATTTTATTAATTTGATTTTATTAATTCCATTTTATTAATTATTTTAGTTCCACCTTTAGAAAGTAGCTTTATATTAGAAATTAATTCATTACCAGTAACATCAAAAATCGATTATCAACCCTATTTCTATAATGTTATTAAAAATATTAGTTATAGTTATGATACTTTAAAACAAGTATTTGAACATTTAAAAACATTTAAAAATTGGTTACAAGTTAATTTAATATTACAACCATATCAAATAGTGTATGATTTACAAATTTTATTAAGTGAAAAAAATAGGAAGAAAAATATAGTAATTGAGATAATGAATTTAATTAATAATACTTGGTTAGGACATTCAAAGAATGAAGAAGAATTAACGGATATGTGTGAATTAATTCCAGTTAGGTTAAATAAAAAAGGAAAAAATGAATGTATAAAATGTAAGTTAAATATATTGGATTTCGGATTATCTTGTTTAGGTTGTAATAGTCAATACCATTTTGAATGTGGGATTAAAAGGATTGGTGAAATAGGAAATAATTATTATAATGAAAACAGATTAAAAATCATACCTATGTTGGATAAAAATAATTATACTAGAGTTACTTGTATTAAAACGGAGTCATGTGAACAATGTCATCAACCTATTTTTGGTATCTGTAAACAAGCCATGTTTTGTTTTAATAATAAGAAATATTATCATTTAAATTGTATTAATAATACGAATGAAAAGGAGAATGATATTAATGAATTAGGTATACCATTGGAAATAGAATTATATTTAAAGGACGTTAAAAGTAAGGAATTAAATTTATTAGAATATTTAATATTAGGAGATTATTTATATTTACAATTGAAATTATTGCAATATTCATTAATTGAAAATAAAGACAAATTAATTAATAATTTTAATAATATAATTGAAAAATGGAAGTTATTGTATCCAATGAATAATAATAATAATAATCAACAACAAGAAGATAATTCAATAATATTTAATTATAGTGAATTACAATTATTTTTATTTAAAATAAAATTAATGAATCATCAAACAATGGATTTAAATTATCAACAACATCAATATCAACCAATAAGTTATTTATCATTTCAACAATCTATCAATTGTAATTTAATTCAATTCGATATAACTAAATTGATTCTTATTAACTATTTTGAAATTAATGGATTAATTGATATTTATTTTACATTTAATTCTATAGTCAATCAATCTCATTATTCGATTTACACAACATTATCAATGAATCAATTATCACTTTATGATTCTAAATTAAATTTTAATATATTAAATAGTTTATTATTAGATAATAATATTAATAATAATTTAATCGGATTTCATTTATTAAATAAATTAACAAATATTCAACAATTAAATATGGAATATTTAAATTCCATTATTTATTTAATGATTAATATATTATTAACAATTGATGATAATTCAATTAACAATATTAATTCAAATGAATTAATTGTTACTGAATTTTATTCAACTAATATTCAATCAAAATTAAAATATAATAATAATAATAATAATAATAATAATTTAAATCAACAACAACAACAGTTTAATAGACAATTATTAATTGATTATGTATTACCTTGGTTAACGGATACTTATTGTAAACTAAATAAAGATTTATTTGGTCAATTATTTTATAATCAATTAATTCAATGTTATTTTAATATTACTAATAATAAACAATATCAGTATCAATATCAACAATCAAATGAAGACAATAATAATAATAATAAATTAAATTTAATTGATTATGAATGGATATTAAATAGTTTAATTAAATTTCAAATAATAGGATTATCGGAAGATATATTTTTATCTACACTAGATAATTGGGCAATTAATATTAATCAATTATTACAATTACCATTAAATGAAAATGAATTATTTACATTAAAAAGATTATTAGCAGATAATTTTAAAGGTATTTTAGTTAATAATTTACAATTCTATTTAAAATCAAACAATATTAATATAAATGAAACGAATTCAATGGAATTATTAGAAGAATCTTTTTTATATAAATATTGTTTAAAAGGATTAGAATTAGATAATGATTTACCAACTAAATATTTAATTTGGTTAAAATTAATATCCAATTGTAATTTATTAATACCTAATTTAAATTTAATTATATTATTAACTAATCATAATACATTATCAACTATTAATGATTTTATTTTATTATTAAATATAATATTAGATCAATTGTTATTAGATGAAGCTAAATTGTCAAATTGTTTTTTGAAATATTTTGAATTTTTAAATTATCAATTAATAAGATTAAATTTTCAAACTTCCTTAGCAGATAAAGAAAAAGGATTACCATTTATTGAATTATGTATTATAATAGCATTAATAATAACAGGAAATTTAAACATATTAAAACAAATTAATTATTCATTTAAAACAATTAAAATACGAAAAAATAAAATGGATTTAAGTAGTTCATTACCACAATCAAATCAATTGACATTTCAATTTAAAAAATTATTAATTAATTTATTAAATTATTGTCATTTTGATTGTAATTATTTAATAATTTCATGTATTTCTAAATTAATATTAATAGATTTCAATTGTTCTTGGTTATTAGATAAATCAATAATAATTAAATTATGGGATTTATTAAATCCTGAATTTAACTTAACATCTACTTCATTATCTAATATATTAATGATAATTGGTTCTAAAGATCCCAATTTATTATTAGAAGCTATTTCATTAAGAGAAGATGCCTCATGGGAAGTACAATGGGAATGGTTAGATTCAGCTAATAGTTTATTAACATCAATAGAATTAGAAATAGATTCTAATTCAAAGTCAAAACAAATTAAAGATTTATGGAAATTTATTGGACCAATTATGGATTTATTTATTAATATTTCATTTTATCCAAATGAATTATTAAGAATCAAATTAGAACAATTAATTAATTCTATGGAACAAAAAAGTTTAAATGTTTGTTTAAAAATTTGGTCTTTATATTTTAATTTTTCCAATATTGATAATAAATTATTAACAATTAAATTAATGCTTCATTTCAATACACTTTTCCCTCAATATCAACCAATTAAATGGAGTGTATTATATTCTACATTACAACAATTACAACAATTACAATCTAATATTATAATGGATTTAAGTGATTTAAATAGTTTAAATAATTTAAGTTCTTCTAATAAAAGTATGTATGATAATAATGTTTCTACCACATTCGATCCATCTACTAAAGATAAAATAAGTACTTGTAAAATTACCACTTTAAAAATATTAACTTATCAATTACATTTTCAATTAATTGAAAATAATCATCCAATTACTAAAGTAGAAGTTTATACACTCAAGTTTTTATTAGCAAAATCAATTGGTATGGCTGATTCAAGATTAGAAATTAAAAACTTCAATTGTTTTGTTATATTATCTCCATTTGTTTTTAATGTTGATAATACAGAAACTATGTTATTATTAGTAGCCATTATTGCTAAGTTTAAAATTTTATTTGATACTCAAGCTAAAATTATTGAAAAAGAGAATATATTGAGTGAAGAAAAGGATGAATTAAGGAAGGATAAAAATAATAATGTTAAGAATAATAAGGAAGATTTATTACAAGATAATAATGTAGAAGATTTAATTTCTTATCATTTTATTGATTTATTTTTAAATTTATTTATTAGTAATATTGCCATTCATGATTTACCAGAAAATTTAATATTAGATATTATTGAATGTAGTTCCATATTAATTTATAAATTTAATATAGATAATTCTAAATATTTAGATATGTTAAAGGAATTAATTATAAAATTGAATCAATTATTAGAATTTAATTGTTCACATACAACCATCTTAGCAATTATTAATTTAAATTATTTGATATTAAAAAAAGCAACCAAATTGGCTCATAATATATTATTATCTACAATACTTCCAATTGCTCAATTAGCAATTCAAAATAATAATCAAAATAATAACAATAATAATAATAATAATAATGAATTAGATACTATTACTTATAAATCAAGAATTTATTTGAATTTTGTATTTCAAACGTATAACAATAGTGGCTTATTTACATTAATATTTAAAAAATATAGTTTTCAAAAATATAAAACTAGAATTTTTGATACAATGATAGTTACATTAGGTTCATCAATTATTAATATTGAACATTCAAATACAATTAAAGCAAGAACTGAATTAAATCCAATGGAATATTCAGCACCAATTTATGATTGTATTCAAAGACTAACTACAATTCAAGAAGAAGAATATGAATATTTTAATAATTTACTAAATAATTTATATCGATATATTAATTTAGTTTATTATTCTAATTATAATGAAAAGTTATTGGATTTAACATTAAGTCAATTACCTATTATTTTACAAAAACATATTAATCGATGGAGTTATGAGAAGGTTAATTTATCATCTGTTTTTTTGATTTTAGAATGTATTGTTAGAAATAATAAAAATGTACAAGAGGTAAGTGAAATTTAATAAAATAGTAACGAATTTTTATATATATTTAATTAATATTTTTATTTTGAAACTATAGAGTGTTGGAACGATCATTCATTCTTTTATTGTCTCTGTTATAAAAGAGTATCAATTTTCCTCTATGTCCTTGAAAATGTTGTTAGAAACATTAATGTATTATTATATCTCCAAACAAAAGTTAGATGAAGTGGTGAAATTTGGAATAATTATATTTGATAGTTTAAATGATCTGTTAATAGCTAAAAATCAAATACAACTATCCTTTCGAATAGTTAATTATTGTCAAGTGATATTTCATAAAGAAATTAATAATTTTCGAAGTAATGAAAATCTACTAAAATATATTGAAGAAACTTGTGAACCGTATAATAATTTAGATCAATTAATTATATATCTAAAATCTAATACTACTTTTTTTGTACCTTTTCAAAAAGTACCGGATAAATTATATACAAATATTATCAATTATTTACAAGATTATAATAATTTTAAAAAACATGATACAAACTCATTGAAATCGGGTATTTGGTTAGCCCATTTATTAGCTATTTTATATACAGAAAGATTTATCCCGAATTCTTCTTTAATAGAATGGTTTAAAACAAATCATAATGGTAAACAATTATTATTATCTAAAGTTTGGTTTCTATTATCCTTAACTAATCTTCCTGGTGTGGATCATTTGATGCAACTTACTGCATTTCAACCTATTTTATTAAATTTAATAATTGAAGCTATTAATTTACCATTGAATATTCAAACCCCAATGACTACTGGAAAACTAACTGGAAATGATCCATTTTCATCCACAAAATCCCCCATGAATACTATGAAATTAGGAGGTCATGGAGGAAATTTATTAAATGAAATGAAATTCAATTACCCAAGTCAAAATTTCCAATTAGCTATCTTATTGGCCAAGATATGGATCTTTATGTTATCTAAATTAAAAGAAGATTTATCGGATTTAAATCATAACCTCACTTCCACTATTGAGATTACGGATAATTATTACATTTCATCATTAGAATCCAATTTTTGGCTTACATTATGGCCTGCATTATTAGAAATCTTAATACCAGATGGTACCAATTCTTTTAATGAACCTGAAAAACAAATGTTATTAATTGAATTGTTTTCCGAGTTGATAATTTATTTGGAAAAATGTTATACTAAGCCAATGCCATTAAATTTGGTCCCAGAATGGTTAGCTTTCTTTAGAGAATTTAAACAATTGGCTCCAAGTTTGGCAAGCAATAAAGGGTATCTACTGGCGCTATCTACTCTGCAGAAGGAGTCCATTATTACTCCTTATTCACAAGAGCAGACTATAATATCACTTTTTGAAGACTTGGTCAAGGTTTTGAATGTTTAGAAAGGGCGGTTTATTTGAATAAATAGTTAAAAATATAATTATAATAATTATCATTGTAATTATATTTTTAATTATAATTATAGTATAAATTTTATTTTTTATTTTATTTTATTTCAAAAATTAATTTAATAACCATTATTAGTAGTAACCAATCATATCTGTTTCAATTTAAAAGTAACTCCAACCTAATAATTATCCATGATTTATTACATTTCCTGCTTCTTTAGTGAAACCTGATTGATTGATTCATCTTCATTTTCCCTTTTTATACCTTTAAAAGATCGACTTTCTTTTAATAACAATTTTTGATACTTTCTACCATCTAAATACGATTCATCTCTATCTTGTTGACTTTCTTTTAATTTATTATTTTCATTTGCTAATACAATATTTTCCTTTTCTTCCAATTCTATATTCTCTGTGGTTACTGGCCTAATTTTGCTTTCTTTTTCTTTATCTTCTAATGATTGTTGACCACTGCTATTGGCTTGAAATTCATTATTCGCTGAATGTCCATTTAACTTATCATCAACAGTTAAATTTCGTTTATTTTGCTTCTCATTTGACACTGTCAAATCATTTTCCTCTTTAACTTTACTTTCATCGAATAAACTGAAACTACCTTCTTCCTCAATCTTAATTTGCTTTTCATTTAAATTACTTTCGTCATTGGCATTAATTTGTTTTTCATTCGATAAAGTCAAACTATCATCCTTTTTAACATTGTAATGATTACCATTATTACTATTTACATTGACTTCTTTTTTTATATTTCCCGATTGCTTACATTGATGACAAAAAAAGGCCATTTCATTTAAACTTTGAATTTTATTACCATCACAATCAACTAATTGTTGACAATTTAAATGTTGCCAAACGTTACATTGATCACAACAAATTTGTTCCGTACCATCATCAAAATTATGACCACGTTGTCCACAAATACAATCAAATTCAAATTCCCCACTATCTCCAAGTATATCAATGTCTTCGTTTTCACTCATTTTACAAGAATGGTTATCTTTATTAAACGAATCTTTAATAAGTTGCTTTTTTAAATCTTTAATTCCTTCGACATCTCCTAAACCTCTTAATGCTCGCCTCTTGGCTCGGACTTCTCTTGTATTGATGGATGGGTGATGCTAATAAGATAAATTTATTTAACCTACATATTAAAAAAAAGGTTGAAAGATTTACCTTAATAATATCCAAATTGACATCTTTATCAATTGCTTTAATCATCTTTTCTTGTTTTAATTTATCTTCAAATTCCTTTTTTTGTTTTTGTTTTTCTTGTAATCTAGAAGATCTTTTTGGTATCATTGTAGCCAACGTTTCTTTTTTTTTAATAACTTTAAGTTTCGCTTTAAGTTCTAAACTAACTTGGGGTATCACATCTTCCATCAAATATTTATATAATTCTTTTTCGATTACACTTCGACTAGTTTCAAATTGTTTTGGAAACTCTTCCCAATCGGATAGGGTTATACACACCTTTTAGGAAACTAAATTAATAACTGAAAATTCTTTTTGAAATTTAAAATTTACTGGTGACCAAGTATCATCAATAGAATCCCCCTGCTTTAAAGCTAATCTTTTCCTTTCATTTAATTTACGAATAGCTTTGGTATTGCTTTTTTTTGGTGGCGGTGCAGCTAATGTTTGAACATAAAGTCGATTATCTAAAATTCATTAAATTAATACAACGTCAACAATATATATCCAATTTCCAACCATCAAATAAATAATACACATTCCCCTTTTTATCTTCACCTATAGGCTCCACCCTCTTAATTGGATTGAGTTTTATTTTTTTTAAAAAGGGACTAAAATTAAATTTACCAATTCCTCATAAGCATCTTTACCGCCTGCAGCTTCTCTAAGTTTTTCAAAAGCGTCTTTAAATTGAAGATCGCAAAGAAATTGGATGCAAACAATCTAGTAAAAACAAACTTTAACAAATCCTTTTTTTTTAAAATTGATCAATTTACCTGTTGAAAAAGGGTTAAATCAAAAAACCCATTTTCAATTTCTTTATTTATTGGCAATTCATCATCATTTTTTAATAATTCTTTTTTTAATATATTTTCCCAAGTATCCATTCTGTTTTTTGTTAAAAAAAATTATTTAATATTTTTCATTTTCTTAATTTCCATTAATCCTACCTAACGCCCCTACCCGAGCTCAAATTGGAGCAAAGTTTGACCATATATCTACCAATGACTTCTTTATCTTGACGAATTAACTCCTCTTCAAAAGTCTAAAAAATAAAGCATGATTAGCTTAATCCATAAAATCTCCTTTTTTTCCAAATACTCACATCCGTATGAAATTCGTCCATGCCATAAGCGCTGCCAAATAGTAGAAAAAATTGGCATACATTAGCAAATTGCCAATAACTTCTTAATTTTTTTAATTCGGGATGGTAATCGGAATCGTTCATCAATGGCTATAGTTGTATTTTTTACAAAAAATAGTTCAATATATGTTTGAATATTGAATTTGGCTAGTGGCCAATTTCGATGGTTTGAGAACCAATCAAATCCAATTAATCTCATGAGTTGATTATTGTTAGTGGCATAACAGGATTCATATTGTTAAGGGTTAGAAAGTGATTTCAAATAGTTTAATAAATGTATTTAGATATACAAAAGCTATAATTAAATGTAACAATGGATATAAATTAAAATTAAAATATTTTTAATATTATTTAGAATTTAGATACATTAAAAAATTCTTAAATTAAACATATTAACAAAAATAACACTTAAAAGTTAGATAAATTAAATGGGGATGTATTTTTTTGTTTAAGTTTTACTAGCAATTCTTTCACTTAAATAGCGCTTAAAAAATGGAAAGTCATGAAACCAAAAAAAACACCCCCATATATTTTTATATTAGCTTTTTGGCTTAAAAATACAAACAAATTTTAAACTGAGATTAAAGATGGTTTGAGTAGGCTTTAAAATTAAAATTTCACAATAAATTCCAATCAAATCTCGGGTAGTATAGTGGTGAGTATCCCCGCCTGTCACGCGGGAGACCGGGGTTCAATTCCCCGCTCGAGAGTTTGTTTTATCTGTTATTGTCCAATTTTTGCTTCAATCTCATCCATTGTAAATCTATTTTTACTATTAGAAACAAAACACGAATTTTTTCTCTTTAGATTATTAAAGAAATAAATTAAAATTAAAAATATGCATATATGAGGATGTTTTTTTTGGTTTCATTACTTTTTACATTTTTAAGCGCTATTTGAGCGGAAGGATAATATAAATGAGGAAAAGGGTTATGCCAAGACTGGGAAATTAAAACTGACCTTTTTATTTTTTTAAAAACAAATAATTTTTTAGCTTAGAATAATTTACATTAGAAGACATATAGGGATGTATTTTTTTGTTTAAGAATTTTACTAACAATTTTTTCACTCAAATAGCGCTTAAAAGATGAAAAAAGTGATGAAGCCAAAAAAAACACCCCCATATGTTTAAATTCAAATATAAATATTTTTGATATTTTATGGTATTTATATAAGATTAACAGAAGAATGTTTTTAAATAAATCAAAATCATAGCAGAAGATTATGTGATTTTTTATATATAGTTATAGCTCTTCAAAGCCCATTATAAATATTAATTTTGTTCACATTTACATTCAATATTTATACAGTAGTAGCAATATATATAATATTACTTTTATAAATTTTATATTGAATATGATGTTCTAATTTAAATGACACAAAATCAGTCCCATTTCTCAACATCCGAATAAACTAAATTATTCTGTTTAATACAAAACTCATAAAAGTGATATTTCATATGTATATCAAAATATTAATACCAAATATAAATATAAAAAAAATGAATCTTTTTGACTGCTGCTGGTTCTTGGAAACTAATGATTAAAGCAGATACTGGGAACCTTAAGATAAGTTCTACGCGCGCTGTGTAACTATTTAAAATAATATATACATATTGTATAACTGATAAGAAACTACTTATTAAATCTAAATATAGTTTATCGTAAGAAAAAATTGAAAAGAAAATTATTTTAAGAAATTTTTGTACAATACTTTAAGAAGAAATTTTAGGAATAGTAAAAGTTAAGCTCAATATACATTTGTCAATAGTTATAATATTTGATATAACTGTTTGAAAATAAATAAGTATTTATATGGAAATTAGATTAGTAATCCATTTTGTCTTCTTTAAAGCCATTAGTTAATTAAATTCATCAAAGGTTATAAACTATGGCCGAATACATAGCAAGTGACCACTGAGTATCAGTCATTGGTAAATGCGTGGGAAATATTCTATATAAATGGGTATTTAAGAATAGATATTGTCTGTCATATAGTATCCGTTTACAGATAGCTGATGATTATTAGCGTTAAGTATACATGAATAAGTGGCATTTATTCTATACGGGTTGTTTATGAATTGGTGATACTATTTTATGAGAAAAATACATTTAAGTTAACATTGTTTTTTTTTTAAATCTAGAAGCAAAATAGTGCAAAGTGTTTGTCAAAAAAATTGTACAAAAATGATTATTCCTCCTCCTTAACTGGATAATTACTATCCAAAATAAATTAAATAAACTTATAGTATTCTATTATATTAATAAATCTTCTCTAAAGATATGAATGAAGATGTGAGGCGAAGCCATCCCTTGATTTAAAATCATGTACTTATTACATATTATAGCCTTTTAATTGAATTTATTTCTTTGAAAGTTATTGATATTAAATCAACAATAAATCAATATTGGTATTTCTTTTTGATAATGTCAGTATAAAAGTAATATTTCTCAATAGAACTTGATAGTTAAATAGGTGATCTGAAATAATTATAGTCTATTTTAGATATATTCTTAAAATTCTTTATTCTTAAAGTTTTGTTATCAAAATAAAATTACAGATACACCAATAAAGAGGATCCACTAATTTATTTTCAAGTTTTCAAGTTCTTATATTTTGAAAATATAAACTATTACTATTAAAATTCAAAAGTGCTATTTCTCACAAAATTTCTTCGACTGCTATTTATTTGCTTCCTTTAAAAAAAGCCCAAGGATTGGGCTTTATCAAAATTCGCGTCGAGTACTTATTCTTAAATGAGGGGTTTATGCTTCACAATTGAACTTTAAAGTTTGTATTGCTATATGTTTAGGTGAACTATTCAAAAACATCAGGTTAAACTTTATGAAAATACCCTTTTTCACTTATAAGGTTTTTCCCAAGTAATCTCTCTTTCTTGAGCAAAAAAATAAAAAGACTATTAACTACAATACCAAATATCTTTTATGTCTAAAGATAAAATACTTTTCATGCAAAAAAATTTGACTGTAGCAACTCTACACCTTTACCCATACGGATTTCCCCAAGGAGGGGGAGTACTTTAGAAACAACTCAATATACTGTAATAAATTTTGAAAGAATATGCATTAGGTTGAAGGCTAGCAAGGAGTCTATTTATTTATAGAATAGAGCAGGAGAGAAAAAAAATAAACAAAAGGCCGAGTTTTATCAATTGGTTTCTAGAAAGATATCAAATCATAAATTGGGCTATATTAAAAACTCAAGTTAAAAAATTATTTAATGTATTTGTATCATTAAAACTTGGAAAAAGTGGAGACAAATATTATCTAGATACCAGGGAGTATAGAGGTTAATTTGACAAACGTTAAAGCCTTTTTAAATTCAACTGTTAATAGTCACAAATATTATTTTTTCAGTAATAAGTTTTACATTTAAGAATTAAGATTGAAATGAGGAGAATGGGAATGGCAGATATAAAGCGCTAGTATTTAAGGTGCTACTTAATATATGAAAAGATGGTTTAAATATAAACAATGGTGGAGGATAAACTGTTAAATTAAATTTAAGCGTATTGTTATCAAACTTTATTTTATTTTTAGTTTTTTAATTAATTAATCTTTTATAAATAAGTTTAATATATTGAATCTTCTTTGTTGCTTTTTATGTGGGTTTTAAGTGGCATTTTTCTAAAACCTAAAATGAATAAAAAATAATTAAAAGCTGCAATATTAATTAAACTAAGGGTTTGCAATTCGATCAAAAAAAGTTAATAGTTACTTCTTTTATACATTAAAATTAGGTTTATTATTAATTTTTTTAATTAGAATATAAGAATTTATAACTCACTTTAATATTGCTATTAAAATAAATTATAAAATGATTTTTTTTATAAATAGTTAAAACTTTGATGTTTGGGTAGCTGTTGGCATAAAGCCAAGAAATGGTTATTGGTAGCATTACGTCTACAACGTTTAGAAACTAAATGTCTTTTATAAATATCCGACCTATAGAATGATTTATCACAGTCCTTGCAGTGATAAGGCCTTAAATTAATATGTGTTAACACATGTCTTCTCATTGAATTTTTTCTTGAGAATTCCAACCCACATACTGGGCATTCATGGCATCCTATCGATTTCATGCATCCTTCCTTTGTACACCCAGTTTTCCCTCCACATTCGCATTTATTAGTAGGACAACGTTTAGCTTTCAATGCTCTCGAACTTGGAGTCTTATTAATTAAAGGTTCAATGGTATTAACGTTATTAGTAATATCGGCAACATTGTTATTATCTGACATTTCTTTTGGGCTACTTGGTAAGGATTCCCATTGGCTAAATTCAATACTTGTTGGTGATGAAAACGGAATTGGGTTTAAATATCTTAACACATCTCCGGTACTTGAATTATGAGGTATATTAGATGGTACAGTATAGTTATTAGAATGCATTAAGTTGCTGTTTACAAATAATGCATTTTGTTGATGATTGATTAAATTAGAGTTTATAGAGTAAAGGTGATTGTAATCCATTATTATTAATTAGCAAGGTAAAGAAACTGAAAAAAGTTATTGAATAAAATAATGCTATTAGGATAAAATTATTATAATATTTTTACATTTTTTAATTTCTTTTTACGCATATTTATACTATTCACTTTCACTTCTATTTTCTAATTTAATGCTTCTGTCTGTCGCTATATTCTTTTTTTCTACATTAAATAATGTGCTTTAACTTACCAAGTTTTAAAGGGATCCGAATCAATTAAAAACCCACATTTAATTTATATCCAACGTTAGTAAGACAAAATATAGGAATAAATACTATAAAGTGACCTCATTCTATCAAATATAATAGTAAGATTACAAATTGTCGGATTTTATTATGTCAAACAACTATATTGTTTATTTTCATAGTAATTTATAACAAATTTTCTCTCTTTTTTTATAAATTATAATTTAAACACCTCCTTCTATAATTTTCTAGTATTTTTAACAGTTAAAGCTTCAAGAATAATTTATAACTCTTGTGCTACTATATGGATAGTAATCCTTTTGAACCTTATCTATCTCATCTTGCTTTATGAATATTAATTTAATGTTAATTTAATATAAATATTTGTAGCTAAAATAGTTATAGGGAAATCTTCTGATTTAAATAATGCTTAACATGACTATTAATATTTTTAGCCAATTAAAGTCACTTTTTTATCACTTTATACAAAAGAGTAAAAATAATTTAAACTACAAAATAATTTTAAATATTTAACACTTTATACCTAATTATAAATAAGTAGAATTTAATTAATTTAAATAATAATACAAAAACTATTATACTATCTATATTTATAATAATTCTCATAATAAGCAGATAGCATTAACTCATAGACTGATATTAGTACAAAGAAGTGAAGAGGGGATGGGATCTGATTATAGATTAGCATTAATCCAATACCATAATAAATTTGCAGTTTAAAAATAGATTCGCAAATAAATTTCTATATTCCTAAAAAATGAAATCTAATGAACAACTTTATCTCACCTTATAATACTGCTATGATTTTTTTAAACTTATTATTGAAAAGAGAAACAATTCTTTAACAGGAGCTATTATTTTTTAAACTATAGTAATGATCTTTTTAAAAAAAAATGGGGTTCAGTTATAACAACTTGTTATTGAGTTAAGAATAACTCACAATTTACCTTAATTTTGTAAAACTATGGATATTTGTTCTATATAGTTTCATCCCATATTTATATCTAAAGCCGGTCTATTTATTAAGGTAAACCTTTATCATAATATACCATTATTATGAATTGTATACATGTTAAACTAATTGTTATAACATCTGTTTCTCGTCGCTTACAGAATCCTTTTGTCAAATTAATTGTACACAGCATTTATGAAAATGAACCGAATAAATACAAGTTTTGAAAACCTTTGATTTTACTTTGCGTTATCACATTTTTTTGATATGGAAAACAAGTGGTTTTATTATCTATTTTTTATATGCAATTTCAACAATTATTATTTTATAATATTTATAATGTCATTATTTTGGTAATTATTTAAATGTTTTAAATCCACTTAACATTTGTATTGAGATTTTTGCTGCTTTAACCTATCCCAAAGGTGCAGCTTTTTGCTGGGTTGGTCTATAAAATAATTTATGCAAATTATATTTCTAGTTTAAAAAAAACAATTGAACTTATTTTTCGAAGCTAAATAAGTCTGTCTTAAGCAGAAATAGTATTGCTATAATTTGCTCCCTTCTCTATTGCGCACTTTTTAAAAAAAAAATTTAATCTTTTAGCTTAATGAGTATTTGGAAAAAAATGTTAGATTTCAAAACCTTTCGTTAAATTTCCCTTAGATAATAAGTTTGTCTATACCTAAATATGTCTTGTAATTTTTATCGGCACAAATTTATATCCTCATAAGCTTATATCTGCACAACTATTAACCTTTCTGCCTATAAAGTCCTAAAGAAATTAGCTTATATAATTTGTACACAGTATCATCTAGCTTAAACATTATAATTACTATAAAAAAGTAACTATCCGTGTATTCTTGTCTCAATGTTCAATAAGTGAATAGAATAACAAAGATGCCTAAATCTTTAGGTGTTGGTTTTGGTTAAAATATCAACTTTTGTGTTATTTATTACAATCTAGATTTAAAAAGCGTTTAAATCAGTACTAGAAATACTTTATGCCCAAATTTTAATCACTATCCATTTATGAAAAATTTGCAAAACTTTAATATCAGATTTCAAATAGTTGAAAGAATTAAAAAAATTAAATCACTAAATAATATATTATCCAACTATGTTTATTATAAACACATGTGAAATTGAATATTAAAAACTATAAATAACTTTTTTTTATATTTAATAAAACCCTAAATAGTTTTATTACTTAAAGTATTGTGTTTTTTAAAATAAATCAAATATTTATCATACTTCTATCTATATATATTTATTACATAATTTATTAATAGATGGATTGGACTTCCAAACGATGTTTGATTCTTTAAATTTGAACCTAAAATTCAATATTATAATCTTAAGCACTTAAAATTGTTATTATTTGATTACTATCTATTCTTAAAATTAATATCTAGTTACCTGTAACTACCGATATGTCTATATAAATTTGTGTTTAAAGTTTTGTTATTTTTAAAAAAAAAAGAAATGATTAGGTATGTTTAATTCCCGATGTAGTCATTTGAATATTACCTTTTAAATGTCTTTTTAATGCTTTTTGTTGTAAATAGTTATAATAATATAGTAAAATTATTATTAAAATCAGCGTGCTTGGTGCTTTATGGCATTTTGATACCATAAATATATTACAATATATGAAAAAAATTTGTTGCTTATAAGTTTATTTTTTTTATAAATTTAAAAAATAATAAAATTACAAAAGTAACAAACATTACATTCATTATAATATTAATAATATGAAAATTAATTAAAAATTATAATAATAGGTGATAATTTATTAATTCATTGATTAATTGTAGGCGTACTAAAAAGTCGTTGACCATAAATTAGGCTTATTTAATAAATAAACATTACTTTAATATTAAATTAGTTTTTTTCAATAAAAACAAGAGGTTTCTCAAGCTATTAAAGTCCTATGAATCAAATTAATAAATACAAGGCACCAATTAATAAAAAATGATCAAGGTAACTTTTAATATCAACATAAAAGCAACCCCAAAAATTTCAGACTTCAATAAAAAAAGAAAGCATGAATTATAAGTTATTAGTACTAACCACCATACTCCTATTTCTAAAGCCCAGTTCTTCCTTGAGCATTCAACGTCGCCAAAACGTCAATAAAGTGACCAACCAGGATGGCAGTGTCACCACGACCACTACCGATGCGGATGGGGGGGAAAGATGGATTACGGAAAGTCCAACTCGTTTGGGATCTGTATCTAGAAGTGGGCCCATTCCATTACCCGGAGTGCGACAATTAGCTAATATATTTGGGGTATCAAACCAACGCTTTGATCAATTGATCAACCAGGCTGCTCAACCCATCATGGAAGCAAGTGATAGGGATTTGAATAATAGAATCCAGGCAGCATTGGCTAATTAATGGTGAAGTTGAATTTTACCACTTTTTTTATTAAATAAAGCAGAGCTAACCAATTATGAATTGTTTATGGAGTTTGAGTTGAAGTGATTTACTAATTTTATTAATTTGATAATTAAATTTTAGTTTATTCTTTTCCGAAATTTATGATTTATAAAAGTAAAATGAAAAACTGGTTTTACTTTTTAAAATTTCGAAAATTTAGTTAATAAGTTTAAAACTCAAGATAAGTGTTTAGTCCTAGTAGAAGGATAATAGATATAGAAATATAGAAAGAGAAGCATAATAGCAGAGGGGTGAAATTATAGAACAATAACATAATTCTCCAAATGTTTAACAACTTACCCATATTCATTATTGAAGAGATATTAACAAATTTTAATAAACATGAAAGGGATATATTAAAGAAGTTGAATAAAACCATCCACTTGCTATGCGAACATTTAAATGACCAAAGCACCACCCATAATGAGCTTATTTATGTTAATAATCTAAAGTATATTCGATATTTATATATAAATAATAGCAGTAATTTAGATTATGTTGATTTTGATCAAATTGATAATTTGCGTTGCCTGGAATATGATCATAATAGCTATAATAGCTATAGTCTAGGATATAATAGTAATAATAGAGATACCAATAGTGATAGTGACAATAACATAAATAACATAATCAAACTAATTGGCATTAACAAGCTAAAGTCATTATCATTACTAAATATAAACAACAATAAATCTATAAACAAAGTATTATCGAATATCATAAGTATACGACACTTAAAGATAGTTCAAAACAATAGCATAGAATTGATCAATTTCGAAACACAATTAAAGTATTTAGTCAAATTAGAATTAAATATCAAATTCACTTTTCCCATATTAAAGTTGTTATTTAATCTTCGATTCGAGTATTTAAATAAATTAAGTTTAGTATTTCAATCCCAACCTTTAATAGATTTAGTTGACTTGAACCCCTTCTTTAATTTGAAACTAGACCCTTTGCTGTTGCCAAAATTAGAAGACTTGAACTTAATCTCTGAACAATTGAATCAAGATTATTATGCTTATTTCAATAGTTATGTTAATAATAGTATCGAATATAATACTATGAACAATGATAGTAGTTTGTTTTCGAAATTGAACATTACTTTACCTATTAAGTCACCATTTACTAACTTAAAGAAAGTAAAGATAGAGCCATTGAATAGCAACAACTTCATAGAATTAAAATATTATTTCCCGAAATGTGAGAGGATTGAGCTGTTACCGTATGAACACAATGTAGTCAAACAGACTAATTTATTAGAAAACATTAATCAATTTCAACATTTAAAGTATCTAAAGTTATATACCAAAAACAATGAATTTAGTGATGTTTTATTTCAAAATAGTCAATTGAAATTACCATCCTTAACCCAACTTGATGTAATTGGTTTTGATTTAATACAAGAGCATTTCTTTGACTTTTTATTCACTCATTCTCACGTCAATATACCAAAATTAAAGGTTTTAAACCTGTCTTTCGTTAGTTTCGATTTCAATAATACTATCGTTAAATCCATTAATCCCCATACTTCTCTTAGACGCTGTCATTGTTATGAGTTTATCAATAAGGATATCATCCCTCATCTTCATCTGTTATTTCCAAAAGCTCATTTTTTAATAGAATAAATATCATAGTTTTACTTTCTATTTTTTTATTTTTTTATAAATTGCGAATTATAAGAGAATCGGAGGCATTAATTATTAACAATAATAAACAATGTACTATGGATCTCTACCTTTTCTTTAAGGAAAAATTAGGAGCGAAAACTTTAAACACCAAATAAAACATTCAATGAGATAAAATTAGTTTAATATTAAGAGCTCATCTATTTTAAAAAATAGAAAGCTATTAAACCCAAAGTTGACTAATAAATCCTGTAAAAAAAGAAATAAAATTGAGAATAACCTAATAAATATATAATATTAATTAACTTATGGGATCTTTTAAAATAGTAGAAAAATTGTTATTCTTATTGGTAGAAAGTAATTTAATGAAGAATGCAGCAAACAGGTTGATTTCGTGATTCAACAAATTGAATTCCTTGAAATTAGCTCAAATTGATTTCAAAATCTGATGAAAGCTAAATTATATGTTAATTCCAACCAAAAAATTAATTTAAGCTAACAAGGAATTCAATTTATTGAATCACGAAATCAATCTGTTTTTGCTGTAATTAAAATGGGCATGTCTCTGTTTAAGAATTTTATTAAGAATTTTATTAAGAATTTTTTTTAACGTTAAAAAATGGAAAAATAAGCGAAGCCAAAAAAACGTCCTCAATGGTTTTTTTCAGTTTTTTTCATAATTTGTGAATTTTACGTTTTATAAAATGAAAAATAATGACAAGAAATGGCATTCCTTATTTTTTTCTTAGCTTTTTGCAAAAAAAATATGTTGCGCTAACTTTAGGGGGTAACAAAGACTAAGAAAGAAACAAAAGGCATTACAATCATTTAAATTAAATGAGTGGATAAATGAGCTAATTATAGTTTGATTCTTGAATTAGTAGCCGAACTATAATTTTTCAATTAATAATATTATACTAGCATTTATATTTTAGTATTAGTAAAGTATTGAAAGATATTTATAATAAATAGGACATCAATCTGGATTTTTTTATTTGTTCCAAATATAAACAACAGAAGATATATTGAATAGGTACTGATATATTAGATTCTATTATAATTAAATTGTAGTTACCATCTAGCTAGATAACGATTATCTAAACATCTAATCAATTAATTGAAATGAATAATAATTAATTAAAGTGGTAAATTTCAAAAACAAAATCCAATCAAAACACATTAAAAATGTCCTTTATTACTTGATACAAAATAAAATCAATAACGACATAAAGTATATATAAAAGAAACATTACTTATTTTTTAATCTTTACTTTTATTAAATTTAAAAAGTTTTGGCAGTGCCTTTATTTTCTAGCCTATACATTTGTTAATGATGTTTAAAATTTTATTCCCCTTAGCCATCCTTTCATCTAGTTTAGCCCTATCGACTGGGGCTAAGATGTGCTCAATTTCATCCCAGAAAATAGCTGATGCTATGGGTGCTATAGATTCAGATTTAGGGTATGCTATCACAATCGATAAATCTATGGAATTAAATTCAGAAACTTCTCTTAAATTGAGTCTTTCTGGAAAAGATAAATACAAAGGTATTTTAATGTATGTAACAGATGGAGGTGAAGAGGAACGTTATGGGAAGTTTAATGCCCCAAGTGGATTCAAAGAATGCTCTTCTAATTGTAAAGGAAAAGCTAGTGAGGGCTCAATGCTCACTCACGATTCTAAGGACTATAAAGATCCTAATGTCACCTTTGAATGGACCGCTCCTAAACTTAGCGAATGTAAAAATTTGAAGTTACGTGTTGCTATTGTTAAAGAAATGGAGTCCTTCCAAGTCTTAAAGGATATTGATATTCCTTGTAATGCAGCTAAACCTCCTAGTTCTGCTACTTCCACTCAAGCTGAGTCAGTATCTACTCCAGTTAATACCACCACTCCTACTGAACAACCACAATCTTCTGTATCATCTTCAGCTACGACTATTACTGATCCATCTACTACATTCTCTTCTGTTGAAAGTACTGCTACTTCTCCTGCCACTACCTCAACTAAACCCAAGTGCAAAAAGAGATATTGATTCCTTTAAATTTAGTTTAAAACCAAATAATATATAGCAAATAAATTTTTTATCATTTATTCATTTGTTATTATCTTATTTGAACTAAATAAATAGTACAAACACTAAGAAATTTTATGTTAAATGTGTAATCTTTAATAAATTAAATTACTTTAGCCATTATCACGATATTATGTTTATTATATCAGTTAACTTTCATGTACAAATATTAAAACAATCAGATATCAAAGGCGTATATTAGATTTACAAATCATAACAACCTTAATTTAAAATAATTCATTTATTTCTTAGGAACATAATTAATAATAGCGACTTTTCCCATAATAATATGAGCTGCCATATGACAATGCATAAACCAAGATCCTGGATTATCAGCCTTAAAACGAATAGCATACCAACCACAAGGGAGATCATCGGGGTTTAATGGTTTTTCGCCCAAACTTTCTAGGCCAGAGAACATATCCATACTATCATTGATAGTCCCAAGCCTAGAATTAGTTTGATTTAAAGTTTGACCAATTTCTGGGATATCGGTAATAAATTGAGTGTAAGTGTCTCTTAATACTGGCATATTTTTAGTAGTTGCTAAGTAATTATCAATTTTTGGCCCATCCACTTTTGGATCATAAAATCCATCCCCATGACCAACAACGTAAAACGAATGTCCATGTAAATGCCATGGATGTACTTCACAATGTTTGCCAGTTGGCATCGTGTGCTGGACAATGATTTGGACATCATCGCCTTCATTGATTTCATAAATACCTTGACTTGGTTTATAGTTTCCTGATTCCATATCGTTTACCAAAACGCTGCTCCTTGGTTTGGCTTCAATATCATTTATAAACCATCTAGAAAGACCTCCTGGCTTCCTTAAAGTAACAATCAAGTTAATTTCTTTATTAACTTTTTTTGGTACAGGGTAATAATGCTTGGATAAGCCTTTGTTGTACCATTGTGAAGTGAATAGTTTTGATTCTACCCAATGCGAATATTCATATTGTAATCCAGGCACTTGTTTTTCTTTACGTATCAATGAAGAAGTGCTTTTAGCACCATTGTAATGAAGGATAGCAACTCCGTTTTTTGCTACTGGTATACGTGCTTCTGGTCGATGTTCATCACTTACTTGGGTGTACATGTAGTAGTTATCTGCTTTTTGATTTGTTTTTAGCAATACGGAATAACGTTGGCCACTGCTCAATTCTACTCTATCTACATCAATAGGGTCAACTAAGGTACCATCTGCTTCAATGATAGTTAGGTTATGGTTTTCAATATTGAAAGTGAATACAGAATAGCCATTTGCACCAATCAATCTAAGCCTATAAATCTTATTTTTGTTTACATTAGTAACACTAAAGCCACGATTAAAAGTGCGTGATTTTTTATCCTCCTCAAAATCATCTTGTTTATTTTCATTTGTATTCCACTTCTGATAAGTTTTGCCATTAGTCAATATACTTTGAGATTGGTTGCTAAACCTAAACGGGGCTGTAGTTAATCCATGTATTAATTCCTCTGTTGATTTATGCCATCTTTCAGATAATAAAATAGTTATTTCTTCATCATAACGATACTTCTCATTAAATCCAACTACATCTTTCCAAACTTCCTTTTTATCTTTAATAATTAAAGGTCCATAAA
The DNA here is from genome assembly GCA_030770535.1 of Batkoa obscura. NCBI lineage: Eukaryota > Fungi > Entomophthoromycota > Entomophthoromycetes > Entomophthorales > Batkoaceae > Batkoa > Batkoa obscura. Next base: position 608,551 of record JASVEC010000026.1, on the reverse strand, counting down.
CATGTTCTGAATCCATATCAGTATGTGCATGATAGAAATAAGTACCACTCTGATCATATACATTAAACTTATAGGTATATTGGTGTCCGGGACGAATTGCGTCTTGAGTTACCATTGGTACACCGTCTGATTTACATGACCCTTTTTGAGTAATCCCATGCCAATGGATAGTTACGTTCTTATGTAGCTTGTTATTTACTTTGATTTCAATTGAATCTCCTGCTACAGCATCGATCTGTGGACCAGGAAAGCCGCCATTAATTAAGATACCTTCTGTTAAGAAATTATCGGGAGCAAGGTTTGCTTCAGTAAGTGTCCATGACTGACTTACTTTTTTGGATAGTGTTAAATGGGCTAGATAGCCAAATAATAATAATTTCATTGTCAATTTGCTTTTTAATGATTTTGTTCTTTCTATTTTTATTATATACTACTTCTATTCCACTATTTTAATAAAGTATATTAAATAAACATAAAACAATGCATGCTGATTTATGCGAAATGGCGCATCTTATTATTATACAGGTTAGTATACAAATGAGTATATTAATTAATTAATTAATTAAAAAACTTCATTTACACATAGCAGTATCAAACCATTTAAATTACTATTTATAGGGAATGAAGCTTTAGCCTTAACTATTAGAACTATACTTACTAATAATAAATATGAGTTTGGATAATTAAAAAACGCTATCAAATTTACTTTTATAATAATATAGTTACTTTTTTAATCTTGTTTACTAACTAAACAATGTTTATGGTTATATGCGCTTTTTTAATATTTACACTTGAGCTTTTTTTATGTCTTTTAGCTACTTTGTGGCTTTATGCCGACAATATTATCAAATATAGTATTTAACAAGAATAAAATATGGAATAAATTATAAGTTTAGTACGTTGATCAACTCAATATAAAAATTTACACGAACAAGGATTTTAAAGGGCTATTTAAAAGCTTTATCAATATTATATTAATCTAATGCTCTCAAAAACCTTTATTAAAGCAAATGTTGGTGTTCTTTATTTCCAAATTAGGTGTATTTAATAAATTTTAAACTCAGCTCATCTGATAACAATAGCGTAAAAGTCTAGACTGATACTAATAAAGTGCAAAAAAAAAGAATTTTCCGATTCATATTGTAAAAAATCAATTTAAGCTAAGTATTTTGCTTATTAAAACAATAAACCTGGGAAATATGACTAGTTACATTTGAAACTACTTTATTTTTTATTGCTTTTGATATGAATATTGGCTTATTTTTATAAATGTTTCTATTATACCGAATCCTAATTTGGTTTAAAAAGTTGGGATAATAATAAAGATGAGCTATTCTTTTAATCTATTTTAATAAATGTTAGTGGGATTAAAGTGAGTATTATTATTTATAAATTTACATAAGGTTTAATGTTGAATCATATCTATAGATAATATTTTAAAAATTATAAGTAAAAAATCTCTAACTTTATAATATGTATTCATTATCTTTATAGCGTATGCCAACTTGAATTAAAGTTACAATATTTTTAAACATGGTTAATAAAATATTTTAAAAATAAAAATTTAGATATAAAGTAAAATACAAAAATACAATATTTTTATTAATATAAAGTAAGGATATAACTTAATACTAGTAATTTTTATAATCAACTTAAAAACAATTACAGTATTTTATTGATAGTTTATATATTGTTGTATCTTTTTATAAATATTTATTTAACTTAATTAATGTTAATTTTTAAATAAAATTAACTGCTTATTTTATAAAAATAGATATATTTATATTTATTGCTAAATACATGTTATATTAAAATTTAAAAACATGTAATATTTAAAGTTAAGCAATCAATCATAAATTATCACAATAGCTAAGTTAGTTATATTTAATTAAATATAAATTTTGGGCAGACTCTTTTATTGAGTTTCATTTACTATAATAAATTTAATATAATAAATTTAACATAATATAAAACTTTGCAATTTCTTTTAAAAGCTACAGCTCTATATCAACCACTATACTTTAGAAGTCAATAAAATAACATCAATAATAATAAAAAGCAATATACTAAAAACGTCAATAATGTCCAAATTAGGTAAATTATGAGCTCACAATTCGATCATATAATCTATTTTTAGATCCGATGATCTCATGCTAAGATTAAGCACCCAGGATCCCATAAGTAATGTCTCAAAAGACTTTAAAAAGGAGTTTTGAGTGAAAAGGGGGAAACGGATTGTAACTTTTGAAAAAAATGGATAACGAACAACAACCAAAAGATGAAAAGAAAATTATTGAAGGTCAAGGCAGCGAAGAAACCTCCAAAGAACATATCAATTTAAAAGTAGTTGGAAGTGTAAATATTTTTTATTGAATTGAGATGTGAATTTTGAATGCTAATGATAATTTTTAGGACCAAAATGAAGTTCAATTTAAAATTAAACGAAATACACCATTAAAAAAATTGATGGACGCTTATTGTACTCGTGCTGGTAAAGATTCTACAACAGTTCGTTTCTTATATGATGGTGTACGTATCCAAGGTACAAGTACACCAGTTGATGTAAGTTTTAAAACTCTTGCTGATTAAGAATAATAAAAATAACAATTTTAATGTTAGCTTGAAATGGAAGATGGAGATACCATTGATGTTATGGTTGAGCAAATTGGTGGAAGTTTCTAGTCTTGATTAAAAAGAATATTGTTATTTGATTGTATAGCTTTCTCAAAGTTTAATAAACGTAGCTGAGCTTAAATACAAAGTAAAAATGAATTTATGTTGTAGCCTTGAATAATTTCGAAATAAATATCGTATTATATTGGATTGGATTGGGGTTCAAATCTTTGTAAATAATAAGCTGTAAGTTTTGGTTTTTATTTTATTTTCTGGCATGGACATTTTATGTGCAACAGAACTTTCAAATATAATTTTTAAACTTGCCTTATTTTACCTTTCTTACTATAATGGACCAATTTCATAATATTAATTATCGTATTGGGTTGATTTGTGAATCTTTTGTGATTAATAAATTGTAAATAGTAAGTTTTATTATTCGATATAAGTATATCGATATATTACATACAACCTTTTAACATATTGTGTTACAAAATACAACTATTATACTTTGTATATGATTTGGTTTAGGTTTATATTACCAAATTATTATGTTCAAAGATGGAGCTAATTTATGAAGTGATTGTAGTAAAATTCGAATTTTATAGCAAATTTAATTTCTCACAATATATTTTTGAAAAAAATATGAATTTTCTCAAAAGGATAAAACAAATTGAACAAAAGCTTCTGATTATTAAAGCAGATTTCAAACTAAAAGTGGAAAAAAAACAAGCATTTTAGAAACTCATTTTTGAATATTTTTAAACAGTTTTTGAAAAGAACTGCTTCTTTTTGGTAAGAATGTGGGGATGTATTTTTTCGTTTAAGAATTTTACTAGCAATCTTTCCACTCAAATAGCGCTTAATAAATGGAAAAAGTAATGAACCCAAAAAAAGCATCCTCATGCATTGGAAAATAATGTACTTCAATTTGAATCAAGGTTCGAAATCAAGTTATTTAAAACAACTCGGTTTAAAATATTTTTAATTTGCTTTAATTAAACTTAACTAGAAATAACATCTTTTAACTTGCTCTTTTAGTTTATAATTTTTTATATTATGAGCTTTTATACTGTCTATTTCATTATCAAGGTATTCTATTTTCTCGCTCTAGATATTAAGCTTACTTCATAAAATAGCTCATAACATTCGGTCATTTAATATAATAATAGAGCTATAAACTAATACATGGGGATGTACTTTTATACTTGAGAATTCTAACAATCTCTCTGCTAAAATAGCGCTTAAAAGATGGAAAAAGTAATGAAGTCAAAAAAAACACCTCCACATATAATTGATACTACCACTAGTCAGTTCAGACTTTACAATAATATTTTATTACTAATATTAAATAAAAAGAATACTGTGACTTATTTAATCCAAAAGTATAAAAAATTATACAAAGTACAATAAAATCAGCAAATTTACGATTCAATACAATTAATCCATTGTCACCTAATTTCAAATATAGCAATTACAAAAGACAATATAATAATTTATTATTATGAATTTTAGAATATTAACAAAAATAACTATTATTTATTTCTATCAATAAATATTTAAAAATAAATGCCAATTGTTATTTTTTACTGTTTAAAACTTAAAATTTAATAATTTAATAATTTAAATAGAAAGTTATTAATAAACTGGTTTTATGATCTAATTTAATTTAAATAAATCCTAGATAAATCTATTTAAATTTCAAAGTAAATCAGTTATTACTAACACATCCTACACAACTACAACTACAACTACAACTACAACTTTATTAACGGAGATCTATTGATTATTTCCACAAAGCTTACTTTATCATATACTATCTTTAAGAGCAAAGTATGTCAAATAAAACTATTCTCTTTTTATGGTTTTAATTAAAGTTATGATTTCTATTTTACCAATCAACAGTAGAATTAAATCAACTTAATCTACAAGTTTGGATTTAATTGGCTATTTCATGTCATAACTCAAATGAGGCCAAAAATTCAGAGTCAACTAAAAAGTTTTACTGGAAAAGTTGGAGATAAGAAACAATAACGAAATTGAAAGTTTCTTATTTTATTTTGACAATCGAACGGACTCAATTGAATACAAAAATAATAGCTATTATACAAACACAAGCGAGATTTAAGAGGAAAAAAAATATATACTTACAATTAACAACTACTTACAAAAAATAAATTAAGCCTTTTAACTGGAATTTATAGTCACTTAAGATATCTTTAAATTCCCTCAAAAAGGCTATCAAATTTTAATTTCAAAATTTTATGTTGATTGCCCTTCACTCTTATAATTATATCAGGTAATTTAACAAATAAACAATCAAATTTTAATTAACTATTAATATAGGATGATCCTGATATTTTGGCTATTTTTATTTGCTTTTTTAGCCACTGATTTTACCTGGAAATGTCTTGCTGCTTATGCTCAAAACGTAAACAATGAGATAACTGAATTAATAGCTATTGATTCAAAATTGGATGATGATGATCCTGAACATGGTTTAGAATTTTTAAACACTCATCGAAAACCAATTAATCCAAGTTTAAATAATTTATCTCGTAGAGATTATGTACCGGATACGGACCATTTGAAATTTTCCAATAGTGGTTTATTATTAGTAGCTACTGTGGATGGCACTTTACATGGAGTTGAGGCATCTACAGGTGCAATACTTTGGTCCCAAAAAGACCTTGGTATACCTTTAGTCACTAGTGATTTTATATTTAAAAATCGAACCCTTGGGGATGTTGTATCTGAAGAAGAACCAAGTTTAGATGAAGAAGGAAGTTTTGATACTTTTGAAGAATTAGGAGGAAAACCACTAACAGATGATATCTTTTATTTACCTGAACCGGGAGGTGATGGTAATTTATATTATAGTGGTAAAAATAATCAACTTTGTCCATTAGCTTCGCCAATTAAAAAACTAGTCGAAAAAATGCCTTACAGTGAATATGGTAGACAATATACAGCTAGTAAAAAATCTTCTTTTGTGACTATTAATCCTATGAATGGGGCTATTTTAAATCATCCTAATCCAACTCCTTTAACTAATTCAGTTCCGAGTACTTATTTTTCTTATGGTATTAATTCCAATTCTGGTGCCCTTGTTGTTGGCTTAACCGATTATGAAGTTGAAGTCATTGATAGTTTAACAAATAATCTTATTTGGACTGTTACATTTAGGGAATTTATATCGGATAAAAAAGCGGATATAATTAAAGGAGGACCTAATGATGTACAAAAAGAAAAATCCATTCTTAATGTAAATGCATTTGCCTCTCCAGTAATCTACGCCTTTGATGTATTGATTGAAGAGAATATGACTACACCCAAAGCCAAACATAGTACATTAGTAGCAAGATCATTAAATTTTTCAGAACTTGAAATACCTTCTGGTATATCTATTAATAATCAAGATGAATCTGCTTTTGTTGGTAGACATCGAGATTCTTTTTATGTATTATCATCAAAAGCCTTTCCTTATATGGGCTTATCTAAATTTAGTGAACCAAAAGCTAATAAGGATAATGATAAACAGATAGTTATGGCTTATCCACATATTTATCAATATGATCATGATGCTATTCATTTAACTTTATCAATTAATCAAGAAGAAAATGGAACCAATAATAATAATAATAATAATAATGAAGATGAAGAATCAAAGTATAATTGGCGAAGAGTATTATGGTTTTCAGTAGGCACTATATTGGCTATCTGTGGTTATAAAGAATTAGAAAATAACCAAATCTTTAAAAAAGTGGATGAATCTCGTAAAAAAGCCAAATCAAGAAACAGTAAAAAGAATAAAGAAGATAAAGATCATTTTAAAGTATCAGGTCCAGTTAAAGCACAGTACAAAGAAGATGGTAGTACAATTATTAATACAATTACTGTATTTCCTGAAGTATTAGGTTATGGTTCTCATGGTACTATTGTTTATAAAGGTCAATTTCAAGGTAGAGATGTAGCAGTTAAAAGGATGTTAAAAGATTTAGTACAAATAGCTGAACATGAAGTAAATACTTTAGAAGATAGTGATAGTCATCCTAATGTAGTTAGATATTATTGTATGGAAAGATGTGAACAATTTATGTATTTAGCTTTAGAATTATGTCCCACTTCATTATATGGATTAATTCAAGATCCATCAAAATTATCTTTTAAATGTGCAATTACACCACAGGATATGTTATATCAAATAATGGTTGGTTTACATCATTTGCATAGTTTAAAAATAGTTCATCGGGATATTAAACCCCATAATATTTTAATTGCATGTAGTAAAGATCGATTTGGTCAAGATCGACCACCAAGGGTATTAATATCCGATTTTGGTTTATGTAAAAAATTAGAAGAAGATCAAAGTTCATTCCATAATACATTAGCTTCGGGTGCAGCTGCAGGTACAATGGGATGGAGAGCACCTGAGATATTAATGAATTCAACTATTGCAAAAGAATTAAGTGATCCAGCTTTATTAAATGAGCATTCCTCTTCCTCTAATTTAGACTCTAGCTCTAGTTCAATTACATTGCCCCCACCCTTAGGAGAAGAAAGTAAAAAGTCAAAAGGTAGAATTACTAGAGCAGTAGATATCTTTTCAGCAGGTTGTGTATTTTATTATGTATTAACGAATGGTCAACATCCATTTGGTGGTAAATATGCTAGAGAATCTAGAGTTATTGAAGGCAAATCGGAATTGATTGAATTGTTAAATAACACTGATATTGAATTTAAAGCAGAAGCACATGATCTTATTACTCAAATGATTCATCCCGATCCAGCACATCGACCTGATTCAGGTTCAGTATTAATTCATCCTTACTTTTGGGGAGCTAATAAAAAATTAGCATTTTTACAAGATATTTCTGATCAATTAGAAGCGGAAGCAAAAACAGGATACCGAGGAGAAAGATTAGAAGATATTGAAATTGGAGCAGAATTAGTTATTGGTGAAGATTGGCAAAAAAGAATGGACAATAGAGTATTAAATGATTTACATCGATATAGGGGATATGATGGTAGTAAACTTAAAGATTTATTAAGAGTTATTAGGAATAAAAAACATCACTATCAGGATTTACCTAACTTTGTTAAAAGAGCGTATGGACCATTACCAGAGGGATATTTAAATTATTTTTTAAACAGATATCCTAGATTGTTATTACATGCTTATTATACTTTAGCTAAACATCCCACTTTATCAAAAGATCCAATCTTTAGAACTTACTTTCAATTAAACAATGGATTGAATAATTAAGTTGATCTTTCTTTTAGTAGCTTAATTTAAGTTATAATGCTTGAATATGTTTAAAAAAAGTAATTGGATATAGGTTTTGTTTGAAATGGATGTTGTTTGATATAATATTTATCTTGTTTTAATTTTAATTTTATTTTTAATTTTTTATAAAAATATAGTATCTCATATAAAAACAGTATTTCCTTTTTATATTTCCAATTTTATACTTTATACTTTAATTTTTATACTAATTTAAATTTATATTAAAATAGTATGATATATTTTATTTAAAAAAAAGAGAGTTCATAGTATTAAACACTAATAAAAAAATTACAACAAACCATCTTCTTCATCTTCATCAAAATCAATTTCCAAATTATTATTATTATCGATATTAATATTATTATCTGTTGTAGCACCCACAAAATCTTGATAATCATCCTCTTCTTCTTCTTCATTCAATTCAATTTCTGCAGGTCCATCAATAAATTCATCATCTAATTCATAATCATAATCGTATTGAGCTACTGGTTCATATTCATAACCACGTCTATAACCACCACGATTACCAAATAATCGTTGTCTAAGACCATGGCTTCCTTGTCCATAAACTAATTCCACTATTAAAGCTGGTAAAAAGCAGAGGTAAGGGGATAATACATGATAAATACGTTTCCTGTTAATAAATAAATATTATATAATTGTTAAATAATAGTAATAATAATAATTTAAAATAACTTACCAATCCATTCCTCTACGATTAGAACCTCGAATAATAAATCCATATAATAAAGCAATTAACCCAATCAAGGGTATTAATACAATAAAAAATATCCCTATACCTGATAATCCATGACCTAATTATTATATCATTAATTATATTCATTAACACTATTTCAATTAAAATTCAATATTACCTGGACACCAACCTTCTTTAGGCAAACTTAAATCTTTACCACCTTTACATTGAGACATAGCAATTTTACGATAACTATGTATATATAATTAATATATAATTCTTAAATATAAAATAATAATAAAATTTAGTTACCCAGAAGATATATTATAAGAAAATACTCCATTTTCACATAAAGTTTTTGGTATATCTTTACCAGAAATTAAAACACAGCGTCCATTCTTATCTTTTTGGAAATTAAAATCACTAAAATCAAAATACAATTATCAATTTGTTATCCTCAAAATAATATTTTTTATAAAATACTTACCATTCATAATCTAAATCCGTACATTCACATACATTTTCTTCAGTAATAGGATCCATAAATTTACGTCCAATAAAGCATTTTCGTTCTCTTTTACGGCGATAATAAGTTAACTAAAAAATAGATCATTAAAAATAATTTTAAATTTTAAAATTATTAGAAATTACTTCATGCCCGAAAAAGCATTTAGTACCACGAACCGTGGATGGACTCCAAGTTTCAAAATCACTTTTATCACTATCATTATCTTCAATACCTAATAGCAGTTATCATTAATAAAATCACTGGTAAAAAACTTTAAAACTTACACTTTCTATCCTGTAACCCAGAAAAATCAACATGAGTAACCACAAACTGTTTGTTATTAGAATGACCCAAAATCAAAAATCTTAGTGAGGTAGATTGTGGTTCAATACTCGTTTCCAGTACCTTAACTTTTTCAAAATCTTTTGGAAATTTTAAAGTTTGAAAGCTCAACCCCATATCTTTAGAATATAACAATTCATCAGTGGCATCCCCATCTTTAACTAACATAATAACACCACCTGAATCACCAAATTCATGGCGATAGGGACCCTTGGCTATTTCACTCCAATGCTTACCTGCATTGTTCGTGAAAAAAGTATTTCCATTCATATATTCTCCAAGTTCTTTCCCAAAATTACCAACACCTACCATCATACCTACAGCGGCTGGAATGGAAAAAATGTTTTCGGGATCTGATCTTTCAGTGAAACTATGTAAATGTAACCCACATTCCGGACCCTAAGTAAAAAAAGGATACTTAATCTATTTTATACAAAACAATTAAAATTAATTTACTTTGCAATTAAAAATTTCCCCTTTACTATCTTTTCCTCTTACTGTTAATCTCTCCCAAGTGGCACCTAATCATTCATTTATCAATAATTTAATTAATTAATTCATATAATAAAAACCTATTACCATTATTAAATGTAATTCTTGATTGAATTTTTTTAATTTTAGTTAATTTAACTTCTTCACTATTAAATACTTGATTCGCTAAAGCAACCCCTTCAATACCAGCCATTTTTTCAAAATCAACAAAGCCATCGTCATCTCGATTTAAATTATCCAAACTTTTAGTAAATCGAGTACCATTACTATCGGATATCAATAATGGACCATAACCTTGACCAGGAGAAGTAATATGTAAAAACAAACTATGAGTATTGGATTCTAATACAGTAAATCCATCCGAAGCTATAGTAAGATTCAATGGAAATCGACCATGTTTAAAATGTTCTACATCTTTAGAAACATTAAGAATCAAATTACCCTTAAAATCAGGATCACTTTCAGCAACTACCATAAATTCATAAAAGAATGAAAACCCAATGATATTTTCAAATAAGGTCTTTGAGGTTTCAAAATTATCATCCGAATACTTAAGTAAAACTGGGTTACTAATAAACGCACTTTGAGAACCTGATCTATCTTTATAAGTTTCACATAAAATCCTTTCTTTGGGTACATTTGTTAAATGTTTCGTTTTAGCAAATTGACAATTTCTTACATAATCTCCTAAACTTTTCCAAGTAGCTCCATTATCTTTTGTTAAATAAGCTTCAGCTCGACAGCTATCTGAAAAGCTTTTATCACACCCTTTAGTTCCTGTAAAGATGGCCCAACTTGGTTCTTCTGGATGAAATGAAAAAAAGGGAATACTAAAGCCATTAGGTTCTGTAGGTGTTTTGAACGAATTAATTGTTAATGTTTCATCATGAGTATAATAATGAGTATTGGATAAGGTAACGAAATAAGCTGTATTGTCAATATAAGTATGGTGCATAGCGGATATAATTTTATCATGCTCTTTATCAATTAATTTATGAAAAGAATACCCTTCATTTTTAGAAATATGTACTTCACCATCATTTGTTCTAATAACAATAGTAAATGATTCTCTAAAATAAAAATTTTCTGCCATTTCACTGTCAAATACTGTTTGTTTCATATCAATTCCATTAAAATCTAAACATTCTTTTTCAATAGGTTGACTTAAATCTTTACCACCTTTACAATGACTAGTAGCAATTTTTCTATACCCTGATTTTGCTTTATATTTTTCCCCTCGTTTACAATCTTTTGGTCGATCAGGATCTTTACCAAATAATAAACATTCTCCAAAGCCCATTTCACTACGCCAATAATTCACATCACATTCATAATCCTGTTCATTACATTCACAACTTTCCATATTTATTTCTTTACTAGCACTATTTTCTCCAACATAACAATTGGTTCCTATCTTTTTACGCCATAGACTTAATTTACTTCCCAATAAACATTTGGACGTAGTTGGTTTATTATCTTTATAACTAACTACTCTCTCTGGTATCCATTTTTCAAAATCTTTCCATTTAAGTTCATCAAATTCACCTAAAAAATTATTATTATTAACCTTTATAAAATTAAATTAATAAAAAAAGAACTTACATTTACGTTCAAACAACTCTGAAAAGTCAACTGTAACAACTTGTGATTTATGACCAGCCGAAGCTTTTGAACTATCATGTTCACTTGAAAATCCAATAATTAAAAACCTTAATGATTCTCCACTGGATGCTGTTAATAAATGTGTTGGTTTAATTGGATCATTTGAAAACATATATTTATTCCACTTTTTACCACCATCTAAACTATAAATTAAAGTATTTGTAGGTGCTTCATCATCTACTAATACTAAAATACTACCACTATCACCAATAGCATATAATGATTCTGAAGCTTTAATTTCATTCCAAGTAACCCCATTATCTAATGTAAGATAAGTTTGACACTCTTCATAAGGTAACAAAGTTTGTCCAACATTCCCAACAGCAATCATGTGTCCTTTTGAATTTTGATTACCAAAAGAACCTAATTGTTGATGATTTTCATAAATAGTATGTAAATGTAAGGAGCAACCAAGTTCTAAACAATCATATTCTTTACCATCAATATCTTTTTTAGGTGGTTGAATATAATTCCAAGTAGCTCCATTATCATATGATATTACTGTTTTTGCTATTGGATTTTTATTTTCATCCATACTAGTTACTTGATTGGCTAAGATCATCCCTTGAATACCTAACACTTGTTCTAAATCAACAATCCCTTTGGAATTTACTCTTAAATCGGGTAATGAAAGGGAATAAGCTGTACCATCAAAATTAGAAGTAAACAAAGAACCAATAGGTAATTGAGAGATACCAAAAGTAGGCGTTGTTGTATTTTCAAAAGATACTTTAGAAAGTGTTAACATTATAGAACTTCCATCTGAATTTTCAGATTCATGAATAATAAAACCGTCACTTGAAATTTCCATCATTGGGGGGAATTTAGCATCAGAAAATTTAAGATTTGATTTAGCTACTTTAATTAATAATTGTTCTTTTTTATAAGAAGAAGCAATTAAATAAATACCCGATATTGTAAATTGACCAATATCTTTTAATATAACATTCTTTTTAGTGATATCTTGACTATCAATAGTATATAAATCTAATGGATGATTAGGATCTTTACTTAGTTCCAATTTACTTTGATCAATATTAATATCCATATTATTATAAATTGAACAAAATATTAAATTTTTATTTTCTGGTGTAAATTCATTTGTTATACCAAATTCACAATTTCTAACATACTTACTAATTGATTTCCATGTTTTTCCATAATCATTGGATATAAATGCTTCACTATGACATTTTGGACATTCTGTACTACCAATAAATAATATTGTTTCTTTTTTATTAGAATTAAATGTTAACATTTGATTGGTATTAAAAGTACTCATTGATAATGGTAAATTAAATTTATCAAAAGTTTTACCTTGGTCTTTAGTTAAATACATATTTTGGTCTTTAGTAATAACAAATGCTGTTAATTTATCATATGGATGTCCAATAATTTTAATGACTTTTTCATCAATTTTTTTTCGCCAACTAGTACCTTTATCTAAACTAGTCCATAATTCCCCATTAATTGTATAAATCATATAAACTTCTGATTTGGGAAATATATAATAATTTAATATACTATGACCAAATTCTTTCCTTTGATGACGTACCTTTCCATTATTGGGAGTGGTTATTGTATTATCAGTGATATTACATGACTTTTCTATCTTTTGATTTAATTTAATTGCTCCCTTCGCTTTTTCATCACAATTATTTCCAGGTATTTTACGGTATCCAGAACTTGCCATAAATTTATCACTCTTTTTTTTACATTCTCCTTTAGGTATAAGTACTTCCCCATGTAACTCACATTTACCATCCTCATTAAGTATATAATTATAATCACATTCAAAATCAGATTCAGTACATGGACATTTCTCCTTACTTGATTTAAAAATCTTAAATTTTTCCCCAATATAACATTCTACTTCTGGTTTACGTCGAAAATATTTTAATTCACTACCCATAATACATAATTTATCTTGTTTATTATTATTTTTAATTTTACTTTTTGGTTGCCAAACTTCGAAATCTTTTGAATCTTCTAATTTTTTTTCATCAAATTTACATTTCCTGGGATGAGCTTTAGAAAAATCAAAATGATATAATACATAACTATCATCCTTTTTTTCACCTAATAAAATTACAGATTGAGATGATGATAATTTTTCGGTTGTTAAATAAACGGGTGTTATTGCTACATTTAATTTTTTTTCGTTCCAATGTTGTCCTTGGTCAAATGAATAAATAATTCTTTTCACTTCTTTTTTATCTTCAGCTAATACTAAGATACTTCCCATATCTCCTAACACATATTTATGTGGTCCTGGTCGTGCACATGTCCATGATAAGCCACCATCTTTAGAATAAAAGGTATCGCCATCTTCTCTATCTTTAAGATAAGGACCAACATTACCAACACCTAATAAGATACCTGGTGCTGATTGTCTAGAAAATACAGGGCCCATATTATTGATATCACTTACAGAATGTAAATGTAAGGAACATTGTTTTTTATCTTTGGATTTTAAACATGAATATTCTTCCCCTTTACAATTTTTATTAGGTGGTGTTAATGTATCCCATTGTCCACCATTATTAAATGTAATATAAGTTGCTAATTTTTTCTTTACTATTTTTAATCCTTTAGATACTTCTTTAGGATTTTGTACAATATTGCTTAATATTATATTTTCTACCCCTTTTACTCTTTCAAAATCAACAATACCAGTGGAATCTCGATTCACATTTAATAAAGATTGTGTAAAATAAGTACCATTGGAGTTGGAAAAATATAAACCACCAACTTCATCATTGGAGGAAAATACTACATCTAATACAATGGAATTGGAAGTTGAATCGAGTAATGTAAAAGCCTAAATAAAATATTATAAATAAAATAAAATAAAATAAAATAAAATAAAATAAAATAAAATAAAATAAAATAAAATAAAATAAAATAAAATAAAATAAAATACCTACATTTTGTTCTAAACTTTTATGCTTAGGTAAATAACCCTAAATTAACAAATTAAATATCAATTCAATAATAATGATACATTTCTTTACCTCTGCCCACACTTTTGCATCTTTAGAAACAAATAAACTTAATTTTTCTGATCTCACATCTCTTCTTACAGCAGCTACCATAAAACTTTGTAAAACGGTAAAACCAATAACACCACCATCAGGTACCCCATCGAAATCGAAATCGACTAAATTTTTAGTATTAAAAAAATCAGTAGACCAAACCAATTTAGAAGCATCAATAGCTTCTTTTACATCCGGTGCTTTTTTATCACTAGCTTTAATACAAACAATCATTTTTTCATTTATATCTTCCATTTCTTTTCCTTCACTTGATAAAGCCCATTTACATGTAGAAATATTATCAAGTAATTTTTTTGGTGATGATTTAAAAAAATCGGTGGTATAATAAGCACTATCTTTACATGTTTCCACGCTACCCAAAAAACCAGAGTGTTCACATTTGCTACCGAGATAGATTACATATTCTGGTTTTTTCGAATTAAATAAAAATGTGCTTGATTTTGAAGCTGGTGATATCGGTGCTTCAAACGATTTCCATGTCTTTCCTTGGTCTTGAGTAAGATAATGTTTCTTTCCTGAAGTGGCTATGATAGCCTGTAAAATTTAAAAATAGATTTAAAAAAAATGATAATTTAAATTTAAAAAAATTACTTTATCATTGTCATAAGGATGTCTATAGATAGTAGTTATCTCTTTTTTACTTATATCTTTTAATAAATTCCATGACTTTCCTTCGTTATCAGAGCGATAAACATTATTGCTTTCGGATTCTAAGTATAAAATAATCTAAATTGGAAAAATAGTGGTTAAAATTAAGAATTTTTTTAATACAAGTTTTTTTATTTCAAATATAATACTTACATCCGATTCCCTAAAATAAAATAAACTTTGAGGGGCTTCTTTAAATTCAGTTGTAGCAATTTCAATCTTTGCTTCCGCTTTAACATATTGTATATTCAAAAATAACACCAACAATAACCAACATATTGGCCTTAGAAATATCTTTCGTTTTTTTCTTTCACTTTTATGTGACTCCATTTTATTATTTTTTGTCTAAGTTAAAGAAACTATGAAGTTTGGAAATTTAATTATTGAAGCTTTAAATTTTTTTTCTTGGTGTCATCAGCATAAGCCAATGAAATCAGGGATTTGAACTTTTTAGTGAAGCTTTAAAGTGGCTTAGATTTTAAAGGATCTGAATTATTTTAGCTTGGTTATAACTGTTGCAACTCTTTTGCGACTTTTTTTAAGGATAAACTTAATAGTTGAATTACTTAGGTAGTCCATTTTTTTAAAGCCTTACCCCCTTATACTTTATCCAATTTTAACATAGATTTTTTTCTTAAATGGGCAGTTAATTAAATTACAAAAGAGTTGCAATAGTTGTATTATTTTAGTTAATTTGATAAAAAATTTATAGTTAGTAAGTTGAGTAAAAAGGTTTATAGTAGAATCAGGTACTTTTTATAACTGAGTTTAATAATTAAATAGATGTAATTAGACGATATACTATTTTTAAAATATTGAAAAGAACCCTTTTATTGTTAAAAGAAACTCATTTTTTAAAAATGAAATATAGACTTTGAAAAGGCTTTAATAGAATTAAAATTAATAAATGCTAATTAATTAAATTATATATTTCAATTGTTTTTATTTAATTTTATTGTATTTAATATAGTTTACTATTTTTTTAATCATTTTGAAAGTATTTAAAATCTATTATGTTTTTATAGAATAATATTAAGCGTTGAGTTAGTTCTTTTCTTTTTTAATATTCTTAAATTATCTTTAAAAAGAGTCAATTACTAGAATTATAATATGGGGATGTTTTTTTTTATTTCATCACTTTTTCCATTTTTCAAGCACTATTTGAGCAGAATAATTGTTAGTAAAATTCTTAAACAAAAAAATACATCCCCATATGTTAGTTAATTTAAAAGCTATTTCTATTAATCATATATATGATCAAAATATTAAAATCTCCTATTTCGATTACAATGTTCGTTTTTCAACTAACTCAAAACAACAGAACTGATTATCAAATTTAAAAAACATCTACTTAATTAGTATAAAAATCCTTAACCTTTGACATTTAGAATTATTTTGAATTTTGAATCTTTCAACATCACACTAACTTTATAAATGAAATAATCTCAATCTATAAGCAACATTAATGAAGAAAGTATTATCATTTCCTATATCAATGACATCAATATCTCTACTATAAGTCCCTCTATGAGTTATAGTCGAAGTTCCATTGATTTTATTATTAAAAATAGATTACTGAAAATAAGACTATCTTCACAAATTAAAAAGAAGTGAAAGAAAGAAACTATTATCTGATCTTTAAATAAAACTAGTTATTTATATTATGCAATAAATAAAAATAAAATTGCTTGATTTGTGTGATAAAGTGTTATTAGAAATAAAAAATAATTATATAAATTATATTATTAATATATATATTTATATACATATTTATCAAAATGTTTATTAAAAAAAGAAATTATTAATAAATAAATAGCTATTTTTGTATTTTAATTATTTCTAATTATTTCTAATTATTTCTAATTATTTCTAATTATTTCTAATTATTTCAATATTCTTGTCTTTTTTTTATAAAGTTAAATTTTCAAATTATTTATTATAGACAATCTCAAACATTAAAATAAATATCAACTTTAATTACAAAAAATACCTTAAGATTTAAAACTCAAATCAACCAATCTGTGGCACAAATTCAAAACTTCATCCAAATAATTAAATTGGAACAAAAAATAAAAATTTATAAAATTAAATTTTAGTTTTATATTTTTAAAATTCCATTTTACTAAAATTTAATTAAAAGGATAACAATTCTATTCAATGAGTTTTTTTAAAGATAATCAAGGAAGCTCTGGATGGGGGGGGTTTTTAAAACAAGCGATTAATAATATGGAATCTCAATTAGATAAAGTTTTAGATTTTCCAGACGAGGAAACAAACAAATTAAAACCACAAATACAACAAAGTAAGTTTATGAAAAAAAATTATTCAAATATTGTTTTATATTTTATATTCTATTATAAAATAGTATAATTTTATTTTAATAATGTTAATTGATTTCCCATAGAATCCCATAAACCTAAACCCATAAAAAAAGTACATTCTAATGGAGTATCAGGATCCGATCCTTTAGGTGCTAATATTCAAGAAATTGAAAAGGAGACTAAATTAACTTCAAATCCATTAGCATCGCCTAATAGCTTAAAAGAAGAAATATTATTAAAAGAAGAACCATTATTAAAAGAAGAATTAAAAGTAATGAAGAATAAAGAAGAAAAAGTAATTGAGAAACAGATTAATAGACAAGATAATAAAAACGTAAATAAAAGGGAACATAAAAACAAAGTGAATGAGAAGAAGGAAGAGATAGGTTTTGATAAAATTCAAGGAAATGAAGATAATATAGATTATAAGAAAATAGCTGAACAGAGAGAGATACAATTAATGAATGCGATTAATAATACCTCAGCACTTAATGAAACGATATCTAATTTAGAATTTAATTTGTCAAAATTACAAAAAGAAAAAGAAGATTCAGAAAAGAGATGGTTAGCTAGAGTGAATGGATTAGAAAATAAATTATTAAATAAAACGGAGGTAAAAAAAAGTTTAATATTTTTTAATTATAATATGCTTATAATGACATAATTAGGAAATTGATACGAATTTACCGGATGATTTAAATAAATTAAAAAGTATAATTACTGGTTTGAAAACTCAATTGGAAGGTAAAGATGAACAAATTAGTGGATTAATGCAAGAAGGTAAGGGAATTATTATTATTATATAAAACTATTTTATTCAATATATATTAATATTCCATTAATTTATAGGTGAAGCGTTAACAAAAAAAGAACTAAAAATGAGTACAATCTTACAAAAAGTAAGAAATAAAGAAAATGAAAATGAAAGAGTATTAGTAGAATGTCAAAAAAAATTAGGACAAGTTGTTAAAGAAAATTCAGATTTAAAATCAAGAGTTTCAGGTTTAATTACTTCAGAGAAGAAAGCTAATGGTAAATAATTTATTTTTAATAATTTGTTAGGATGAAATATTTATTTTATTTATTTTATTTATTAGATATGATTCGAGCGTTAAAACAAAATAACGATCAAATTCGAAAAGAAAAAGAAGAACTGGATAATAAATGTAAAAGATTAACTGATAATGAAGTTAATTTAAAGGTAATTTTAATAATAATGATTTCAATTATTTTATATTTTATTATTTATCTATTATTATTAGATATCATTAGAAAAGAATCAATTAGAAGTAAGAAATTTACAAAAAGAAATTCAAAAATCAATGAATCAAAATTTAAAAATTCAAAGAGAAAAAGAAGTAAAATATTATTAGTTTTATAAATTATTTATTAAATTAATAATTGAATTTATATAGACAAAAGATAAAGGTATATTAGCAGATGAAGCTATTGCTTTAAAATTACAAATGGAAGAAATTGAAAAGGAATCTCAAACAATTGTAATTTATATATTAAATATTAATTAATTAATTATTTATTTATTTATTTATTTTTATTTTAATTATTTTTTAGGTACAAAATTTACGTCAAGAATTAATAAAAACACAAGATAAATTATCAGCAAAAGAAGAGGAATTTCAAAATGAATTGATGGTAACTTTTTGATTTTTTAATTATTTTAAAAAAAATTTTAATTAAAATAATTAAAATAGATATTAAAATCAACAAATAAAATAATAAATAATAATAATAACAATAATAACAATAATAATGAGGATATTGATGATATAAATAAAGTGGATGATGATGATGATGATGTTAATACAGTCATTGAATTAGCTACTCAACCTTTATTAAATCAAATTCAAACTTTAAAATTGGAAATATACAATTTAACAAGTAAAGTTAAAGAATATGAAAAAAAGTAATTTAAATTTAAGTTTAAATTTATTAATATTAATTTATATTTTATTTTAGTTTAAAGATTTCTAAAGAAAATAATTTGGAATTAACTAATAAACTTGAAACTACGGAAAAAACACTGAAAGATAATTTAGAAATTAATGTAATTTTATTTATTCTATTAAATATCAATAAATTATTAATTAATATTTTTT
Source organism: Batkoa obscura (assembly GCA_030770535.1). NCBI lineage: Eukaryota > Fungi > Entomophthoromycota > Entomophthoromycetes > Entomophthorales > Batkoaceae > Batkoa > Batkoa obscura. Next base: position 588,808 of record JASVEC010000026.1, on the reverse strand, counting down.
ATTTAGGATAAATCTATTGAAACTTTAGAATTATCATATAAAACAACAGTAGAAGAGTTAAAAATTATTAAACAAAATAACCAAGTAATTAATTTAGTCATATTATAAATTAAGTTAAATTAAATTATTAATACTTATTTTATTATAGACATTATTATCAGATAAGGAAACACTGGAATTCAAAGTTAATGAATTGCAAGAAGCAATTAATTCATTAAAACAATCCCATTTACTCGAAATGGAACAATTAAGAAAATTATATGAAGTAATGGATTTATTATAAATTATAATTAATAATTAATCTATTTAATTTTAATTTTAATTAATTAGTTTAAAGAACCGAATGTAATTTCCCCACGCTCTTCATCAGTCTCCCCAAGTCCACCTACAAGTAGCTATCATGAAGAACAAAACTTACGACCTATTAATAATTATCCATATACAAATCGAACAAGAAATTCAAGTTTATTACCCGAAGTAAGTAATTTATTCTATTAATCCAACATTAAAATAGATAGAAGTTTATTAAAAATAATATTTAATATTTGATTTTAATATTATTTATTATTAGCATACAACGATAGGTCCAATGATTCAACCTAATAGAACAAGAAGCTCAAGATCAAGTATTGATTTTAGAATTGAAAATAAAAACATATCACCTACATCAGGGTTAACTGGGATGAATAATTTATCGAATGATAATAAAGTTAGAACTTTACAAATTCAATTAAAAGCAGCATTGGAATCAAAAGGTAAGTTTCAAATTTTAATTATTTTGAGAGAAAGTTCAATTAATACTGGATTTTTTTAGATCAATTATCTAATGAATTAGTTCAATTAAGTTGCAAATTTAAAGAATAGTAAGTTGAAATTAAAGATATTTTTAATATTTAATATAAAATTCATTTTATTTTTATAGTGAAACTATTATTAATAAAATTAATAAAACGGAATTAGAACATCAAGAATTGGTTAAAAAGTAAATGAAAATTAGATTACAAATGAAATTGAAATTAATTATTAATGATATTTTTTATTTAGACATGAAATTGTATTAGAATTACTAGGTGAAAAAGCAGAACAACTTGAAGATGTTAAAACTGATTTACAAGAAGCTAAATTACAATATAAAAAACAATTAACGGAGCTTATTTCTAAGATACCTACCTCTTAAATTACATTTGGTTGTTATGATTTTATGAAAATTGTTGTTAATGATTACTAATTTGAAGTTGATAAACGAGGAAGTTTTTTAAGTTGAATATTTTTTATTTTGTGTGTGTTTTTTTAGTGTAATAAAATTTCAAGTTTTATTAAATGAATTTTTTAATGTTTTGTTTATCGTTAGTTATATCCAATACTAAAACAGTATAATTCCGTTGAAATTAGTATTAATATTAATATTATATTTATTTATTTTAGATTATTAATGACAATTGATTAATTACCATTAATCTTTTTATTTATCAAATGTCCTTGTCATTTAGTAATAAAATTCATCCTGAAAATGAAATAGATGATAACTAAGAATAATATAAACTTCTAATGGAGATAAAGGGGAGGATTTAAAAGGAATATAGATATATTTTGATTTTAAAAGAATTGGGAGTTATATTTATTGAGATTAGTCGGTATTTAGGTTCCCGAAGAAATTTTAATTCTCCTTTTTAGTTAAGACTTCTAAACTAATACAAATTATTTTTTATTACAATAAAAGACCAATTAGTGTTTATTGTTATGAATTATTGATTATTGATAATACAATTTTTTAATTTTTTAAATTTTAAAAATTAGATAATAATATGAGGGTGTATTCTTAAACACAAAAACAAATCCCCATATGGGGGTGTTTTTTTAGTTTCATCACGTTTTTCATTTTTTAAGCGCTATTTGAGTGGAAAGATTGTTAGTAAAATTCTTCAACACAAAAATATATCCACATGTGTTATCTTCTGTGGAATCAAAAGCCTAGTTAAAAATGCTAAAAATGTTGAAGTTCTTTTAAAATGAGCTCTTAATCTATCTTGTTAACTTATTTTAATATTCAAAGACTTGTCTATTTGAGTCTGAAATTTGAAAAAAAAATATAAAAAATAGTATTATCTTATAATTAGTTATACTAATAAATTGTAAAATAGTAAAATGAATTTACAATTTATAAATAAAGTTTTCAACTTTTAATTATATGCAAATGTTTTTTTGATTTCATCACTTTTTTCATTTAAGCTATTTGAGTGGAAAGATTGTCAATAAAATTCTTAAACAAAAAAATACATCCGGATATTATTTAAACTAACTAATTATTATTAAAGTAAGCTTATACTAAAAAATTGAATTCAGTATTATTAAATTAATATACCATTTACAAAACATATTATTTGATGTTTAAGTGGTAACTACTATATTAAAAACGATAGCCAGAAAAAGATTAATATGATAAACTAAAACATTTACTTTAAAACTAATAGAATTGTTATTAGTAATAATAAAAAATGAATAAAAAGGGGTTGAAAACAGAAGGATAAATAAGCCTAACTTAATTATAATCCGATCAAACCCTTACTCCTTTATAAAAAATCGAACATCTATTTTATTAAATTATATCTTCTTTTATCATAAAGTCTATGAATTTTCAAAAAATTCCAACTAAAATCAAAGAGTTGGCGTTCTAAATATAGTAATTATCGAATTTATAATAAAACAAAGTGACTAAGTTGAAACAAAATAATCTTAAAGTATGAATTTGGAACAATTTTATGTGTCACCAGCATTACAATTAATAATAATGATAACAAATTTATCTGAACTATAATTGAGGCTTTTCAGCTCCGATAAAAATGATCTAATTTCTTTTAGCTATTATTATTTATATAGAAGTATATACAGGCTGTAATATTTAGTTTATTTTTTTGTTAGATTAATCAATAGAAAGGGGTAAAAAAAGAAGTATTCAAAATTTATAATAAAATAGATGGTCAATTAAATAACATTAAATGAAAATATTAAATAATAAAACATCTTGAAATCTTATATTAAATTTGATATAAAGATATTAATATTATATAGGGATGTATTTTTTTGTTTAAGAATTTTACTAACAATCTTTCCGCTGAGATAGTGCTTAAAAAATGGAAAAAATAATGAAGCCAAAAAAACATCCCCATATGAATATTAAAAATTATAAGCTTGACTACCTTATCCTTTAGTCCTTGGTTGTATTCATTTTACTTTGCTAACCAATATTTCAATTTTAATATTAATTTACTTTTATGCACTTTTAAAATTCTATTAAATCCAATATTTGCATAACATCTCAGGCTAATTTTTCTTTTTAAATAATAAGGCTTTTAAACTAATTAAAAAAGGTAAACTACAAGTTAAAAGTATTTCTGTATGTTAGAAAAATAAATATTAAATAGTTTCAATAAAAATAGTAATTTCAAAATTTCAATAATTATATTATTAAATGTTCAATGTAATATTGATATATAGTTAAAAAGTATATATTGAATAAAGTAAATTAAAGTTTAAAAGATAGCAGTTATTTAAACCAGTATTAAGTAATCAACCCAATTTGTATTTAAGAAGATTCAATGTATTAGAAGTACCATAAAGCAGATCGTCTGAATGGGATAGCTTTTTATAAATAGAATATGAACGAATTGAAGAAGTAGTTATTTCTTTTACAGGTAATGAAAAGTTATTTATTATACATTTGATATCATTACCCTATTTAATAAATAAAAGACTCATAAGCTGTTATTGAAAAACAGTTCAATAACTTATGATGATAGATTATCATGACAATGTTATTAAAAAAATTAATCATTTTTCAATGTGACTTTAATGTATAATTTTTTATTTGGATGTTATTAATCAATAGTGACTAAAAACATTGCATTTTCTAATATTTTTAAAATATTAAAGAAGATATTTCGGAAATATAAAAAAATTATAATAGTCAAGCTAAAAAAAAGATGAAAACAGAGATGAAAACAGAGATGAAAACATTCAAGATGAAAACTAAAAATTTAAACTGACGTTAAAATTTTAAGAATAAAAGTAGAATAAAGTTATGACAGAAGAATTGAAAAAAATTGATAAATTAAACTATTAATTATTCTTATATATTACTATTAATGTTTAAATCTACTATAGTTAAAGTTGATAAATAGAGGGGTTATTATTATAATTACCAAACGATTTGCATATTTACCTTTATTTTTGGATTACTATTATTGAATTCATCCACTTTTTATTAATACACCTTAAAATATAGTACACCTTACTTTATTATTACAGAATTATTAGAGTTTTTTTAATTTAATCAGTATTGTAAGTAAATATTTAAAAAAATGTTGAAAATTTATCACTTAATCTAATTAAAAATTAAAAAAGATAAATTATATATTAGTATAATATTAAATAACAATAATTCTATACAACAAATTACCAACTACGCCAAGAAGAACACTATTTTTGAATGCTAAATACAGTTATGATTGAAACACATAATCTAACCTTGTGGTATACAATATTGTAAATAATATCAAATGAATCACTGCGAAAAGTAGTAAATTTAATCCTTTTAGATAGATTGGCTAGAAATTATAAACTTGACAATTAAATTAAAAGTCACCTGCCAATTTTAGTAATCCGCGGCCAAATTTTGAACCTTTTGTTCTTTAACAAATTCACAATAAAGCATATCTAATATATGAGTATGTTATAACATGTAAGGATAGTATATAAAAAAGAGCTGGTAACATCATTTAATACAACCTTTGTTATAAAAATACCATATTAATTTATTGAACTGTGAACTTTCTAATATTCTAGAAAATAACTCCATTCTTTATAACTATATAATAAAAGATGACAAAAAGGGGATATTATTTTTCTTACTGCGTGAAGTTTATATAACACGGGAATAAGAATTTAAAGTTCCATAAATTAAGTAATGCGAGACCTTAGATAACAAGTTAGCTTTTATTGATAAATCCTTTATTTATTTTATTATGTTTAAGATGATAAACAAATTCTTTATGCATTCTTAATCTAAGCCTTAATATGTTGATTAACAGGGCTTTAACATGGAACTTTAGTTACTATTTCAAGTCAATATGTAAAACCATGCCCTTGAGCTTGTTTGCGAATTATTTGTTAATTTGAAATCCTTGCGTAAAATGAAATCATGTCGTTCGTCTATTGCTAAAATTAGCAATGGTTATGTTTACATTGAAATTAAGCCCTAAAAAGTAAGGTAATTGCAAAAAAATACTTGGGAATCCAAATCATTGATAATTGCAAAAGTTCAAAAGGTATAAATAGAGAGGAAAAGTTGAGTTCAAGGTTTAAAAAATTTTCAATAAAGTTTTCAATTTTAAAATCCGATTATTACTATGAGTTGTTTATTTGATTCCGATTCCATCTTTTCCATCCAAGAACAAGATAACATTACCTTAGGATGTGAGCAAAGATATCTATCACCAAAATCTTCTATCAGCGATTTAGAAGCTGCTTATCTCGATGAAGAAGATGATTATTTAGTTCATATTGATCAATCCAGTTTAAAAGGTTCCGCTTTTCAAGTTTGGGAAAAATGTATGGACTCATTTATCGATTCTTTAGATAAACCTACCTTTAAAAATATCAATCATCATGCTATAACAAGGATATAAGCTAGTGTATCGTTCATAACCAAGAAAACTCCAATTATCATTATTCATCCTTTCCCCTTTGTAGCATCATAACTTTAACTAACAAATAGCTCCCTATATACACCGCTTCTTTCTTCATAGTCATCTGTGATTGAAAATGAATATACACTGTACTGTATTTGAAAATAAATAATTTATTGTCTAGACTTTTAATTAATATTTTATAGTTGTTTAATTTTTATTTCTATCATATTATTTTGTAATAAGATTAGCGGGGAATCTGGGTTTACGCCAATAATAATCGTTTTATGTCCTTGTAGGTTCTAATTTTAACTTTCAGTGAATCAATGAAGTAACCAATTGAGTGGATTTATGATAAGTAAGCTGATAGTGATGATTTCAATGATAATTTATTTGTTATGAAATTATAGTTAAATTAGTAGAGCTTAAAATTATAACAATATTTCAAGAGACTACAATAAAAATATAAGAGTATTAAAATAGGCGGCAATAATAAAATAATGAATAGCAAAAATTGGGGATAATTATTATTAACTTACTGCATTTGGTATGTTAAGATTTTAGTTACCCTTGTTACTAAAAACTTAAGAATTAAGTGGAGCTTATTTACATAGTTAATTATTGAAATTTAACCCCATTTTTTATTATTAGATTATCCTTAGTTCTAGATTGAATATTGTTATCAAGAACTGTGAAATATAGATGAAATAATAATAGATGAGCTATTTTTTTTACTAACTATGTTTGTAATTTAGTATTTTATTTCCCCCTTAAAAGTTGCTGCCCAATTTCTTTGTCAATGGATTGAGATTCCGGTTATAACCTTAATAGTTTATATGGGAAAATACTAAGTTTTTTAAATAATGATTTAACAATTAGTTTTGCCAACAAAATAATTTTGAAAAAACGCTTATTTATTACATAATCTTTATAATAAAATTATAGTTAAGGATCTGAATCATTGCCATTACTACTTAAACAATCCTTTATAAACTTAATATAATTTTCTAAGATCTAAAAATTTGTTAACATTTGTTACAATATTTAAAACAGCAAACTTACTAAATCTTTTTTAATGTCATTATGTACTACAAAATAAAACATTTACAAATCAAGTTCTAAAACAATATCAAATACTTACGCTCATGTCTACAATCCTCAATATAATCCACCTTTAAATTAGTAATTTGATTACACTGTTCCAATTTTGCTACAAACGATTTGAACTCAGATAGAGTAACAATTGGATCTTCTGAACCTTGTAATAAATAAAGATTCTTACATTTAATAGTTTTATAATCTTTATGTAATAAATTTTCTCCAGTAGAAATAAGTTGAGAAGCTAAAAATGAAATAATTAACTAAACGAGTATAAAGAGTATATGAATTGACTCACCCATTCGTAGCTCCGCTTCTCTATTTACTTGTAAATCTTTGCTATATCTTTCTACTTCTTCTTCATCTTTAGAGATAAAATAAGAGTCTAAAAAAGGATCAATAACATGACGAATTAGTATAATTTAGAAAGAAAGCCCTACCAATCCTTTGTTGGATCATAAATCTTGGAAATAAGTAAGCCAAATAAGGTAACAAGAGCTTAAATATAGGTCCTGGTGAGCAGGCTTCACTTAATTCAATCCCTGGTGCTAATAGCCATATTAATATTTTCAAATAAAATTTCTTAGAATTTCGTTACAAGCCACAATAACCCCTTCAATTAAGTTGACTTCTTTTGATTTTGCCAAAAAAGTTAAAACAATGGCGCCACCCTTTTAAATAATAAATAAAAATTATATTAAGCGAATTTCCAAAAGTTTACCCAACTATGGCCAAAAAGAAATAAGGGTAATTGATACGATCTCTCTTGATTTACAAGATCTTGTAAAATAGTTAAACATTTATCTAATGTATTTCCTCTTGCATAGCTATTTTGATTAGCTTTTGCTGTGTTACCATGGCCTACTTGATCATATCCTAGAATTTTAATACCCTGACTAGCCATTTTGGTAAAAAAATTATGATATCGATTGATGTGCTCACAGTATCCATGAGTTGCTATCAATATTGCTTCAATTGGCTTGTTTTTTGGCTAATTTGAGGTTTGATTAGTATATGATTTTAATTTTAAAATGAGTAAAATAAGATTTACCAGCCATTCTTTAAGGTAGATTTTATCACCATCGCTGGATGTGTAATATCTTTCATTGGTATCACAGTTATTGAATGTCATATTTTTATACTCAGATATATTCTAAGAAGAATTGATTAGCTATTGTTTTATTTTTATTATATGGGGATGTATTTTTTTGTTTAAGAATTTTACTAACAATTTTTCCGCTCAAATAGCGCTTAAAAAATGGAAAAAATAATGAAACCAAAAAAACATCCTTATATATATATTTATTTATAGTCGCAGTTTATTTAACCATTTTTTAAATAATAATTCGTAGTTAACTTTTTTATTATTAGCTACATTTATAGGCTATCATTAAGGTTTTAGATAATTAAATGCAGGTGATTAAATTTATATCATTATCATTTCAAAATTTATAACACTAGCTATCACTATTTGAATATTATTTAAATATCTTTTTGCCCATACCTTGATTTTTTAATTTTTGCTATTTAAACAGTTGATTCTATATAAAATTAAATAAAATCAATTTTCAAAATAAGTTGAATTAGTTTAGTTTCTACATAATATATTTAGCTTTATTTTATTCGAGTTAATAAAACAATAATAGAAAAGTTTATTTTATAGTGTAAAAAGCTAATAATGTTCTTATTTTTATAAAAACAATATTTTATTCTATTCTATTTTCTAATGATTTAAGTAAATCATTATAATCATTTCTATTTTTGTAAATTAAAATTAACAGCTATTTTTAAGTTTTTTTTAAAATAACAATTTAAAAATATATTTTAAACTAGATAAATTTCTAACAAGAATAAAATATTATACTTTTATATACGTTAATATAGTTCGAACGAAAATCTGAATACTTGGAGTTATTTTTAGCTAAAAATACATATTTGGCTCAAATGTTAGATTTAAATTGTTTATTTACTGAAGGATTGTATGAATATATATATTTTTGTTTAATTTCACTGATAGCCTTTCCACTTAAATAGTACTTAAAAGTAGAAAAAGTAATGAAACCAAAAGCACCCCCATATATTGTAAAAAGTTAACCATTAAAGTTTTTTGAAATAAACTTAATATTCTGAAATAAAAAGGACTTGTATCTCATTTGTATAATTAATTATTCTTGGTAGAAAAAAAAAATCCAACTCGACAGCTACAGGATTTGAACCTGTGCGGGCAGAGCCCATCACATTTCGAGTGTGACTCCTTAACCACTCGGACAAACTGCCAGTAGCAATCTAATTGAAATAATTTATTATATAAAACTTAAATTTTTATCGTGAAATGAATCTAAGGTGATTTTTGACGATTGTAATGTTTGCTTATACTAGATTGGTCATAAGATAACCTTATAGCTTCGGGCAAACAAAAAACCTGTAAAAGTGAATAACTACAATGCCATAAAAAATTTACATGAGAAAATTTATTTTTAGAGTTAAAAAATATTACAGTTCCAGCTAATAGATTGCTATTTTTTATGTGCTTGAATTGTAGGGTTATCTTATGACTGGCCTAATAATCCATACTTCCTGATGGATTTGCTTAAGTAGTTATAAATAAATATTTAAAGAAACAATTGATAATAATTGTTGTTTTAAAGGCATATAAACTTTTACTAATTTCCATTAAATCAGTTTTTTTAAAATGGTCATATTTATGCATAGGAATAACTAAATTAAAAACTAAACGGATTAAATAAATTAATCAATAAAATATTGTTAAGTATTTAAAAATTTGACAATGAAGGTATTTAAATATTAATGTAAGACGCTTACTAAATTAGTATACTAACTCAATAAAAGTTTAACTAAATCATTAATTATAAAAATTTATTAATAACAAAATAAATGAATAATAATATAGTATTTAATTCAGGTAAGTAAACATTAGTAGTGCATTGTTTAATCATTTTTTCTAGAAATATCATCCAATCTAGTTTGAATTTCATCTAAGTCACTATTAAGCTTAACCAGTATAGCTTCAAAACGAGCCTAAATGATATTAATTAATGTTATATACAACTAAGCTATTATTTATAAAATTACCCTAATAATAGGATTAGTAGCTGTTTTATATTCCGCTGTCCTCTTAGCAATCATTGCTATTGTATCTTTCTTAGCTTCTTTTAATGTTGATTTTTCTTTAGCAGTTTCTTCATCGTCTAAAATAAAATTAACAATCTTAGTATAGATATATAGACTAATAATATTACCATCAGATTCAGATTCAGTTTCATCACTATCACCGGATTCAGTTTCATCATCATCATCAGCTGAGCCGCTTTCATCATTATTATCTGATTCTCTTTCATCTTCATCATCTTCATCTTCATCGTCATCAGAAACTTTTGCTTTGTCTTTATTAAATCCATTTTCAATTTTTGTCACACTGCTACTTTCATCTACTTTTTCAAGATCTAAGTAGCCTCCTTCGTTCTCATAATCAATCTCTGTGTTGGTTTCTTCTTCTGCTCCAGGTGTCAATGCTTCTGTTCCAGCTCTTGAAATATTGTCTTCAACATTTAATTCTTTTCCTGAATTGTCGGAATCATTCCCATCCGAAGCATCAGCTAGTTCTATTTATTTTTAGTAAAATCGCATTAAACACTATTACTTTTCATTACCATAGGTGACGTCATCGGCCTTTACATCTTCAGCTAATAATCTCTCAAGTTCATTTTCAACAATTTCAATTGTCTAAATATTAATAAGTACTATTATATAGCCATAAATGTTTTACCTGTCTTGAAACTCTTTTCCTAAATCTTCTTTTCCTAACATTTTTAAGCGGTGGGGTTATTCCATCACTCCAAATATAAGGGTCTTTTTTATTTGGTCTTGAGGGTTTGAGTGTTGGATCGTCAACTACAATCATCTTCACATAAATTAAGCTTCATGTTCAAATAGAATATAAAATGTTATTACCTGAGATATATCTGCAATTTTAACCATTTGTTTATTATTGAATATTTTTTGAGACTCAATAAGCGTTGGTAAATCAACCAATTTAACGGGATATCCTTTATTTTTTATCTTAATCGCCCCTTCTCTTGGTTCTAATTTAACAATTTAATAACCATTAATAAAAAATTATGATTTCAAATTACGTGAAAATGTGAGCCCAATTGATTGTGCACCTTCTTTTGTTTTTATAAGCTCCCTAATTCTATCAGCTAAAAAAATAGGCACTCTTAAGATAGTATGCTCTTCCAAAAAATCTTCTTCTTCGCCTAAACCTCCCGCATCATCCCCTGAATCTTCTTCTTCTTCTTCTGCACTTTTCTTCCTCTTTCTACCATTACTTTTTGTTTTATTATTATTTCCCATCCTTAACGCTTCCACCGTAAGCCTTATTTTAATATCCCCATTCGACTTGCTGTTTGATTTACTACTATTTCCTGATCTTACTACATCCTTCCTACGATCTTGTCCACTGCTCTTACTTCTCTTCTTTGGCTTGTTAAAAAAACTTCCCGACCTATACATTATTTAAAAATAGCAACTAAAAATTAATAACATAAAAAATAAAGTTCAATAATTTTTTGAAAATTGTAGAGCTCAAACCATGAATAGAAATTTGATTGGGTCTCTATATTTAATAAGAGTATATCAGGTAGTTTATTATAAAGTTAAGCTGGGATTTATAATAATATAATACTAACATTATATCTTAAATTTATAATATAACTGATAATAGTATGATAAAATAGAGCTGTAACATCTATTAACTATTTTGGATACTTTTTAAAAATAATAAGAAAAAGGTAGTTTAGCTAACAATCGCTTGAAACTCATTTTATTAGAAGTTAAAAGAGGGGATAAAAAATTGTTTTAACTATATTTTGAAAATAGCCTATGCTAAGTAAGGACGCCAATTTATCATCACAGCAATGATTGTTTATAACAAAGTACATGAAAATAAAAAAATTACACCATAAAATATTGATTATATATTAATACATTAAGAATGGAGAAGTATAAACTTTTAGATAAAATGTTTAGTTTTATATTAAATAATATAATAATACTTGAGTTTTAAAAAATACCTCTGATTATTCTACCACATATTTTTTTATTCAATATTACTTATTTTATGGTTTATTGAGTGGATAGAATAGTGAATAAATGATGGACTCAGTTAATAGAAATTTATTCTTTATCATAAGGCAATATGTGACAGCTAAAAAAACGATTATTAAAATAGTAGTAAATAAACAATAACAATTACCCTAGTAAACTTGAGTTTACTTCATCTCCCCAGTTTTTAGTAGGTGTCAAAGTTAACACCATAGGTCTACGGATAGCTTTATAGCTACCCCTTAAAATATGTATTTGAATTTTTTTCTATTTTATTTCCCATTAGTATATATTGAAAATAACAGTTGATTCAGTTACCTCTTCATTCTCGTTTAAAACACCTGGTAGTTGTTGAAGCGGTTTATCATCAGTTTTAACAACAGTGTGAAATTTAGTTATTAAATCCCCACTTCTCAGTCCCTAAAGGAATTGAACATTTTTTAAGATAAAAATTAAATTGAAACATACTGCTTTATATCCTGGGCTATTGACACTCACTTTGTTGACCTCAGCGAACGGGTTTAATTCTCTAAACTATAAACTTATTTTTTTCTTGAATTTTAAAATTTATTTACATATTAACCGGTTCTTCCTTTACATCGCTACCTTCCTTATGATAATCCACTAATGCTTTTTCAATCCCTTCCATGATCTCTTTTAAATCATTTCTACCGCCTAATACTTTCAATAAATGCTAACATTTAAATAATTTACTTACGAATGATTTTAACTCGAGTATTCCTTACTGTTGGAATATCAATATCTGCTCTTGGAAATCCTTCTATATCTACTAAGGAACCTTCTAATCCAACTTTGTTCTATTACAGTTATAATATTAAATAGTAATTTAATTTTTGTTTACCTCTCTTAATATGGCTTCATATCCTTTTAATTCATTTTCTAAGCTTTCTTTTTTCTTGATTAATAAATTTAATTTTTCCATGACGTTCATAAATTGTGAATAAAAAAATGAGTTTTTGTAAATCAAGTTTAAAATTTATAACAAATCAATTTTAGTTTTAAAGGATAGCTTTATATAATATGTATAATTTTTGTTATTTTTATTAAACTTTAAAAAAAATCGAATTTAAATTAACTAATAAAAAATAATGATAATTTAAAATAATTATTAATATTAATAAACCTAAGATTCTAATAGTTGCTCCATAAGGGATTTTAAAGCTTGACTATAGGCAGAGATATCGGAGGTATTAGAGACAATGTTTAACCTTAATTTAGAGAAAGATTTAGGTCTAGTGTGGCATTCCAATGACAAACTTAAAAACATGGTATTTAAAAATTTTAATACAATGGCAGCATCATCAGAATCCTTAGCTTTAAGCCTAAGCGCATGATTATAAAACGAAAGTGAAAATGTTTTTAATCTTTCATGAAGAGTAGGAGCTTCTAATCCGAGTACATTGAAATTAAACTTGACCCCAGAAATCAATAAAAATTGATAAACCTTCCAAAAATCTTCAGTTAAAAATAAGTTCGATTGATCTGTACTCGAACAAAGTTTGGAGCAATAATCATCTAATTTCGTATTAAATTTACTGACTATATTCTGTTGTGATAATTGCACAACTAACTTATTTAAATCACTATTATTAAATGCTTTATCCAATAGCGTGCTATAAATTAAAAACTCTTCGTATCTCTTAAGTTGTATCATCGCATTCAAAAATAGTTTAATAGCTCCTGAGCTAATTGTAACACTTTGGGGACTAATATTTTGAATATCCGTTACTCCAATTCTTTTAATAAAGGCAGCAATAATTAAAGATCCTGCTTTTTCTGTATCCGAACCTGAAGATACAGCAATATTTTGTATTTCACTAATAAAATATAAATAAAGGTTAAAAAAAATGAAATACCCTTACATTTCCAACTGTAGCATTGGTAAAATATCTTTAAAGTGATTAAGCAATAACTCAGATATCCTACTTTGTGCGAAAACTGGAGATCCCGAGTTTGATCTTTTTAATGTGGATTTATTACGTTGTAACGTAGATCCTGACCTATCTAGCGATTTTATAGGGATATCTTCAGGTGACAATATATTTCTTCTCGAAGCTGATCTCATAGGTCTAGCTGGAGGACTTTGCTTAATAGAATCTTGCCGAGTAAGACCTGAAGGATTTGTAGTTTCCATATCATAGACAGTTGGATAAAATAATGAGTAAATTAATGGTGTTAATAAAGAATAATCGTGTTGTGACTGATTTAAATTTAGTAGCTTTTTCAACATACTAAATGTTAACTCTAAGGCTTGGGAACAATATTTAGACAATATGTTTTTAATGATTTCCTTTAAATTAAAATTATTATAAAAATAAATAAATTAAAGTATTTTTACGGTAGCCAAATCAACAATTGGAGCAGAGTAACTATATGCTAGTAAATTAACAATTTCCCTAAAACAGTCAATAAAACGAAATGTTTCAAATAAGAAAACTTACTCTTCCAAGCCCAAAAGTTCCTTTAAGGCCTTATTTTCAATAAGGTATCTTAATCTTCTAGGGAAAGTATTGCTTGAAGCGTTAGCAAAATTTGAATTTATGGTGGAAACTGAAAGTGGCTGAATCCTTGAAAAATTAAAGGGTACAGAATAAGCAAATTTCTCAACATCTGACTTAAACTTTAATTGTGGATCTACTATTACTTCTTCCTTCTTTTCTTCCAATTTAAAATCTTTCAAACTTTGAATTTCTTTATCATTAGGGTACCCTTGAATGGACTCACATAATAAATCTAAAGCTGTTTGACTTACCCCTGAGCTATTCTGTATCAATTGCATCAATTTTTCACTAGCTTCTTTCAAATTTCTTGTATATATTAAATCTTCACAACGATATAAGTCTTTTTGTTGTTTAGGTATACGATGTGGAATAGCATTAATTAAAACATCGTTCAAATAATCATAATAACCCAACTCTCCAATATCAGATACTACATAAAATCTATTTACTTTGGAATTGGATCTAGTTATTGCTGTTATTGGACTAGTATAACCTTGTTTGTCAGCAACAACTAAGCCCATATTATTCTCTTGATTTAAAGAATATAGATAAGTTCTATAATCGTAAGATGCTGCCATAATTTGATCTGAATGAGAATTAGACCAATCAACCTTAGAATAATATTAATCAAATATAAAGTTATAGCATTTATAGCTTACTGAACTAAGAGAATTAATGGCTCTACCCATTTTCATAACAGGCGAATTTGAGTATCTTATATCCCATACAGAAAGAATGCCATCATTACCTGATTACGATATTTAGAACAAAACAATATATTATACAGATTAATTAATACCTGCAGACGCCAACCAATAAGGTACAAATGGGGACCATTTTAAAGAGTTAATAGAATTCCAATGACGAAAAGATGCAGAATTAAAAGCAAACCTATTTGACCTTACATCAATTATTTTCATGCTCCCTTTATTATCACCAACAGCAATCATACCTGGCATCGATTGATAATTTGGACACCAGTTACTTGCTTGGGCCTCGTTTTCTCCCAAAGGTTGAACAAAAATAGGAGTTTTTGAGTTCATGACATCCCAATAAAATAGATGACCACCATATAATGAATGAAACTTATCGGTACTTGGCAATACTGGATAATTATAGGGAGTTGGACTAAACTCTAAGTTTAAAATTCTAGAATTTTTAATTTTGGTTTCTAGTTTATGATGGTATTGCGTTTTAATCAACAGTCGAGTTTCTTTATTATCTGGGTCTTCTGGACTGTTTAGAAATTCTAAAGGTGGCTTTAATAAACTTATACAGCCATCCCAATGTCCTGATAATATATATGAACCACTCCATGATAATGAATAAATTGGTGTTGGAGTAGTAAAAGTTGAACGCCACTGTTTCAAAATTTAGAAATATATTAAATATAGAATGAAAATATTATTACACTTATTTCTTCCCCTTCATCAATAGATAAAAATAAGTTATTCCTTTTTGAACCTGCTCCAACCGCAATGAAGTGGCTATTCTAATCAAATGTGAGTTTTTCTATTCGGTTTATACATTTTATTTATTACATCACTTTTGGCCATACATGTTATAAACTTATCTTTTTCTTGTACTAAATGGACCTTTTTAGTTTTAAGCTTGCTTTAAATTTTAAGATTTAAATTTAAAAATATTATATAGTTAATTATTACTTAAAATTCTTAAACGATGGCTCCTGTCTCCATTGACTTAAACTATGTATAAATCCATGACCTAGTTCATTCCCTCCTCCTTTTCGATTGATGTTCTCTTTTAATAACTCCATTCTATCTGTTAGTAAAATTGATTCTTTTTGTTTTTTGATGGCTTATTTTATTCACTATTACTTGAGTTTGATTGGCTCTAAGGTACTAAAATTAATTTTCTTCGATTATTAGGTAATCAGTAAAACATTAAAGGACACTTGTAATATGAAAGTTGAGTAGTTAAGAAATTTATTAAAATTATGAGAAATGTATAAGCTATAGATGGTAAAGTATTATATTTAAAAGGCTATCCTTTTCAATGAAAAATAGCAAGTTAATTTAGTCATCTGAAATTTCAAAAATATTTAATTTAAAATTAATTTTAACTTCAAAAATAAAAAGATGGTTATACAATTACTGGAAGCTCAAAAAAGTCTCATACGGATTGTTCATCTAGCATATAGTCAAAGTAATATGTCGAGCATGCAAATTCCTTTCAAAAAATGTTATAAAACAATAGCAATATCTAATATATAACAATGCGTAAAAAATGAAATACCACAAGTCAAAGAATAGATCTATAACTCAAAGAAAAAGAGCAGTTAAGTATTCCAATTAGGGGATTCAATTCCTTTTACAAGAAGGTGCTTATTGAGCCTCCCTAAACAATCAAGTTGAAATTTTTGGAAGCGTTTATGCGTTTAATTATAACTACTTTTATAACTCAAACTAAGATACTAAACTAGAATATGGTAAAAAGTAAATAGAAATGGCAACTTTATTTCAAGCATTAAGAGTAAGAAAATGGATATTGAAAGTAAAAACTTGTATCAAAATCTTATTTGGATAGGTATATATTACACGTTACACTGATAACCAATAAATTTAAACTAAAAGGATAGTCCTGAAAAATGGCTTCATATAAATTAGATCAAATAATACACGGCTTGCATAAATAAATTAATTTAATTTCGACCAAATTTAGCCTCAATAGTTATTACATCCGGAATACCAAGTTCAGGCTAAAAAGATGTTAAATATTTAATACGTAAAATTAAATTTAATGTTACTTTATCGCTATTCAAACTAATTTCGTTATGACTTAATTCATTCAACAAAACTGGAAGTGATTGGCATTGATAAAAGCCACATTTCTAAATCATTAGTTTGATTTAAAGTGAAATTAAAATTAAAATACCTCTGACCATGCGGATAAACAAATCCAACAGAAGCGATGTCCACAATAAAGGCAGTCTACTTTATTACATCCATCGTCTCTATTTATTAAAATACGACAATGTGGGCAGCTTTTACTAAAATTAAAGTTAATATATATCTATTGCGATTTATGACCTTAAATTACCTATTCTTTAGTGTCCAATTTATGTTTTTAAGCTGTTCTTCAGATTCTGCCCCAATTTCTACTTTTCTTTTCATATATTCTAAGCATGAGATTCCATAATGATGGTCGTTGGAACCACAAAGTAAACATAAAACGCTGTTGCATTTATGGCTAAATATAAAGTTAAGCCATGCCATTTTTAATAACAATTGTAAATTTACCATAATGTTTGTGGAAATCTAGAAATATGCTCAAATTGTAATTCTTTCCATACTTCGGGTTTTAATTCTATCGCAATTAACCGAGATGAAATTTCAGATGCTCGAATCATCAATTTATTACACATTAGCTCATTTGCACCAAAAGTCCTAAAAACATTATTATTTTAAAAAGTAATGTTAAAATATTCTTACTCTGGTAAAAGTTGAATCAAATGATCGGCTGTTTTTCTATATATTTCACTTCCCCCAGAAACTCTACCTTCTAAAAAGTAGCTATAATCGTATTTAAGGCTACCCAAAAATCTCTTTATTGAATTTGCATCCACATTTGCATTTATAAGCAAAGAAAGACAATCCTTTTCAAGACTTTCAATGTATCTGGTTATTATTAGAAAAAACAAATAATGATTTTAATGAAATAGTTACTTTCTTTTACCACTATCGTTAAGTTCTAACTCAACCTTTGCAGCAAAAACTTCTTCTCCGCATTCGCCACAAGAGCGGCTCATGGAACGATAAGGTTTATTATATAATTTGTATTGACTTAAGGTTTTTGAGTCCACATACTAAAATCATTAGAATTTATTAATTTCTATCAAATTATTATAGTTACCCTGCTCCATTCTGAAATAGGCAAAACGTCTTGACATACTGGGCATTTTATTTTTGTAACGTTTAATCCCCATGAATTATTTACAACTTCTTTAACGTAACGGTTAAAACAATCCCTACAAAATTGATCTCTACACCTGTTAAGACATAGTTCTTGGTTTTTATCAAAACATATAGAGCATCGACATAACCAGTATTCTATATCATTGGACGATGCCCCAGAAAGAGAATCATGCCCTTTCTTCTGATATAATGATTTGGGACCACCAGATACTATTGATAAGATTGAATAGATCACCTTTATTAAGATCATTGGTACAAATATAGCAGGGAATAGCAGATAGAATAGAGGTACTGAATAATGGTTCATAAATTGAAAAAAGCTTGAGGATGAGCTTAAGGAAGAGTTTAGTACTCCAATGCCATTGTCTTCAATTAAGCTACTCATTGTTAATAAACTGATTGTTGTTAGATTGTATACAGTTGAAAATCAAATAGATGAATTGGGCAATATAGATTGAAACTTAAAGGGAAAGGGCAATGTTAATATAAAGATAAATGACTAGTGATGCAGAAAAAAATGATAAAAAAGATAATTTTAATAGCCGTCAATGCTTTATTTTTAAACAATTCAAATAGGATTTGTCAAATGATTTTATGTAAATTCAACCCACCTTATTTGACAAATATGATCTAATTTTTAAATTAAGGTAAGGAATTGGTGACTGTTCATTTGCTATTTTCTATATTTGGTCATTCAGTTGTTTAAGAAACTTAAAATGAATAACTCATTATAAAACAGTTCTAATGCATTTATTAGGCTGATTTGATACATGTTTAATGCGATAAAAAAAAGTCAAAATTTGAGGTGAAGCAACAGACACTAAACATAATATATATAAAGAACATGATACTTATTATAATCTATAAAATAACTTAACTATTAACAAAAAGTATATGAAATAAAATGAAGTGATCAATTCAACGACAATTTCAAGTGCTGTTAAAACCGAACCAATCGAATTAAATGGAAATTTTATATTTAATTTTAGATTCATTTGATTCTATTTTAGTCATAAGTAATTGAGCTTCCACCCAATAACCTACAAATAGGGCTTAGTAGTTTCAGAACTGATAAGTTTAGTGTAAAAGCTTACAAATTATTGAGGGATGATTTCTAACATTGATAGAAAACGGTTTTATGGCGAATCATCAAAGCTAATAAATTCAATAAACAGATTAATTTATATAAATTTTAATTTCCATTCATTTATAATTATGAAAACTATTAATATTCGGAATATTTTATAACTATTAGTTATTATTTATTTATACTATTGCTATAATAAAGTGTTTTATTTTTTTAAAATCATTAATATTGTTTTAAATAAATTAATTCTATTAAATGATGACAATGATTTACATAAAAATATTTAATAAAATTTGTTAAATGTTAAAACAGCTTTAAAGCTATAAAATATACAAAATTAATGCTTAAATCCCTATCTTTAAATATAATATTTATATGCATGTATTATTTTTGATTTACTCTATTATATTATTTAATAATCGGCCATTTTATTAAATTTTACACAATTTATAATATTCAAAATAATTTATAATATAAATAGAAATCTACTTTAACTATTTGTGAGCTTAGGATTTAACAAATTATTATTTTAAAACATTTTGGGTAAAGGTTATTTTATTAGGTTGCTTCAAATTTTTTTACTTTTTTAGGCGAATTTAAAGTGGTAGAATAGAATTGAAGTAGTAAAGCATTTCTGCTGTAAAATAGTTTTTGTTTTTAAACAAAAAATTAAAGATGTATTTTTGTTTAAGGATTTTACTAACAATTTCCCCACTCAAATAGTACCTAAAAAATGGAAAAAGTGATGAAACCAAAAAAACAACCTTATTAGTTGTAATAATGATCATATAAGAGTACTAATACAATGTCATATTAACTTTTTTAATAAAATAATTTTATAAGATAAAATAAAAATTGATAGCAAAATTTTAGTTAAATTTAAAATATTAAATTACTTTTTTAATTATTACAAATTATAATATATAATAATAAAACAGTTAATTAAAAATTTAAAATTTAAAAAATTAATTAAGTTATATTATTCAACTAAAAAATCTTAAAAGTTTAAATTTATAAATTAGATTTGCAATTTGATATATTTTTATAACTAATAAATAAAAATAAAAATAAAAATAAACGACTTTAGTATTAAAAAAAATCAACAAAAATTAAAAAAGTCATAATTATAAGCAAGATTATCTGGTGTTATAACTAATAACTTTTATATTTTATATTTATAAAAATATTTGTATCAATTAAATATAAAAAATATAAAAATTCTCAGAATTATTTTTTTATTTTAAATTTCAAGCAAAAATAAATAATGTAAATTTATAAATATTTTTTTTAAGCATTTTATTTATTTTTTACCTAATTTAAAGTTTTAAAAAATTAACTTAGATCTTAAAAAAAATGATGTATTATTAAATTTATGCTAAAAAGTTATAAAATATTAAGCAAACATTTGTTTTTAATTATATTTTTGTAACTTTACTACAACCTAATTTATAACAACTTTAAAGCTTAATTTTTATTATAGTGTAATTTTAATAAAGTTTTGTTTTTAAATAAATTATTATTTAAATTATAATAGAATTGCAAAATATAATTAAAAATAAGCTTTTACTTAACATTTAGCTGCAAATTTATTTATTTATTACAAATTATTCTGTTTAATATTTAAAGCTTTTTAGCATAAATTTATTAATTTATATAACTTTAAATTTTTAAAAAAAATTAGAAACTAAATACAGCTATTTTATGTAATAAACTTAATTTATTAACTATACCTCAGTTATATATGGGGATGTGCTTTTGTGTTTAAGAATTTTACTAGCAAATTTTCCGCTCAAATAGCGCTTAAAAGATGGGAAAAGTGATGAAGCCAAAAAGAATACCCCCATATGTTTATTCACTATTAAAAAAAATAAAAAATTTAATCAAAAATTTAAAAAATAATGTATTTTTTTTATAATTATAAGGTAATTTGCAGTAATCTGTTTTTTTTGTGGTACAAGTGGGATAAGTAATTGACTGCAACTATAAAATCTTTTTTGTAAAATTTAGCCTAATTATCAAAGAAAGAAATCCCAATCAAAAAAACTTTATTAGTTATAACAAACAAATAACGCTGCTCTACACTATAATGCTAGTTTTAATCTTTTGAAAAGCTATTTTGAACCAATGAAAAGTATATAACATTATGCTATTGGTGATTGTGAAATAGAACTAATTACTTTATTTATAGTGGAAGTAAAATTAAAAACTTTTAGGCAAAAAATAATTCTTGATTAGAAATTTTAAAAAACGGAATGACCATTGTAGCCTATGGCCTATTTTTTATATAAGTCAAAAATGCCATATTACTTTATAAATTGCTTTATAAATCAGGTTTTTTGGACTAAATGTTCACTTTTTTATTGAAGCTAAAACCTAAATTTCACTCTTTGTAACTAAAACTAAACAAACTATCTTAAATGAAGGTGTGAAGATATTATAGCTTTACATGAAATATAGCGCTTCATTTATAAGATAAGAGGCCTTTAAGGGCAAAATATTGTTTAAAACGTGAATCAAACAAAAAACTATCCACTGTTTGAGCTTTAATTTACGCTTTGAGAAAAATAAATAGCAATTAAATGATTGTTTTTATGAAAATAATTGGTGACAAAAAGCTTGTACCTAACAAACATCCACATTATCTTCCTCTTAATCAGTGAGTAACAATGCTCTCAAGACTCTCAATTTGAGTATTTTCGTTCGAAAGTTAATTGGCAGGAAAGCGAAAAATATCCTTGATTTGACCAATCAACAAAATTTAACAATTTTATAAAAGTAATCTATTTAAGAAATATAATCTTTCATTATTTTTGAAAAGCAAAAAAATGTCCACAGAAAGAGCAATCGAAGAATTAGAGAACAATATCAACGAGTTTGAGAAAGCAGTAAACATGATATTAGATCCAGAGTTCGCAGAAAACGTAAACAATTTAGATACAATAGATAAATGTCAACTTGAAGTATTATTATGTTATGCAATTAACAACAATCTTTGGTGTAAGTTTAATTTTTAAAAATAGAAAAGTATACCACTAACTTTTTTGAAGCATATATGATGCTAAAAGGAATTGATATGAAAGATCATCCTATATTGAGAGAATTAGTAAAACTATTTAAGATAATAAAATATAAATTTAAGACTAGATTTAGGCAAGATCAAGAGAATACATTAAAAAAATCAAGGAACTTCAAGGAAGAGGAGGACGTAATAATACAATATACATTAAATTTAAAAGTTATTAACTTGATAATAGCAAGCACGAGAGTAAACATTCCAGCAGCTCAAAGAGTTATAAAGCATTCGCTAGCAGAGAACGAAGAAACTCAAGGTAAAAAGCATTTTACTATATAGATAAATTAATAAAATTAGAAGAAGAAAAGGAAGATAATGAAGATAAAGAAGCAAATAAAAAAGAAACCAGAAATAACAAGATAAAGAGAAATAATAAGAAAGGTGATTTTTAGTATATTGTAATTATTAATAAAATTCTAAAAATAGATAAGGTGGCAAAAAATAGATATTTCGTAAAGGTTAAACAAGGAGGATAAATTAAATATAAATTTTATAGATCATTATTATTATTAAATTTATTTTAAATATTGTGTTATTTTCAATTCGAATATTTATTTGTAATTTATGTTTTGTAGTTTTTATATTGATAATTGAAAGCACTTTAATATAAATAGCCATCATAATGATCAAAGATTATTATAAATAACTGTATAAATTAAATCTATAATCCTTTTTGATTATATTGTATGTGGATTAATAGTTAGATAAAATCTTATGTTTTGATACTTTTATTAATTCTAGATTATTTATATAATAAATGGAACTAAACAAACACCTAATTTAATTATTTTAATGAATAGTATTAGTTTAATACTATAATATTATGATATAATAAATGTCCAGTTTCTTGAGCGTTTTTAAATCAAAATTTGCAAAATAAAATAACAACTGCCATATTTTTTCATATAAGTTTTTTTATTCAAATTTTAGCAGATGGAACAGATTAATGAAACAAATGCAGCAACTCAAGCACCCAAAGCAGTTTACTTTGATTCTAATGGGAAAGAAAATAGCTTTGACGTAAAATTGGATCAGATGACGAATAACTGGTACTACATTGATCCAAAAGATCAAGTGAAATATGAGTTTGATTCTAATGCAAGTGCTTGGTTTCCAATGGTATGGCAAAACTATTATATTCTTCATCTATATTTTCTCAAACCTACCTGTTTAGTTCGATCAAGACTTAGTTTTGGCCCAACAGTCGATTTATGATGTCGATGAACCACAAGTAAGCCACTTAAAAATAAAATAGTAGAGCAATAAGAGTATTTACGATAACAAGATTAATAAGGAAGAAAAGTCTCCTGTTCGAAAGGGAGTTAAGGTATCTTAAATACCTTTAAATGTAAATATACTTAATATTAGGTAGAATAAAAAGAAAAATAATGATGTGGAAAATAAACCTAAAGAAAGAATCAATTCTTCAGTTTATGTTACTGGATTGCCACCTGACGCTACTTTTGAAGAGCTTAAAGAAACTTTTTCGAAATGTGGATTATTTATGGAAGATTTAGCTACTGGTAAAAATAAATTCATTGGAACTATCTAGTAATAATAAATTTTCAGGAAAGCCTAAAATAAAATTATATAAAGATGAGAATGGACAATGTAAAGGAGATGCCCTTATAACGTTTTTTAAAGAAGAATCAGTGCAACTTGCCACCAGTCTTTTAGATGAAGCCCCTTTTAGACCTCCTAAACCCGACCTTATTTACGTACAAAAAGTAATTAACTGAACATAGCAATATAAAAATGATACTGATGTAATTCAAACTAGGCTGATTTCTCGAAGAAAGAGCATACGGATAATAATAATGAAGCCAAAAAAAAAAAGATCGACCCAAAAATATTAAAAAAGCGCAGACAAAATATGGAAAGGTAAGTAAAGCTATAATAGAGATCAAAAAAATGACTGATTATTATTAAGGAAATTAGATTGGTATGAGAAAGAAGAGAAGAGCAATAGGGAGAAGTTTCGAAAAACAGTTTTGCTAAAGCATATGTTTAGTCTTCAAGAATTAGAAGTAAGCTAGGATATAAAAGCATCATTTAGTTTACTTTAATTTTAAGGATGATCCAGCGCTTATTTTAGATTTGAAAGAAGATATTCGTGAAGAATGCTCTAAGATTGGGGAAGTCACTAACGTGATATTGTATGATGTAACATAGTATTGAATAATAATGAACTACAATACTAATTAAATTAGAAATCTGAAGAAGGAGCCTGTACTGTTCGATTTAGAGAAGTGTTGTCTGCGGATGCGTGTATTAAAGTAAGACTAATAAATTTAATTGCTTACTTATTTACCTATATTTAAGTTAATGAACAATCGATTCTTTGGTGGCAGAAGAATTGAAGCTTCTATTTACGATGGAGCTAAATACCAAAGAAGTGATAATAGGACTATGGATGACGAAGAAGAAAAGGCCAGATTAGACCAATTTGGTGAATGGCTTGAAAAGAAATAAGAGATTTCACTTTGTTTTTGTCAAATTTCTAATAAACAAATTTCATTTTTTGCTGAAAACATACTATTAATTTATATTACTTTAGATTTTTTTCTATACACAATTAAAATATAAATTTTATTAGAATTATAGAGTACACTGGTTTATTTGTTCATAGCTAACGGATTATTAAATTGTATAAAATAGACATAAAAATCAAATAACTATTTAATTGAGCTTATTAATATAAGACATAAACACATCTCTTTTAGACTTCTTTGGTTGTGATTCTACGCCATCAAGGTGGTCAAGGAGTTTCTTAAATCTAGTTTCAATTACTTTTTTAAGATCAGGATCCTTTCCGGCCTTTTCAATTACTTTAAATAAGAAAGGTTCGGCAGCAGCATAGAAGTTATCAAAGATAACTGATGGCTTGAGAGCTTGGTCTTTAGCATATTTAAGGGCTTCACCTTTAACCTTTTCTTTTCCTTTATTGATTAAATCATCGGTAAATGAGCCATTGGTTCCTTCAGGTTTAATTTCTGTTGGTCCATTTTTACCCTGCTCTACAGGGTTGTTGGCTCTTGTACCAAGTTCGGAGATTAGTTCAGTAACAGAGAAGGTAGAAGCAGTCGTGGCAAAGACAAGAATAGTTAAAATCGAAGAAAATTTCATTATTAAACTAATTAAAAAAATAAAAGAATAAATTTCAATAACCATGTTTTTATATCGAAATCAATTTATTTAATTATTTTGATATTTACTATATTTGGTAAGTTTAGCTATTAATATAACTTTTAATTAATTGCCACTTGTTTTTTTGTAAGTTATTAAACATTTGAATATATTATGACCCAATTCAAGTCCTTTTAAAAGGTTTGAGGAGTTATATGGCATATTACAATATACAACAAGATATATGTTACTTTGTAATTGGGCATTGAAAGCCGGTACTATAATATAGATAACAATAACACTAACTAATTTATTTGTATTGGCCAAATAAGCTGTTACAAGATCAATATAATGGTAATTATTACAAGGTTAAATTAGTAGCTTAGAACATCAATATAATTAGAGTAACAATTAACTTATAATAGCAGATGAAGACTTTCCTTATTACATTGAATATTCTACTCACTTTGACAAATAAAATACTAGCACTATTTTAACCTATGAGAGTAATAAATTTTTATAAATTTGTGACAAAAAAACATAAATTAATTTATAAAATTATAGAAATTGTAGTTATCTACAGCTCTTATTTAATCTATTTCAATAGCTATTGATTGTTTTTCGAATTAATCAATATAAGAAAGACCATACTTAAACTTATTATCATTTAGCTTTAATCGGATATTCATTGTGTAGATTTGCTTTAAAGCTATGACTGTTTTTATATAGTAAACTTGTAAAGAAACTTTAATATCTTGTTTTAATTAAGAGAAACTTATAAGTATTTTAAAAGTGGGCAAAAAGGAATTAAAAACTCAATCAAGCGATTTTATTTAGCATAGCTTAAAATTAGTACCTATCCAACGGTTAATCATGACGCATTCTTTTTGAACAATAATTTGCACAAACATTGAAACTTTTTGACAAATCAGCTCTCAGGATGTAATTATCCAAAAAAAGCAAATAATGATTATTTATAAATCACACTTTTTCCATTTTCATTTTTTATTTTTTTTCATTCAAATGGAACCAAGCCAATTCCAAGCTAAAAGTCTTACCTTATCAGAAGAGATCCAAGAGATTGAGGATGATAAATTTGATTTTGACAGCGGTGTTTTGAGCAGAGAAGAAAAAATGGAATCTATGCTGTTTGAAGAAGGTTAGGACATTGATCTTACTGTGCAATTAATATCAATTAATATTAAAATAGGATGGGAATACTTAATTGTTTATGAACTAGAAAAGAACTATAAGTATAAAATAGTAGATATACTTAGAGATTTTGAAGTGGATAAACATTACTCATTGGAGATAAAGTAACTTTGTTCTTTCTAATAGCACCAATCTGATAAATTTTTCTAATAAATCTTAGTATGTTAAATTTGGTACAAAATAATAGTAAATTGGGGAATTTGATTTTAAACTATCCTTTGAAATTAATACCAATTATGGAAAAAGCAGTAAACAGCCTTCAATATAGCTTATTAAGTTTCAGTACTCATGATGATCCATTATCACATAAAAGAAATGTGCACATTAGATTGAATAAGTAATTAAACTAAACATTTATTATTTCATAATAATCAATTTATAGTTTGCCAAATATAAATGCATATAATAAAGCGGGGATGCCAAATAATGAGGATATTGGAAAACTTATATCAGTCCAAGGGACAATATTAAGGTAATTCATAAAACCATTAAAAATCATAGTGATAATATTTTAAAAGGACAGGGGAAACCAAAATAATCACCAATACCGCAATTGCAGAGTGTACTAAATGCAAAGGAATATTCAATTTAACTAGTAATCTGGATAAACATTCTACTATCAAACCGCCAATTGTTTGTTTAAATGACGAAAAACCAAACTGTTTGAATAGCAGATTTAATATTACTAAAACTAATGGTAAACAGCATAATGCAAATTAATCTGACTGGTAAAATTATACTTTATTAGATAGACATCACTTTAGACAATATCAAGAGATCAAAATTCAACAAAATATGTCTAATTTATCTATCGGTTCAATATCCTTTTTTTTTTATTCAAATAGGATATGTTAATTTTTTTATTCCTTAACTTTTTTTACATGCCAAAGACAGTAGTGGCGATATTAGAAGATGACCTAGTTGATCAGGTAAAAAGTGGTGATAAAGTAAAGATAATGTAAATGTTGAATTAAAATTTGTATAAAAATGATATTAAACAATGTAAAAAATATAGTGGATGTCTACGAAGAAGATGGAAAGAAGTTAACGCTGGGCAACGATGTATTGTAGAAATGTACTTCCATGTTAATAATGTTATTATTAAAAGTGACCTGACAATTTTTAATAACACTATTGTAAATTCATTTACTCAATTTTGGTCAATTCATAAAGATACACCATTGTTAGGTAATTAAAACTAAATTTATTTGTTTTGTAGTTTAATTCAAAATAACAAGTTTAGCTAGGTAATAACAAAATAATAAGTAATGTTATTTATTAAACAGAATAAAAAGAGATAAAATTGTAAATTCGTTTTGTCCAAAAGTATATGGCTTGCACTTAGTTAAACTTTGCTGCTTATTAACTATTATTGGTGGTGTTTCAAAATCATCCGAAAGTGGGCATAAAGTTCGTGGTGAGCCACATTTACTATTAGTTGGTGATCCTGGTACTGCAAAGTCACAATTTTTAAAGTTTTCCAATAAATTAGTTCAAAGATCAATTTTGACCACCGGTATTGGAACTAGTTCGTGAGTCATTGTGTAACAATATCACAAATTGACTAACATTAATTTATTTAGTGTTGGACTTACTGTTGCTGCAACAAAAGTAACTTTGATGCTTCATAAATATTTTACATTTGGCTAATATTAATCAAAAGGATAAAGGGGGGTTTGTACTTGAGCCAGGTGCATTGGTGTTAGCTGACGGAGGGTTATGTTGTATTGATGAGTTTAATAGTATTCAAGAAAAAGATAAAACATCTGTATATGAAGGTAATTGGAAATCATTAAGGTATCTGAATTTTTTTCAACTATTTTTATAGCTATGGAACAGCAAAGGATATCGATTGCCAAAGCAGGTAAAATAATTTAAAGTTAAACATCAAATATAATCTAATTGATAATAGGCATAGTATGTACATTAAGTACAAGATGCTCCGTGTTAGCAGCAACAAATCCAAAAGGGAATTATGATCCCAATCAAAGTTTGAGTACAAATTTAGCACTAGCGGGACCATTGTTATCACGTTTTGATATGATTTTGATAATATTAGATGATAAAGATTTAGAATGGGATGAGTAATATTTAAATGATTTTATTTAATTCAATAGATAATAATAGACATAGTAAAATTGCCGATTATATATTAATGAGAGAATTAGATGGAGTTAAAAGCGATGAAAATAACACCGAGTTTAACATTGAGCAATTAAGGGATTACATCAATTATGTACAAAATGAATATCAGCCAAGAATCAGTAAAGAAGTAGATCTAATATTTACTAAGTATTATCATTTAGTAAGAATGAAAGAGCAGGATAAATCTAGGACCACAGTAAGATTTTTAGAAGCATTGATTCGTTTAGCTCAAGCACATGCAAGGTTGTGCTTCAAAAACCAAGTTGATTATATAGATGCATGTCAAATTATTCTATTGATGGAAATTGCAACTGCTGGTAATTTTTTTATACCTAGACTAGTTAATAATCCAGTAAAACTAATCAAATCTACATTTTTTGAAAATCCTGATGAAGAAGCAAAAGAACAAGGTAATTTTTTCTCCTGACTTCGCCTTTTATTTTTAACTGTTATTTTAGCTGCTACTATACTTCATGCCTTAGGCCTTTCTAACATCCTTCTAGAATAATAGTCTAAAATTTTTTTAAAATTTTGATTAGATTAAACATATTGTTATTTTGAGAAACTATAAATATATTTGTTCTTTATTATTTTTTAGAATTTCATTGATTTTTTTTCAAAATAAATAAATGTTTATTAACTCAACAAAAATGACAATGAGAAAAAAGGAGCTAATAAAAAGCATTTCAATACAATTGAAGTATTAAGATCAAATTTTTTTTAAAAAAAGTTTATTTTTACATTTTATTGAATGCAATATGGGGGTGTTTTTCTTGGTTTGCTTACTTTTTCCATTTTTTAAGCGCTATTTAAGTGGAAAAACTGCTAGTGAAATTCTTGAACAAAAAAATACATCTATATATCTTTTTTTAACCTGAACTCTAATGAACAGCTGTTTAAGCTAAATAGGATTGGAAAAGCATGAGTAATTCGATTTTCTTAAAGTTACTTCCTCTATGTCTAATCTACTAAATATATGGGGTGTTTTTGGTTTCATCACTTTTTCCATCTTTCAAGCACTATTTGAGTGGAAAAATTGTTAGTAAAATTCTTAAACACAAAAATACATCCCCATATTATTGGCCAATAAACACTGTTCTTGTATAAATTTTCATAAATCAGATTAAAAAGATTAGATATTTTTTAAAACTGAATTTATTACAAACGGTGTGTACCTTTAACAAACCTGGACAATTGAGTTTAGGTAAATCAATAGATTATTTAATTGACTTTATAACAACAAATGATTTACTTCTATTAAGTTGTTGCAATATAGAAGTAATTGTCTTAATCAAAGTATATGGGCCTTTTTCTTTAAGAACTCGATTGAAATAATGACTTATAAAGAAGCATAAAAAAGACAAAAGCGTTATTAAAATTTTGACCTTCATTTGGATGGTTCTATTACCAAAGGCAAAAGTGCAATGTTTTGATCTTTTATATATAATAATGGGATTACCATCTTGCAGAAGATAGTGAATGTAAAACACTCACAGCGGATTTTCCTGGACTTTTAAGATACACAAATTATTTCTATCACAATAATGAAACTATGTAGTTAAATTTAAGGATGAGCTCAAAATTCCCAAAGTAAATCATGGTTGTGAATAAATTAACATAAAAGAAATCAGAAAAACTGGATGAAATTGTTTTATAATGCTCTATATATAAAATTGGACGTTTTCTATTTAAAAACAAAAAGTTCATAAGGATTTCTCTTTTTGTTAATGTGTAAGGATTTGATTGATATAAAAATTAAAACTGGGCCTTTATTAATCCTTTTGTTGATAGTAATGTTAAATTGGTTGATAAAAAACAGTTGAATTAGGTTTTAATGAGAATTGTGCTTTTAAATACATTCCGGAGCTATTTAAGTTTAAAAACAATGCTTTTCCAGCTGTTATTTATCATCCATATTCATATCTTGCTATAAGCTATATAGCAAAAAATATAAACACTTGTTTAATATCGTTTATATCATATTTATGTTAATAAATAATCGGTTCAATATTATAATTTTAAAATTTATAGGGTTGATGATTAACAATTGTAATACTAAATATTTGAAGCTTTTTTGTTGTTTTTTTTGGCTTCATTACTTTTTCCATCTTTCCACTCAAATAGCGCTTAAAAGATGGAAAAAGTAATGAAACCAAAAAAAACACCCCCATATAACAAATAAATAAATCACTTTTAAACCATTATCTTTCTGCACTTGTTTTTTAACATTAAAGTATAACTTCATTCCGTTTAATATAGTAAAAACTGGTAAAGATTTATAAAAGATATCAGAATGTCTTCTTTTAAACATTTGGGGATGCATTTTCGTGTTTAAGAATTTTACTAACAATCTTTCCACTCAAATAGTGCTTAAAAGATGGAAAAAGCGATGAAGCCAAAAAAAACACCCCCATTTATTACATAACTTTAAAAATGTGTAAAAAATAATGAAAAATAAAACAGTTTTTCCCATAAGTATATTTATTTAATTTTATTTGGCAACGAGTCAGAGTATTTTACTTTTTCATAATTATATAAAAATAAAGAGCAACACAAACACTAAGTAAAAATATTTTCAGGCTTTTACATAAATTATCATTCTTTTGATTTTTGTAGTAAATTAAAGCTTAGCTCTAAATTAGTTTGACTGACCTTAACGACTACGAAGATTATTGTATATTGACTGAAATTAATCAAAATTGTAAGTAATGACTTAAGCTTAACTGCAATAGTTTAATTTTGAGTTGTTCATGAAGTTTTATATAACATTGAGCTATGGGTTTTTTTACTGAAAAAGAGCTCATAAGTTTTTATTTTATATGGAATACATTGAATACCTAATTACCATATACTTATAAATGAAACAAAGATTGGTTCCCCTATCAAATTCTAATTTTCATCGCTTTTTTATCATACTAAAATTCATCATTGGCTTTAAGTATCTCATGCTTAGGTACTTACCCATACCTTTAAGTTATAGCACTGATATTTTAGCATTTACTATATTAATATCAACCAGGATATAAACGATTTATAGTTTTTACATGGCAATAAATTTTGTGCGATTTTTCATATGGTCAATTGCACACAGATTTTATGGTAACATGAATAAAATACACTAGATTTTATCTGAGCATAAAAGATACATTTATTTAAATTTAATCTAGCTACAATCATAAAATAGATTACCCAATAAACCATAAAAATAAATAAAGACTTTGTTCAAATAATAATGTACTTCAATCGGAATCTTAAATGCCATCATATTATTATTTACATGCCTTAAACTATTATTAGTGTCCTAGTATTAGTTCCTAAAGGCATCGAATTGTCCGAATTTCTAAAATAATATATTTCAATAACTTAGACTAAGCTATCAATTATATATTACAAGTTTCTTATATATTGAGAAATTGTGCAAAATAATTTGTGATAAAAAGTGACATGTTACATAGATACAAATCTATTTGAATACCTGTTTATAGCATAAACGTATATGATGTTTATATTATTTCCGTCCCAAATATAATAAACATTTTTTTATTAGGTAACATCTGATCACAAATATACATATATAATATATATTTATCAATATAGAAAGTAAAGTTTATTAAAGAACTTCCTATAAAAAGGAATATTTTTAAGAGAAAATTCCCGCTTTATTCAAACTCGCCTGATTATTCGATATCTCAGACTATAATCAAAATGCTATTAAAAGAATATTTTTTAGAGGTTTTATAAATTATTTATGAATTAAGATGAATGTTTAACATATTATATATATATAACCTATAATATCATTCGAAGAAGCTGAAATTTACCCTTTATTTCATATTATGGTTTTCTTTATTTGCATTCAGAAAAAAAGCCATTGGCAAATGAATAATAAAGCAAGATATGAGGATGTTTTTTTTGGTTTCATTACTTTTTCCATTTTTTAAGCGCTATTTGAGCGGGAAAATTGTTAGTAAAATTCTTAAACAAAAAAATATATCCCCATATACAAGTTTTAAACTCCAAAATGTCTTATAATGAGTTTTTGTAATTAAAAAGTAATCAAATAGTATTCGAAGTTTGGATCTGACTCTCATATTATTCCTATAAATAAGTATTTTTTATTTTTACTTTTTATGGAAACCTGCATTAGGTACTTGTTAGCTAAACTAAGAAGTTTATAAGTTTTTATGCAAATGATGAATGTAGATATAGCCTGGCTAGGTTTATTTATAAATGAGTTTAAAAGGATTTTTTTGCTTACGATAGACTTTGTTTTTTTGATAATGTGATTAAAATAGTATCTTTTTAACATGTTGATTCTTACCCTTTATTTAATCATTGAAGGTAAGTCTTGATTTTTACTTATTTTATATTAAAAGTAATAAATAAAAATCAAACTAACAAATACAATAGATTAATCATGACTAATCATCCCTATGCTGTGTATATCAAGATATTGAATTTATAGTTTAATAACTCTATCATAACCAATTGAAAAAATAGTTCGTACTAAATTTGTAGATTATATAATATCACATTTATTTTTTAGGTTTATGATGATAATAATATAATATAAACATACTATAAAAAATACTTATATAATAGCTAATATATTATTAAAATACTTAAAAATGACCCTAATACTTTATATACCTATACTGCTTTAGGTTTTTGGCTTTTAATAGCTGTAAATGAACTTAGCTTTACTTTGATATTTCCAACTTTAAGAAATTATATTTGTGATATTCATTGTTTTAAACTTATCATAAATAACAAAAAAAGATAGCAGGTTCTATTTACGATTGATTGCGAAAACAATTAGAAAATGTCTTATAGTGTATGTCTGAAGGTATTTTAAACCATAGATGGCTAAGGAGTCTATACAAGCTATTAGTAAATTTTAAATTCCAAAATAATAGTAAATTTGACAAAATACCCAAAAATCATAATTCATCGCTCACTCGGATAAAAGTTATTATAACTCTAGGTCCAATCTACATAGGGTTTATTTAATTAGAGCTTTTTAGTCTAGAGTCGCCGAAAGCGAGGATTCCAGAAGTTGTTATAAACGTTAGGCTACCTAATACAAATGCTCACGCCTCATTTCACTATATTTCATCTAAAAAGTATAAATAAATACCTTCCTGTACCAAATGGAAATATCAATATCAACTTTTAGATATTAAGCCACTCATCCTATTTTCACTCCTTTTGATTATTTGTATACGAAAATCACCATATGGGGATGTATTTTTGTTTAAGAATTTTACTAACAATCTTTCCACTCAAATAGCGCTTAAAAAATGGAAAAAGTAATGAGACCAAAAAAAACATCCCCATATCTTAGTTTATTAAAGTCGAAGAGATTAAGAGTTTTTGGCGATAGGTATGGAAAGTGCAGTTTTCTCTTTACAAAGTCAGCTTAATTTAGAAAGATTTGTGGATTATGAGTGACTAAATATAGTATTAGTTCCCCTATTTTACATGCGAATGATTATTTTAAACTACAAATACTCAACAGAAAGTAATTGTTTAGCTCTATGAGATTGGTTAGTGTTACTTTAGCGTAAAATTAAGCTTTAATAAAAAGGCTAATAAACAAGTTTTATGCATAATTAATAATAGCTTCATAAACCACAAACCAATAATTGTCTTTATAGATTTTATAAATACAATGTACGAGTACTATATCATTTTTGAAATCTGGAGTTAGATCCTTGGATACAACTATACTTAGAGGTAGTGAGTGTTAAAGAAGTGTTTAGATATATTATTAAAAAGTATTTGTTAAACTTATAATTGATATTGTTAACAAAAATCAATCGTAGATTTAAATATAACTTGGTAAAGCGCAAATTCATAACTGATAAATTTATATATTAATGCTTGTAATAGTATATAGTAGCTCATGGCGAATATTTCTTGGCATTATAAACTATAACAAGCTAATTTAAAGTAGAGCCAATTAGTATATAACATTTTATGGTTAAATTAGGGCATTAGAACCAAATTAATCGCGAAATGTTGTACTATTAGATAACCGCTTTTATTATATATAAAATACCTATTTAGCTGAGATTACTTGATACATCTTTGTTTAATGTTTAATGATAAAGGAGTTTACTTTCTTTTCTGATACTGCTATTAGTATTTGGGCTAATTTATATACTTTATGCTTTTTAATAAATATAGCCACCTAATTCTCATAAAGCTTTAGGCATTACTTGTTCTTATAGTCAGTTGTAATTTAAGCACTAATTTAATAGTATATAGAACTAGGCCTAAGTGATAGCTACAGCTTTTATTAAACAAACAAAAAGGAAAGACAGCTAAATTTTGTTATAAAAATAATGATAATATTTAATTAAAGTTATAAAAGTAGGGATTGACAGTTAAATTAAGTATGAGACTTACAATAAGTATTGAATAAATTTTACTTTAAAATTTTGAAGATGGGTCCCTACCGAAATTTTATTTCAATTACTGTTATTTTTAATTTGGATAAGAACCTTTTTGATCATATTTTCCTAAGGGATACAACATTGACTTTTTTAATCCAAGTACCTGATATTGTAATACAAAGTTAGCCTTTCTAATTTTGGAACTGTGGATAAAATACAGATACTCAATCACCAATAATAAGTGAAGAGTGGCCTCTTTTATGAGTTGATTTTATAGTGCAAAAATATACCGATTAGTATAGTATAAAAGGAATCTTTATAAATTCGTGACATAATTTAGAGCTATTTGGCTATGAAGCATGATTTAATAAGTTAAAAGTCACAATTCAATGAGTATGTTATAGTTTTGAATAGAGTATTATTTTATAAATTCACCTAAACAACTTTAATAAAGTGGGCTATAAAATTACTATTACGGTTTACTCTGGTTGTTAGATATTTAGCATTCAGTGTTAAAAAAGGGAACTTACTTCCCTTCTTTTTACAGTCAAAATTGCATTTGAATTATTTGTATTTGTATTTGAATTTATATAGGAGTTGTTTACAACTTTTTTGATAAATTTCATATTTAGCTATATTGTTATTATGATTACGTTTATTATTTTGCTACTTTGATTGCTGGATTGGCTATATATAAAAATCCTAAAAAAACAAATGAGACTTTGGCTCTTATAACTCCCTTTACTTATCTTGTTTTTTATTACAATATAATAAATTTAACAGAAGTCACTATTAAATACTCTAATGATAGAATATCTTTTGCATTTAGCTTTATATCATTACTATTGATTCTAATATTTATAACGTGAAAAAAAATATATAATTATACACTAGAATAGATTACTTATAAATTACTACCTTGAAATTGAATCTAGCCCAGTGGTTATAGAAACTAGATATTTAATAATTCATATTAAGAAAAAGGTATAGCTATTTAGAATTAAAAGCTTTCAAATAAAAATGTTAAAGAAAGTATACTAAAGCGACGATATATAGTTTTACAACTTGAGACTAAAATTTTTATTAACAAAAAACAGAAAACAATTAATTAGAGAGAGAGAGATTAGCTAACTGAAATAAATGTATACCAGCTATATATAATGGATTTTTATCATGTAGTGTAATTTGAGAAGTATCAAGGATAAAGTTAGAGCTAGCCCTTAATATAGACTCTAAGTTATTAATAGAGATATCAGTTATTAAAAGCATCGAATTCACTACAAAAGTCAAAAATCGATTATCAGCCATGTTAATTAATGCATAGAATTCATGTAAGCTTATTATTCCCAAATAATTATTAACATTATAAAAATAATAACTAAGTGATAATATTTCATTATCATTTAATAAAACTACAATAGTGGGATGATCATGTAACATACAATGAACTTGTTGAAATCCAAGGTCTAAGTTAAGTTCACTTTCTAATATAAAATTAACGATGTTGCTAACTTGCACTGATGTTGGATTAAAGCAGTTACTCAAAAAATCGGGAGAAAAGACTACATTTGATTTTACTTCACAAGTAATAGGACTTAATATAGGTATTGAGATAGGTTCAATAGAATCACTACTACTTCCCATAAACATTAGATCTGAAGGCGTAGTTTGGATACTTTGGGATTTTGACTCACTAGACTGGGCCCAAGTTATTTCAGATTGTTTTTTCTCTTTTAAAGGAAAACAAATAAGGCCCTTCTCAGGCTTATGCCAAGCCCAATCCATATCAATAGGCGCTTTTGGTTTAGGTCCCCTTTTCATTGGGATATAACCATAAACACATTGCCTTCCTACTTTTGCACATTTTAAACAAATCGGTTGTTCTTTACTGCACTTAAGCTTATGTTTACGGCAGTCATCACAAGCATGGGTAGCTAATTGATCAAAGGCTTTTTGGTCCATCATTTTCTATTTTATTAAATATCTACTAATTTGAATAACTAAAGTTTTAATTTTAATTCTAATTTTTTATTTGTTTATTCTTTATATACTTTTTAGAAACCTGAGATGATGCAAATTCAGACTGTTTTTCTTGATAGCATGCATCTATATTTGTACATGGAGTAAACCAACTTAACAATCTATATTAGTAAATTAGTGAAGTTTTTAAAGTACGATTAAACCGGGTTATTAGCTCATACTGCTAATTATAATTATTGATTCTAGAACAGCTATTTGTCTTAAATTGTATAAATCCATTTACAATTGGAACATAATTAACTTTCTAGTCATTATTGATTAGAAAGTGAACTAGTAGTCAATATAAGACAAAGTATAAACTCACAAAGTAATGAGCCTCAGATCAAGTTTGATTAATAAATTTTATAATACTAAAGGTTAAAAAGCCACTCCAAAAAGTGTAGTTATAAAATTATAATAATTACTAAATATCATATCACAATTTATGCCACATTCCATTAACATTATCTCAATATGGTTTCAATTAATCAATATTTAGTAAATTTGTTATATTTAAATTAGAACTAAAGTTGAAATAATGTAGTACAAAAAATTATACTGTATATATTAGATATTAATTAAATTTCATTGATATGAAAATCAATTAAAATACAACAAGTTATAACTAAAAATTATTAAGATAGCATTTATTAACTATGCTATAAAATCTTTGAATTAGGAAAATTATAAAAATGAAAATAGATTGCAAAAGTTATATTTAATTAATTATTTTAGATAGAATATGCTGTGCGCTCTTTTACTTAAATGGTATAAGAAACTATAGAATCATAATGTTAATGAATCCAGGGAAATTTTATTATTATGATATAGAGAAATATGTCATTCCTTTAAGTTTTATATAATAAATAAAAGCATGCTATTTTAAATCTAGACTTATAATTTAAGTAAGATACTACTCAATTTTGTAAATATAGTGACCACGCTTTAAATTTGTTATCAGTACATACTTTTTTTAAAAATAGTGATAATATTGATGATAAATAGCTTTATTTATCCAATCCTGTAAATGGACTTAGATCAATTAAAATATAAGGAAAATTAAATGCAAGTAGAGTTCCAATTTTTTTTAGCAAATTCAATCGATTAGTACAATCAATTTATTATAAACTTTTATTTCACTCTCATTTAATTAATTAGTAATGAATGTAAGTATATGATAATTCACAATTTCTACCCAATCAGTTAAACTAGAATATACTCATAAACCAGAGTATTGATATAAATGTTAGTCATATTATTTGTACCTTTGCTCTATATTCGACGTAACAAGATGGATCGATCTAAAAATATAATGATATCTATTTTTAACTTTTGATTCAATCACTTGCATTGCAGTAAATATGATAATTTATTTATTATTCGGCTATTTCTATTTTATAATATTTATTTATAAAAATTGGTTTATATTTAATACAAATAAAACAGTATCAATTCTAAACAACTCGATTGTTCTAGTATGGTTTTGATGGTATATTTCCAAACGTTTAAACTAATTGAAATACAAGATTTTGAAGTATGACCTTGTCAATGGTCAAAGCTTTAACATACATAATAAGACTCATAAAGCAAGTTCTATTTTTATGCATATTTATAACTTTAAAAAAGAATCATCTTTAAATGAAAAGTAATCCATTACTCACTCATACTCAATAGAATGTAGAAATTATAAATAAAAAACAAGCTTTATTTTGTAAATTTACTAACAACTCTTAATTAGGAAAATTACACCAAAAAAATATTTTACTAGATTATCCAATCCTACATAACTTTAAATAAATTTTTTCTATAAATTAATTTGAAATTGAATTTTGTTGTTAAATTGTTCTTATATTGTAAATATTAATAAAATTGTATATTTTTGTATTTGAAACTTCGAAGGAAAATAGGAAATGTGTGAGAGTGAATTTAAATAAATCATTCCGCTACCATTTACTTTAAAATAGGGATGATGTTATCTAAAAGGATAAATTATTTTCTAACTATTCTCCTCCAAGGTTTTTCTTATAAAATCTAATAAATACATGTGGATGTATTTTTTTTGTTTTAAGGATTTTACTAATAACTTTTCCGCTCAAATAGCGCTTAAAAAATGGAAAAAATAATGAAATCAAAAAACATCCCCATATTTGATTATTTTTCTTCATTTTAGGTAATTTCCATATTTAAAAGCATTAAAATTTACTATAAAAATTAAATACCATAATTAGAAAGACCATAATTAGAAAGACCATAATTAATAAGTTTCATGATAAAGTTTAGCAAATATACTCTCAGTTTTACTTTGACCTGCTTTAAAGTAGTTTAGTCCATTACACTATCTTTATAAAATTAAACTCGATGTTAAAATAGCTATTATATTAATCCATTTTCCCATTTGTTATTTAAGAATTGTTATATAGGTTTCGTTTCTATAATCCTAAATTGTACATTATATAATTGATAAGTTATTTTAATTCTAGTGACACTTGATGTATAATTTTTACATTAAAATAATTTATAATATGCTACTTTACATTTAATGATATTAAAAATATCAATATGTGGGGGTGTTTTTTTGTTTCATTGTTTTTTCCATTTTTTAAGCGCCATTTGAGTGGAAAGATTGTTATTAAAATTCTTAAACAAAAAAGTTCATCCCCATATAATATATTCTTTCTTATCATTTCCATTTGTTAATTTGAAATATCCTTTAAAATTATATACTATGGTTTTCATCTATTAAAACTAAGAGGGTATTAATCAGAAACTTACTTTGAAAGTTCAATATTCAAAAAGTTGTATCATAAAATAATCGATCAAGTATATAAGCATCTTGGTTTTATAAATGATTTCTATTAATATGATACATATTGTTATACATACAATTTATTAAGTTAGAATTTTGTTAAGACTAAATGTTTATCAAAATTTCAATTATGCTAAAAAAGATCAATTATAAATAGGATTTATTGAGATATAATATCTAAAAATAAGAGTAATTTTATGCTATAAGTTCTATTTATTAATATAATAACTGATATTTCATATATTAAATAGAATGTGTTAAAATATCATGCTTTATTAAACTCATGATATTTATAACTGGTAGATTGAATCTGATATAATTAATATTTTAATAAATCAGAGATTTAAACTAATTCCAATTTTGAGTATTTATTTTAATTTCTGTAATCTTATTTGAACTTTAATAACTTTATGATATTTTTAAATTTAAAACTCAATGATTTATATCAATCAGTGTGTTAATACTCGCACTCTGTATCTGATGGATGAAATATTCCAAACATTTTTAACTATTACTAAATAACTAATTCGTGCATCTATCTATAATTAGAATAAATCTAGTTTAATACTAAAAAAAACAAAAATTAAAATTAAAAATTCCTATAAAAAAAAGTCTATAAAATTGATTTATTTCTTAATCAAAATCTATCCAAAAATTCTTAACCCATCATTATTTTGTAATTCATTATTCTCTTCTTCCTTATTATTATTATTATTATTATTTTTAAATGAAAATAAACTAGAATATAATTCATCAATCATTTCTGAATGCCACTTTTGTTTTGGTATTGGGACCATAAAAGATTGTAATTTATCATGAACATGAAATCTTAATTTACGTCCCTTACTTGCTTTTGTATCTACTATTTTATTCTTTTGTTTACTTGTTTTTAATGCAGCCCAACGTAATTCCGATAAATTTTGATTATCTAATAATATGTAATAATAATATATAATAATAATATATTTAATATTAGTATTTAATATAAAGTAATTAATATATTATTTAATAAATTACCGTTATCAATCATTCTAGAATCAATAAATTCTTTTAATAATTGTTGATAAAAATCACTATCATCAAAAATTTCATTATCCATATCTTCATTTTCCTAAATAAACAAAATAAACAAAATAAATAAATTATTTTGTAATAATTTTATAATAATTAAATAACAAAGTACCTCTTTTTGTTTACCAATAATAGAATAATCATTGCGTTGAACATGAATTCGATTTAATAATCTTTGTGGATCATTAAATATGGTATTAATTTGAGTTAATATTGATTGATCTAATGCTTTAAATTTTTTATTTCCAATTAATAGTCCACCATCATTAAATTTAATTTTATTATTCCATTTTTCAATTGTTGTATTACGATAAGATTCAAATCTAATTAATAATAAATTATATTAATTATTATTATCAAATAAATATTTTAATTATTTACTTTGTATTAAATTGATTTAAATCATTCCAAATATCATCCAAATTAACTGTATCAATATTTCTTTTTAATGAAATACTAGTTTTATCTTCTTTATTTAAATAATTCTAGAAATAAAAATACAAAATATTAATAAAATATTAATAAAATATTAATAAAAACAATAATAATATTCACTTACTTTTCTAGTTTCTAATAATTTATAAATTAATTGTATTAATTCTTTTTGATTTTGATCCATTATTTTATTATTATCTTTATCTTTCTTTAATTCTTCAATAATCTCTTTGTTTTTCTAATATAAATAAACATTAACTCAATCCAATACATTCATCAACTTTCTAATTTACCTGAGGAAGTTGATTAGCCAACAATAAAATCTTTTGATAACGAATCCTTAAATCTAATCCTGCTTCCCAAATAGACTAAAAGAATATACACATAACTGTTAATATTTTATTTTATCCAAATCAAAAAAACATTCAAAAAACATTACCATTTGATTTTTAATATATTTTCCTTTAACTGCATCACTCACTCTATTATCATTCATTTTTTGTTTTAATTCTGCTTCCTCTTCTTGTGCTTTTTTTAATTCCGCTGTTAACTCTAAATCCATTTCTTCATCTTCAATACCTATTTGAGAACCTGTTCCTTCTTCTTCATCCTCTTCACTATCTTCTTCGCTATCTTCTTCGCTATCACCTTCTTCTATACTTTCTTCTTCTTCTTGTTCTAACTCTATATCATTTCTTTCTTCTTCACTTCCGCTCTCTATTTCTTCTTCTTCTTCTTCTTCTTCTTCTTCTTCTTCTTCTTCTTCTTCTTCTTCTTCTTCGGTTTCAGAACCAAATATTTCAGCTCTTGATTTAGCTTTACCTTTATATTTTGGGTTATCTATCGGTAATTCTAAATCATTTCTTAACTTGCTTATACTAAATAAACAAAATCAAACATTTAGTATATCATTAAATTAAAAATAACAATCAAAGTATTTTATTTATTTAATTCAATTAAACTCAAACTTACCCAACTTCAATATAATGTTCTCTCGCTAATTCTTCGTTTTCTTCTTCATTTTCAGAATCCGAATTTTGTTTTTCGGAAAATAGATAGTTTTCGGGATCAAGGTCTAAAAGAATTAAGAGATTAATTAACTCATATAAAAAGGTAAAGGGAAGAATAAATTAACTTACCCTTAGGCATAGTACTAGAAGTTAAATGTTTTAATTTATTTTTTAAACTGAGTGGTAGATTCGAGTTTTTTTTAGACATTTTGTTGAGTGTTGAGTTTTCAGAAATTGAACAATAAAAAATATCAAAAAAAGAAATCCAAAATTTAATAAATTCATATTTTTTAGGTGAAAATTTTTAACAATAATAAATAAAATTTCAACTCAATAGAAAATTTTGAATATTTAGATAACAATATACAACTAATAAATAAACAATAAACTAATAATTCAATCTTAACAATTCAATATAAAGAAAAAATTTGAATCGAAATTAATCTTATACTCCTGTTTATTTCTAAAAAAGTAGCGACTAATAATCTCAAATGTTCATTCTATTTTGACAAAAGAATTAAGTGTTATTTCCAACCTTTTCTCTATTGTTGGGTAAGAAGTAAACCTAATCTCTTTTTAAAGAGTACACGATGTCTACTAAATTTATCATCTGGGGAGAAACGAGCTATAAAAAATAAGAATGATTAATATTTTTGAAATTCCAATAACTGTTAAAAATAAATAGAATTTACCAGGATGAGCGGATTTAGTAGGTTGACCGTTTGGGGCTTTTTTCTATAATTTAAAAAATACATTTAATATTCATTTTCAAAAACTTTAATTAATTAAAAATATTGAAAATTACTTACTTTAAGAGTATATACTCTTTTACCTTCATCATTAAGATAGTACATTAAATACATTATATATATATATTTGTTTTAATTAAAAAAAATTTCAGCTATCGATTTTTGATTTTTTAACAAAAACTAACTTTATAGATTTGAATTTTTTTAACCAAAATAAGCAATTTTGAAAAAGAAGAGTTGGAATTGAGAAGATTTATTATGGGATAAGAAAGAGTTTGAACTCAAAAAAGATTAAAAGTTATAAAAATTCCAAAACAAAAAGAACTTTAATTTTTAAATAAAAATAGTTATTTATTATAATACTCATAATAAACAATAAAATAAAATAAAAAGTTGAAATTAAATTTGACTAAGTTGATTTAAAAATTGATTAGGAGATAAAATTTCTGTAGAACCATAGATAATAGCTTCTAAATTATTTTGTTTCTAAAATAAAAATAAAATTGAATATTAATATAAACATTATTATATTATTTATTATTATTAATTTATTTACCTCTAAAAATAATTTTAAATTTAAAAATTCATTATAACTTCCACCACCAATAACGAATAAAATTACTTGATTAATAGGTTGACTGGAATTGAAGTTCAAGTTATTATTATTAGATTGATTACCAATAATTTTTGATTTTGGATCTAAATGAATTAATTCACTAATTGTATTTTGATTATTGTTAGGTAATTCTAAAATATTCTGAACTAATTTTGTAATTGCTAATTCATGCTCAACTGGTAAAAAAATTTTTACTTTATTGATTAATTTATCATATGCTCCACCTTTTAACTATTAATGTTATTAATTATATTATTATTATTATTATGTTATGTTTATTATTGATTACCTGAGAACCTAAAAAGTTGAATTTATCTAATAAATCACTTGAATTAGAGGTTAATGTTTTAGCATTACCAGCTGATAACGTAGACATCTTAGATACTTGTTGAATTCTAAATAAATAAATAAATAAATAAATAAATAAATAAATAAATATAAATATAAATATAAATATAAATATAAATATAAATATAAATATAAATATAAATATAAATATAAATATAAATATAAATATAAATATAAATATAAAACTTACTTTTTAACTGCTTCAAAAGCTTGTAATTCATTATTTTCATTAAACTTTTTTAATTCATTTTCTAATAATTGTAAATCTGATTGATTTAAATTTGGATGAGATAAATAAAAATATAAAAATAATCTTAATTTATCTTCAAATAAAATAGTATTATCTTGAATTATTGATAGTATTGTTTGTTTATTTTCTTTCAATATACTTTCTTCAATTTGAAATAATTTATCATATTGTCTACTTTCAATTTTTTTAAATAATTCAGATGCAATATTCATATGATGA
Organism: Batkoa obscura; assembly: GCA_030770535.1. Classification (NCBI taxonomy): domain Eukaryota; kingdom Fungi; phylum Entomophthoromycota; class Entomophthoromycetes; order Entomophthorales; family Batkoaceae; genus Batkoa; species Batkoa obscura. The sequence continues at coordinate 543,881 of JASVEC010000026.1, read as the reverse complement.
TCTAATATATTTTTTTTAGCTGTTAATTCAGGTAATGCACTAATAGCTGATTTTAAATGTAATGTATTATTTTTAAAATCAGATTCAGGATTAATATTGGTATCTTTACTTAATTTAGTAATTTCATCTGCTTCTTTTCGATAATTTTCTAATTCTTCACTGATTTCTTTGGCTATTTCAGGTAATGGTAAATTACTATTTTTATTCCAAAAGAAATCTTTATTATCAATATCATATACCTTATTAACTTTTTTGCCTTCTTCTTCAATTTCAAATTTAATTTGATTTTGTTCAATATTTAATAAATCATGTATTAATGGTTGATAATTCCATGAATGAGAAATCATTGGTATTAAATCCATATTACGATCAATTATTATTAATACTAATTAATAAAAATAATATTAATATTATAATATTATAATATTATATATTATCAAAATAATTACCTGGTCTATTTTTTGAATTAGAATCAAATAAAGTATCATTATTTAAAATTGAAGATGATGGAGCTCTTAATAAATCTCTTAATTTACCATCTAATTTTTTAGCTACCATTTCAGCTGCATTACCTTTAGTAGCTTTAATAATAGGAATTTGATTTTTAGTCACTAAAATTGACAATAAACCTAAACTAATTTCATTGATACAATTTTCGATTTTAATATCTTCTGATTTTATATTATTTAAAATTGAATAACTATTTTTAATATTTAAATTAAATAAATTGGATGAATAACATTGATAATTTAAATATTGATCATAAACCTAAATAAATATAAATAAATATATCATCATTTATAATTAATATTATATTTGTTTCTTACTTGATGAATCTGTTCACTAACACCTAGTTTAACTGCTGATTCTGCTAAATATTCTAATAATGGTCGTGGTAATGTAGATGAAAAATTAATATAATAAGAATCATATAAACTATTGCTTAAGTCCTAAAAAACAATTTAAAACTTTAAATTCAAAAAATAAAAGTTCTTCTTACCTCTAACAATCTTTCAATATTCTCTTTATTAGGTGACAAAAAATAAATAGCCGGTACATCTTTAATGGGCATTCGTTTACTATTTAACGGCCTAAAAATAAAGTTATCCATTTCATTAATAACCATTTAATTTTAATATTAAAAAAGTTGACTTACAAATGCAATGTAATTCCTTGTTCTCTTAAGTCATTAACTTTTAATAATAAAGCCACTGATTTACTAGTTTCTTCATCAAAGATTAATACTTTCCATTGGGAATATTCTTCTTTTTTATTATAACTTGGACTTAATAAACTCGTCTTTGATTCCTTATTCACTTGATTATAATTTAACATCTTAATGATGCTGGCTAAAATAAATAGAATTGATGAGTCGTTTACGGATAAGTGAATGTAAAATTACCCGTTTGTAAATCTCTTAAACTTTTATTTTTGGTTTGTAAGGTTGTCATTGTTATATATATTTTTTTTAAAAGTAGATTTGAAATTTATAATTTTTTTTCAATAATCTTGAATTTCCACTCTAATTGGAATGATTGGCTAGATACAAAAGGTGTCTTTATGAAATAATATTGGCAAAATTTCAACCAAAAAATAAACAAAAACAAAAACAAAAATAAAATAAAAATAAAAATAACTTCAATCTATATAAATATATTAAAGAACTAATAAAACATAAAGATATCCTCCTTCTATCGTCTCTATTTTTGTACTCTCTCTATGAATTAATGGAATATTTATATCTAAAAAAATAAAACTTAATCAACTTTCTTTTTTTAAAATAATTAATTAAAAGGCGTACCCACACTTGACACAATTATAAAACACGGTTTGACCTTCATCAGCGGATCTCAATTGCATAGTATGAAAGGACATTTCCGGTGCTTGACATTTGGGACATTTTTCTTTAATCTAAAAAATATAAACAAATAAATAACCCTTCTTTTTAAAAGATAAAATAACAAAAGGAATTTTTTTATTTGATGTTATCTATTCTTATTAAAAACAAATACTGTTTTTTGTTATTATTTTGTATAAAAAAAAATACAAACTTACTGTAGCAGCTTCTTCTTTAACAGCAGCTGAGTTTTGTACCAAATCTCGTTTACTACGTAAACTCGATTCAAATGTACCAGTTTGACTTTTAGAACTCACTTTGATTTCACTTACTATAGAATATAAAATAAAACAAAATAATTAGTAATGAATTTGTTTTTATTTTATGTTTTGAAGATGCATAAATAATGAGATAAATTTTGATGTTTTTATGAAATGTATAAAAGAGAGGATAGTTAAACTTACCTTCAATAGAATAAGTATGATTACAATGATTACATGTGATAATTGGATCACCTATAATGGAATCTAATAAGTTTCCACATTGATTACAGAAACTCATACTGCCAATGGTCGTAGGTTGATTATCGTGAGCCATTTTGAGTTTTGGAAGGATTTTTAAATTGAAATTAAATTTTAAAAAAATTCCATTTTAGAAAATTTTGAATTTGGTAAATAAAAATTGGAATTTAGTTTTTTAAGAAAATAAAAATTAAAGTTTTTGCAAATCAAATTAAAAGTGTTAATGAGATGTTTTAAGATGTTTATTATGAGATGACTTATTTAATAGTTTATGTTATTAAATTAGAAATCTCTAATTTAGATTCATTTAATTGTATTTCATTATTGTTGTTAAATATAAGATATTATGTGTAATACTTTAATCATCCAAAAAAATTCTATTCAATCCAATTTAAAATGTACCAACCAAGTTCTGCAAAGTAGCTTTCGAAATGCAAAAAAGGTAGAAAACCAAAATAATCCAAAATAGCAACACTAATTTTTTATTTAAAAAAGATTATAAAAAAAACAATAAAAAATGTAACTCAAGATTAATCATCTATATTTGTTATAACTAATTCTCCTTCTAGGGCATCATCAGCAATCCAAAGGATCAATCCCAATTCCGAAGTAGCCCGTCAAGGTCAAGCTTTGGCTTTAAATATATCCGCTGCTATGGGACTTAAAGAAGTATTAGAATCCAACTTAGGTCCAAAGGGTACAATAAAAATGTAACTTAAATAAAAATCAATTCTATTAAAAGCGAGCAATAAATTAATAATTGATTTCAATAGGTTGGTTGACGGTGCTGGTGCTATTAAAATTACCAAAGATGGTAAAGTACTTTTAAGTGAAATGGTAATTCAAATTTATTTTCATCATCTATGATTTAAGCTTATTATCAATATATAATTATTTTACAGCAAATCCAACACCCAACTGCTGCCATGATTGCACGTGCTGCTACAGCTCAAGATGAGATCACTGGGGATGGTACCACTTCGGTTGTATTATTAGTAGGAGAACTTTTAAAACAAGCTGAAAGATATATATTGGAAGGTTTACATCCAAGAGTAGTAACCGAAGGTTTTGATTTAGCTAAAAAAGAAGCATTAAAAGTAAGTTATTATTTTTTAAACTAACAACTAAATGGAATCTTTTAAATTAATAAACTATTTTTAGTTTTTAGATAGTTTTCAAGTACAAAAAAATATTGATAGAGAAGTCTTAATTTCAGTAGCACGTACTGCTTTACGTACTAAAGTTAATCAAACTTTAGCCGATACTTTAACTGAAGCGGTGGTGGATGCAGTGCTTGCTATTCATCAAGAAAATTTACCTATTGATCTTCATATGGTAGAAATTCAAAAAATGCAACATAAAAGTGCCAAAGAAACACGATTAGTTCGTGGTTTAGTATTGGATCATGGTGCTCGTCACCCTGATATGCCTAAAAAAGTTAAAGATGCTTTTGTTTTAACTTTAAATGTGTCATTGGAATATGAGAAAACGTAAGTTTTTTTTTGATAAAATGTTTTTAAGTAATTAACTTTTTTTATAGTGAAGTTAACTCTGGATTCTTTTATAGTTCAGCTGAACAAAGAGAAAAGTTAGTTGAATCAGAAAGAAGATTTGTAGATGAAAGATTACGTAAAATTATAGAACTAAAACATCTTGTTTGTGGAAATAGTAATAAAGGTTTTGTTATTGTTAATCAAAAGGGTATCGATCCATTGTCTTTGGATGTTTTAGCTAAAAATGGTATCTTAGCTCTTCGTAGAGCTAAACGTCGTAATATGGAAAGGTAATATTAATATTAATTAATCTTTTTTATAATAATTTGTTTTTTTTATTAGACTACAATTAGTTTGCGGCGGTACTGCTCAAAATTCAGTTGATGATTTAGAACCTAGTGTCCTTGGTTATGCTGGTAATATTTATGAACATGTGATTGGTGAAGAAAAATATACTTTTATTGAAGAAGCACAAAATCCAAAATCAGTTACTATTTTAATTACTGGTAATCATATCAATTTACAATAATAATTTAAAATCATTAATATTTTTTATTATTTTATTTTAGGCCCAAATGGATATACCATTAATCAAATTAATGATGCTGTAAGAGATGGACTTCGTGCAGTTAAAAATGCAATTGAAGATAAATCGGTTGTTCCAGGAGCTGGTGCTTTTCAAGTAGCTTGTAGTGAACATTTAATTAAATATAAGAGTGAAGTTAAAGGAAGAGCTAAAATGGGAGTACAAGCTTATGCTGATGCATTATTAACTATCCCAAAAATATTATCTAGAAATGCTGGTTTTGATGCCCAAGATACTATTGTTATGTTACAAGTAAATAATTTACTATTTTAATATTAACTATGGATTTTAATAATGGATACATTTTTTTAGGAAGCTCATTCTGAAGGTCATGTTGTTGGTATTGATTTAAACAGTGGTGAAATTTTAGATCCTGTTACTGAAGGTATTTGGGATAATTATAGAGTTATTCGTCATCAATTACATTCTTGGTAAATTTATTATATTAGTCGTTGATTTAATTTAATCGTTTATTTAATTAATTAGTACTGTTATTGCTAATAATTTATTATTATGTGATGAAATACTTCGTGCAGGTCGTACTTCCCTTAAGACCCCTCAAGTTGGTGAACAATAATCGATAAAAAAATAATTAGAATCTATTTTTTTAATAAAATATAAAAATAAATGGCCATAGTGATATATAATCTGTTTTAAATATTTAACTGTCTATTTTTATTAAGTTATTAGTTCTATAATTCTATATTTAATTTTTGTTTATCCGATATAATGGATTTTAATTGTCCACAGGCTGCCATGATATCTTAGTAATAAAAGATTAGTAGTGATGTTTATGATTTTAATAATAAATTTACCATCTCCTCTTGAAAATCGAATAGTTGTTTTCAAATTTTTATTTAACAAAATATTAGCAAAATTACGTATTGTTGATATATCACTACATTCAAATTTAGAGCCAGGCCATGGATTGAATGGGCTATTTAATTTAATATTAATATTAATATTAATTAAAATAAAATTGATAAATAATAACAAATAACTTACATTAAATTAACATGTGCTGATAAATTCGATAATAAACGAACTAATTGATTAGCTTCGCTAATAGAATCGTTCACTCCTTTTAGCATTACATATCTTCAAATAAATAATTAATACAACTTAGCTAATAAATAATAAACTTACTCAAAAGTAATTCTCTTATTATTATTGTTTGATAATTTAACATATTCATTACAAGCATTAAATAACTCTTTAATATTATAAGTTTTATTAATTGGTACTAATTCATTTCTTAAATCATCATTGACAGCATGTAATGAAATAGCTAAACCTACTTGTAAATCACTAGCTATTTTCGAGATCATGGGTGTCACACCAGATGTAGAGATTATTATTTTATGTTTTGGAAAATTCAAACCAGATGTATCCGTTAAAATTTTGACTGCCTTAAAAACATTTCTATAAATTCTTTTAGTCAAAAAGTTTTTATTTTAAATTATGAAAAATACCTATAGTTGTACAATGGTTCACCTAAAAATAAAAAGATAACAATTACTAAAAAATAAAAATCATTTACAAAACAACTCACCTTGTCCCATAAAAACAATATTATTAACTTTTCTTTTTTTCAGTTCATTTAATGGAAACTCGTTCATCATTTTAGCTACTGAAAAATATTGACCCAAAACTTCACCTGCTGTTAAATTTCTTAATAATTTTTGAGTTCCTGTATGGCAAAATTTACAAGCTAAAGAGCATCCTACTTGACTCGATATACATAGTGTTTTTCTTTTATTTTCTGGTATCATGACTGTTTCTATTAAACTTTTTTGATCAAATGCTAATACTTTTTTAATTGTACCATCGATCGAGGTCAATGATTTCTTATATTTTTTAGATTAGTAAATCATTCTTGTTTAGTTAGGGGTATGAATTTACTTTTTCTTCTCCATAATTGATTTCTGTATTATTACCTAATACCTCTCTAAAACTTTGGGATAAATTACTCATTAAAGATATATCTTGTTTTCCTAAATTTCATTTAAATACCAAAATAAAAACTTTCAAATTAAATTCCTATACCTTTAACATAAATCCAATGCCATAGCTGTTCAATTTGATATTTTTTTAAACTGGGATAAAATTGATTGATACTACCTAATAATTCTCCTTTAGTTAGGCCTAGTAGGTTAAGTTTCTTTATTGCGTTCATTTTGTTTATTATAAAATAAATAATAGATATTTTTTAAAAGTTAGTTTCAAATTAGATTAGCCCTTTATTTTTTTGCACTTTAAAGCCTAAGTTTCTTAGCTAATTTTGGTACAGTAAGGTTTTAGATTAAATATTAGAATTTAAACGTAAAAGCATCAAAATTTTTTTAAATAAAATGTGTGATTACACATTATCAATGCCATACATCGTTTATAACATGAAACATCATCACATAAGTATCTAAATTAAAAACAATAGTTTTCCAACTATCTCAGATATATTATTAAAATTTGTTTAGAATGCAGCATCACATCCAATTTACTATGTATCACTGATTCTTTATTGATTTTCGATACACCACGATGTTTACCAGAATATAAGTGCTTAGTGTTATTATTAACTAACTCTCCATTGATGTATTCGCACTATTAAATTATTTGCCAACAGCAACTTATAATTAAGGTCAACATACCATAGCGACATACAATATCTGGTTCTGAATAAAAAAATTGTATTTCGCATATCTTTTTTATTAGTTTTTCTATAAATAGAATATTAAAGTAGCATATTCATTAATTTTTAAACTAAAAGCATTTAAAAATTCTACTAATTCTTTATTTTATCTTAAAAAGTTAAACCTAATTAAGTTTATCAGTGCCATTCATGTCGCTTATATGTACCTCAACAGTCACTTAATTAGCTAAAAATATTACAAGCGTTAAGTTTAAAACCCAAAACTTTTAACATTTAAAGTTAAAAAAATAAATGTTAGTCTCTACAGCTATACTTTTCTTAGTAATCCAAGTACATGTAGCATTTAATCTATACAGTGAGATTTATTAGTCATTACTTACTAAAGTGACTAACAAGAACACTTAAAAAAATACAAATTACACTTTATTGATAGCAATAAAATAACCAAGTATCTACATAATCACTTCACCCCCAAAATTGAAGATCGATTGCCTATCAATTTCTAAATTAGCAAACAACCAATTCTCTTGGTGATTCCATGTAAGTAGAAGACCCTTAAGATCGCATTACTTGACATGTTGACATGAATAAACCTTAGTAATAAGATTTTATATTAAAGTAAGGAAATAGTAGTTATTAAAATTTCATTTTTAAATACTTCATTTTCAATTTCAACAAATAATTTGTCACCACATAAAAAATTGAATTAACTGAATTGTCATTCCCATAATCCAATTTGGGATTGAACCGAAATTCATAGCAATCAGATGAAGTGTAATTTTAACCTACGATTCAAATTTTAGCCTTTTTGAATTACATATCTTAAAATGTCTGCTGTTATCAGAGCTCTTAAAGTATTCAATTGAAACATTGCTTTATAAAATAAAAATTAACCCCTTTTTTTTAGCTTACTCGTGGTTACGCTACTGCTGCCAAAACTGTTCAAGTAAAAAAATCATTATTGTTATTTTTTACAAATTAATTAAACCCTAAGGTTCCACTTTCCCTCCATGGTATTGAAGGACGTTATGCTACTGCCTTATACACTGCAGCTGTTAAAAACAATACCCTTGATGCCGTTGATAGTGATTTAAGCAAAGTACAATCTCATTTAGAAAAGAGTGCTCAACTTAAAGTAATTCTCGAAGATCCAACCCTTAGATTTGGTGATAAAAAGAGAGTCATTGAAGCTCTCCTTGGCTCCGTTAAAGCTAATGCCACCACTAAAAATTTCTTTGATGTTCTTATTGAAAACTCTCGCCTTAGTGAGTCTGATAAAATCATTACCGCTTTCAAATCCTTGATCTCCGCTCACCGTGGTGAATTAGAAATTACTGTTACTAGTGCTCAGGTAAGGATTTTTATTTTTAGATTTTGAATATTAATTGCTGATTTTAGCCCCTTGAAAACGATGTATTAAAGCAACTTAAAGATACTTTAACTAAGAGTAAATTAGCTTCTGGTTCAAAATCTGTTTCTATTAAAAACCAAGTAAAATTAAATTCTATATAAAAAATAAGATATTAATACCATTAGGTTAAACCAACTATCCTTGGTGGACTTATAATTGATTTTGGTGACAAGACTATTGATCTTTCCGTTTCTTCTAAGATTAACAAGCTTACTAAAGCTTTAACTGGTAATACAATATAATATAATTTATTTAAATTAACTTTATTTGTAGATGCCATTTAAACAGTTTAATTGAATAAATAAATGGATTTATTAAGTAATCGAAATAGTAATAATTTGTTAATTAATAATGTTATATTGACTATAGTTTGACTTTTTGTTTAACAAATTTAATAGTAAGATTACTTGAAGTAATGTTCCATGTATATTATAAAAAGCAGTTATTGTCTTAGTTATGATTTAAAAGTATTTGAAATTAAGGATATTTAGTTCAAAAATTGTTTATTTAAATAAAATTGCTTTCGTCACAGAAATCAGAAAGAATATAATATAAAAAAGTAACAAATTAGCTAAAAAATATACACAAGTCCTACTGTAAAAATTCTAAATATTGATCATTATCTATAGATATACATTACTTTAGAATACTAAGGAACACTCACATAACAACTGCCCATTAACACTTATTTAAAAAAATCGAATCAAATTTTCCAAAAGGAAAGAAGCCAACTCAAATAATTTACTTGACTTCCCATACCCATCTTCATATTCCATATTCCCGATAGGCGAGATAAGAAAATCGGCCTTAGGGTATAAAAAATAAGCAATAGAATAACTAAAATTATCGTTAATATTTACAACAATGTAAAAAGCATTTACATACCGATGAGTATTCAACTTAGACACAGGCGGCAAAATAACTCTATGTTTTGTAGAACAGAGTTTGCCTTCTGTCCAAACAGAAAGTAAGTCAGCTATATTAACAATAATATATCCATTTCTATATGGCATGTTAATCCACTCTGAACTAGTTTTATCTTTTAATGCTTGTAAACCATGGTTGTCTTCTCCATCTTCCGCTTTATCTTGGAAAAGTAATGTAAGTGTACCACAATCTGAATGACTAACTATTAATAATTACAAGCTATTATTTAACTAATTTTACCTTCCAGCTCTAGTAACCCTTTTTAAATTTACATCTTTAGACAAAGGAGGATAATGTAGAGCACGTATAATACTACACGATTTATCTTCAAACTCATGTGCTTTATAAAAGAAGTGTTTATCTAGATCCAAGGCAAGGGCTATTTCACTTAGTATAGCTTGCGAGATTTTGTTACATTTCTATTTAGATATAAGCAACTAGTATAACGTTAATTTTAAATTCATACCTTTGTAAAATTATCTAAAAATGGTTTATTTTTTTCAAATATTTCTGGCAAACTTTGATTAAAATGGTTGAAATTTGAAGGTAGATTAAACGCTTCTTTATAGTCAAATTCGTACTCTTTTGATAGTCTAAAAATTAAATATAGTTATTATTTAGATTTATCTAGTTTACCTTTCCTGACCTAATTTACAATAGCCAAAATTTTCTTCAAGTAAATGCCATTGCTTTACTTCTTCTTTTTGAGAGAAATAACTTTTCATCTATGGTTGATTTAATATAAACTCATTTAATAATATTGAATTACAATCTTGAACATCTTTTTAATTTCGTCATCGGTTATCTTCTCATTTTTAACATAAAAAAAACCTTTTTATTATTAATTTCATATTTCAATAATTGAATTAGAATACCAAAAGCTCTTATAGCTTTTAAAATCTCTTGCTTTTTATCTTGATAAACTTCATCTTCTTTATTCAATCCACCATTTGATAAACCATTACTTAAATCTAATATAAGCATTTAGTAAGTTAAAAATTGAGCTTAAATTTCAATGTGGCTTTTTTAAATAGACATTAAGTTCGTAGTCATTTTTTAAGTAAGAAAAATGCAAATTTTTTGTTGTTTTGGGCTAGTAGTTAAGCTTGAAGAAGCGGAGGATCTGCCCAAATTACTGCAATTTTTTGATTGTGCATAAATTTATTAGTGATTTGGCCAAATTCCCCACTCTTCCAAGCTTCCTCACTAACTCAAAAGCACGTTAAACGTATTTAAACTAAGTAGCCTTTTTTAAAAGAATATCACTACCATATAAATACTAAATAATAACAATATGTACATATTATTTAGTTTACAATATGGTTAAATTTAATTCCAAGGCGCAACTTTTTTCCGATTCTGATTTGTTATAAAAAAGGCTAATTAAACAGCATTAAGGAAATAAGAGCTGTTTTTTTCTATTGAAGAAATCAACTAAAATATTTTAAAAATTTAAATTACTCAGAAAATAACGAGTAATAAAAAAGTACTTCAAATTGTTTTCTCTTTTTTCAATTAGCCTTCTAATGCTGCTAGTTTAAACCTTAATAAAAACTGAAAAAAATACATGATTCCCTATCATATCGATTTTTGATAAAGAAAATGAATAAAAGTACAGAACTGTAATATCACATCTTTCAAAATAATTATAGTTCTAGGCAAAAAAATATACTGTTGCAACCAATGACTTTAGCATTTTTTATGACCAGAAAATTGAACCCATTTTGGGAAAGCCTAATATTTTGTTCAATGTAGATTTTGAACCCATCTATAGATTTATGGATTCTAATTCTATAACTAAAGTTTGTTTAAAAATTACTAATAAACAAAAAAGAATGTCAAGGTTATTTAAAGTTTACCTAAGTTATTAATGGCACTTTACAATGATAAAAAAACTTCTTTTGCAATTTTTCCATTACCCGCTATTACTTTCATAATTCCATAAAAGCATCATGAGACAATCATGTATCTTTGACATAAAGAATAACTATTATACAAATGTCGCCAGCAATGTCCCTCATAATCTAAGGAACTTAAATAAACTTAAAATTACTACATTTAGTAAACTTTAATTTATAAAAAATAACATGTATTTTGCGACAGTCCTTATTACTAATAATAGTTTTTTATAAAATCCTTGAAAGTGTGCCAAGCTCACAAGTGACTAATAGAGTTAAAACACGCAGACAAGTAATAAAAGTAAACAAAAACTTTTCAATAATTTGATTATATTAAATTAATTATTCCAATATCAACTTATAGCTGACTAAACAACTTTTAATAGTTTGAGGTATTTTAACTATCCTATCTGATGTAAATGCCAACTATTTTATAGCATTCTATAAATATATCATAATTTATTTATAATTTTGTTATTCAATGAGAGTATGGCAATTCGTTAATGTGATTAGGCTCTCAAAGCTATTGTTACAAAAAAGTAAGTAACAATAGTAAAATTGCCAGAACAGATATAAAAAAAACCAATAACTCAAATTATAAATTAACCATTTTAAATAAAGGGGATTCGAAAAAGAACAAAAAGATATCATCAAAATTATAAGTTATTAAAATTAGAGCATATTATATTAAAACAAAAAATGAAAGCGTGATAAAGACATCAAAAAAGAAATCAAAGCCCAGCTATTAAACTTAACCCATTCTCAAATGGAATTAAAAAATTGAATCTCTTGGATCCCAATAAAATGATTAAAATTGAAGCTTAAGCTTCTATAAAAAATTGCAAAACAAGTTGAATTCCTTAAAAAAATACTTAAAAAGTCCCCACTTTTAGTTGGTCAAATGAACATTCGAAGTAACCTCAGTGCGGTTTTGCATTCGAAGCGCTTTAAGTTGACGCGAATACTTTAGCCCACATGCGTTGCATAATCTAAATAAAAATTTAATACTTGTCATTCAAAAACTATTATTACTTACGTTTTTTGGCCTCTAGGCCCACGGCGCCATTCTGGGGAGCTAGTGGTATGACAAGAAAGACATTGACGAACAGGACTTGTAAGCAATGGTGATATCAAAGCTGGGTCAGCACCATTGTGAATGTGTACTTGGTTGGGATTAATATGTGACATTGAATTCTTTTTGGACCCATTTGAACCATCAGTGTACATACTGTGAGGTGATGACAAGGGAGCTTGATTTGATCCTCCAGATGCTACTAAATGATTAAAGCTCGGTAAAGAGGTTACAGTTGGATTTTCGGGATGAGACATTGATTGTGTCATATAAGATATAGGTGGAAGAGTAGGCTTTTCTAATGAAGCTTCAGAATTTCTATTAGATTTATTATTGTTTCGCCCTTTAAGCGGTAATAAATTCATATTGATGTGGGGTAAAGAGGGCAAGAAGGAAAATAACTTACTGCTCCCCTTTACGCTGGTAGAAGTACTTCTAGGTCTATTGCTCTAGCAGAAAATCAGATCAATTAAATATAAATGAAAGTAACTTACATGATAGATCATAGATTCGTTAGAAACGGATTTTTTTGGAATCAAGTCATCACCTGAATCTACTGGAAGCAGAGTGGTTGACCTGACACGATGAAGAGTTTGAGGGGAATCATTTTGATGTAATGTTTGGCCATAATGTTTACTTACATTCAAACTAGTTCGTTGAGGCTGTTGATAAAAACCATTACCATTATTCTGCATATCCATCAATACTGGTGCTGACATTTTTTTATGTATCTCATATTCATTATTCTAAATAAAAGAGTTAGTAAAACTGTATCAAAAGTTTAATTAATATTACCAATTCATGTCCACGAGAGAACGATAGACTACGAGAATTGTTAAGTGAATTTGGTGCCGGTTGTGCTTGATAATTGATAGCAGATACTGTTTGGGAGCAAGCAATAGCGATATTACCAATGCAATAAATTACTTGTTCAAGACGATCTCCAGTATAATTTTCTACTTGTGAAAGGAATGAAATACGGCGATGCAACTGGTAAGTTTGAAGAAATTCATTAAACCCTTTGTATAACCTTTCAGAGTCAATTCGATGCAATAACAGGTCTAGTCCTTCAGTTGGTACAGCTTGGTTTGCATTTTGAATTAAATTGGAGAAACTGTTTTTTGGCCAAGCTAAAATGACACGTGGGGTGTAGGTATCATAAACAAGGAAGGATCTAGTTGGAGTAATAGTGTGATCCCTATAAGTTGGACTATTTGGGATAGATTGACCAGAAAAAGGATTTAAGGATAAATTGCTTAAATTTGAAAGTTCAAAATTATCTAAACAATGACGGACAAATTCAATTTCCTATAAAAATTAGACAAAATAAAAACAAGAAACAAAATCTTTTACTGAATGGTCATAGTTATGGAAGCAATCAACCTTAGAATTGGCCATTTTCTTATTTAAAAAGTCTTCATCAATATGAAACATTGCCATAGTTACTTGAGAAGTAATAGCTTGTATCATCAATGTGTAGGTAGAATAAGGAAGGTTTAAAGCAGCTAAGGAAGACGGTGGACGTTGATATTGATAAGGAGCTGAATCTTGGATAGTTGCAAAGTTGTAGGCAGAACATCTGAAATAGAATTAGAAAATATATAATAGTCACAAAATAAAAGTACCTTATTGCGGCACCATTAAAGCTAGAAGAAATCTTAAATACGTTAAGATCCTTCCTCATCCTTGGCACTTCAGTTGGCAATACTATACCATATAGCTGAGATCCAATAAAATTTACACCTAAAACTGGTTCTAGCCTTCGTACATTATTTGATATATAAATGAAGCTGAAATCTTCAGAAGATAGCAAAGCCCAAAAGCAAGAATGCGTTGCAGTCATTTGAAAGAAACTTAACTAAATAAATAGAGTATAAGAGTTTAATTCTATTATTAAATAAAGCTAAGCTATAATACTACTTTATTAAATAAACAAAAAAGCTATTTTAGTTAAATCAAAAAATGAATAGATAAAGTTTGATTTTATTTTCATCAATTTTAATTTGTTTAACTGTAAAATTAAAAATAGAAATTATTTTCATAGCACCAACCTTAGGTCTGTAAAGGCAATTCATTATTAGTCTTCTCCAATAAAACTGTGCGCTACGTTCATCTAATGAAATCATTCTTCTATTTAGAAAAAAAATATACGAACCCATGCATATTAAAAGCAGCGTGAAATCATTTCATTTGTTGCAAAACTCCCTTGACAACATTTACTAGAAATAATTAATTAGTTTGAATTATATAAATTTCGATTGCCTTTATTATCCAATGCCATTAATTTATAGTTACAGCATTGATTTATATGTTAAAACTATATAACACTGAGTTAGAAGTAGCCAAGATAGATGTATATTATTATCATTATGAGTAAATTTAGAATATTTTCTAACATGAATTGTTTAAAATAAAGATTTGTGATGTGCTTATTCGATCTAATAATAAGCCAGAATAAATTATTACCTTTTAGTCATTTATTTGCTATGGGAATTTAATATGTTTGAAATGCTATTACCAATACCAATTAAACCATTTGTTTTGTTTGGACTATTTTTAAATTAAAAACACAGCCACAGTTCAGAATTATGATGTTTCTGATAGTAAACAATAAAATAAAAATACAAGTAGTTGTATACTTAATTAAAATTGATTCCTGTTTTTATCTGATACTATAAAGTAGAATTTGTAATTATCAATATATGAAAACTGATCACCATGTGATCAAAGCAATAAGATTTTGTTACTTTTTACTAAGGAAAATTCGAAAGTTGTATTTTAGAGAGTATCTAAAAATGTTAAATTATTTTTAAAACTTAATTTGTAAAATAAAATTAAGCTATAGTTGAAATATAGTTTTTTACTGTATTTTTATGTACATGTTATTTTGAAACAAAGGCTTGACATGTTATATATATAATATTCAAAATATACAAGTAATTTAGACTTATTATTAGAAATTATATAAAAGGTTGAGATAACTAAAGAATATTAAAATTATTGAATATGGGGATGTATTTTTTTGTTCAAGAATTTTACTAACAACCTTTCTACTCAAATAGCGCTTAAAAAATGGAAAAAGTAATGAAACCAAAAAAAACATATTTATATATTATTTCTTAAGTTCTACAAAAAACTTTTCAATACAAGTACAATCTACCATCATAAAATAAGTTGTTGGTGAAGCTTTAAATTTTCATACTATTATTGTGTAATCTATAATTATTTACAATCTCAGTCATTTTTGGCAAAATGTTCAATAAAATTATTATATAGTCCATATATATGCTTATATGTTTGATAAATAGTTTGAAAAAATTATTTAGGCTTTTTTTACAGTATTAATATAATTTTTTACCAATATGTTCTAAAGAGATACAATTTGAATAAAAGTTCCTAACTTTAAAGAATATTATTGCTAAGCTTTTAACTATTTTAGTGAATTGGGATTTTCTCAAATTCAAATTATTTTTTCATTTTTAGTGAACTTGTTTGAATATACTGAATGAGTGTTAAGCTTTGCAGCTTATAGCTAAATCAATTGAAGTTTTTTTTGTATAAATACCATGTTTCCTTTAGCCGATACTTATACTTTATGTTCAATGTTATAAATATTGAAAAAATAACTTGAATTATAAGTAAAGAAATTATCTAATCTATTAAATTAATAAATCGACCTTTTAGGGAAATTATATACTAGTTTAATAATAAACATATAATAAAGTATTAAAATTAAAATAAACAAAGCTCTATTACATAATGCTAAATCAAATTCTTTAAAGATGTAAAACTTACCATATGTGAAAGTCATATTTATCTTTAAATATAGAAAGGTAGACATTTTATTTATATTTAAGCGTTTTATTTTGTGCTATTGTTATTGATCTAATTTGATTTTTTATTATTTAACTTAAAGATCGTTTTTCTATTTCTAAATATGGGGGTGTCCAAATTGGTTTCATTTTTTTTATCAAAAAACAAGTATCCGAACACAGTTTTAAATTATTTATTGTAATTTATATTATAAGTTAATGGAATTTCTATTAAGTTTAACACAAATTTCCGGATTAGCAAGGCTTTTACTAATATAGCCTATACATGGGGGTGTATTTTTATGTTTAAGAATTTTGCTAATAATTTTTCTGCTCAAATAGCGCTTAAAAGATAGAAAAAGTGATGAAGCCAAAAAAAACACCCCCATATCGATATTAATTGAAGTTGTAGTATGTAAATAAATCCATGTTCTTATAAAACTTCATCGAAAAATATTTATTATTGACTGCTTTATAGCCAACATTGCAGATTTACTATCAAATAAATGAATAATTTTAATGTTATAATTACATTATTAATATATTGCTAAGCTAATAAATACCTGCATGGGAGGAAGTGGTTAGCCCCAAAACTATAATTAACCATCCCTATGTAACACAAGCAGTGTAACAATAGTTTTTACTTATTATTACAACTACATGCTCTTTGACTATTTACTAACTTAGCTATTAATAACTTAAGTAGTATTAATATTTATTAATTGATTCCTATTATTTAATAAACTATTTAGTAAATGGGGGTGTTTTTTCGGTTTCATTACTTTTTCCATTTTTTAAGCGCTATTTTGAGCAGAAAGATTGTTAGTAAAATCCTTGAACAAAAAAATACATCCCCAAATATGCTTTTCAAATTTTCAATTATTTTTGTAAATAAGCTAAGGTTAATCTTTAATTTTTTTATTTTCTATAGACTTTATAACTTTAATTGTAACTATATCTCTTTTTTTATCTATCAGATACTGGATAATAACATAGTTTATTATTGTATTTTATTTAAATAACTTTTTTTTAATTATATACTGGGCACATGTATTATATAGGGGTGTATTTTTGTTTAAAATTTTACTAACGATCTTTCCGCTCAAATAGCGCTTAAAAGATAGAAAAAGTAATGAAACCAAAAAAAACATCCCCATATATATATGTTTTTTTACTACATTTTTAAAATTACTTGGTATATATTTAAAAAATATTGATCTAGCTACCGTTTTATTTTTTAAATTATTAAAATGTTTACTATATATCATTTTTTTACTTTTATTTATTATATATATTATTTAATAAATTTTTGTGAAATATTGCTTTACTAGCTCTCGATTTGATTATAACACAACAACCACTTATGTTACTGTGTTCTCAAGTTCAAGCACAATCAAGTCAGAGCCCCTTATTTTGATTTACTGCGAGAGTTTCTAACTTCATATTACAAAGAATATAATCCTCTCGTTTTGATATCCATACTTGTTGGAGTATAAAAAAGATTCTTCAACATGATAACTCGAGGCTTTTTAACTGAATTACTCCCTGATGTTGTACCATTAATAAAGCCACTAAGTCTTTCTGACGATATCTTACGTAGATTTTACAGTAGTATTTTCTATTCTATTTGTTTTACATAATTCATAACCTATTACACACTATTCCTACTAATTTAAGTCTATCTTAGTTATATAAACTAAGACCGTTCGACTCAAGACAAGTTAATCAAGCAAGAACTGCTTTTAACTCCTACCACTGAGTACCAACTTTCACATTTTTATTATTTTTATTATTTTTATCATTTTTATCAAATCTTGATAAAATAATCGAATCATTAAATAAATATTATATAACAATTTTAGTTTGTTTATTTTTAATTTTTTTTACATTTTTAATAATAAGTCATAATATTAATACTTTATTGTTATTTTTGAATAATTATTTAATTTCTATTTGTACTATATCCAAAACTTTTACATTTATCAAAAAAATATACTAAAGCTATAGTTGATAATAATAATATTTATTAGTTTCTATTCCCTATTTCCCTTTAGAGCATTAATTTTATACATTGCTTAATTAAGTTTATTATTACTAATAGTAAAATTTAATAATTTTTTTAAATTACAAAATGCTATAAACTTTGGGTTATTATAAATAATTGCCAAAACTAATGTAAATAAATTACAACGTTTATATAGTATGCTTTTCCTTATTATATTATAATTTCTAAAATTTTTATTTTAAAGTTTGGTTATAAAAGCCTAAATTTTGTTTTTATCTTAATAAAAAGCAAAGTTAAATGACTATATATTTATATATTATATATCTATTAAACATTTAATAAGAACAATTGTTAGTAAAATTAAATAAAAAAAATATATCGTTATATTTACAACTATTATTCTTTTGACAATAAAAGTTAAATCAATATTTGGCCCATTTGTCACTAAATCCGATAGCCTTTTCTTCCGGAGCTTCGAAAAGTTACTATCCTCCTATAAAAAATATAACGCATGTGAAAGTTGGTACTCAGTGGTAGGAGTTAAAAGCAGTTCTTGCTTGATTAACTTGTCTTGAGTCGAACGGTCTTAGTTTATATAACTAAGATAGACTTAAATTAGTAGGAATAGTGTGTAATAGGTTATGAATTATGTAAAACAAATAGAATAGAAAATACTACTGTAAAATCTACGTAAGATATCGTCAGAAAGACTTAGTGGCTTTATTAATGGTACAACATCAGGGAGTAATTCAGTTAAAAAGCCTCGAGTTATCATGTTGAAGAATCTTTTTTATACTCCAACAAGTATGGATATCAAAACGAGAGGATTATATTCTTTGTAATATGAAGTTAGAAACTCTCGCAGTAAATCAAAACAAGGAACTCTGGATTGATTATACCACATGGACCACGGTCAAATTAATTACAAGACTATAACTAGTTTTGTAAACAAGTTAAATGATTATTATGTTATAACTAATCCGAGAGCTGATAAACCAATATTTCACATGCATCTGATCAATATAAATTTTAAATAAGTTTATAGCGTACACCCCTGATAAAAACAAATATATTTATTTTTACATAAATCTGCTTTATCTGCCAACCCCTTTTATCAGCTTTTCGTTAGCTAAAACCTTAACTCTAAACCTTTAGCAATTTACAAAAATTTAATCATATAGCCTTTACTCTAATAAACGTCATTGGAAAGTTTAAACCCATTGAAACCAAATGGTACTATTATTTATCACTGGACTTATGGTATTTATATAGACTTACTTTTTGTGCCTCAGTGTTAAACTTGTGATGCTATTTCTTTCTGTCTTTTGCCTTTTTTACTTCTAAATCACACAGCTGCTTTTTCTGCCATTATCTGCTTACTTACTAAGGTATCCCCTTAAGAAATATCTTCTATCCCTTCCATGGGGTTATGAAACTTGGATAAAGGGTTTGTCTTATGTACAATTTATTCCACTGGCAGTTTCATTACTCCCATTCAATCGCAACGCACTTTCCATTCTATGAAAGCCATATCGAGAGTAAAAACAAAATGAATCTTATTTTGCTTCTCTACATCTACCAAAGATCTTAAAAGGCTAGATCCTCTTCCGAAACTTCTAGAAAAGCCCCATTAAATGACGTGGTCCTTAAAGCTAATTAGCCTTAGCATTTAGTATGTTATTTTAATTAACAAGACAATTGGAGCTAATCCCTTTCAAAAAAAATAATAAAAATTAATTCAATTGAATATATTTGTAAGCCATAAATTAAAAATCATTTTAGAAAATGAATTGTTTTATATTAATATTATAAATTATATTGTACATCACTTCAAATTCCAATATAAATATTTTTTACCAGGAAAAGGTAGACATTTGTTCAACTCCCAATGGCAATAACCTACCCATTTTATTATGACTTTAATGAACGTGATTCTAGAAACAGTTATAAAGTCAAGCCGGGATTACTTAAAGTATTTCATTAATCCATCGCTTCTTTCCTGCTTCAATTACAGTCCTTTTAAAAATCTTAACAAAAGTCACTCCTTTACTCTATACTCTTTCTTTTGATTTATTAGGACAGGTTGCAGTTAAATGTCCTAATTTTCTAATTTTTGCTTAGTTTTTTTGAATATAGTGCATATTTTTACAAATGTATAAAGCCAAAGCATTAAACAATTTTAAGCAAAAAATCACAAAACTTAACAAAATACTAGAATTTATAGCTTTTTAAGTTTTTTGCTTCTAGTTATCTGAAGCTTCATTGTTGATAAATATGTAAAAATGTGTAATAACTACAAAAAAACATAGCTCTTAATTTCAAAAATAGTTGAAAAGAAATCAGAAACAGAAGACATCCAACTGCAAACTGTTCTAGGCTTTTCCAAAAGTTTCTTCTATTTTGGATAAAACAAAATTATTTATGTAAATTATTTACTGATGCAAATTATACTCCTACTATAAAAGATTTGTCCAAAATCATGGAAACTTGCGGAAAGACCTAACAAAATAATTTCTAATTTTACAAAACTAGTTAGGGTTCAAAGTTCACATCCTTGATAACGCTAGAAAGGAACTTATTGGTTAAAGAGAGTTTTTTTTTTTGAAATCTTGAATCTTTCTGGGCAAGCGTTTTATTTATCAAGCTAATCAATTTGAATAGGTTTAGTGGTCAATTAGTACAAGCATTTTTCGCAACAGAATTTTTTCAAGGGCGCTGTTGCTATAACAGAATTGTTGAAATTATTAATATTAAAATATATTTTTAATGTTCTATATTAAAGTTCCTCAGTGCTTTTATATTCTTAAATAAATTATACCTTTCATTATAGATATAGAGTTGAAAAAAATCAAATTATGCTGGACATAAATAAAAAAAGATAATTTATAGCTGTTAAATTTTTTTTAAATGTTTAGTATTCGACCTCATGGTGCTTTTTTAAACGTTTGATATAACGACTCCACAATAGAGGATGTAATTTAACCTTTATTTAGTATAATAGCAAAAATTAAAGTATAACTAAAAATAAACGAATTTGAGATTCGAGTAGACCCTTCATTTATTAAACATCGTAAAAATTCTCCAACTTAACAATTGAGTCCGATCCCATCAATTATTCTTAAAATAGAGCCTGGTTAGAAGCTTGATTGGTCTTTAATTCAATTAATCTATTTTGATTTTATCTTCAACTAAAAAATATTCTAGTTGATACATGCTATTAGAAACCTTTAAAATTCTAGCATTATTATATATGTTATTGGATTTTTCTTGAATAACCTCTGCCTTTGGATGAACTTCATACGTAAAGTAGTTTTGTTTAAACATTTTTAAATTTTAATGAAAAATATGATTTTAAAGGAAGGTTTTAAAAGTTTGATACAGTAAAATTAGAATAACAAATTCTTATAAAAAGGATGATTATAAGCCTTTGTTATATAAATAGGCATTTTTAATTTTTTCGAATTTTTTTAAAAGATTTAATTTTATAACCTGTTTATTTAAATGGATAAAAACGATCCTCTCTTTTCAACTAACTACCTTATCATAGCTTTGGCATTCGCAGCAGTCTTTCTAAACACCTTCTTAATCTATTTCTGTTTTAAAGTCAAGCCATTGGCAAGAGATTTAAAATTGATCATAGCAGTAGCCTCAGTAGAGCTTTGTGCACCCTTAGTGACTTCCATTGATTATCTATATTATTTTATACATGGCGTAAAGTTGATTGATATCAACTTGGGTTGTCAAATCCTTGGATTTGTTATAGGAGCAGCTTATTATTATGAGATTCAAATCAATGTATTTTTAGCCTTGGAAAGGTTATGTAAAATCTCCGAAATTAAATTGCCAAGGTATGTGTATTTACCGATACATTTAAACGGGTTCATTTTTATTGGATTATCAATCTACTGCGTATCCCAACGTTTAATGGTACCATCTGCTACTGAGTTAATATGCATGTATCCTGTAGTTGATTCAGCCATTGGAGCAACCACATATTATTATTCAATCTTTAGCTTCTTTTTTGGGATAATAATAATAACTTATTGTTATTATAAATTAGCTAGAAATATAACGAGTATGCAAAAATTTGTTGAAATTGAAATGAGTTGTAATTCAAATCAATCTATAAGTGATAAAAACACCAAGTATAATATAGTTTTTCTTAAATTATATACAATCTTGGCCATCTATACCACCTGTATGTTTGGTTCTTTTTTATTTCACTTATTAGAAAGCATTTTTCATTATATTTATGGTAAAGTAAATCCAATTATTCTTGTTATGAATCAACTTGCAGAAATTATGTTTCTAATCGGTATTCTTGCAAACTCAAGTTTCTTTTTAATATTACATACAGGTATTTCAAACGAAGTGAAGAAGTTTTTTATCAATATTAAATGTTGGTAGTTAGATAGAAAGTTATTTGAATTTGTTGTTTTATTTCAATTAATAAAAAATGGATTTATCGTACTATTTTATATTATTTTTAATAATAATTTATAACTTTTATTAGTAATAACTTAAACTACAAGTTTAAGCATACATTTAATTGCGGATTTATCATTTTTATATCTTGATTTATGTTTGCTATGGGGTAATATCCTTTTCCCGAGGTTCTCTTTTAAAAGACATTCCTCAAAACAAAAATCAATAGCTCAATTATAAAAAACAGAAAGAAAAGGACACGAACAAATGGCTAAAAATCAGCTTGATTTACCATAGCATAACCTGTTCTAAACATGATTTTAAAGGTTTAGTTAAAACGTCATGTCAGTTCTAATATTTACACAAAGCTTTGTCCATACTTAACCCATATAGAAGTATCAAAAATAGTTTGTATTTTCTGCTTAAAGATATTTTTTATATTAAGATTTAAACAATACTTTAAAAATGATGAATGTGATCAATGCTGAATATTCAGTTATTTGGTCTAATAAGTTTTTTAAACCTCTTCAATCTTTATTTAAAATATGAGGGTGTTTTTCTTGATTTCATCACTTTTTCCATTTTTTAAGCGCTATTGAGTGAAAAAAATGCTAGCAGATTTCTCAAACAAAAAAAGACACCTCCATACATAATTTTAGTTTTATACTACCTTCTGTCCCTAACTAAATATATATTTTGCTTTTTAGGCTAACCAAAAATTTGTCTCGTTTTTTCTAAAAATTTTTGAAAGGGGCAAGCCTCCACAAGTGCTTTATTATAAACATTTAAACAAATATATATATGGTAGCAGGTCATTTGGAAAGAATTTTGCATCCAACTTTGCTCCTAGACAGTCTATCAATTATATGGGAAAAGCCGGTTTACCACTTAATTCTCCATTCAATTATTAAAAAAGAAGTTGAAAGATGGAAAAGTATAAGATCAAAAGCTAATTTTGCATGCAATCTGTATATAGTCCTAAGGACTGAAGAGCAGAAATTAGCTATAGATTTCAAACCAAGAGGGAAGTTGAGCCTAAAATATTGTTAGTATTTAATATTTCTAGGTGAGGTTCATAATGTATCTCCTCAATACAATAGTATCATAAAGATAAACAAAAATATGTCTCGTTTAAAACAAAATTTGTTTTAAAAAAATATAATTATATTGCTAGATATATGAAAGTTCAATAAGATAGCACTTTCCTTCTAATAGTAAATGTAAAACTGATAGCTTGTTGTTTAATAGTTTGCATTTATAATATCAAACTTTTTATATATACGAATCTATTTTTTTTTAAAATATGTGGATATATTTTTTTGTTTAAGAATTTTATTAACAATCTTTCTGCTCAAATAGCGCTTAAAAAATGGAAAAAGTGATGAAATCAAAAAAAAACATCCCCATATAATTTTATAAACAGGACAAATTTGAAATTAGTATAAAAAGTAAACCAATCACTTATCTAAGGACAGAAGTAGTAGTATTTTTAATACTTGGTACTTTAAACTATTCTAAATTTAACGTTTTAACTTTAAGTTGCATAAAAAGTATAAAAAAATATCAAATAGAAAACATTTGTATTTATTAGTATAAGATACAATAGTAGTAAAAAAAGACAGTAAATCTAATCTAAAAAACAATTTTATAACAATATGTAGTAATACTTGTCATTTCAGTGTTTTGTCCACTTTTAAAAGTTTAGAAATTATAAAATATTTTTAGTTGAACTCATACAAAAGTACCCTTTATTTACCTTAACATCTAGGCATATATTTTTTTAATTAAGCAACTAATTCTCCATTTTTTAATCTTGAAAAATGAACAAATATCCAAAAGGAAGAATAAATCTGATACATCAAAGTGTTTATAGTGAGTATTTGAAGAATAATACACTGTTCAAGCTTACGCTTTTAATCATATAAATAGACTACTATTTTTTGTATTTATTCATTAGCTATCTATTATTATATTAACTTACTTCTTAAAAAGTGCTTTAAGATAAAAGAATAGCCATGTAATTTTTTATCATAATCGCATGATTCAATACGGAGGTTGAAAAAGAGTGTATTAAAAAGTTTGGCTGACAACTTTATCGGGGTATGAATAAACTAATATTAATACTACACAATTACATTTGATAGTATTAAAAATAGATAAGTAAAATTGCCAAGTATTTGTTTTTATTTTATTAAAACATGACTATAGTCATCATCTTTTACTTTCTTTTTTACTAAGATTTTAAATTTAGAATTTAACTCACACTTAATCTAAATATAACTTTTAAATTAACCACATTATTACCTCATTTCAAATTTAAACCAATAAAAGTTATGGATCTTTTTGCGAAATGTAATTAAAAGTAAAATAATTAAAACAAAAAACTAAAATTATTAGGGCACTTTTAAAAGTAAAAGCGGGAAAACTCGAACATTATAGACAATTAATTGTTTATAATTTTTTGATAAAGGCCGCCCTCGTTTTTAATTAGAAATCGGAAAAGCTGCATAATTTGATAAGAAAAAAAGCGGTGAATAAACGAAAAATATCCAATCGAAATCCAACTATCTCAATTAATGCAGATAGATTGGTCCTAAAAAAAACTCGTTGCAATTTTAAAATTTTAAATAATTAATAATCTAATAAATAGATACTTGGTAATAACAGTAACAAAAATTAATTTATGCTAATTTATTGCTTGTACAGGTGTAATAAATAAAGTATTTACAAAGGGGGAAGGGGAATAATAAAAGGGATAGAATTCTATATCTTTAAAAGATTTGGCTTGGAAGCTTGATTTAAAAAGCTTACTAAGGGGCTTGATTTAGCTATTGTTACAATACTTGTAGTGTCGTAATTGATTAAATTATATGACTTATCTTTTAGATCCGATAAACTTTTTCTTCTAATATTTACATCATTTATATCTAAACATAACTCGGATTTAACGTCTTTCTTTAACATTTTATATAGCAATGGCTCTTGTTTTACTAAATACTCAGTCATCAACATAGTGGCTGGAACATCTCCTCTAGCTAAAGCAATGGAAAGTGGGGTTGAACCATATTTATCCAAAACATGAACCAATGCTCCATTCTCTAGCAAAAGTTTGATCATTTCTAAATTACCATTAGCTACAGCGTAGTGTAAAGCAGTGCAGCCAACTTCTTGTTTATTCCTAGATAAAGATAATGACCCAGAATATCTTCTAGGTTTTCTTCTTCCATTAACATCGCATCCTTTTTCTATGAGATATTTCACTATATGGAGTTGACCATGACATGCGGCTATATGTATTGGTAATAAACCATTTAATACTGAATCTATAGGTTGACCGTTATCTAATGCAAATTTAACAAGACCTATGTTTCCAGATGCAGCAGCGGAGTGTAAACCTAAGTTGACTTTACTGGTCGATTTAAACGGGAAATTCAATTTATTCATATTTAAAAGATATCAATTCAACTCAGATATTAAATTGATATTAAATTTTAATTTACAGTTAAACTATGTCAACAAAAAATTTTGTTTCAAAAAATTCAATTAAACTTTAAAATGGAAAGTTTTTGCTTTTATATCTTTTTTTTAGTTGCTTATTTATTCTTTGCAAAGTTCACCACTGTAATTTTTGTTCTTTAAGCAACTAATTTATTACGTTATAGTAAGTGTAGTTTGTAATTTTGGTTATTGATTTTATTGGTTGATCTCTCTTAGGTTACTTAGGAATCTAGGATTTAGCCATTATAAATTTAAATGTTTGCTACCATAATCTAATAACTACTCTTAGTCATTAAATTTGAATGTTTATCATCGTCCTCTCAATTACCTTTTATTTGGTAACTGATTGATTTGTCCGACAACTTCATTCATTTCAACCAATCAATTGGGTTATATTGAAAATAGCTTAAGTCTTGGTATTAAACTTTGCTATAACTAACTTAATAGATTAACAACCTAATTACTGTTTTTAAGCTATTAAACTATTATTGTTACCATTATATTAATATAATATAGTATTTAAAAGTAAGCATATAGATTATATGATATGATTTCATTCTCCTTTTAATCAGCAAATAAAATATTAGAAATAAAAACCATATGTATTTAAACCCTTCTTTAATATGAAGCATCTGATGAATATTAGGATAAATAATGACGATTATCTTAAAATTTATATTTTATAAAGTAACCAACTATTGAATTTTATTTTTATTTTTAAAGCAAATAATTAGTTTAAAAAAATTAAAATTCATTTACTATTTTTTATTAATAAACTGAAACATGACATCACCCTGATAATGAAAGTGGAATATAGCCTAATCTTATTTCAAATATATCATTAATAAAAATAAATATAAAAATAAATATATAAATATAAAAATAAATATAAAAATAAATACAATATAAAATAAAACCAAAATTTTTGAAGTTCCTTAAAATGAACAATAAATTACATGAAAAATAATTAATTATATTAATTAATTTTATAGTTGCTTTAATATATTTATTAATTAATTAATAAAATGTTATTAATTGAATTTTCTTTATTAGGATAAATTTATAATGACTTTTTATTCCATTTATTTATTAGAGCTATTAATAAATTTTGGTTTTAAGCTGTATTAATTATGGAATTAACATTATTCTACTTAGGTAAGAGATTAATTAGTTCTGATATATAAGTTAGCTTACTATTGAAGATAAAGCTAGGTTAAACTGCATTAGCATGTATAACATCAACATTTTATATTTAGTACTGCTTATGATTTATAATTAGTTTACAACTATTAAAGGTATGATATAACTTATATGAGGATGTTTTTTTGGCTTCATTACTTTTTTCATCTTTTAAGCGCCATTCATTGAGTTGAAAATTTGTCAGTAAAATTCTTAAACACAAAAATATAACTCCATATGGTCGTTGATTATCTAATCAGAGATTTATGTTTTTAAATTAATTTATTATTCAAATGAGTTCCCTAAATTAGTATTCAAGTTCCAACAACTTGAATATTAATTTATGATACAAGATAAATAGTAGTTCAGTTAAATCTGAGTTAAAAAATATTTTCTTATAAAGTAATAACATTTTTAGAGCATAATAGCTATTAGCTATACTTTAAAAAAGGATAGTGATCTAATACGTATGATTTTATATCTAATATTAATGTTCAAATTTATAAAAAAATCTTTACATAATATAATATTAGCGAAAGCTTTTACATGTGTAAAATTATTAATACTCTAAAACTACAAATAATTTTGAAAACTTATAATATCTCGCTATAATTACTGTATAATTTACACTTTGTTTACTTATTAGAACTTTAGAATATTTATTTGTATCCTTGAAAGAGTTGGTAAATTTTCAAATAGATTATTAACAAAAATAGTTATGTTTAATTATGAAAAAGAGGACAGGGATCAGTATACCCCCGAATATTTAATAAAATTTAGTTTAGCCCTTGATTGATTAATAACTTACATAAGTGAGTTTAAGAACCCTGCTCTAATTTTAAATATTTTTTCCAGTTTAGTTTCGGTTTAATTTGAAAAAAATTCAAAATCAAGTGATAAGAAAACGACTTTGAATATAAACTAACCTATTTAACAAAATCAAACTAATATTAAAATTCATCTTTATTGTAACAGTAACAACTTAGTATACTATTTACTTTTTATAACTAAAATAATTCCAAATACTATAAAAATCATTATTGGGTTTCATTATAAATGATAATAATGGACCATTAAGCTTATATCTATTATTTTATTACATTTGAAATCACAGTAATTAAAATCATTTTCTACCTTTTGTTAATTTATTAGTTTATATATTATTCTTGTTTTTCAATGAATCAGTAATTATAAGAAATAGTATTAGATAATACATTTATTTATTTTAATCATGTTGACGCAAGTCAATGCGTTTATAATGTTTTAATACATAATTATTAGAAAATAACTTATACTAACATATTGATTTGAGTTATATAATTTAAATTTGATAAGAGAATTAGGTTGAAAATGTGAAAAATAAGTTTAAGGATCTCACGACTATATATTTGTAAGTAACAAGACATGTATAATCTGGGATTAAAAACTACTTACAATTCAGAAAGGTTTTTAAAGCACCAATTGGAATTTAATTTTATATTGTTAATTCAATAAGATTTATTTTTTAAAAGAGTTTAGTAAAACTATTTTAATAGTTATAAAATGATAATTGAATTGAAATAAAAAATAATAGTAAATTAAATAAAGTTACTATTTTGATTTATTTATTAATCATAATATTAACTTCATATACTAAAGATACATGTCACTATTGTTATAAAATTAACAAGACTATAAAAGTATAATCTAAGTTATTACTGTCATTGCGTATAAAACTATTTTATTTCTAACTTTTAAAGCTTAGCTTTTTAGAAATTATTTTAAGTTGTATTATAATATCAAGTACCATAACTTAATCCGATATATACATGGAGATGTTTTTTTTGGCTTCATTATTTTTTCCCTTTTAAGAGCTATTTCAGCGGAAAGATTGTTAGTAAAATTCTTAAACAAAAAAATACTTCCCCACATATAAAAACAAAACCTATCCAATATTTAATTATTATCATTAATGTCAAACTTACTCAATATTTACTAATGTATTGATAATAAAGCTTAGTTAATAAATATTAATGTGTGACAAGATTTATTTTATCATGACTTAAAAATATTACCACACAGTTTGCTCATTTAATAAATTATTTATTTAGGTTAACTATAACTTGAAAAGTATAATAGATAGACAAACTAAAGTACTTTTTTCATAAATTTATACTAAGATGCCATCCAGACTCAATTTGTTATCTGATGTTATTTTAGAGGAGATAATAAATTTTTTAAGTACTGTATATATTTAAGTACTGTATATATTTAAGATTATAAATAAAGTAGTCAAATATAGCTTTATTTATTCACTTTATGGTAACTATGTGTAATTTAGATTTGACTAAAAGGGATTTATTAGATGAAACGGATTATTAATAAAACGTATAAATGTAGATTGTGTCACTATCGAGTACTTGAATTATTATTATTTGAATGTGTAATCTAAACATCATAAGAATACATTTGATAATGATAATAGTGATGATGGTACTAAAATAAATACTAAGATATTAAATTTGTCAAAGTTAAATATATTTAGTTCTAACTATAAACAAGGATTAACATTATTTGATAGTTATTTATGTCAACTTAAAAAGCTTGAGATTTTTGGAGATACTATAGTTACTAATGATATTGTTACTTGTTTAAATTTAAATAAATTCATTTTATAGTTTAGATCTAAGCGGATTTAATGTGATTAAAGTAAACTTTGACAACTTAAAACATTATAATTAAAGTCGGATGAACTAGTTTACAACTAAAAGCAATCCCAATATAAAATTTACTTTATCTTTGAAACTAGAAATAGATAGAAACTTTATGTTTACGGTTTTTAGTGATTCAAAACAATTAAAAAAATATAAAGTTAATAAGTTGTGATAGCGTTTCTTTTATTATTATACATGATATAAAATTAATTGGAAGCAACAATATTATCACTTTAGGTATTTTAGGTTTTAGAGATACGATTAATTACAGTTATTCAAAGCTATCAACCTTAAGAGAAGTTTGTTTTGATTATTTATCAAAACAGTTATTAGATAAAATTTCAGTATTACCAAATATTCAACTTATTTCTCTTCTTTCAATAAAGTTTGACATAAAAGAAATATTTAATAAATGTAATTTAAATGAGATTAATCTATGTAACAAAACATGTACTTCAATTAAATGTAGGTTTATAAAACAACTTATTGTTCATTCTTTTTATAGTACATTTGAAGAATTTTTCTGTTTTTTATTTCTTTTTCCAAACCTTGAAGTATTTAGAATCATAAACTTTAATTTAGCCATTGTATTTATAAAACCTAATTACAATCTTAGTACTCATTTATTATTCTTTATCCCTATGACCTCTGATATAGTTGTTGCTTTTTTTGGAGGATTAGAAACAATCCCAATAATAGCTTGGATAAAATTATATCAACTTATTTTATCGCATACATTCTAATCTTGTAAGCATTTAAAATGTGAAATATTTGATTTTTTTTATAATGCTTTTTCTAAATTAATTATGAGTAATAACTTTAACTTATTTATATTTATATCTAATAAATCTTGTTTTAGAAACATTTATAATAAACTTATAATTAAAATATTTTTATCAGGACTAAAAAACGTTAAGTGATATGATAACATATTAGACAATAATAAATAAAATTCTTAAAATATGCTCTAAAATAACTGATTAACTTTTATCTGTGTAATTTACTCCCGGTAATATCCTTGGAGTGTCATCTCTTTGTATATTGTCTTTACTTTGATAAATAAAGTACTTGAGGCTCTGACTTTTTAAACTTTAAAGAAAATAAATAGAGTAACTAAATTATGAAATTGAAATATTATAGCACACTCTATAAAAATATTTTTATAACAATTAACTAATTCGCTTTAAGTTGTATTAGATATTGAGTAAATATATTAAAATTCTTAATGCTTTAATCTTTTTATAATATAATGTATCATTTTTTTAAAAATCTATAGCTATTAATACTCTTGACATTTAATATAAATAATATTTTAACAAGTGATTAAAGGTGACTAATTTATAAAACTAAAGCATCATAAAACTACAATTTTTTAATCAACAAAAGACAACTTGAATGATTTATAATCTATTAATTTATTTTTATTATCTAATATTTTAATATTATTAGCGAAAAATGCTCATAAATAAAGGAAAACTACTAGAAAAAGTAAAAAATTTACAAAAAAAGAGTAAAATATATAAGAAATATGCATTTTTTGGGCTCAAATTTTCCGTAGTGAGGTGCTGAACTAGCATTACCGTTAGCAACAATAGACTTTGCATCACTTTTTGATAACTAATTTCCATTTTTTGCTAAACCAGGCCAAAATTCTAAATCCTTCTTTAAAAGTAGAACAACTTTACTGACAAACGCTCCAAACTCGCATTCTACTTCTTTATCAACTGTAATTTGGATAATGATAGAGTTACGTACAGTAGAATTACAGAATGAATACGGATCATAGACAGCTTTGACAGTATCGGTAGAAACACCATCACAAGCTCCATTCGCATAAATGTAGCCAAAGATTTCACCTAATCTTTCACCATTTTCTTTTAACAAACCCTTGGAGTTGATTCGACATTCGACAGAGTGTAAAAGATAAGCACAAATATCATCTGAAGGAGTTGATGGAAGCTTATTAGAAGCTCATCAAGTTTTTCTGACAGTAGGATATTTAACAGTTTTGTTTTTCAAAGTATAGGCATCTTTAAGTAATTTCGGATTAGCGTTAGCATAATGTTTCTTTACTACTTCAAAATTAGGTAATAATTTTACCTTATCTCCATTAATCTTAATCAAACTGTAATTATTATCTTCTTGACTATATTCATAAACAATACCACCAAAAAGTACTTCGTTCATTTCTTTATAAAGTGCTTTAGTGTCCCCAAAGCTTCTTGGTTTAACTACATTACAACCATATTCAGATAAAATACTTGGAATACCTAATTCTGCCATTTCTTTAACTTTGATATCATAACCTGATTTTTGCATATCAGATTCACCACACCAAGAATAGATATTAATACCATAAAAATCAGCTTTATCTTATTGTTTATCACAAGCAAAGAAATCTTGAACATTCTTACGGATAGCTGGATCATCATTGTTAGCATAACCAACAGGGATAACACGAGGTTTAGTTTTAATATAAGCCTTAATATCTCTTAAAGCTGCTTTGACATGGCCTGAAGAAGGAGTGTTTGTTTTATCATTATCAACTTCATTACCAGCAAAAAATCCAAGTACATTATTATATTTGGAAAATACATCAATCTTTTGTTTATAAAAATCATAGACGGTAGTATCATAAGCTGGCTGATTACGATCAATTGAAACATTAGGGATTGGAAGATCTAGTAACACATAAATGCCAGCTTCATCTAATAATTTCATACATTCATCATGGCTCTTATTACTATAAGTTTCATATACACGAATGGTATTAGTACCTAAAGCTTTCAAATGTGGTATATCCCTTTTGCAACCAGCAACATCAGCTAAAGGATCATAGTTACCCTCAGCTCTTGGCTGATAAGCTACACCTTTCATAAAGAATTGATCTCCAGTTACTGAATCAAAGGACTTGGAGCCTTTAATCTCAATAGGGTTTAAAGCGAATAATAAGCTTGGAAGAGTAAGATAATAAAATAAAGTTGGAATCATTGTTTTTATCAATCAGTTATATATCTTTATCCTTTGCTTTGTTCACATCTTAACAGATATTCAAAGCTTCTTTATTTAGCAATTTTTAGATCTTTTTTTCAATTGATTCAACTTCTTTGAGTTTCTGGATCAAATTCGTGGTCCTCCATTATCAAATTTAGTTGATTAATCAGATTTGTTGAGTTTATCAAGCTCAAAAGTCAAAGATTATATGCTTTCACAATAAACCAGTTACGATGTTCTCTGTCTTAGTATAAAATTATTGTTAGTCTGTGGGCCCATTTAAATACTTTGGTAGTTTAGAATTTGTTTATAGGTTGTAATACTCTCTAAAATAATATAAACCTACTGTCAGTATTTTATTCTCATTTGAATACTTAAATAATTCACAATTAATTTTTAAGCTGTGATATCTCTAATTACAAATATTTTACAAAGTCATTTCATCTTTAAGAACTACTTCTTTTCCAATATACCCTACCTTGATTCTCGATTCAATCCTTTAAAGTAATAAACGATATAAGGTCCATTCTTGAAATTAAGAAAAGTTACCTAACTTAATATTGACTTACTGTTGACCTTGTACTCTTATTTAACACTTGAATAGTTTATTATTTGCTTATAAGTCACATTTTTCTTTACTTCAGTACTATTGATTTAGTTTAAACGTGCTTTTTTTATATAACTCAAAATCATCATAAATTAAATATAGATATATAAATTTATTATCACATATATACATTAAATTTATGATAACTTTAAGTCATGAAAAAATTCACGTTTAAACTAAATCAGTAGCTTAAACTTATTACTGACTGTGTAGCCTTATTTAAATATTTGAATAATTTAGAATCTATTATAAAACATAACTAAATATAACTTATAGACTTATTAGGTCGCTCGTATTTCAGGATACTTTTACATTTTATTTTCTAGAGGTAAATGATTGCAATATCATAAAGAATTTTGGTGAAAATAATTTAGTTTTTAAATATAAAGAACATTTACCATCTTAACCAATAGCTAAGATTTCTTTACTGTGTATGAAAGTGTGTTAAAACATAGCAAACAGTTTAATATTAAATTTGTAAGAATAATTGATATTCAATGACAACAAGAAGTGATTTACCTTATTTGTGTTATTTTGGCTTATTATGTAAAGCAAAAGTTTAAATTGTTAAGGTGATATAATTGCCAAAGTAATAAAACAACCTTTTAAAATAATCTGTTTATAACGATAGAGTTGTTAATTAGTATATCAATTTATTTTTATTAAAATATGATTGATAAGAAGTGAATGTAGATAGATTAATACTATGGGGATATTTGTTTTTGTTTAAGAAATTTACTATTTTTTCCACCTGGTAGTAATGTTCAAAAAATGGAAAAAGTGATGAAGCCAAAAAAACACCCCCTATGCTTAATTACGAATTAGATAAATAGTACTGTTTTTTATAATTGATTATAGTGACCCAAAGAAATAGTTGAAAATTTCATACATTTAATTTTAATATTAATTTCTTAATGATTAGTAATTTAATTTATAACTTTTTCTACATCTATATTGTTAAACATATATTGATATATCTCTAAAATATACTACTTATATATTTAATAATAAATAAAGTCATTAAATTTATTTCACATTAAAAAGTACGATGGTTTTTGGGGGTATTATAAATCATATTACTAATCGTGTTTTTTATATGTAGTAAAATAGCTATCTATGGTTGATCAAATTACTAAGGCTTTAGAATATAAGGAAGTTTTCATTAAAACTGTAAGGAGAAAGTGTATTTTAGTGCATTGTTTCAAACTATCAATTAGTACTTTGACTCTAGAGCTATTATATACATATTTTATGTGTAACTTTGATGCGGAGTCACAATATTATTGAATAAGATATCCTTAACAACTTATTGATTCTTAAGTCTAGGATTGACGTAGGTGCAGACTATATATTTAAATTAGAACGACTATTAGTCCAACTGTTAATAGAGTTTTACCTTATTGGTTCAGGTTAAGCATAAATAGATCGATAACAACAATCAACAAGTAGAAAACCAGATCTGCTTTATTCAGTATTAGCATTTATTTATAGTTAATCTTAACATAATAAAATGAAACTAAGTTGAAAGATAAGAAAATAATAATACTATGGTCAAAACTTTCTTAGTTAAAGTAGTTGATTTTAATCTATAATCTGATTTTTTAGAGGATTTTTTTTTGATTATACATCCATATTGGACAGTTTGGTTTATTTAAGATAGTTTAAGGATTTGAAGAATATCAATATATGTATATAATATCTGAAGAAAGTTTGAAGATTTAGAAAATATGGGAATGCATTGGTGGGTAAGACAGATTTTTCACTACTTTAATGCCACTCCTTTGACGGGTAATTCATCTTCTTGGCTAAGGAGAAGGAGTGTGTTACCACTCGACCATCTGTCCCCTTTCTAGAGGATTATTAGATTCTTTTTTGAAAATATCCACCAAAGACATTAATCATTGTATTAACACAATAGCTACTAAAGAAGCATTGATAACGAAGAGGACCTTGACTGAAAGACTGTAGAATTCATAACAAAAGGGATCACTTTGATGATAGGCTATTAAATATGGGTATATAATATTTTTTATTAAATTAGAAACAATAGTAATAAAAACTATAAAATTTTCATATTTTCTTTTTTTATTCAATACAATATTTTTAAATTTATCAGTAGTATGTACAAAAAGTAGGACTATTTTAACACCTATATTTACTTAAATATTATTAATTCCAGCTAAGCATACTTTTATTTTTTTAGTTTATAGACATGAATAAATCATTTATAGAAATAAGTGAAAAACTTTTATTTAATATCAAAGCTTAAGATATATAAGGACATTAGGTCAATATGTTAGAAAAGACGACAATAATGGTGTAATTATTCTATTTGTTAATGGCAAAAAAAAATCGCAATCTAAGCTAGAAAGTGGCGATTTGCAAGTACTTTGAAGCCTTTTTAATTTAAGCCAAACTTGACACTGGTGCCAGTCACACTACTTAATTTCACAATCCTCACAAGTCAAAAGATAGCTTTTTGAAAAGCAGCATCAATTCGGACCTGATTTTGTTTCTCATGCTCATTCAAAGGTAGGAAATTCTTAAACGCGCTTTCTACGTTACTAAAAACTATTCACTGATAAACTATGTCCTTTAAACCAACTAGTAAACTATTGAATCTTTTTAAATTCAGTTGAAAACATTGTGCTTTATTAGTATAAAAATTAAAAAATAAATGATTAAATAAAATTAATAAAATAATGTTAAATGAAAATTAGACTAATATTAAAACATTTTAATATCTACAAACAACCATCATTTGACTTTATACTTTCTATCTCTTTTCTAAGCCTTCATTGCTACTACTCTCAGGGCTATCCACTCATATTGAATAAATTACTAGAAAATAATCTCTTCATTTCCCTGGTAGCGATTGATCTACTACATCACTACACAAGTTTATATCATGTAGAATGTAAATTTATTTAACTTAAGTTATTCCAGTGAAATCCCAGTATCCTTACGTTCAATTATGTTCCTTTATTCTAATAATTTTTTACATTATTTTTTTTTCTGCCTTCATAACCTTTTTAGCTAATTCTACCTTTTACCTCTTTGATAAATAAAATACGAGAGTTTAAAAGCTTTTTCGAGATTTTTAAAAAAATATAAAAAATTCAATATATGGCATACTCTTATTTATTATTTATTATTTTATTTTATTACTAATTATTTTATATTTATCTAATCTCTTTTTTGTCTTTATTAAAATAGACAGAAATATTTATAGCAACTTGTTCATATTATTATATTCAAAGTTATCAATATTCTAATTTATTTTACAAAGAAAAAACTATTTTAAAAAAATTCAATTTTTGCAATTTTTTATTTTAAAATTATACAAGCACTACTTTATCATCTAGATTATATATTGACAATATCATTATATTGTCTTTAACTTTCAATATGGTCTAATCTTAATTCAAACTTGACTTGTTGAATAGAGGGACTTTTTGATAAAAATCATTCTATCCTCTTCCCACTTTTGCATTCAGAAGACCTAGGTATATTAGCAACTTCTTCAACACCAGTACTTTAATTCAAGTTGAACAAGTCAGATCTTTTAACTTATCGTGGCTCCTTACCACTGCCTTAGGAATCACATTCTAAAATAAAATAATTGAAAATTAACTAAATTGATTTTAATTTTAATTATTATGATATTAATAGATTAATTTAATATTATTAGATCAAAATCATATTTTAAATAAACTGGAAGTTACCACTCATTTAAATGTTCAAATTTTAAATAAAAATTAGCTAATATTACTTGAATATTACACATTCTTATTATTAGTACACTGTAATCAGAGAGTCATCAAGTCAATTTTATAGAATTTTAATATTATCATATTATTAAGAATTTAGGAACAGTGTTCCTTCCAAAGATTACAATAGATCTTAACAAGGATCTATTGTGGGTCATCGGATGCTTAGTTTTCAACCAGCAATGATCCAACCTCAGTAGGTACTTCATAGGTCTGGATTTACCCGTGCACAAGGATAAAGTTTATCGGATGTCAAGTTGGGCCTATTTATAGCTCATTTGAGACATTGGGATTTTTAATTAGTGGGATTCTGAAACCTTTTGAAACCTCTTTGAGTAATATTTGATTGGTCAATGGTGAAGTTAGGATCTCATTATGAGATTTGAAATCTATGGTTTATTCTTAAAATCTAGAAATTTAGAGTCCAACTTTATAACTCAAATTTACAAATTAGGTTTCAAAATCAAATGGTTGGTGGGGTAAAAGTTACAAAATTTTAGTCAACCCAAAGTTAATGTTTTGAATTTTTCATTTTATATGTCAATTGTAAATTCATCCGTTTAAATTTCTATATTTTTCAATGGCTTTTAATTTTAAATGGTCCGATTTTCCACAAGAGTTTTATGATAAAGCTCAAGATATGCTAACCAATGCTTTAAATAAAGGCACAAGACCAGCTATGGTAGCGGATAAAATTGTAGTTAAAGAACTTAACTTTGGTACAATAGTAAGTTTTAATAACTTATTACAAATCTAAGTTCTTTTGAGAATTTTATAAATGTTAATTCAAATATGTATTTAATCTTTAATTTATTGTAGGCACCAGAATTAGAAATATTAGAAATAGGAGAGTTATCTGAAGATAAATTCAAAGGCATATTAAAATTAACTTATAATGGGGATGCTTTTATAGAATTAACAACAAAATTACAAGTTAACCCAGTTATCATCAATTCAGAAGTAAGTCTTCAAGCGAGAAGAGGGATACTTGCAGCTCATCAACCCTTAATTATGCCAATGTTATTAAAATTAAGTCAGTTAAAGTTAAGAGGAATTATAACATTATCACTTTCAAAAAGTACAGGGATAGCCTTATCGTTTAAAAATGATCCACTTGTTGGGATAGAAATCAGCTCCTCTTTTGATGATTTAGAACCAATTCGATCCTTTTTACAATCTCAAATAGAAACCAAATTAAGAAGTGTATTGATTGATGATTTACCTCAATTATTTTATTCATTATCAGATAAAATTATAGCAAAAAAAGAAGTAGCACCTTCAAGAAGTTCAGCTTCAGTACCTTCATCCCCACCCACGCCGCTTTATTCTCCTTATTCAATGAGAACGAAATCACCAGAGGGTATTTCAAAGATTTCTAAAGAGTTTAATTCAATACAAGAACAAGAAAACATTGATTATTTTAAAGTAGGCTATAAAACTCAAATGGGTCAGTTATCACCCAATAGTCATACTAATAACAGTTATACAAGTAATAATGAAAATCAAGGTAAATTTTATAGTCGTTCACCACCATTACCAAAAAAAGACTCTATCCATCCAAGAAGAAATTTTTCCTTAGATCATTTTCCTAGTATGACTAGTGTGTTTACTAGATCCTCTACAAGCTCAAGTTATTTTAATCATCATACTATATTAACAGAATCAAATATAAATGCAGATACTCCTAGTTGTAAATCACCAACCTTATCTACGTTTTCTACTTGTAGTCATAATGAAGCTAAAATTTATAGTCGTGGAGGACAAATTCATTCCAATAGTATTAGTTCACCTCCATCTCATGGATTGAAAGATTTATTAGAACCAGATATTAAAGTATCTGATTCTAGAATTCATTCCAAGTTTTAAAATTAAGAGTTAAATTGAGTAATTGATTTTATTCCTTTTTTTAAAGCTTTTAAAAGTTGTTTTTATGTTGTATCATTTTATTTTAGATTAAATAAAATTTATTGTCTTTTAACATTTATTTAATTTTTATTATTTCACACTTTTTTAGGTATTTTACTTTTATGATAATATTGAATTGAATTAAATAATATAACAAAATGATAATGAAAAAATTATAATAATAGCATAATATAAATATAATAATTAAAATTTTGTATAATTTAATAACGTTCTTTAAATAAAGAAGGTTTCCAATCAATAGGATGAGATTCTGGAGTAGCTTGATCATCTTCCTAAATAAAATAAA
Source organism: Batkoa obscura (assembly GCA_030770535.1). Taxonomy (NCBI): domain Eukaryota; kingdom Fungi; phylum Entomophthoromycota; class Entomophthoromycetes; order Entomophthorales; family Batkoaceae; genus Batkoa; species Batkoa obscura. Next base: position 504,291 of record JASVEC010000026.1, on the reverse strand, counting down.
AATAAAATAAAAAATAAAATAAAATAAATAAATAGAACCCATCAAACTTCATCAATATTATTAAAATTTACCTTCCAAATTTTAATAGTTTTATCTGCTTCCCCAGTAATAAATCTTAAACCTGTTTTATCAAAAGAAGAACTAAAGATACCCGCTTCGGAATCTAAAGATCCAGGTTGAGGTAAAGATTCCACTGTTTGAAAATTATATCCACTTTTCCAATCCCAAAATTTTAAACTACCATTATCACCTAAATAAAACAATAATAATAAATAAATATATTATATTGCATTTTCTATTATTTAAACTTACCACCAGTAACCATCACATTATCCTGATTAATTGAAAGAGAATTGATAATAGCATCATGACCCGAATAGTTTTGAATAAATTTACCTTCAGGACATTTAAATTGTTTAATATTATCCGGAGAAGCCGATGCAAAAGAAAATTCTCTTGGATGTAAATCAATAGCTCGAACCGCTTTTTTATGATGTGTAAGTGTATGTAAAGTTTTACCCGCCGCTAAATCATATAATTTGACAGTCGCATCCATAGATCCAGTAATAATTTGTGGATCCGCTTCTTGACATTTAACTGTTGGTATAGTACCACGATGACTGGTTAATGTATGAATACATTGTTTGGTTCGCATATCCCATACCCTTGCGGTAGAATCTCTACCTGCTGTTACAAGCACATCTAATACGGGATGTATGTCTAAGGCATATACGGCAGATAAATGGCCATGATAATGTCGAATCACTTTGTTATATTCTAAATCCCAACATTTCACCATTTTATCTTCACCACAAGAAAATAAATAAGGATGACGGGGGGATACGCCTAAACCTCTTACAGTACTTATGTGACCAGTTAATGATAATTTTAATGTTCCAGATGCTAAATCCCAAATCTATTTATTATTATTTAATAAATAACATTATTTAACATTAAAATAAAATAAAATAATTACTTTTATTGTTCTATCACCAGAACCGGTAGCAAACCATTTATTACCAGGTTCAACAGCAATGGACCTTACCCAACCTAAATGACCTGATATCACCTAAATTTAAATTAACTTATATTAGTTAAAATAGGTTATTTATTATTCTTACTCTCATAAGTTTCCAAGGAGCATGCCATTCTGGTTTAACTCGATCAATTTCTCGACGTTTAATTAAAGCGCCCCCTTCACCAGTACCAAATATACTAGAAGTATTACTTTTTTTATTTAATAAAGTTAATACCCCTGCTGAAGCATCCATTTGTGTACTTTAAAATAAAAATTAATAAATTAGTTTGGTATAATAAAATGATATTACTCTTGATTAATGGATAATTGATTTAATGCATTGTTTGTCACACTTTCATTTTCTATTGATAAATCTTCATCTTCAACTGGATAAAATGAGAATAAAAATAAATTAATGATACAATTTAATAACTAATTAGCTTACCTGCTACTTTATCTTGTTCTACTTTATTCTGTTGTTTAGTTAAAGATTTTGGTAGTTGTTTTAGGTTATGATATTCATCTTTTATTTTCACAGATAATTTTATTTTTTGACTAAATATTTCAAAATAAAATCATTTAAAAAAGTATAGTAAATTTCAATTAAATTATTTACCTTGCCGGTATATCTTCTAACTTAGTATCTACCACTTGTTTATTTTCAGGAAATAAAGCTAATGCTCTTTTTTTACTATTTTCTAATAATAATTTTATATGTTGTTGAGGTTCTATTGAGTCTCCTTTTGTCTCCTTTTCATTTATATTTACTTGATTTTCCAATTCACTTGCCATCTTTAAAAAAGTAAACTTATAATTTGGATAAAGATGAAAGCCAATGAACTATCATTGGTTTAAAATATCGAGCAAAATATCAACATCGAAATTATTTTTAAAAAAACAATTGAAAATGCTTTTTACTTTATCTTTCGAATTTAAATAAAGTAACAACTAGAAAACAATGGCAACACAAGATAAAAATCCAGAGATGATAGATTTGGCTTCTTTACCACAACAACAACTGGAGCAAGTTAGAGAACAATTAAGAGAAGTAAAACGAAATATAACATTAATTTGAAACTGGATTAAATTATGAACATTTAGGAAATCTCTCATTTTTCCACTTCATTTAATAAATTAAAACAAGCTCAAGTTACATTTTTAGAATGTAAAACAAATTTAAATGAAATTAATGAAGGGAATAAAGGTAATTATATAAAAAAATAAGCATAATTGAATATTAAATCTTAATTTTAATCCATATTTAGATAACCAAATCTTAGTACCACTTACAAGTTCAATATCCTTTTTTTTTATAAATAATAATAATAATACTAACTAAAATATATAATTATAATGTATTATTAATCTTTAACTTATTAACACATTTATGTACCTGGTCAATTAAGAGATGTTCAAAAAGTTGTTGTGGACGTTGGTACTGGTTATTATGTTGAAAAGGTAGCTTTATTAATTATTTTTATTTCTGTTTAAATTTATTAAGAATGTTGATCCAAATTAGTCAATACCTTCGGCTAAAACTTATTATGATAAAAAAGTCAAAGAGATACAAGCTAACTTAGCTACTTTACAAGATACTATTGCTAAAAAAAGAAATAATCTTAATGGTAGATATTATATTTATTGTATTATGTAATGTTTTAATATCTTCTTTTTTTTTATTTAGTTTTAGAAGATGTTTTAGTTTATAAATCCAACCAAGCTTTAAAAGCAAGCGCTAAAAAATAAACTAATTTTTTTACCATCGAATATTTTGTGTTTGTATTGAGGGTTTTTATTATTTAGATTGTTTGTTGATATTTATAAATTGGTTTGATGATTATTGATATAAGATTATTGTTATTTTAAAACAGAAAATGGATCCAGTTGTAAGGTTAATGTATAATTTATAGACTGGTAGGGAGATTAAGTTAAAACAATTTATAATATAAATGTATTGACTTAATAGTTAAATAATGTAGTAAAGTATATTTTAAATTAAATTTATTAAATTTCATCTTTTTAAATATTACAGAATTAAATAAACTATATATTTAATACAGTTAATATTAAATATTTCGATAAAGTTTCACCATATGGGGATGTATTTTTGTGTTTAAGAATTTTACTAACAATTTTTTCACTCAAATAACGCTTAAAAGATGGAAAAAGTGATGAAACCAAAAAAAACATCCACATATATTTGTTTATCAATAAGTTATATATTCTTATATAAAAAGAAGCGGCTTATTACGAGCCTCCTGAAATGCTCCGTATAGGGCTTGAACCTATGACCTTAGCGTTATTAGCACCACGCTCTGCCAACTGAGCTAACGGAGCCCGACTGTTATTTATTATTTTCTTAAATCTACATTTTTAAAATTTTTGACTAATCATTTAATAAAATAAGATGACGATATGATGTGTAATTCAATTTAAAAGACAAAGGAGAAATAAATAGATGGAATTTCCAAACATAAAGTCAATGCTGGACGTTTTATGCAGAAGTACAGTAAATGTTATTTTTAAATAAAGGAAAATTGAAAGTTGATATTTGATAAATATGGAGTTTTATTTTAAATTAAATTAAATTAAATCAAGCTGAGCATTCAATTCATTGTGAATTATTGGAACATTCTCATATCCCGGAGCTTATAATATCACCCCCATCTACATGTCTAATTATATATGAATTATCAATATCTATATAATTATATCAATCTTCATGTTCCAGATTAATAACCAATTCAATATTAGCAAACTCTTCAGAAGTAAATCTACTTATTGCTTCCATCAACATATTTTGATGATATTTCAATCTTGTTATAAAAAAATTATATTGATCTTCTTCAATATCCAAAATATTATGATATTTAAAGAAAATTCTACCCGGTATATAGATATGACAAATATTATTTTGTAATACAAAAAAGTGAGAATACATCCTACTATTATTGGGAAGCATTTTATCATTCAAATAATGATTTAGGATATTTTCAATACCATTAATTGGATGAATTTCGACTTCAATATGACCTTCTTTCCACTCTTCAGGACATGCGGAAGGTATACCAAACTCAAACTTATCACTATAATAGATCAATGTATACGTTTCATAAGTTGGGTATCCTACACGTTCTCCTGTTGCTAAATCACGTATTATCTTTTGATTAGGCTAAATTATTAAAAATACCAAATTAAACAAACGTTAAAACTCAACTAGTTAAAGTTCAACTCATTTTTTATTTCAATTTTGAGTTTTGAAACTTGAATTTATTTGTTTTACAAAATACGTCAACAGTAGTTTTGAAGTTTGAACAAAATAAGCACTTAAATCAAACCCCTTTTCATCCCGAATAGTTAAAAAAAAGGAAATCTTATCAATCATGTCACCAACTTCCGAATTGTCAAATCATTTTGTACCTTATTATTTAAAAGATAGTTCATTTTCCACTTGGTTACAAAACAAACAAAATCCTTCTGAAGAACTCCCATATAAAAGAGATTATTTACCTTCCAGTTTAAATTTAAAAGAAAGAAATAGTTTAATGGAATTAAACTCAATGGGTAATCAATTAAAATATGTAGGTAAAATTAAAATTAAAATTGGAATTAAAGGTCTGTATTCATTCTAAACTTGATAGGTAAAGAGGATAATGATTTAGTAGTTATTAAAACCAACAATTCGATACCGGGTAAATGTGGAGTATATTATTTTGAGATGGAGTTGAAGAATTTTAAAGATAATAAGTAAACTTTGTTTTTAAAATATCAAATAATAGAATAATATTTGTCAAACATTGTTATTAGTATTTTGGTAGTTGGATTATGTACCTCAGATATTAAATTTAATAAGTTACCAGGTAAATTTTAATAATAATAATAATAATAAAAAAAGAATAGAAATAATAATTAAATAAGGGAATGAATTAAATAGTTATGGATTTCATTTAAATGATAATACCTTATATTATTCTAATAATAAATTACAAATGTATGGTACCAAATTTGTGGAAAAAGATATATTAGGTTGTGGTATTAATTATTATACAAATACTATCTTTTTTACTAGAAATGGAGTTAATCTTGGTAAATTTTTTAACTATTTTTTAAATAAATTAATTTTATAACGAATTTTATATATTTTCAACTTAATAGGTACTGCATTTAAAGATATAAAAAAAGATTTATTACCTTGTATTGGTTTAAAAACTCATGGTATTGAAATTGAATTGAATTTTGGTCATCATAAATTCAAGTTTGATATTGAACAATATTATAAAGTAAACTATTTAATAACATAATATTAATATTAATATAATAATAATAATTCAATTAGGAACAAAAAAATAAAATATGGAAATTAATTAGTGAAAGTAAAATTAATTTAGATGAACAAAAAGAAGATAACAATTCAGCAATCTCCTTTTTAATTTGTTCTTATTTAATTCATCATGGTTATATTTCAACTGCTTATAAATTAGTTAAAAATTGTTTAAATATTGATATAAGTCAACTTGAAGAAATGGAAGATATTACTATGAAACATAATATAAGGAATAAAATAATTGCACAATTAAAAGAAAATAAACAAGAAGATATTCAACGACGACAAAGTAATTATTTTTTGATTAATTTTTTTTAAATAATTCAATAATAATAATAATAATAAATTAACTAATATTAATAATACTAATAATAATCGATTTCTAATTAATAATTTTATTTTTTAAAAGGTATTAAAGAATATATTTTACAAGGAGAAATTGAAAAAAGTATTGAAGCTACTAAATTTTATTATCCAAATGTATTTCAAAGTAATGAAATGATTTTATTTCAATTAAATTGTCGCTTATTTATTGAAATGATGCGAGAATTATACGGATTAAAAAAATATCAATCAATTGATGAGTTAAATAATATTAACATCAATAATAATAATAAAGATAACAATAATAATAATAGTCAAAGTATTGAATCTTGTTTAAATTTTTGTAATGAATTATATCAACAATATAATTCATCTAATAATCCAGAAATCAAAAATTGTTTAACTGTAAGTTTACTTTTATTATTTATTAATTTCTTATAATGTATTTTAGGATTTATTTTCGTTATTAGCATATAAAGATTTAAGTTTATGTAATAATAAACATTTATTAAATATTGAATCTAGAGAACAATTGGGTAATAAATTAAATAGTGCCATTTTAGGTAATGAATTTTTATTTTGTATTTTTATAATATTTTATTGATATCTTATTAAAGTATCTCAAGGAAAACCAGCAATACCACATTTGGAATTAATTTATCGACAAAATTCTACTGTCAATCAGTTATTAGTTGAATATGATATCGCTGAAGGTGGATTTATTGATATTAAAAGAGATTGTTTAAATTAATAAATTTTATATTATTTTATTATTTTATTATTTTATTATTTTATTATTTTTTATTATTTTTTATTTTTTATTTTTTATTTTTTATTTTTTATTTTTTATTTTTTATTTTCAACTCATTTTATCTTTTATAAATAAATAATTGAATAAAATTGTAATAAATTAAAAATTTAATTTAATATAAAATTTAATTTAATTAAAATCGATATTACTAATAAAAAATTCTTACCAAGCATTGAACTCACCAATAAAAATCAAATTAACTTAGACTAATTTCCGTCTTAGATGAGGTCATCCAAATAATAATTATAAAAAGTATAGCTCATAATCTTCAATTCAACATTCTTCTAATTCCATAACAAATAAAAACAAATAATAACAATGAGTACTCTTACTCAATTAGCTACTTTAGCAGGAGGATGTTTTTGGGGTATTGAACATTATTTCAAAAAAGAATTTGGTAAAGCAATTATTAAATCTTCCGTTGGATATACTGGTGGTAATATTGAAAATCCTACTTATCGTCAAGTATGTAGTGGTAAAACGGGTTATGCCGAAGCAGTACAATTAGAATTTGATCCTAATCAAATTGGATATAAAGATTTAGTTCACTTTTTTTTTAGAATTCATGATCCAACCACATTAAATAAGTAAGTTTTTATTTATTTATTTATTTATTGAATTCTTATTTATATTTTTAGACAAGGTAACGATCGGGGTAGTCAATATCGTTCAGCTATCTTTTACCATAATGAGGAACAAAAAGTAATAGCTGAAAAAGTTAAATTAGAAGTTAAAGATAAATGGAAAAATGAAATTGTGACTCAAATTACTCCTTTTGATAAATGGTATATAGCAGAAAGAGAACATCAAAATTATTTATCAAATAATCCAGGCGGTTATTGTAATCATCGAATTTATTGGTAAATATAGTTAGTTTATAGTCTTATCCTTATCCTTATCCTTATCTTTTATACTATATTAAATATATGAGGATGTATTTTTTTATTTAAGAATTTTACTAGCAATTTTTCCATTCAAATAGTGCTTAAAAAACGGAAAAAGTTATGAAACCAAAAAAAATACCCTCATATGTTATTATTAATTATTAATTATTAATATACAAAATTAATATAAATTATTGTAATCGATAGTTTGTATATTTTAATTAAACTAAAGGCAATTTATTTTCATCTAAATGAAACCATTCTTCTTCATTAAAATTATCAATTGTAGGTGGTTTAATATTTAAAGGAGGAGGTAATTGATTATGTAAATTTTTAAAATCAATCTTATCAAATATAGGATGCTGCTTCAAACAATCAAAATCTAAAGCACCTAATCTAGATTCTGGCTCTTTAACCTAAAAAATATATTAATTATAAAAAACTAGTAATAATGATATAAAACTTACTAATAATTTTTGAATAAAATCTTTTTCAATAGGTAATATATTATCTGTAAATTTATAATCTAAAGCTACAATTTTTTGAAAGATTTGATAATCATTATTAGCATCAAATGGTGTAATTCCAGTTAAAAATTGATAACAAATACAACCTAAGGCCCACAAATCAGAAGATTGATTTGCATCTTTATCTTCTAGTAATTCAGGACTAGCATAATGAGCTGTTCCTACAAATGAATTTGTTTTGTCTAATAAAATAAAATAATATCATGTTATTATTACAAGTTTTGCTACTAAAATATAATAATAGTTACTTATTTTAGTTTCATTCATAATCGTCGTGGTTGTAGTTGGATTGTTACATATTTTTGCTGAACCAAAATCCGTAATTTTAATATGCATGTTTTGATCTAATAATATACTATTTATAATAAAAAGTAAATAACTAATAATAATAATAATAATAATAATAATAATAATAATAATAATAATAATAATAATAATAATAATAATAATAAATTTGATTTTTTACTTTTCTGGTTTAAGGTCTCTATTATTAAAATAAAATAAAATAAAATAAAATAAATAAATAGTTCACTTTAATAATTAATTCTAATTACCTATGAGCAATCCCTTTACTTCTCATATATTCAATAGCTTCCACAATCTCAGCAAGATAAAATTTAGCAATAGGTAATTCAAATGTCTTTTTCTAATTTAGTTTTGATATTTAATAACAATATAATATTCATAATAATGTTAAATAGTTACTTTTTTAAGATAATATAATAAATCACCATTAGGAACGAGATCAAGGATATAAACTAAAATTATTAATAAAATCATTCTTTCTAATTCAATTTAAAATTATTGTTTACATAATCTTAATGGGTCTTGGAAGGTATAATGCAATTGAACAATAAAAGGGGAATTTTTATTAAGTATTGATAAAGCTTGTTTTTCAATTGAAATATATTTGACTTTATTTTCTTTTATGATAAATTTTTTACTAATTACTTTAGCCGCATAGCTTTTATTTTTTTTTATTTCAATTGCTTCTACTACCTATAATTAGAGAATTATTAAATGTTAGTTAAGAGTGAAATATTGAGGATTTTTAATTACTGTTGAATAAGAACCTTCCCCTAATATACGACCAAATTTAAAATCGTTAACCGTTCGCTTGATAGGCTGAGATGAAGCCTTGGTTGGGGCGGAGGTGCTCATTTTGAAAAAAAAAAATTAAAAAAATATTTCAAATTTTCAAATTTTTTATTTTTATTTTACAAAAAAAAGTTAACTTTTGTAAAAAATTTCAATTCAACCTTATCACCAATTGATGATAGGCATGTCTTCAATTAAGAATTAATAAAACAAAACAACAAACAATTTTAATTTTGATTTTAACGTTGATTTTTTTTTACAAGAGATAAAAATACATTAATCCCTTATTCCTTCCTCACTCTCCTCTCTTGCCCTTCCACCACATTTTGAAAAGCAATGCATTTTATTAAAAAACACTGTCGATAAACAATTATTTGTTTTATATCCTAAACATCTATTCATTTTTTTACTAAAAAAATAAGCTATTGGTCCCTCTGACCTCATTTTACAGCCTGTTTGTAAGATCGGTTTTTCAGAACATAGTAATTGAGAATATTTATTTGGTGAAAAATACTGTTGATATTGATGTTGTTGTTGATGTTGTTGATGTTGTTGTTGTTGATGGGTGTGAGGAGATAAAGATGTGGAAGTTGGAAGTGATTGAGTGAATGTTGGAGATGAATGGTAGACTTCATAACCTTTTGTTTTTATATTTAAAATTTCCATAACTGGTCGAACTTGTGGTAAGTCATAATGGTATAAGGTAGTGTTATTTACAATAATTAGTAATATAAATATAAAGAATAACTTTTTTAACATTCAAAATATTGACAAAAAAGATAAAAATTAAATAATATGAATTATTTTATTGATCATTTTTATATTTTTATTTTCATTTTCATTTTTATTTTCTCTTTCATATAATATGATTTTTAATATCACTATTAAATAGTTTAGTCTCTTACTAAAGTGATACTTAGAGTTTGATTAAATTAATAAAAATTGCTATTTCAAACTTCAATGGTGGGTATGATTTTAAAATTGATTCAATTGAGATATTCAATTTTTGTTTGATGTTTTATAAAAAATAAAGAATTCTTATTAAAATTAATTAGACTAGTCATCATTTATTATTATATTAATTCAACAATAGTTTATCAAATTTAAAGATAAGACTTTATTTTTAGTTTTTTATATTAAGATACTAAGATTGTTAAACATTAGTTATAAATTGAATAATGTAATACTGCAAAAAATGAATTGATTTTTAAAAATATAAATTAATTCAAAAAAATTTAATTTTTTAACAAAAATGATATAAAACTCCTATTATCAGATTGTGTAATTGTAATATTAGTTATTGAAATGACTTTACTTCCCATATTTAGAACTATAAATATGTACTGTAATGATTATAAAATATTTACAATAATATTTTATTGTATATTAACAAAACATAAAAATTTAATTTAAGTTTTAAAAGACTAAATTGCAATTAGTATTTAAAAAGGAAAGATTTATTAGGTATAATTTATTAAATATAAATTTAATATGAATCTAATAATAAATAAACATTTCGAAAAATTTGACAAAACTTTTTATTATCTAGATTAATTAAAACTTCATTATAGTATCAAGAAAGCTTTTATATTTTTTGTTAAAATGAGATACAAAACAGAACTGATTCAATAACTTCAAGTTACTAAAATATTATAAACTGAGTGAGGTCAAATTTTTGTAAAGTGAGTTAGTTTTATCAATTTTATAACCTCAATCTTCAAAAAATCAATAAAGATTTGAGGTCAACACAAATGACCTCATTAAAATCATCCAGCTTCAACTCAATGAACCAATGAAAATGATTTCATTAAAACTAATGTCAATTCTTAGAAACACGGCATAATAAAATCAATTCTACTATTTTTTCATAAAAATGCAACAGAATCCATATAATCAACAACAAAATTCAGCTTATCCACCACCAAGTACACAACAATCCCAAAATCAATTATGGTCTTGGTTTCGATCCGTTGATGCCGATGGTAATGGTCAATTATCCGTAACGGAATTACAACAAGCATTAGTGAATGGTAAGTTGAATTTAATACATGTCAATTATAATCCCCTTCATTAATCTAAATCCTCAAACTCTAGGTGATTGGTCTCCTTTTAATTATGAAACAGTACGTTTAATGGTTGGAATGTTTGATCGGGATCATAATGGTACTATTGGATTTAATGAGTTTCAAGGGTTATGGAAATATATTGAAGATTGGAAAAAATGCTTTCAAAGTTTTGATACAGATCGATCTGGTACTATTGATCAAAATGAATTAAAATCTGCTTTAAGAGCTTTTGGTTATAATTTAAGTGATCGTTTTATAAATTTACTTATCACTAAATTTGATAGACATGGTAAGTTATAATTTATTATTTTTAAATGAAATTGTATTTTTGATTATTTTGTATTTACGTAGGTGGTAGAAATATTACATTTGATAATTTTATTCAAGTTTGTGTTACAATAAATGTACTCACTGGTTCTTTCCGTAGATTTGATACGGATGGTGATGGTTGGATTCAAATAAGATATGAAGATGTAAGTTTTATTTTAATTAAAATATTATTTAATTTATTTATTATTTAGTTCCTTGAGTTAGTTATCACTTCTCGCTAATTCAATCCTTTACTATTTTATAATGTTATTTTTCTTAAAGCTCTAACTATAAAATAATTAAGCTACAGGTGTTATTTCTTTTAATTTTTTACGTTATTGTTTTGATTTTATTATTGTAATTTTATAAAATAATATATAAAAATAAATTATTAATTTAAAATGAAAATTATTTTATTAATTTAATAAAGAATAAATGAACCCAAAGATAAAGAGTGGGGTATACATAGAATGGGTGGCATACGAAGCACCGTTTTTACTATCTTTACTTCCAGATTTATCGTTACTGTCATCTTCTTCATCATTAGAAGAATTTGAGCTCTTTGATTTTTTTTCGGTAGTACCATCAATTTTCTTAGCTTTAGGAGCACTTTTTAAATTAGGGGATAATTTACTACATTCTTTACTACCTTTGCCATTAGTTTTCTTATTACTTGAAGCAAATCCATTAAAATCACATTTAGCACCTTTTTTAACTGCTTCACTAAATACAATGGAATTACGTATAGTAGCATCACAAATTGAAAAATCCCCATACTCTCCTTTCTCAGTATCACTTTTAATTAAATCACATACCCCATCTCCACATGCTTCTCCAATAATTTTACCTACTTTTTCACCATTACTTTCAGCTTGACCATTTTCATTCACTTGACAAGCAAGTGATTCAAACATACATTTACAAGCATCTTCATTGGGAGTTGGTGGTAATTTTTCAGAAGCTTTCCAATCATTTTCAACAGATGGACAACTAGATTTCTTACTCTTTGGATTATAATCTCCTTTATTAGTACCTTTAGGTTTATTATCTTTAAATTTCTTTTTGACAACATCAAAATCAGGTAAAGTTTTAACTTTTCCACTTTTGATTTCAATTAAACCGTACTTATTGTGTTCTTCAGTGAATTCATAAACAATACCACCGGACCAAACGGAAGCCATTTCTTCACCATATAAAGCATCAAGATCACCAAATGGACGAGGAGTAATTACGTTACAACCAAATTCTGATAAGATACTTGGTATACTATAATCTTTCACTTCTTCAGTACGTTTATCATAACCTGATTTTTCCATACTAGAATCCCCACACCAAGCATAAATATTAATACCATAAAAATCTGCTCGTTCTTCATCTTTACCACAATTAAAATAATCTTGAATCATATTACGTACATCTGGATCATCATTATTAGCATAACCAACTGGTATCTTTAAACCTTTATTTTTAATATAAGCTTTAGTATCCCTTAAAATAGCTTTGATATGAGCAGATGCTGGAGTTGTTTTTTTATCATTAGTAACTTCATTACCAGCAAAAAAGCCAATTAAATTTTTGAATTTTGAAAAACTATCAATATTTTGTTTAAAATGAACCAAAATATCAGTATCATAAAATGGTAACATTCGATTAATTGATCTTTTTGGTATAGCTAAATCTAATAATAAATAGATATTAGCTTCTTCTAATAATTTCATACATTCATCATGATTATTCCAGGGATATGACTCATAAACTCGAACAGTGTTGACTCCTAAATCTTTCAAATATTTGATATCTCTTTTACATCCTTCTACATCCGCCAATGGATCATAGTTACCACCTGCTCTTGGTTGATAAGCTACACCCTTCATAAAGAATTGTTCTCCAGTTTCACTATCAAAGAATTTACTTCCTTTGATTTCAATGCGATTAATAGAATACACTGAAAGTGGAAGTAAAGCTAAAATTAATTGATTTATAAGTAGCATAATTATATTAAGTAAATTAAGTAAGAAATAGAATTGAATAGATATGTAATGAACTATTTAAAGTTGATTAAAAACCAAACTATTATTTTGTTTTATATAAAAGAGAAATGGTTATGGAATGTTTTGTGGATTATATACTTATTCTATTAATATGCTATTAATTCGTTTTTCTTCTTTTGAGAAAATTTAATTTTTATCACATACAATTGGCTTTTTTTCAATGTTCTACTTTAAGTTGGTCATTGGAATGAATAACCCCTTTTCATAGCATTAATTTTAATTGGTTAGTTTGAGTGGCGAATTAATTAAGTTAACCCACTTGAGCCATTTTGATCGATAGTTCAAGTGTAATATTGTCATATTTTTTTCGTATTTACACATTTAATATATTGTTTAATGTCATTTAACTAATTAGATTTTATTGTAATTTTATTATTATATTCCTTTTGAGTTTGAATTTTTTTTAAAAAAGATATTGAATGTTTTATACGTGTTGTTATTATTTACTGCTGAATTTCAGAGTAATGAATGTAAAATTACTTTATAGTATTATTTAATACATTGAAAATTAAATGCAGAAATTCAACTTTGAAGTAGTAAATTTTATAAAGGAAATCGATTGTTTTCATATTAAAAATCGAATGAAACAATAAGGTAGGCTTTTTGATGACTTAATAATTTTAAAATGATTTATGTTTGAGTGAGATTACATTTACAACTTCAACAAAGTAAACTCCAAGCTTAAGGGATAAAGAGCAAAAGCTAGCCAATGAAAGCCTTAATAAATTACTAACAAAAGCAAAAGAATCCCAAAAGCATACAATACTCTTTTTAAAAAAAAATACTATTATTATTTTTTGAGTATATAAAAAGGATGCCAAAGATTCGGGGAGCAAGTTCTATGCCCAAAAAGCCAGCAACTGCAAGGAAATCTAAGGTAAATAAAAGTATCGTTGAGCCCAAGGACTTAGACAATATACCCGATATTGATTTTGAAGAGATATTACAATGGGTTGACCGATATCAAGAAGCATTAGAATATAAACAGGAGAACATGTTTGAACAACAAGTTCAACCAGTATTAAATTCCATTGAAAAACTGGTTCAAAAAAATGGAATTATAAAAATTGATGGTGCACCAAAATTAACTAGTTTAGAAAAATATCTTTTTGGTGGAGATGAGGATAAGATTGATTTTAAAAATGATATTAAAATGGATCATCTTACAACTATTATGGGTTGGAAACTTTCAGTAAGTTTATTGTTACTTATTTAAGTTAATAAAAAATAATTACAAAGTATAGAGAGGAAAATATCGAATGAGGTTAGCAAGTTTAGTAAAAGAAAACAAAGAAGAAGAAGTTACAAAAATTATGAATGAGGTGTATGAAAAATTAATTAAAATCGGTAAATTTTTTTATTTTTAAATTATAAAAGTTAAATTATAAATAGATTCTGAAACTTTTTTCAATCATAAGGATACTGTTTTTGAATCCATTCAAAAAATAAGTGAAATTCGTGGCTTTGGTCCTGCTACTGCTTCAGGTATATTATTGTTCTTATTTTAATTACTCTTTTTAATCAATTATAGGTATTTTAAGTATGATGTCATGTAATTTACCTTACATGTCCGATGAGGGTTTAACTGGACTTGGAATTGAAAGTAAGTCATATACAGCTAAGATCTATATGACTTATTTTGCTACGGTTGAAGCAGTGATATCTAAGTTTCAAGAAGAATTTAAAGAAGATTCAAGTAAAAAATTAACGCCTAGGGATTTAGAAAGAGCGTTTTTCGCTAGGCAGATATTGAGATCTTGAGTGAGCGAAGGCTCCTCATTTTAATAAAAGCTTTTTATATAATAAATCTTTTGGTTTGAGACTATGCGATATAACTTTTATTAAAAGTCAAGGTGCTTGTTCAATTTTTTAATATTTTATTGCATTTTTTAATGGGTTTAGTATTTTATATATTCAGTTTATTTATACAATGCATTCAATATATGCAATTTTAATATTTAATGAAGTATATGAGGATGTTTTTTTGGTTTCATTGCTTTTTCCATATTTTAAGCGCTATTTGAGCAGAAAGATTGTTAGTAAAATTCTTAAATAAAAAAATACATTTCCATATGATAATTAAAATTACAAAATAATAGATAGTAATAAAGCAATATTACATTATTTAATATGTAATTAGGCATAATATTAAATTATATTTACTTCTTATCGATAAAATTTTATCAGATATGCTCTCATAAGAATATATTATATATTAATCATAGACTTTTATTATCAGCTTGCATTATTTTAGAATGCTATTTTAAAGTTTTAGTTGACTTCTATTATTGTTTAACCCGTTAAGCGCATATGCCGTATGTATACGCAAAAAATAGATGGCTTTAAGCAATTATGCAGAGTCAAAGCTTTTACTAATGAATTTTCAAAAAAAAATCTGAACCTGGGCAACCGTATAAACTAACCGTTAAAACAAAAAACCTAGTGTCAGGAAAATTGTCACTTTTTGATTAGGGAAGAGACGCTTAATAGATTAGTAAACCAAAATGGAACAAACAAAGCAGTTACTTTTTGATACTTGAAAATTAATTGAGTTGATTAATTTAATAAGCTGATAATTTATAATTAATTGTAATTAATAAATAGATTCTACATTGTTCAAACAACTTGAATAAAGCTGCAAGATTGGTAGTAAGTTTACATCGAGGTACCAAACATTAGAATTATTTTACAGTGAAATCATTGAATTATTGAATATTGGAGCTTAATAAACTCAATTAATTTTATTTTATCCACCAAATTTTAATAATGAGAACCACAAATTTAATCAAAAAGTTCTTAGAAGTCAAACAGAGTAAAAGAAAAACAACTGAAAACTACTAAATAAAGAAGCTCAAATATTCAATTAATTAATACATCAACAAACCAAAGGATGAGTGGCTTTAAATAGAATATAAAAGCCAATTTAACTTAGTAACTTTCTTTAATCTATTTCTACTTTGTTTAATTTGAAATTACAAAGTCTATAATTAATCAATTGAACAATGATTCCAACTTTATTTTATTATCTTACTCTTCCAAGCTTATTATTCGCTTTAAACCCTATTGAGATTAAAGGCTCCAAGTTCTTTGATTCAGTAACTGGAGATCAATTCTTTATGAAAGGTGTAGCTTATCAGCCAAGAGCTGGGGGTAACTATGATCCTTTAGCTGATGTTGCTGGTTGCAAAAGGGATATACCACATTTGAAAGCTTTAGGTACTAATACCATTCGTGTATATGAAACTTATAGTAATAAGAGCCATGATGAATGTATGAAATTATTAGATGAAGCTGGCATTTATGTGTTACTAGATCTTCCAACCCCTAATGTTTCAATTGATCGTAATCAGCCAGCTTATGATACTACCGTCTATGATTTTTATAAACAAAAGATTGATGTATTTTCCAAATATAATAATGTACTTGGATTTTTTGCTGGTAATGAAGTTAATAATGATAAAACAAACACTCCTTCTTCAGGCCATGTCAAAGCAGCTTTAAGAGATATTAAGGCTTATATTAAAACTAAACCTCGTGTTATCCCTGTTGGTTATGCTAACAATGATGATCCAGCTATCCGTAAGAATGTTCAAGATTTCTTTGCTTGTGGTAAACAAGAAGATAAAGCTGATTTTTATGGTATTAATATCTATTCTTGGTGTGGTGAATCTGATATGCAAAAATCAGGTTATGATATCAAAGTTAAAGAAATGGCAGAATTAGGTATTCCAAGTATTTTATCTGAATATGGTTGTAATGTAGTTAAACCAAGAAGTTTTGGGGACACTAAAGCACTTTATAAAGAAATGAACGAAGTACTTTCTGGTGGTATTGTTTATGAATATAGTCAAGAAGACAATGATTATGGTTTGGTTAAGATCAATGGTAATAAAGTAGATTTATTGCCTGATTTTGAAGTAGTAAAGAAACATTATTCTGAAGCTAAACCAAAGTTAATAAAAAAAAATGCTTATACTCCAGAAACCAAAACTGTTAAATGTCCTCCTGTTAACGAAACTTGGAAAGCTTCTGAAAAGCTCCCATTAACACCATCAGATGATGTCTGTGCTTGTGCTTTACAGTCCGTTGAATGTCAAATCAACTCTAAAGGTTTATTGAAAGAAAGTGGTGAGAAATTAGGTAAAATCTTTGGCTACAATTGTACCAATGGAGTCTGCGATGATGTTTCTACTGATACTGCCAAAGCTGTCTATGGTCCATTTTCATTCTGTAACTCTACTGTACGTAGTTCTATTATAATGCAAAATGCAGTTAATAAAGGAGCTCAATGTGATTTTGAAGGATTCGCTAGTAAAGTTGCTTTACCTTCAAAGAAAGATTTAAAATCTTGCTCTGGTTCATCAAAAGTGAAAGTGAATCATTAGGGAGTGAAGTTCAAAGCGAGATAAAGTCTATTGTCACCAGTGCTAGCATTGGCTCAGCGACTGGATATTAAAATAAATTTTAACTGTATATCATTTAAGTTGTTTTCTATTAATCGACTAAATTTTGATTCTGGCATTATAATTTAAATATAATAATTGGTGTGTTTTTTTTGGCTTTATCACTTTTCCATCTTTTAAGCGCTATTTGAGCAGAAAGATTGTTAGTAAAATTCTTAAACATGGATGTATTTTTTTGTTTAGGAATTTTACTAACAATCTTTCTGCTCAAATAGCGCTTAAGATGGAAAAAAGTAATGAAACCAAAAAAAACATCCTCACATAAAAATACATACTCAATTGATGACTTTTGATAATTATTAAAATATGAGCTTAGCTAAATGATAGAAACAACAACCACTTATATTTTTATTTCTTTCATAATTTTATAAATATTATAAGTAGTTAAATTTATGCTGGGGCTTTTACGCGAGTTTCAGTAGAGATTACAATTCTAATTTGGAATGATATATATATTTTACAAAATAAAATGATCACTTATTATTTAAATGCAATTGCCTAGTTTATTTTATGCTGAACATTTTATTTTAATATAACCTAACTTTATAACTCCAGATCAGAATTGTAACTCCCTACTGAAATTTGCACAAAAACTTCAGTATAAATTTAATTACCTATACAAAGCCAAAAATACAAATGGGTCTAGATTAAAAAAAGAAAAGAAAAGCGGACTTATAAGCAAGATTTGAATATTTTAAAGCTTTAAATATTTTAAAAAATACTTTATTAGTAACTTGCTATAGTTTTATTCACGTTGAGTTTCAAATACTTTATAATCTATTATAAAACACTTCATTTATGTCAGGTGTAATAGCTGCTATAAAAAGTAGAGGGGTAACAAGGGTATAATTAGCCTCTGTGTGTAAGCTTATTAAGTTGAAAGTGTTGACTTTAAGTACTTGAAGATTCAGGAAAAGAAATAAGAGGCAAAAAAAATCTTTAGGTATAAAATTAAATTGACCAATTGTAATTTTTTTAATAAATTTATATAGAGGTGTTTTTTTTGGTTTCATCACTTTTTCCATTTTTTAAACGCTATTTGAGTGGAAAGGCTATCATAAAATTCTTGAACAAAAAAATACATCCCTATATCTAATTTGATTGTATGTCATATCACCAAAAAAATCCTTTTGATCTAAATCTTCTTTATCAAATATAATTCTGGTATTAAATTTTAATCTTTCAATATGGATAGCTTGAATATTTGATAACAATGAAATCATGTTTAATGATTCATCTGATAAAGTAAAAACATAATTTTTTTTCGAAGTTGATAGCTTTAAAGAATTGTCATTAGAGGGATTGTAAAGTAGTGGGTTGAAATAGCCTAATGCAATAACATCACTACTTCTCGTTAGTTTTATTTGAAAATCATCTTTATCAGCTTCAATATGCATACTATTATCACTTAAAAATTGCACACTTTTAGTTATCTTAAATCACCAAAACATTTGATATCGAAATTATTGTCATAATTTCTATTAGTTTCTAACTCTAATTTAGCGTTGAAATTTGTGTTGGCATTCGTTTCAGCAGAAGTAAGGACGAAATGCTCTGGCTCCAAATTCAGCAACTTTGAATTCTTGAATGCCTTCTTGTTAACGTCTAAACCATCAAGCTCAAAATACATACCATATGTAGTATAAGCGACTTTAGTTTATTTTAATTTAAATATTTTGTAAACTCTTCAATAATCATAGTGTCATTTTCAATGATTTCAAGTATCTCAACTTGTTTTAGATACTTTTCAAATAACTCTGATGATTGTAAATAATTAACAGTCACTATAGTCAATTTTGATAACTTTGATAAACTATCATTGACTTTTGAGTTATTGTAGGGTTTGGTATTATATAATTATCAAAAGGGCAATATGTATATTTTGTAGAATGTACATTTGGACGATAATTTAGTTGTTCAATGTTATCATTATCTATCTTTATATGTCTCATCAATATCCCATTTTCATTAATAAACTTCTCTTGATAAAATTTATATTCCTTAAAATCACAGTTAACTGAATAAGTTAAATTGTATTTGATGACTCGATTTATAGTTTTGAGTAAATATTTGCTTAAAGTGGGTAACTCAAATAACTCAATTAAGTATAATAACTTAAATATATCATCTAAAAAAAGTATTGAGTAATAGATGAAATATTGATGATATCTTAGTATAAGATTATGAAAAAGGTTCAATCTTTTTTTTAATTCTTGAAAGCCAAAGCCCAAGTGTTTTATTGATCAGATAAAAATGAATAAATAAGGCTATAACCCCTAATCTTGTCATAAAGGTCAAATGAGTCAGATTGATTAGCTAAATAAAAGAATTTTGTCTAAAAATTTCTCAGCTTTCTTCAGTCTTTGAGCCTTTAGGAAATCCAGGAGCATTTTTTAAACCACAACAAAATCCAACTCAACAAAGATATAAAAAAGATTAGAAAAGCAGAAAAGCCAGGATTGAAAGCAAATGAAGTGAAATTAATATATAATGCTTAAAAGCTAGTAGCAATAATTAATGTTTTAGTAATTTCTGATAAGTTTGATGTTAGTAATAAAAAGTAAAAAAATCTTTACACTAAGATTTTTAATGAAAGTAAAGCTGAAACATGCCAAAGTTGTTATTTACAATGCTTAAGCTGTGAAATATTGCTTCATCAGCTCTATAATTGATTATCACATAATAGCCACTTAACTTATTTGCAAAACTAGTTGTAACCTTGTATTCAATTTGGCCGTGATTCATGTGATATAATCAATCCAAAGCTCCTTATTTAGATTTACTGTGAGAATTCCTACCGCCTAATCATGAAGAACTTATTGTTCACGTTTTAATCTCCATATTTAGCAAATATAATAAGGAATAGGTGTTATCATATTCCTTACATATAGCTACCCAGTTAGAGTATAAAAGAGATTCTTCAACATGATAACTCGAGGCTTTTTAACTGAATTACTCCCTGATATCGTACTATTAATAAAGCCACTGAGTCTTTCTGACAATATCTTACGTAGATTATACAGTAGTATCTTCTATTCTATTTGCTTTACATAGTTCATAGCCTATTGCGCACTATTCCTATTGATTTAAGTCTATCCTAGTTATATGAACTAAGATCGTTCGATTCAAGGCTAGTTAATTAAGCAAGAACTGCCTTCAACTCCTACCACTGAGTACCAACTCTCACACCTATATATTTAATAATATTTATTCAAATAATGCTAAGAAGCTAAATAAGCTGAATTTTGGAATTTTTAAAACAAAATAGTTATAAAGATATATTTTTTTGTTCAATAATTTTATTAATAATTTTTTTGCTTAAATAATGTTTAAAAAATAGTAAAAATCAAAAAATCAAAAAAACACCTTTTCATACTAAAAAAGTTTTTTATTTAAAAATGCAAGTTTAAATAAATATTAAACTGAATTAAAATTTAATAATATTATAATATTATTATTATTAAATAATTTAAGTAATTAAAGTATTATTTAAATAACTTTATAATAAAATCATATATATATAAAGTTGATATAGCTTCTTTAAGTGTTTTTAGAAAACTTAAAGTTATTTTTAAAATTTAAAAATAATAAATAAAGAATAAAAATAAAAATAAAAATAATAATAATAACTTTTAAAATTAATATTATTAAAGCTGTAATAGCAGTATATATTAAAAAAAACTTTTAAAGTTTAATTTATTATTAAAAGCCTAATTTTAATATTTTTTAACATTTATTTTTGTGTTTAAGTATTTTACTAATAATCTTTCCACTGAAATAACGCTTAAAAAGTGGAAAAAATAATGAAGCCAAAAAAAAACATCCCCATATATAAACAAGCTCTGGTTATTATGTTTTATTAATTTTATATAGTTTTGTTATAGTGATTTTTTATTTATTATTATTTTATTAGTTTATATGTAAATTTATTTAAAACTTTAAAATTACAAAAAGCTTAAAAACATTAACTATAAGAGCGTTTTTTCTAGTTTTATCACTTTTTTTATTTTTTAATGTTATTTGAGTGAAAAAGTTGTTAGTAAAATTTATAAACAAAAAACCATCTTCTTATATATATTGACAGGCTTTTGTTTTAATATTAATGATTTTGGTAATTTATAATATTTTAAATAAAAGCAAATTACAGTATTATTTTAAAGCTGATCTTTAACAATACAACAGAAGTTCCTATTTTTTAATTTTTAATATAATTATAGCTTTTTCAAAAATGATCACAAAAGTCATGTCAACCCTGTAAAATATTCTGCGTGTATTAGCTGAAGTTGATAGCTTTCAAGTAAATATAGGTATTAAGTTAGCCCTGTTTCTTATATTTACTAATGGATTTAAAAACACAAATATTAAATGAAAAAACATAAAAATTATGCAACTTGTATCTCTATTATTTTTAATTTAATAGAAAAGCCATAGTCTCATATTCATTAGCTTATCTTTAAGATGATTTGTTTTATAATAGCTATTATAGTCTCCTAGCTCATGATTTTTTCTAATTAAGTCCTTCCTTAATAACTATTGAGTTGATGTTATAAATATTGCCTTAGGCACACATTTCCAAAAAAAAATATTCAGCTTTTAGCCAATGTTGAATGAACTGAATAATAGTTTTCTACTAATCACTTAATTGTTGCCATTCATTTGTTTATGCCTAGTCTAGATCAATAAGGTATTAATAGATTAATTGATAAAGTAATAGCCATATTAGTTTCAGATCATAGCCTACTCCCACGGTTCTTCTGGACCAAAGAATAAGGGGGCTGTTGAGGACTTTTTATTCGATAACATTACAAATCTACATAAAGTCCCGTAAAAAGGATATATATGGTGGCTGCCGAGTCAAAGTACCATTTGGTAGTTTGGAACAATGTACTGAAATATGTAATGAAAATGACTATCCGTGGCTGATCAAATTCTGAAAGTTTTGGAATATAATAGAGCTTTCATTATAAAATCAAGAAAGAAATTGTATGAGAAATTTGATTAGTAATATAATGTATAGTGTCCTCAAAAACTATCCTATTTTCTAATTTTTAAATAAAGTTAAATATTTTATTCCACATTGAATATATGAGGACTATATTCTATACACATATTAAAAGATACCTACCAAATACAAGCGTAAAAAAATATGAGCTTTTAATTACCAATACTGAGAAATTAGTCTTTAAAATTAGATACTTGAAATTTAGCGAAACTTTATGAGGTCACTGTAATAGATGATAATAATATAATACTATTATTTAATTTGTAATTGAGAATAATATTAAAATATATTCACTTCTTGTTGGTAACTTTTTATCAGAAATGTTTCGATAAAAATAAATTTATATATTGAATAACGACTTTGTTATTATAAACTTACATTATTTTAGAATAGTATTTTATCTATTTTGGCAATTATATTATTTTTGAGATTCAAATTTATTACTATTTTTTTTAAAATTCAAACCACTACTGCTTTAGCGAATTAAAATATAACAAATAAAGTAATTATTTTTAGGTGCTATTAAAAATTAATTAAGCTTACTAATTAATTAGTCTGTAATTTATAATTAATTAGGGCTTATAAATAAACTCTAAATTATTCGAATATTCAAATAAAGCTACAAGATTAACAATAAATTTATACCGAAGTAGAGAATATTACGACTTATAAGCAGATACCAAACACCCAAGCGTTCAAATAAGGGCACAAGATCAATAGTAAGTTAATACCGTTAGGTAACTTTTTCAAATTTTAAGAACAAGCCTTATGTCATTTATTAGTTTAAAAAATTGAATTTAGAATCAAGGTGAGGTGTATTAAGAGAAGGTAGAGTTCTTAAGTATGAAAGAGCATCGGAAGAGGCGTGTATTCAGAAATATTATAACTTATAAATCGATTCTAACTTATTTAGATAAGACTGTAAAATCAATATTAGGTTTGTATTGAGTTAAAGGACATTGTAACTTATAACTAACTTCCAAACTATCTAGGTATTTGAATAGAACTGCAAGACCAACAGTAACTTTATATTAAGGTAGAGAATATTACAACTACTTTATTGTGAAATCATGTAATTATTAAATTTACGCTTGATAGAATTACCTAGTTTGATTAAATCCAGCGAATTTAATAATGAGAACTACAAATTTACTAAAAATTATAAAGTTGAACTAAGCAAAAGGGGAATTGATAACTGCTAAATAAAGTAGCTCAAATCTATTTAGAAAAAGTAAAGTAAAGGACGAGGTATATAAAGGGAGGCCTAAGTAGATGTTAACTCAACAAACTACTTTTATATATTTGTACTTTACATAACTTAATATTAGAAAGCCTACAACTAATCAATTGAACAATGATTCCAACTTTATTTTATTATCTTACTCTTCCAAGCTTATTATTCGCTTTAAACCCTATTGAGATTAAAGGCTCCAAGTTCTTTGATTCAGTAACTGGAGATCAATTCTTTATGAAAGGTGTAGCTTATCAGCCAAGAGCTGGGGGTAACTATGATCCTTTAGCTGATGTTGCTGGTTGCAAAAGGGATATACCACATTTGAAAGCTTTAGGTACTAATACCATTCGTGTATATGAAACTTATAGTAATAAGAGCCATGATGAATGTATGAAATTATTAGATGAAGCTGGCATTTATGTGTTACTAGATCTTCCAATCCCTAATGTTTCAATTGATCGTAATCAGCCAGCTTATGATACTACCGTCTATAATTTTTATAAACAAAAGATTGATGTATTTTCCAAATATAATAATGTACTTGGATTTTTTGCTGGTAATGAAGTTAATAATGATAAAACAAACACTCCTTCTTCAGGCCATGTCAAAGCAGCTTTAAGAGATATTAAGGCTTATATTAAAACTAAACCTCGTGTTATCCCTGTTGGTTATGCTAACAATGATGATCCAACTATCCGTAAGAATGTTCAAGATTTCTTTGCTTGTGGTAAACAAGAAGATAAAGCTGATTTTTATGGTATTAATATCTATTCTTGGTGTGGTGAATCTGATATGCAAAAATCAGGTTATGATATCAAAGTTAAAGAAATGGCAGAATTAGGTATTCCAAGTATTTTATCTGAATATGGTTGTAATGTAGTTAAACCAAGAAGCTTTGGAGAAGCTAAACCGCTTTATAAAGAAATGAGCGAAGTACTTTCTGGTGGTATTGTTTATGAATATAGTCAAGAAGACAATGATTATGGTTTGGTTAAGATCAATGGTAATAAAGTAGATTTATTGCCTGATTTTGAAGTAGTAAAGAAACATTATTCTGAAGCTAAACCAAAGTTAATAAAAAAAAATGCTTATACTCCAGAAACCAAAACTGTTAAATGTCCTCCTGTTAACGAAACTTGGAAAGCTTCTGAAAAGCTCCCATTAACACCATCAGATGATGTCTGTGCTTGTGCTTTACAGTCCGTTGAATGTCAAATCAACTCTAAAGGTTTATTGAAAGAAAGTGGTGAGAAATTAGGTAAAATCTTTGGCTACACTTGTACCAATGGAGTCTGCGATGATGTTTCTACTGATACTGCCAAAGCTGTCTATGGTCCATTTTCATTCTGTAACTCTACTGTACGTAGTTCTATTATAATGCAAAATGCAGTTAATAAAGGAGCTCAATGTGATTTTGAAGGATTCGCTAGTAAAGTTGCTTTACCTTCAAAGAAAGATTTAAAATCTTGCTCTGGTTCATCAAGAAGTGAAATTCAAAGTGATGCAAAATCCACTGCTACCAGCACTAGTGCTAGTTCAGCAACTGTAAGTAGTACCGAAACTAGTACTAAAGGTAGTACTGGCGCAGCAACTGAAGCTGCTAACAAAACCATGATTAGTCCAACAACTGAAATTAGTGTCGGAACTGGAGCTAGTTCAGTAACTGTAACTGCTACCAAAGCTGGAATTAGCTCTCAAACAGCTAGTGAAGTTGCTGGTGAAAAACCTACCGCTATTCCAGGATATAACATGAATTTTAGTGATTCATCTGATGTCTCTAAAGGGGTTTATGAACAAACTAAAATTGCTAAAAAGCAAAAATGCAAAAGCAAATATTAGACAGCGACTAGATATTGAAATAAAATTTTAACCTATAAAAAATATAGATTGTCTTTTTGTTGATTAAGTAAAAACAGGTTTGTTGTACTTTAGTTCTGATTAATATTTTTTTAACCATCTTTAAATACAAGCTATTGTTAAATGTTAGAGTAACAGTAATAAAATTTTAAAACAACGGTATACTATCCTACATAATAACTGAAGCATTAACAACTTATTGCATTTATTTTATATTAAGTGTAAAGTTTAGGAAACAACTAGTTTATATATATCAGCATTTATATCTCAAGCGTTGTTATATTTCAACATTATTGTCTACTCACTTTACTTTTTTTCCAGTTTTTTAATTATTGTATTACTATCTCTTTTTTTTGGACTCTTTGTTCATAGTAAAAATGTATAATTATTAATCGTAAACAATTTAAAAACTATACTATGTATAGCTAGTTTTGAGTAATATGCTGTTTATAACTGTTTAATAAAAGCATTCTAAAAAATAAAAAAACTCCGTAGATGTGAGTTGATATAGTAAACAATTAGTTTAAGGTTTTATGTTACAATCATCTTACTGTTTTCCTATTTTATCTTGGATTCAACTTCGAATCTAACATTAAAACAATGGGTACAGTAATGATAAATGAGCTAACAGATTAAATAACAAATTCTGATCACCCGCGAAATGCAATGCGGATTCACATCCAGAGAAGTACAAAAACATGGCTACCAAATACTACTATGATAAGAATGCAAAGAAATGTGCAAATTTTTCATGATATGGATATAGAAATATTTTACCATTTGATATTTTACAGAGCTGTAGTGACCGTGTATAGAAAAGCAACTTAACAATAAGAGAAATTTAGGCTCTATTTATATTAAAATTGTTAATTACCTATTGTAAATAATCATTTTTCATCAATAAAAACACATAAAGCTTTATTACTATCATCGGTATATCAATAAACTTTTTCTTCAATCTAACATTACTCTTTATTAATTATCAAAAGTAACAAAAGAAGGAGGAATAACCTCTTTAAGACTTGATAAGTCCACATTAAAATATTTCTTGAGTGCTTCTCTTCTACCTTTCTCATCTCCCAAATGAATCCTTTGAACTGTCCCATCTAAGGCAATAAGTTTCAATTGATTATCAAAAACTCTAGCCATAGTACCTTTGGGTTCTTGCATGTATTTTCTAATAATGAGGTGCTCATTAAAGACGTTTGTTTGATCCATAACTACGTAATAGTTGATATGTGCTATATCTTTAGGGAAAAAGGGGGAAAAAGTAAAAAAGAAGAGTGGATGCCAAATGTTCTCTTTTCCTTCTTCTTTTCCAACTAAACTTTCATCCAATTTATAAGCTGGTACTAAAGTACGAGCTAAGTATAACGGTGGGATCATAGCAGATAGATGCTTTTGGCCTGGTGGATATCTACGTACTACTTGTAAATGGGTATTATCTGGAAGTGGAACAAGTTCACATTCTGGATCTTCGATAACTTGATCAAAGATAGGAACAGGTTGAAAATTGCCAATTGAATTAAAACCAACATCTAATAAATATCTTTGATTATTTAATTCAGCAATAATGGCACAATGTCTTAATCCAGTCATCACAACTTTCTTTTCTTTTGCAAATAAAGCCTGATCAGCTGTACGTGCACCTACTATATAGTTATTGAATCCCAAGTTGGCAAGTACATGAGAAAATAAAATATTGTGTTCATAACAATAGCCATCTCTTTCTTCTGTAACCAATTTTTTAAAAATATCCAAAGGATGAAGGCTAACTCCTTTAGTTGTTAATGGGTTATTTGGATCTGTTGGAGCATTCTGATTTTTATCTTTCTGATCAAGTTCGTTATAATAAAAGAAAGAAGTGTTTCCATATGGAATAGAATGTAAGTGTCTAGTTTGTATCTTTTGTAAAGTTTGTAAGCTCAATTCAGGCAGTGCTTGTCCCTCTCCTTCATTGAAATATTGGATCCTATTCAAATATTGGAACACTTGCTCTTTGGTATATGCTAATGGCTCTACTGATGTATCGTATTCATAAGGTTCGCTAGGTTTTGTCATTTTTTGAAGTCTAAAGTTTAAAATGAGCCTTTGAGTTTAAAAGAGTTTAAAGCGGTTTTTATATTTTTTGATTATTTGAATAAATCAAATCTTAGCAACTTGTGTTAGAAGTTGGCTTTTATAGGTAATTCCGGCGTTTTTCAGTAATAAAGTGGAGAATAACTTTTAAATAAACACGATAATATATTAATTTACAATCACGAGCTTTGGATTTAAGTTCAATAGTGTTTCATTTGTTAAAGCTTTTTTTTTAAAATCTTAAAGGACCAATGAAACCTGAGTACCTTCATTACTGCGAGATAAAAAATTTAATAAGAGGTGAAAATAGGTGAGTGCGTAGGAAATGCAATAACTAAACTAAGTTTTAAGGAGATATTTCAAGGTAGAGCAACCAGCTTTCAATATAGGAAGAGTGTAAGATACTGAGATAAACTCATATTGGTTCAAAGTTTTACAGCCATTAAGAATAAACAAGAGCGCAGAAGAGGGAGCTGAGATGGATTTGGAAGAGAACTTAGTGTATTGTGTGTAAATGGCCCACAGATCAGTATCCTTAACAAAGGGTTAGCGAAAAGGTTGGAGATTGATCCAAGATAAGGACAATTGAGAGTAAGAAGATTCAGTCACCTTAAAGGTAAAATAATGGAGTTCAAAAACATTTGTTATAGCTTATATAAAGGAATAATAATAATTTTATATAGATTTAACTTAATAAGCTTTTAATTTGAATAAGTTTAGAGAATAAATTACCATAAAGAATTAAGCAAACTTTATGTATTTATTTTTATATACGTTATTAAAATATACCTTACAGTGATATGTTCTAATATCTCCACTCTAGAAAAGGGTGCCCAGAAGCAACTTTAATATCATTTTAATATATTACTCATACATAATATGTTTATGTAATAACTGAAACATTGTATAAATAAATCTTTTTAGTTTATAGAAATTTAGATAAAAGTACCTGATACTATTTGGGGATGTTTTTTTTTGTTTAAGAATTTTACTAGCGATTTTTCTACTCAAATAGCGCTTAAAAAATGGAAAAGTAATCAAACCAAAAAAAACATCCTCATTTGTTATTTATTTGAATATATGAGACATGTATGATATTAAATAAGTGTCAATATTTTTTGCATTAGAACTGTTAACTGTATAATAATGAGGACAATATTCTACAACTGAAAATACTTCATCTTTAAACTTAAATAATTCTGGAGTATATTTAAATTCACAATCATCACTGAAACCTATTTCAACTATCTTTTTATTAACTAACTTAATGTCAGTATTGATAAAGGGATCAACAGAATAATCAACAACGTTTAAAATTCTTACAGCGATTAAATCCTTACATATTGATAGAAAATATAATTCTAATATACTTTTTGTTTTTAAATAATAAAAGTCCAACTTTAAGTTTAAAGCATCACAAAATAAACTCCATCCTATCTTTTCTTCAATTTCTTTTATGCCAATATTTTCTTCACAATTATAATCTACTTTAGGGATTTGAAGCTCGTCTCCAACCTTGACTGCTTTAGTTTTGTTATTATGATAAAAATGATTTGTATACCTTAAAAGTCCAGGAAAATCTGTTATTAAAGCAGCACTATTCAAATCTTGTTTAAGGTAATAACTTTTATCATTATATACGAAAAATCGAAACATGCCACTTTCACCTTCAGTTATAGAGTCCTCGCGTTCAATATGAAACTTTCTAAAATCCTTTTGTCTTTCTTGTGATTCTTCATAACTCATTATTTGTATATAATTCTTAAAGAAAAAAGCTCCTAAACTTTGGTCTGGATAAATTGTTTCTATATCGCTATAGCTTGATAAGAGTAACTTATTCACTTCCATAAAATCTATCAAATAATCTATTGATCCATATAATTTCGATTGTCCAGGTTTATCAAAGACACGTACCATTTATGAAAATTCAACTTAAAATGTTAAAAGAAATAAATTTCAATGTTTGAATTTGATTTAAATAATTGAATCGATATAAGAACATTTTTTTATTAGCTAATACTTTATTTAGCAAATTACAAAAAAAATCGAGTTTGACCAAAATTAATTGAAATATAGGGGTGTATTTTTTTGTTTAAGAATTTTACTAACAATCTTTTCGCTGAAATAACGCTTAAAAAATGGAAAAAGTAATGAAGCTAAAAAAAACATTCTCATATTGATTAATTGATAAAATAAAATCAAGGAGAAGATCAGTTATTCTTATTTCTTTTGTATTACTTCTCTTTATAAATTCCTAATGTATTCTACTTATTAGTATCGTTGAATAGTTTTATTACTTTATTTTTTCTTTTTAGGTATTCCCTAAATAAAATAAAAAATCTTTTAACTAATTTGTCTTAATATTATCAATAAAACAGAAACGTTATTTTTTTGTTTGGTTGTCATTGTTTTTATTTTTTATTCAAATTTTAACCCTTTAAACATTACAAATGAGTCAGACTTATTATGATTTTCTATAGCAAAGTTGGACTATGATGAATTAGATTTGTTTTTAAGTTTAAACGATGAATTAAGTATATCTTTTTATTTCTTAAACCATTTACCTTTTTATTTTTGTTACGCATAATACAAATTGATTAACCTATGGTTGAGACTACAAGTAAAAAGACACACTAAAAGCTATTATTATTTTAGAAATAAATTTAACTTATACTTGAATTAAAATCAAATATCTCATCTTCTGTTTTTTTTTTTAAAATATTAGTAAAACATTAACTGTTATCCCATATAACTTTTAACGTAGCTCTCTACTTTATTTTAAAAGCTGAATCTTTAGTATAGACCTTTAATTCTTTTAATGAGATTATAAACCATACACAATAGTTTCATTTATGTATAGTTCAACCCTCCAGACTATCAACTCCGCTTTTTAATTCAACTTCACTCATCGTTCAATCGGAAATTGTTTAAGGTATTAAGAAATAACTGAAGCCATTTTATCTCTCTAATTCTACTGAAGACAAAAGGAGTCCAAACTCTTACTTTACACTCACAGAAAAAACATTATAAATGACACTATTCCCAAAGTTTACCTAGTTTAATATCTAACATTTTATTTTAGTTAATAAAACACTTCAAGCTATTACTTTTCAAGAACAAAAGAAAGATATTGATTGATTCTGTTTTTTAACTTGATTTATTATAGCAAATGATAATAACTCAATGACTAAACAATCGATAGCCAAATAGTTAAAAAATTAATAAGTAATTAAAAATAGATAATTTTCATACAAGTAAACATGTCAATAATATAAAGTTTAATTATGATTTTTTTAAAAACAAATATAAATTGAACCTATTTTTTATTCAAAATTTAATAATTAATTCAATTTAATATAATGAGTTTAAAATTTCATTTTATAACAATTATATATGGTGATATTTTTTGGTTTCATTACTTTTTCCATTTTTTAAGCGCTATTTGAGTAGAAAAATCGCTAGTAAAATTCTTAAACAAAAAATACATCCCCATATTGTCAATTTATTTATAGTAAATTCTGCTTCAAGTTTTATGAATCAAATGGGGATGTATTTTTGTGTTTAAGAATTTTACTAACGAATTTTCCGCTTAAATAGTGCTTAGAAAATGGAAAAAATAATGAAGTCAAAAAAAACACTCCCAAATGTTAACAAATATTAATTCAAACAAGAGTTAGCGAAATGAGTATGAAATAACTAGATAATATGTTAAAAACTAGCCTCATTTGATACATTAAAAGATTTCATTGATGCATATGTGAAGAAGCATGCTGTTTAATAAAAATTTGAGCTTTTTAAATAAACAAAACCAACTAATATAGATTTGTAATAAAAAAATAAGCTTAACCTTTGTGAATATTATAATTTAAAAAATACTAAGTCAATAAAATAGCTAATTAATTTTATAGTATTTATTATTTATTTAATAATATTAATAATTAAACAAAAATAAAATTTGGAATTTATGAATAGTTACCCTTTATCCTTCCTTTTTGCTAATTTTAATTTATCAGTTATCTTTATAAACACTCTTAATTTTTTTCATAAGTTATATTAAATTCAACTATTAAATTAATTATTGTAATTTATCTATTAGAGCTATTAATCAAATCGTCTATTTTATTAAGTCGGATGGTGTAGTTGAATGGGATTTAATAAAAGTGGAATGTATTATGGAAAGTAATGTAAAGAAGACCAATATCAAAGTTATGACTAACTTTGATGACGTATATATTAAGTGTGAATATAAAATGTGGCAAAGTAATGTACTTTATACTTAAAGAAAGTATATAAGTGATGGAATCTCTTCCTCTGGGATCTCGCTTTATTAAGGGTTATTTGTTTGTTTTTTAAATAAAGTATGCTTTTAAACCTTATTGGTTACGTTAATATAGTCAACTTAGTCCAAAGTATATCATCTACCTTACACCTGTTTACAAAGACTTTAAAACCTCTCATTACCATTAGTCAAGTATTGGGTTTACCTTGACCTACCTTATGTCAACTTATCGGTTAGTATGTCATCAGGTTTAACGATCTCAAAGTTTTTGCAGTTTACATATAAGATACTGCTATTACCAAGATTTAAAATTCTAAAAATAATGTATTAAATTTTTTTAATATAGCTTAGACATAGTTAAGACTAAATAAAGGTCTATTAACTATCAACTCAATACTATTAATATAACTAAAATTTGTTGAAGATTATCTTTTACAAGGATGGTATAAACTTTTTATTTATTTTTAATACAATTTAGCATCTGTTTTATACTATAAAACTTTTTTTATTTATTATTTTAGCAAATTAATCTATAACTGTTATCCCTTTAATGTCCTTCCAATTCTTAAAAATCCAACCAATCTTTAAGATATTCACAAGTATTGGGATTAATTTGACCATTTGGATGACATTCATTATAAACCTAAAAAAAAACAATAAAAAACAATAAAAAAATAATATTCATTATTTCAATAAATTTAATAATAAATTTTAATTTTAACTTACTGGACAAGTACCACAAGGGATATCCGTTAAAGCATTAGTATTATTTCGATCCTTTTCAAAAACACCTGAAAATACTGCTTTATATTGCCAATCATAAGCATCATTATTAAATTCGGTTTGAAATTCTTCTTTGTCTTCCTCTTCATCTTTATCTTTATCTTTATTATGATTATTTTGTTGACTTTGATGTTGATTAATAAATCCTGGTCTTGGTACAAGATCACTCATAAATTTGATAATTTTACCATCAAAAACAAGTAAATTTAAGATTTCTCTAATATCATCTAATGTTAATTTTTGTCTTGAAATTTGAGATGTAGCAATATAATTATAAATATTAGTAGCAGTTGGATACATTGTATAACCACTATCAAAACAAGCCCCTAATCCTGAAGCTTCAGGTATCTGACGAGGAAAACTTAAATGAGTAATAAATTTAAAGATATGTTCATATAATAATTGTACAAATTGTTCATCTAAATTTTGATCTGTATACCATGGTCCTCCAGTCATTTCTATGCTTGGATTTTTATCCCATAACATATATACTTTTCGAGTTGGATTATTGATAGATTTAACTGCTTTAATTAAATTCTTATTTTCTAATACTTTGATACATCGAGTAACTACATTTTGATGTAACCCAGTTTTAGATTTTAACGTTTTGATCCAAATACCTATACATGGTTTAAATACTTTAATTATTAGTTTACTTTAAATTTTTACCTTCATTTTGTGAATCTTCAACTGTTTTATAAATTCTTTTTTCTTCTTCATTAAGTTCATCTAATCTAAGAGTCAAAAAAAATCTCTATTCACTTTAAATTTCATTAATTAAAAAAGAAACTTACTTTTCCAAACTAGTTATAGGAACCCCATTAAATGCCATCTGTCCATCTACCATAAAAAAGTCTAGTAAACCAAAGGAAGATAAGTTATTGACAGCATTGACAATAAGATTAGGTTCTATTCCATTCATTTTTTTTTGTAAGGTTGAATTATTAATACCATCTTTTGTTAAATAAACTAATTTTAATACATTCATTTCAAGTTCCCCAAATTGAAATTTTTCTTGGGCTAAAGTCGCTTGCTCTGTTGCTTCTGATTCTGTGAAACTCATTTTTTTTCTTTTTTTTGAAAAGTTGGAAAAGGGATTAAAGAAATAAAAAAAGATAAACTGCGATTTTTTACTTTTCTATTTTTTTGGAATTTAGAATGCAAACGGACAATAAAAAAGGAGAATCTAAAAAATATGAACCAAAGGAATTAATCTTTCATCAAAATGTATTAAATCGAACCAAATATGAAAAATTAACGGCTTTATGGCAACAAAAACTATATCAATTTCCCAAAGTAACCGAACAAATATTAATAGAATCGGTAATATCTCCTTATTTCGATATCATTTCAACAAGGCATTAACATAATCCCATCAAATACTAACTTTTTCCTCTTAGTCCAAATACCTCACTCCCACTGATTTTTCGGAAGTAATAATAGAACGCAATACAACCAATTATTGTGGTTATCCATTATGTTCCAATGTACCTAAAGAACAATCAGAAAAAATCAAGATTTCTGGAAAGAAACTCAAGTTTTATGATACCACGCCATTGGTACCTTATTGTTCTAATATCTGTTATGGAGCGAATAAATATTTTGAAGCACAATTGATAAGTGAGCCCATTTATATGAGAAATTTTAAAAAGTAAGTTAAAAGAAAAGAAAATTAGGGTTCTATTAAATAGATATTAATACTTCTTTTTTTGTTTTAGATGGCCAATAATTGAAGTTATTCCACTAGGTATTAATGTAAAAGAATACATGTAACTTAGCTATATAATTCAAATATAGAACACTCTTTAACTTAGCCTATTATTTAGAGCCAATAAAAATGCTAAACCAACATTAATCTCGGATAATCGATTTAAAAAAACATACATAAATAATATGTTAAATAGAATGAATTTCGATTTAAAATCAAACAACAAACCATTGGAGTTAAAGATAATTGATAAAGGAGAAATTAATTTTAAAGATATTAAGTTTGAAGTTGGTAAAGAGGGGTTTGATGCTATTGAAGGTTATCAAGTGAAAGTAAAAGTAAAAGGAAAGGGAGATAATGATAAAGATGATAAATTGTTAATTTTAAAGAATAGGAAAGAGGAAAAAGAAGAGATGAAAGATAAAGTAAAATTTAATTTTGTATTTTATATATTAATAGTTATGTATTTTATATAGACGGGTAAAGAAAATAAGGTAAAATTAAAAATAAAACAAAGACAATCAAAGATCAGTAGCATAAAGTCAGAGGAAGAAGATAATAAGGATAATACTGAAGATAACGAAGATAATGAAAATAATGAAAATAATGAAGAAGAAGAAGAGGAAGAAGAAGAAGAGGAAGAAGAAGAAGATGCCGATTGGTTTTTAGAGCCTGAATATCCTAAAGAAAAACCTAAATTAAGACCATTTGGAAAAATCTATTTATTAATTGAAAATTCAATAACTTCATTAAGTAAACAATATTTTGAAGATTTAAAATTAAGTGAAGAAAATAATATAAGATTTGAATTTGATGAAAGTTACCCAACGAAGGATGAAAATGTATTAATTAGGAGAGAGATATTAGCTAAAATGATGGTAGAACAGTATGTATTTTTTTGTGTTTTTTTTATAAGGAATGAAAATTATGGGTTTCAAGAACGGTTTATTAATATGTACTTTTTTTTAGATGGAAAAGAATTCAAATTGAATTTCAATTAAATTTAAATTTAATTCAAGATATATTATGTTGGATTAACACCCTAAATATATTTAG
Source organism: Batkoa obscura (assembly GCA_030770535.1). NCBI lineage: Eukaryota > Fungi > Entomophthoromycota > Entomophthoromycetes > Entomophthorales > Batkoaceae > Batkoa > Batkoa obscura. Next base: position 468,418 of record JASVEC010000026.1, on the reverse strand, counting down.
AAAAGAATATTCCTATTTAAATAATAAGGAAGCTTATTATTTAGCTTTAATTTTACTTTTAAAGTAAGTGGATTCTATTTATTATGTTGATTATGATTTATTAACTGCATGTTTATTTTATATTTATTTAGATTTAAAAGAACATTAAAAAAATCATTAGCTTATATTAATGAGGATCATATAGCCGAAGTAGCACTTAAAACTGAATTTCATTTTCAAATGGTCGAATATTTGACTGGGTTTTTATAATATTTAAAACAACAATAAAGTAAAAAAATAAAACAATTCAATTTTTTTAAACTAAAGTTTTATTATTATATTATAATTAATTATAATTCCATTTTGGTATTTGAATCCATGAATCTGTTTAATACTTCATCAGTAATTTCAGAACGACGCTAATAAAAAATAATTATTAATAAATTATAACTCATAATAAATAAATATATATTTTGAAATTACTTTTTGAAAATCAGCAACAAATTCTTGAAGTAATCCAATTGTTTTTTGTTTTAATGCTCCAGTAGTTAAAGTACCTGCACGATATTGCTAATTTTATATATAAAATTATTAGTATTATTATTAAATATTTAAAAACCTACTTTAGCAATAGATTCAAGTTCTTCATCATCTTCTAAAAAGAAAGAAAGGTATTGATAAGAAACATCCACATCTGGATTACCACCATCTCTTTGATGATCTTCAATAGTAGCACCCCCTCCAGAGAAAGCATATCTATTAATCTAATATAATAATATTAATAATACATTAATTATTATTATTTAATTAAATTATACAATAAATCAACTTTACCTTATTTTTAATTCTACTTGGTGTATCATTCATAAAAATAGCTGAACTATCATCCGAAGCACTCATTTTAGTATGCGGTCCCTAAATTAAATTAAATTAAATTAAATATAAAATAATCTCATTAAAATATTTTAACTTACTTGAAGAGCTGGGAAAAATTTAGCATGAATTAAACTTGGTTTTGGATATTTCAATCGTTGAGCTACATCTCTAGTCAATCTAAAGTAAGGATCCTATAATAAATTATAAATTAAATAAATAAATAAATAATATTAATATAAATAATAATAAACTTACTTGATCAATAGCACAAGGAATTAAACATGGAATATCGGACTTAGTGCCAAAGATATGTGGAAAAGAATTGGAAAATGAAGGAGCTGCTTGAATTGATACAAAATGATATTTACCAACACAATCACTAATATTTTTATATATTAATAAAATAACTAATAAATCAATAAAACAATAAACTTACGAATCAGTAAAACCAAAAGTAGCTTTTGATTGGTTATGAGTAATTAATCTTGAAATTCTTAATACATTACGATAAAAAGCACCACTAAAAATGATATAAAATTTAGTTATTAAAGTTAAATTAAAAAAGTTACCCAACATAATCAATATTTGAAAAAATAAAAGTTTTATCTGGATTAAATCCAACTGCAATAATATCTTTAGCATTTTCATATGAAAATTTATTACATTGTTCTAAAGTTAACTTAGTTTTAAATAAAAACTTTTCATCATCAGTTAATTGAATCACTATTGGTACATTGAATACTTCTTGTAACCATCTAAAATAAAAAAATATCATTATTGTTGTTATTATTATCATTATTATTATTAAAAAATGTTTCTTTTTTTGTTATTTTGCTTTTCTCTTACTTGCAAAAAACGAATGGTACCATATGACCTAAATGCATAGAATCTGAACTCGGTCCTCTACCAGTATATAAATAAAACGGCTTCTTTTTTTCAAACCTATCAAGGATTTTATCTAACTCTCTATAAAAATAAACTATTTAATATCTCTTTTTATACCTTTTCTTCTTCTTTACTAACCTATGAGAAAAAAATAGCCCTCTTCTCAAAAATATATGAGGTTTATGACCAGTTAAAGTTTCAAATCTTTTTAATAAATCTTCGGTAATTGACTTGGTACCAAATTGTTGAATTAATTTAGTATAATCAACAGCTTTTTTATTACCTTCTGAATCAACTTCACCTTCCACTTCCCATGGAGTAATTTTTTGTTCTACTGGAATCGATTCACCTACAAGTCCAATATCTTGTAATTTGGAAGTTACGGCTCCAACTCCTGATTCGATGGCTTGTTTGATACTATCACTCATTATTTGTTTTGTGATGAAAAGTAAATGAGTTCTTTATTGGCCTTTTTATACTTTTTTTGCTTTGTCTTTTGCAAAGTTTGAATAGAAATTCATAGTTTTATGCAAAGTTAAAAACTAAGACCAATGAGTGATGACTCATAATGGATTAGAAATTTAAATTAACATCTTTATCATTTGCGTAGTAAACCTATCAGTGGTTAATGATATATTCAATATAAGCTTTTATACTATTATATTATTAATACTATTTTATTATATGATAATAGATTTTCTTATATTCTTCAAATCCTATATTAAACAAAGAATTAATTTCATTAATAAAAAAACAATTCTGTTTAAACTTCAAACCATTTTTACATATCTATTATGACTATTTCCATCTTTAATATCAACAATAAACTCATTTAACAATTCATTTTGAATATTAATTTTTTTAAATTTTAATTATCAAAAAAACATCTCCATTTATTAAAAGAAAGCACTTTAATTTTAATTCTATAATATCTATTCCATCTCTACTCCTCTTGTACCTCTTCAAACTCTTCCGTTCCCATAAACTCATCCTCTTTAACTTTTTCCAACACAGCAAGATAGATTGGACCCCAACCAAAGGATTGATGAGGTAAACATAACCAACCAAATTCCGTTTTTTTACCCCATTTCTCCAACCCTTTATCATCTGGTAGAAACTCGATCACTTTAAATAACCCGGGTCTTCTGTCAAGGAAACTCTTGATCATCAAATCATTTTCCATATCAGATAACGAACAAGTAGCATACACAATTCTACCATTTAATTTTATCATTTGAGCAGCAGATAATAATAATTTTAATTGAGTATGGGAATTATTCAAACTTATTTTACTATCAAATGTTTTTAATTGTTCTAAATGTACCAAATGTCTTTCTGAAGAACAAGGTGCATCAATTAATATTTTATCATATTTTTCTTTAAACAATCCATATAATGTACCATCATAATTGGTCAGTTTTAACATTGGTTTTAATTCCTCTTCCATCCCATTATTGGGTGGTAACTGGATCACTTGTTTACCAAAATAACTTAACATCACTTGACGTAATCGATCATATCGACTTCGGTTCATTTCATTACAATGTAATCGTCCTGTACGCTTTATATATTCACCTTCTTTTGCTTCTGTAAATTGAGGTTCAAATAATAGTTGACCAATTAACATTCCTTTACCTCCAGGTGCTGAACATAGATCTAATACATTATCACTGGGTTTTAAGTCTAAAGCAATGATAGGAAGTAGGGAAGCAGCATCTAAACAATAATGGGAAAGTAGACCTTCGTCATTAAATACTTGAGGTGAGGGGAAAGCTAAATTTTCTTCCGAATCTACATCTACACCTTTGAGTTTTAATTGTTGAGGACCTAATATATGATCCCAATAATTTGAAACCCAAATATCTTTATGATAAAATTTTAAAAGTTCACTATCTTTGTTAAAAGTTTCAAGTTTTGATTGAGAGGATTCCAAAAGCTTTGATTCAAGGGATTTTAATTCTTTATATACTTCGCTATCTTTAGCAAGAAAATTGTAAATCATTACATGTCGTGTGGGTCGTTTTAAACATTTTAATAATTCTTTCCAGGAGGAACCATAAATATTGGTATAATATTCTTTAAATCCATCTGAGCCCTTGGTTGCTTTTTTCTGGCTCATTTTTTTTGTTAAAAGAAGAGTTAAAAAATTTTAAATTGAAATTATACTTTTGAATGAAATTTTTTATAGCATTAATTTTCAAATTCATGAAAAATAAATACAAAATCAAAGCCCGAAATTTTGATTTAAAATAAAAACTGGATTGGAAATATCAACAAAGCCCCTTTTCTTTCACTACGTCATCTCAACAAAAAAGAATCGATCCTTAACATAAAACTAGTTATCCCTTGTAAGGCCTATATCCATGATTTTAAGTACTAATTTAATCTTAATTTTTCTTTCATATTCTAAATAGTAATTCGGTTTACATAGCAACTTTTTTATTCAATATTATCTTCAAGTTTATACAATTAAGACTATTATCTATACCCATCTCAATATGTTACAAAAAGTAGTAGATTACTACAATCGATATAAGCGACCCATCTTGATTATTAGTGGTGTTGCTTCCTTTGCTTATTTTGCTTCCAGCTATACTAAAGATAAAATAACCCAATTTCAAATGGATCAAGCGAAATCAAGGAAAGCTAAAGAAAAGTAAGTTTATAACTTAAAATAATATATATTGAATTGATGAATTTATTTATTTATCTATTTATTTTATAGTTTAAAAAAGAGGTTTGAAAAAAATTTAATTGATACTAATGAAGTGATTAAATCTTTATTGGGATTAATTAAAATCAATTTATTTAAAGATTATCCAGTAGAAGATTTAGTTCAACAGATAACAGAATTAAAAAATACCACGACCGATAAAACAGAATTAAAACAATTAAAATTAAAACTTTGGGAACAAGTCAAGATAATGAGTATGTATACTTTGTAATCAACTATGCAATAATTATTAGAATTAATCCTTTTATTAAGGCTTCACTCGTACCCTTGGCTCTTTATACTTGATTAATTTTTTAAGTCTGCTCACTTATATACAAATGAATCTAGTTGGTCGTTTAATTTATATTGAATCGATTATAGGCGCTCATCCCAATTTAGAAGCATTAAATAGGGACTCCACTAGTACACCCGCTAAAATGTCCTATGAAAACGAAAAATTATTTTTATCTTTTACTTGGTGGTTTATTAATCGTGGATATCAAAGTATTATGGAAACAATTCATAATGTAGTCAAAAATGAAATGGAAAGGTAAACGAAAATATTTGTTTATTAATAGAAAAAGGAAATTTATTTTTTTTATTTTTTTAGTATTGCTTTATCGAAGAAATTTAATTACACTGAATTGTTGGAATTGACAATGAAATTAAGATTGAACATTGATGACGCCTTATTTATGTCCAATGATAGGTAAACAAATATTAAAAATATTATCATATATATTGATACTATTGTTGCTTTTAACTAGTATATTAAATGCTATGCTACCTTACAATTATGAATCAGAATTTGAAGTATTACAAGCAAATGGACACAGCTTACCCGTTACTATGGGAACTAATGAACAAAATATTAAACAATATATTGATACAGTAGTTGACCATGATTTAAGAAGTTTATTAAATGAAGCTAAAGATTTTATTGAAAGGTAGAAACATTTTATTATAAAAACATAAAGTCTTAATACTAACGATTGTTTTTTTCATATAGCAATGACTTCAAATTAGTCTTTAATAAAATTTTGGATTTATTTATGGAGCCTTTATTAATTGAATTAAAACAAACATTATTCGAATCTAAGGACTCTGAATCAACTCCAAGGGCTATTAATTTAGCTAGAATTATACCTACTTTATCAAGTATCCCAGAAGAGGTATTTAATACGAATGATAATAAGTATATTGATGTAAGTTGTTATTTTTTAATGTTTTCAAGTAATGGGTTTTATTTTTATTTTAGACGGCTTCTGAATGCTCTGAGTTACATGCTTTTGCGGCAGTCATCTATTCTTCATTCGAATTCTTGAGTTAAGCAGGTTTTGTTAAATATATTGTGTGTTTGCTTAACAGTTGTCAAATTGTTATAGAATCGTCTTTAAAATGTCTTGTATTTTTTTTAAAAATTAAGCTATTATTGCTATTGATAAATTTGTTGCTATTGTATACTTTTATAAAATTTATTTAATTATATATTGATGTCTAAATTGGTTTCAGAATTTAGTTAAAAATTAATCTAAATTTTAAGTTTTTAAATTTGTAAGTCCTTAATGCATGATTAGTTAAATTTTTTATTTAATTTTAAGCTTTTTAAATTTAACTTAAAAACTTATTTTAATTATTTTATTTTTTTGAATAATCAATTTTTTTAATCATATGCTTTATATTACTTTTATCAAATGCTTAATAGATATATAATATATAAATATGTAGTTATTTGACTTTATTTTTTATCAAAATGAAAACAAAATGCAAACTTTTATAGCTAAACTTCGAAATGGAATTTTTAAGACTTTTAATACAATAGGGAGAAACACATTATATAAACATTGTAATTCATTTACATCAATTTTAACAACTATTTATAATAAAACAGGAAAAAAAAAATACTATTAAAGTTTATTAATAATAATAGTTTTGATCAGATAATTTATAAAATTAATGCTTTAAAGAAAACAAGAAATAAAAACTAATAAGTAGCATTATTATTAATTATAGCTTTAATATGAGGATGTATTTTTTTGTTTAAGAATTTTACTAACAACCTTTCCACTCAAATAGCGCTTAAAAAACGGAAAAAATAATGAAACCAAAAAAAACACCCCCACATATTCTTTTGATAAATATAAAAGCTTTGGATTTAATATAAGTAAAAAACAATATGACTATTCAAAAATGATCAACAATAATAAAATGTCAATATTATAACCTATTATTAGAAACATGAAAAAGATTAAAAATAAGTAAATTGAAATTATTATATAATATTTACTTAATAATTCAACTATTTTATCAAGATTTAATAAAAATAACAAAAATAAATATTTATCAAATAATATATAGGGGTGTTTTTTTTGGCTTCATCACTTTTTCCACTTTTTAGGCGCTATTTGAGCGGAAAACGTGTTAGTAAAATCCTTAAACAAAAAAAAATATCCCCATATGCAGGGGATTATTTAATTGATTTTATATCTAAAGAGCTTTTATTTAAAAAGTTTATAAAAATTAATATATGAGGGTGTTTTTTTTGGTTTCATTATTTTCTCCGTTTTTTAAGCGCTATTTGAGTGGAAAGGTTGTTAGTAAAATTCTTAAACAAAAAAATACATCCCCATATAGGCAGGTATAAAAAACTATTTGAAATTTGAAAGTTTTTCCATTACATGTTTAGAAAAATTCATAAAATAAATAATAGTTTAAATATTGATCTTGGTTTTTTACTGACTATCATGGAAAAAGTATGGTTGACGGGCATTTTGGAAATCTTTCACAATGGAAAAATAGCTTTGAAGCATTAGATAAAATAGGAGATATTGATCAGTTAATTTCAGAATTTAAGATTCTTATTTATAAACATAGTAAAATTAATAACTTAACTGTTAATAATAATAAAACAAATATAATTTTTAAAAATGTTTATATTTTATTAAACAAAAAAATACATCCCCAAATATTAATATTACTTAAATTATTAATAGCTAAGTTAATAAATAATTAAAAAGCAAATAATTATAATAATAAGTAAAAATTATTATTATACTGCTTATATTATATAAAGATAGTTAATTATAGTTTTAAGGCTAACCACTCCCTCCCATACAGTTATCTATTAACTTAGTGATATACTAATAATGTAATTACAGCATTAAAATTATTTATTTAATAGCAAATCTGCAATGTTGGCTATAAAGCAATCAAGAATAAATATTTTATAATGAAGTTTTATAAGAATATATATTTATTTACATATTACAACTTTGATTAATATCAATATATAGGTTATATTAGTAAAAGCCTTGCTAATCCGGGAATTTCTATTAAATTTAGTAAAAATTCTGTTAACTTATAATATAAATTATAATAAAATAATTTAAAACTGTATTGGGTGTTTTTGCTTTTTAATAAATTTGTTTTTATAAAATTTTAAGCAGAGTTTTTAAAATATAAAATATTTAAAAATCAGATAAAAAATGAAACTAATTTGGACATCCCTATATTAATGATTTTTTTATTTTCTTAATAAAGTAAATGCTTTTTGACTTAGCACTTCATCAACCAATAATCACATTTCAATTTTTTAAAGCATCAACTTTTATAAAAAATCAATTTTATCTTTTTATTAACCTAGAATGAGTTCCACACAAAAAAACAAAGCGACAGTCGAAAAAATCATTGTGGATGATGTAGATGATGAAGATAAAGAAAAAGGGAGTAAAGGGTTTTCATGGGAAGAAACATTTAAACGTTCTTGGGAAGAAGTACAAGAAGATGAAAAAGGTTCTTTACAAAATTTAATTCAAAATTTAGCTATTCAGTTAAAAAAGAGGAGGTGAGTGAATTGATACTATTATTAGTTTAAAATAAAATGAGACAATATGACAAAAAAATTAAAACAAAAAAAAATCATTAAAAAAAACTAATGTCTGAAATTTATTTAGACAAAAACGTGATACTGCTATTGTACAAAGGGGCATTATCCGACATATGATATTAATAGTTGATTTATCATTAGCAATGAATGATAAAGATTTGAGACCTAGCCGATTACTTTTAACATTAGCTTTTTTAGAAAGTTTTATAACGGAATATTTTGATCAAAATCCAATTTCACAATTAGGTATAATAGTTACTCGAAATGGATTAGCTGAAAAGATATCCGAATTAAGTGGTAATTTTATAAAGATAACTATCAAACAAATAGATCATTAATGAGCATTGATTTTTATATATATTAGGAAATCCAATGGAACATATAAAAGCAATCAAAATGAAATCCAATCATGAAACGGGAGGTGAACCTTCATTACAAAATTCTTTAGAATTAGCAAAAAGTTCTTTGATGTAAGTCAATAATAACTGATTAAATTAATATTGAATATCAATATTGTTTCTCTTTTTTATCAATAGACATATACCTTCCCATGCTTCAAGAGAAGTATTATCTGTATTTGGTTCGTTAACTTCATGTGATCCAGGAAATATTTTTACTACTATTGAAGAAATGAAACAATTGAATATACGCTGTTCAACTATTGGTTTATCAGCTCAAGTAGCGGTATTTCAGAAATTAGCAAATGAAACTATGGGTATGAGAATTATTGAATTATTTGTTTGTTTATTATAAGTTAAGCTGTAACTAAATTAAATTAATAATTAGGAACGTATAATGTAGTATTTAATGAAAATCATTTTAAAGATATCTTATTTGATATGACACCACCACCTATTGTTGCAGTGGAAAATAAATCTGAAACCAGTTTAATATTAATGGGATTTCCAGAAAGAATAAAGGAATCGGATATTTCACTTTGTTGTTGGTAAGTAGTATTTATTGTATTAACAAAAAGAATTGTTTATTTATTCTATTTTTATTTAACTAGTCATAATGAAATTAAAACTTCTGGATTTCGCTGTCCTCAATGTCAAGCTAAAGTTTGTGAAATACCTACGGAATGTAATGTATGTGGATTAACATTGATTTCTTCACCTCATTTAGCAAGATCATACCATCATTTATTTCCAATTGATAATTTTATTGAGTTAAAAGAAGAAGAGTAATTATTTTTATTTTTTAAGTAATAATAATAACATATTAAATTCAATTAGATCTAAACAATCAAATTGTTCTGGATGTTTTAAAAGATTTGAAAAAAAAATTAATGAAAAAGAAAATAATAATAATAGTAATAATAATAATAATAATAAGTTAAGTAAACTTAATAATGAACATTATCAATGTCCTAAATGTCAATTTGAGTTTTGTATTGATTGTGATATTTTTATTCATGATAATTTACACAATTGCCCAGGTTGTTCTATGGTTTAAGTTAAAAAAATTAAAATTCAACTTATTATTTTATTTTATGAGTTTAAAAATAGTAAAAAGAATATAAAAAAGAAAATAAAAATAATAAACAATAAATAATAAATAATGAAATAAAAGTGAATTTTTATTTTATATTACATTATTTATTTTTAATACTATTATTATTTATAATAAATAAAATTCTCGGATTTTATGAATACCATTTAAACCAAATTCTGCATCTTCCCAACCTAATTTTGGTTGGACCCAAGATTGTAATAAATCTACTTTTGTTATAATGGACTTAAAATAAATACTTTCTTTATCTAATACTTTAATATGATTTAAATAAATTTTAATAATAATTAAAGGTAAAGTAATAGAAAAAGGAGATCTGATATTTCTCTCTTTTTCTTCTTTATCTTGAGTCATTAAATTAATAAATGTTTTAATTTTGTCATAATTTTTATCTGCAATTTGTAATAGTAAATATTTCTTTTCCTCTGTTAATTCTATCGTTGATTCATAAAATCCAATTGTTGGCCAAGTTAATAATAATATTGATAAATCATAAATTGTTATTGTATCATATTGAATTAATTGTTCGGAAGTTAAATTACCTTGTTTCCAAGCTAAAAAGAACGGATACCATTCTATAGTGGGAATAGGTTGAATAGTATGAAACCAAGTATACACTTGTTGTTGTAATTTAAAATATCGAGTTTTTATTTCATTTGCATTATTATTATTGTTATCTATCAGTATCAACTTCAACTCTTTACAAGCTTCTTCATAAGCAAAACTTAAAGTATTCATTAATGGCTTTGGACATAAATAAATCTCATGTAAATTATTCATATGTGTTTCAATCTCTTGTTTTTTTCTATCATCAATCAAATTAAAATAAGTTTCCATGAGCTGTAGTGTTTTAAATACTTCTCGCATTAATAACACATTATTAAATAATAAAGCAAAATATTTCATATTTATAATTAATACTTTAAAACAAGCTATTACATCTGGATTATAAGTCAAAATATTTTGAATACCTATGGTGTGACTTAATCTAAAATAAATATACTAAAATTAAAAATTCAATCGTTCTAATTATGATTTTCATACCTAAAAGCATATTCTAATAATACATTAATAGATTCCTATAAAATAAAACATAAACTCACCAGCCAACAACATGGAACTCGTATCACAATATCGAATCATTTCCAATAATGATAATAACATAAATGCTTTAAATGTATCAATTCTACTACTCAACTCACTATTTCTATCTAATATTAAACTTAACTGATGAGCGGTTTGTAATTTAGCTTTGGTTATAAAATATTCTTCTAATAATTGAATTTTATAACCCATGGGATTAGTAGTATATCGTGCAGCTAAAGCGAGAATTGTGAAGGGGAGTAAGCTGGGTTGATGAAGTAATTGAGGTACTTGGGATAAAGTGATGAATAAATGAGTTTTATCAGCTAGGTTAAAATAATCATTCAATAAATTAGTAATTAGTTGTTGCTCTCTTAATTTTTTATTAAAAGTTTGCGTTTTTAATATTTGAAAAGGTTGTAATTTCAATTTTAAATTAGCTAAGATGAGCTCTTGCTCATTGGGCTTCCCTTTTGTGAAGTTATTGTTGGACATGATATATTTTAAAATATTAGATTAATTTGTTATAAGATTAAGCAGGTTAAAAAGTTTGTAAAAATAAATAGGCTAAACTTTTAGTTTTACATTAATAAAAATTCAATTTAAACTTTCTATTTTTAGGAAATTAAAATTTATTAAATGTATCAAAAATAATTAAGTTTGTGATATTGGTAATTCGATAGGCTATTTAAAGTATTACTAATCAGTATTATTTAAGATAACTCAAGAGTTAAAAGATAACTAACAAGCTAAACTAAAGTAGTGGTAGCAGGTAAGCTTCAACATATACAAATTGAAGATAATAAAAGCTATATAATAAAACCCTTACCAATAGCGACAATGTAACAAAAACATTATTACCATGGGCTCATAACGTTCATCCAATCTCAATTTGTTCATTTATATTACATATTAACTTTATTATCATTAAAAAAATTAAATATTCTCTCCCACTTATCTAAAATAAACAATCTAAACAACAACATAGACAAGCGGCACCAGCACTAAAAAAAATTAACAAATTACCTTAGCAATTTATAAAAATAAATCTTACCATCCCATACAAAGGTCACCCCCACCTCTTTCTTGTTGTTGAGGTTGAGGTTGAGCCATTGGTGGCTGAGCTGCATATGGCTGTTGTTGTTGTGGGTAACTTTGTTGTTGTGGATAACCTTGAGGTGGATATTGTGCTTGTGGTGGATATTGAGTTTGTGGATATGATTGTTGTTCTGGAGCACCTTGATTATAGCCAGGTGGTGGTGGATAAGCTAAGAAAAAGCTTAATATTGAGATTGAATACTAATATAATAAAAGACTTACCTTGACCACCTTGTTGTGGCGGATATGAAGTATTAGTATCGTAGCCCATAGTTTTAATTTATTAGATTGTTTTTTCAATTAAAAAATTGAGGGTAGCCGAAGCTCTAAAAGTTGACTTTATAGTTTCTGATGATCAGCTGATATTAGTTCTTAAATAGCTGATAGAACCAACTTTCAAGGATTTTATTGGTGGATACTAAATTCAAAGAATAAATGAATGAAGTTGCTATTCTAAACCATTCTATATAGAATGTAGGGAACTTAATTAAATTCCAGATTAAATTGGAGTTTCCTCATAAGAATATTTCAAATTTAAACAAAAATTTTTTAAATATAAAATCGCAATCATATAAGATAAAAGTAGTCGTTTAATTATTAAAGTAGTTGATAAATATTATATTTATTTTATAATGTTATGAATTTTTAAAATAGAAGTATTGTTGAAATTAAATAAGTTATTTAATTAAATTTGGATTTCTATTACTAATTTGAATAGTTTGGTCTTATCTATTTTGCCAAGATGAAAACTTCAAAAATTGACCTTTTTTTAGTTAATGCACAATAGCGTAAGTTTTTTAAAATTTATACAGTTTGCTCATAAACAATAGCCTGGTAATGTATAATTTCATTGCCAAGTAGCTGATAAAACACTTCAATTTAGCCGCAAATTTATATTTAGTAAGTGAATTGCTGAATTTATTAAAAGATCTATTAAAACAAGCACACTAGTGTTAAAACAGTTAAAGCTTCAATGTCAGTGTTTGTTTCATAGTATATTTTTATAGTTGAAATCCTGGAGGTTAAAAAGTAGAAAAATTCAATCCAAAATAGTAATTAGATTAAAAGTATTCACAGTTAAATTCAATAGTACTTGTTGTTTTATGGGAATTTTTAAACTCAAATACAATATTAATTCAGCTTTTCAATACTATTTAGTGTTGGTATTAATGTTAGTATTACAATTGGGTTAGCGCTAGACCTAGGGTTAAAGATAGGTGCTCTATTTTCTAAAAGCATTAGGAATTTCTATTTTGTGCTATAAAAATTTATTCTTAATCAAAAAATTATTTATATTCATTCTTAACCATAGTTTAACTGTTTTATGTGTTATTTTTAGAGGGGTTGATAGTTCGATAGAAAGGTTTGAAGTTAAAATACAAAAGTACTAAAAGATTTATAATACTGTTCCAACTAAAATAATGATTGAACCTGTTAACCTTATTCTTAAACGAATTTTAAAAAATCATGTTTTCAAATATACTATTATTAACTTTATATATTTTGAATACTTTACATTAGAATACATAAATTAAACGATGCTATATGAAAAACCAAAAAGCTAACACGGATAATAAACCAAGTTATACTATTCTGTTAATATTAAAAAAACATCTGAAAAAATCGAAAATTTTTATTAGCAATAAAATAAAAGCGATCCTAATTTCAACCTAAAAAAACATTTTAAAAAAATAATCTAAATAAACGTATCAAAGCAAGCCTAAGCGAAAAAGAGAAAGAGAATTAGTTAACGTATTACAATTGAAAGTATTAAAAATTTAAAAAAGCTGCTATGACAAAGTGAGGTAAGGGTTAAGGTGAGGAGTATGGAATTAGATAACTTTGAAATGTCAAATAGACTACAGTTTAAGTTCATTTAATATCTTGGAACAAATAGCTTTATACTCCCATGAAGGTCCTTCCAATCGTCGAAATTGAATACCATGTAACCTTAATAATACCTTTATCCTCACCAAATGAATTTGAAATTTAACTACCCTATTACTTGTAGGCTCATTAGAATACCCACGATTGGGGTTACTTAATTTAGCTACGGTTTCATGCCTTGCTGACAAAATACGTGTGGAATTAATAGAATCAGGTGAATTTTTTGCTGAAGATTCTTTAGAATCTGGTTGACTTGTTGAGGTCCCATTCAATTCTTTAATCTCCAAACTTTCTTCCCTAATAAATTCTTGGGCACTTAGCTGTGGACTACCACTCTTAGATACACCGGTTGATCCTAATTAAATTAAATTACTACTTGTATCACCTTGCTTTAAATTAAACAACTTACTCAATAACTCTCCATTCTCCAAACATTCTGTCGATTCTTCTGAATGTGAAATTTCTCCCACACCTTCCAAACTCATCATATCTGGACAATATTGACATTCAAAGTATCCATCAATTTCCTTCCATTTAATACTCAGTTTTTTTAATGCACTTAAAATATCATCACTGATGACTTTTGCTTTTTTAGTGCTAGTAGTAGAAACAGAAAATAATCCCTTTAATGTAGCACTCCTTGGTTTCATTTGGTTTAAATGAGGACGTACACCTTCTTCGCTATTTTTATCAATTACTAATCCCGCATGTGAATCTTGAGAAGTGATATCATGATCCCCATGGGGTGAAGATGGGGAAGGATGTAGATTATTTTGAACATCATTGGTAGCGACCAAATTATCAAATTCATTAAAACTGTTTCTCATCTTTGGTTCTTGCATACTAAGGTGTCTAGTAATAAGTCGAGATATCCTTCTACCAATTCTAGATCCAACACCAGGTTTAGGTGAATTGGGCATGGATATATCATTGGTTGGACCATGTGAAAGTCGATGGAAATTGGTTGTTTTGCTTGTTTTCATAGCGGAACTTAATCTCTTTAATACATTCGGGGTTTTTTCATTTTCTCCTTGTTCTTTAGATTTTTGACTAGTTAGTCCTTGTCTTTCTGACGTATCTTTAAATGGACTATCTGGTTCTGCTATAACTATATCTGGTTGATTAGAGTGACTATTTTTAGTTCTAAAGGAATGTATAATAGATGAAGCTAAATCAGGACCATTGACATCATTGGCTTCCTCTTCTACAATATTAAATGATTGGCTAGTACTTGGTTTACTTTCTCTTTCAAGCTTCTCTTTAACAAGGTAATAAATAGAAACTAGAGGGTGATTATAAACCGTTGTTGTTTCTACAACTGATTTATTTTTATGAAAGAAAGGTACTTTTTTCATTTCTTTGACTTTAGAAGTGGTAATTTCAACAGGCTGTTCACTACTTAAAATCTCTTCAAGATCAGCTTTGATTTTTTCTTCATTTCCAAACTCAAACCCTTTCATCCTTTGAATCACATTCATATCTAATGGTAATTCAATTGGTTTTCTTTGTGGTAAATAATTTTCTATTGGATTTTCAAACCCTTTTGTTACCCAAGGATGTTTTAATATTTCACTTATTGTTGCTCTTTGGGATGGATTTGTACAAAGCATCCGAGATAATAAATGCTTACACTCTAAATAAAATTCCATTAATATTTGATAAATAAAAGTATACTATTATATTACCTCTAGATAAAAAAGTAGGATAAGATACATCTCCTTTTTTAATTTTAGCATGAAGAGCGGGCATATTAGGATCATCGAATGGTACTCTGCCACAAACGAGTACGTAAAATACAATACCTAAACTCCAAACATCTACTTCAGGACCAGTATATTCTTGAGCACTAAGAAGTTCTGGAGCAGCAAAATAAAGGGAACCACAAAAAGTATTTAATTGGGATTTTGTTGAAAATAAATTTGAAAGTCCAAAATCAATAATTTTTATATTTCCATCTTCTGTAATTAATATATTTTCAATCTTTAAATCTAATAATTAATTAACTTAAATAACTAAAAATGTCATTATTTAAAATACCTCGATGTACTACTGAATGCCGATGACAATAATCTTTAAATAAAATTAATAAAAGAATAAAAAAATTTAGAGCTATAAGTTTACCTATTGCAGACAACATTTGTCTGGCAAATCGACGAGCATTTTTTTCTTTAAGTTTACCATGGGAAATAATATAATCTAGTATTTGACCACCAGATACATACTCAAAGAAAAGATAATAATGTTGAGGCATAATCATTGCTTCTTTTAAAGATACAATATAAGGGTGGTTAACTAAAACCATCAAAGCAATCTCTCTATGAATACGAATATCTCTACTTTCATCCTTTGGAGCCCCTTTATGAACCGGTGCTTTTCGTGGAATAATTTTAACCGCATACTATTTGAAAAACTTTAATTTAAGCTTTAATAACAAACTGTTTTTTAAAATTTTACCTTTTCGCCAGTTTCATTATGAATGGCAAGTTTTACTTTACCCATACTACCCGAACCTAATGTTTTTGATATCTGATAAGGTCCTATATTTTTTCTTGGTTTTTTGGTTTGACTTCTTGAAATAAAAGCTTTATCCAAGTTTAAATTTTGCACCCCAAACTTAAATGGGGAACTAGAAGTTGGACTGTTTAAAGCTTCTTTATCATAAGCAGCGCTGGGATGATCCTTATCATTGACCTTCTTTGCAAAGGGGGATATTTGATCGGAACTGGGATCCTTTTTGCTTTCTGTCATTTTCTTTTTTATAAAATAATTAATTAAATGTTTGTGTGTTGGGGATAAATAAATTGTAATTTTTTTTGGTTAAAAAAACTTAATAGAACCAATTAAAATTTTCTAGAAAAAATACTTTGGTTCAAGGTAACTGTGATGGCATCTTGGAACATGAATGGCCTATTTAATTGGCAATCATTTTAAATTCTATTCAAAAAAAGGTATGCTAATAAAGTAATTTTATTGACAGTTTTTAATTAGTTTTATTTTAAAAGAATAATAACAGTACATACTTTTTATATGCTAAAAATAGATTTTATTAAGATTCTATTAGTTAATTATAAAAAACATATTATAATATGTTAAATGCATAGGTTTTATTTAATATAGTTATATAAAACCTAAGTTAATGTATAATACATAACTACATTAACTTAGTAAAATTTACTAATATGAATGTTATTTTTAAATTATTTATTATATAGAGATAGGCAAGCAGCAGTATAATATATAAATTTGTAGGCAATAAGAAGCACTAATAAATAATTTGTATAATCGCTGAGCAAATACGTATATTAACTAAATTAAATAGTATTGATATTAAACAAGAAATGATTTTACATTTATTTTTAAAATAGTTTTAAAGTAAGAACATTGAACTTATAATTGTTTGATAACTTAAAAATACACTCATATAAAAACATTTACAAATATCTAATATATAAACTGTATCATAAAATATAAAGCAAATCCATATTCAAAATTTATTTGTTTAACTTTTATTAACGTTTTATAGCTTAGTGAATCTAGAACATAAATCTTCACTATAGAATGATTCAATTTAACTATGTTTTACATTAAATGGCAATATAAACAAACAAAGAATAAAGCCACTAAATGACATAGTAATAAAATATATTCCCTAGTGTTAAATTACATTATTATCTATCATCAACATGATGCCTATCGCCCCTTAAATAATCCTCCAACTCATCCTTATTTATTGGTAACCAATAATCGATTACTCTAGTATAAATCCTTTTCATATAGCCCATAACAATTTCAACGTCTTCTTTTCTAGCTTCAAATACTTCATACCACAATGGATTACCTGGTAAAGCTATATCAGACTCTCTACAAGCTAATTCGATCGCTGCACAGGCTATTGTTGATGGATCATAGCTTACATAAACTATTGTTTTTAAACTAATAATTGTTTATTTAAGTTGTCTTAAAGTTTTTGTAATTTACCTATCATTTAAATAATTCCATGCTTTTTGAACTAAATCTACGTTCTCATGTAATGCAAGCAATTGCATATAATTGACCATTAATACATAGGGCTGTTGAACTCGAACATTAAATCCTAATTCTCTTAGTAACACCATTTCTCCTTCTAATAAACAGTCTTTCATTTCTAGGCCCTCCTTTAAAAAGTTAGTATATCCTAAATTTTTTAAATATCTAAACTTACTATTCCATGGGGGGTTTCAAGGTAGTTCTTCAATTCTCTAGTTAATTTAACAATATAATCAAAACTCATAATAATCTTGTTAAATGAGATTGGAGTTTCTTCAAGTTTACCAGCTAAAAATAAAGAACCCATGACCATATCCATGATTGGATACTCTTTTATTGACTTTACAAAATAAAACCGTTGCAATAAAACACAGGCTGTAGCTATCGTTTTTTGTGATGTTTTTACATTGATGCCTACTCCTTGAATAAATGTACATGCTAAGGTACGTAACTCACATTCTAATGTTTCTGATATGCCATCTTTTGATGATGGTGTGCTCTTGATTTGATTCATCGTTACTAATGGGTTTTGTAAGGTTAACCTCGTCATTTCAAATCGATAATGTTGAGAACTGCTTTGAGTTTTATTAAAAAATTAGTTTCGTTTTTTTAGGAGCATCGAATTTAAAATTCGTGAGAAATTTGTCAAGTTTAATTATAAGCTTTTGCATTGAGTACAAAATTAGTATCCTTAAATTATTGCCGTAGCAGTTTATGCAGTGATTTTTGTTTTATGATAGATTTTAATGTTTTATGGTTCATTATTAGGCAGGCATAATTCAAAAATGTTTATAAAATCCTGTATTAAATTTTCATTCATTAAGCTTTTAAAATTATTAATTTCGAAAATTAGCTTTCCCTAAAACAAAATTTAACTTTACAGTATTAAAAAATGAGGGATACTTCTACGGAAATTTCTGAGAATTCAGTGAAGCCAAATCTTAAAATCTTTCAAACCTAACAACTCAGTAAACGTTAATTCTAAATATTTATTTAACTAATTTTGGAATTTTTACAAGTTCCTAATTCAAATCTTGATCCATATAATATTTATCTAATGCTACAGTAACACTATAAAGATTATTATATATGTTGCAGCTTATACCTTTATATATATATGTGAAACTCTATTTTACACCCTTTGCATGATCCCAAAAATGTTATGATATTTTAAATGAAATAGTTTACCAACTGTTGTAAATTACAAATGAAAGGTGGTTAAAGGCTACAAGTGAAAACCACCAATGAAATTATATTCCAAATAATTTAGACAGCCATACAAAACAACGGAAAGTAAAATTAATTTTCCTAAAAATTTACCTTTTTTAAGATGGAATCCAAGGTATTTAAAATTATATATAGTATAGTTCAAATCCTTATTTATGACTTTAGTTAAACAAAGAAAAGATAAAGCGGTTTTCAATGCGACCTTTTTCAGCACTTGAAAGTAAAGACCCTTATAATAATAACCAGAACTCTATCAATCATCCTTATTCAAACGAAGAAATGGATCAGTTCAACCAGCAATATTTCCAACCTTCTACGCGTAGAAGAAATACCTCGATTGAAAAAGGAAATCTCAGAGCAGGTTTAGAGCAATTTCGTGATAAATTTCAAGATAAAGCGAATACAAGACCAACCTCTGCCTATTTAACTGATTCAATTAAAACAAAAGATTATCAGAGTATTAACCAAGCAAAAGAAACAAAAAAGAATCCAGAAGATATTAATAAACTACCTCAACTATCTCCCAATGCTATAAACGCACTTAGTAACCATTTTCCTAATATTTTAAAAGATGAGAAATTATCAGAACAATCTGAAAATCTTATCAGTACAGACTCTTTATTACAAACAGCCGATCAATTACTATTACAGCTCCTCTTGACCCAGTCTCTAGTTGAAATAAAGCCGTTTAAGATATTGACTTTAGAAAGTTTGGACTTATTAAGAAAGGTAATCTTTATATACTTTAAATTAAATTAATTTATAACCATTTAAATAGGAAAAAGAGATGAACATGTCTAAATTAAAAGTATTAGAGCACAAGCTATTATTAGAGATAAAGGTTCGAGATGGAGCTAAAGCATTAATAAAGATGTACCAAACGAACAGAAAGATGATAACACAAGCCCAAGAACAATTAAACGCTGCTAATCTAAAATTGGAAGAGGTAGGAAAAGAAATTTTTAAATTGTACAGAAGGACGATGGAAATACAGCATTTGTTAGACTTGCACAACGGCTCAGTTTTAGGTGTAGGCTATCAAAGGGTAGATAAAAGCTATAGTAAACTTAAACAAAGTATTAAATTAAGAGAGAGTCAAGATGCTGTTAAAGATGATGTATATATGGAAATTGAATCGAGTCAAGAGACCACTCCTACCTTAGTTAATAACGATCCCAAGCCAGAAAATAATCTAAATAACGAAACTAAGCAGGGGTTAGAGCCTTCGATTTCATTTCATAGTTTATTAGGTAAACTAGAGGATTCTCAAAATAAGATTCAACAGCTTGAAGAGCAATTGAACCAACACATTACTAGCAAATCATCTATTAATACACAAGAAAATGAAGTCGAGGTATTAAAACGAAGGATAGAACAATTAGAGCTTGAAAATAAGCAAAAAAATGAACAAATATTAGATTTGAAATCGAGACAGGATGATGATTTAATGCAACAACACGAGCAATTACTAACTATTCTAGAAGAATTATATTCTGAAATACCCTATTTTATGGAGGACTTACCTTTCTCTATCCCCACTTTTATTGAAAGGGTAGATGGGTTACTACAAGAAAATCATGACCTTTTGGATAAAGTATTAGGTTACCAAAAGATACTAACAGAACTTAAACAAGAGGAAGATTTATAATAAATTAATAAAAACTCATAAGCACTTTATCTTAATTATAACAATTAACTTTATTTTATTAAATTTATACTTATTAAATAAGTTGGACTAAGTTTGGATGTTGATCCCAGCGTACACCATTACGATATTCGCTATGATTAATGAAGGTATTAGGAGCTAACAAGAAAGATAGAGTATTAAAATTTTGCTTAAAAATCCATTGCAATTGCTTTTCATCTTGAACGGCCATAAAAGGATCGGATTTATTCATGGGATTGATGAATATTAAAATCATATGTTTTAATCTTCTAAGAGGTACCCCATGTTGACTAAAATTAACGATACAATCGTTCAAGATAGCTTTTAAAGTACTATGATAGATGTTTATTTTTATTTCTAAATGTAATATATGGTTTAACATTATTTTCGCTGTCCTCTCTTCACGAATAACTAAACGATTATGATTTATATGTGAATACGTTGTATGACTTTTCTTTAATTTGGGCTTCGGAAGAGCCTTCTCTTCATTGTATAAATTTAAATTGACATCTTTATCCCATAAATCTTTTTTCATTATTTTTTTAAATTCAGCTTGAAGAGGTGTTTCTAAATACTCGCTCATATTCGCAAAGGTCTTATGCTTTGCAATACCATCCTTCTTTTTAATATTTGATTCATTAAAATTTATAAAATTATAATCATCAGTATCATTTAATACAGTAGTGCCATCGTTACTATCGATTGTTTGAATCTCTTCTTCTTTTAATTTTAGAGTTGGCTCATCTAAGCTCAAGAGCCGTTGGTAATTAGATTCATCCAAAATAAACACGGCTTCTTCCAATTCAAAGCAAAATTCAATATCACTCAAATTGTCTAATTTAATACCGTTTAATAAAATACGATTTTTTATACCTCTAATTAACTTTTCATATTCCATGTCTTTATTTACAATCCATTGAATCTCATCATCGTTAAGTAATATTCTTAGATTAGCATCGTTACTTTCTTTGACACTTGCTTTCTTTTTGATATCGCGAAACGACTTACTTCTTGATAGTTTTCCTTTGATACTGAGCATTGATTTACTTTTAGTCAGCTTTGGTTTCTCTATCTTCTCAGGTTGGGCTTGGTCTTGGTCTGAAGCACTTCGAGCCATATTTACCGGTAATAACTTTGAAATTATGGACTTATTTCTAGGTAGCACATCATCTAAATTTAGTTCTGTTTTACTTCGGATTAAAGATGGCATAACCTCCGGATCTTTTATTTTAACTGGGAGCTGAGTTGAGTTTTGCTTCGCTTTTTCCTTTTCCTTCAAATTAGGATTAGAAAACCTTCTTAATAATTTAGAAGTCCAGCTAGTACGCTTTTCGGGTTTTATATCATCACTCTTAATGCTTTGTAATCTTTTGTCTTTGATGATTTTGTGCTTTTTAAAGAATTCACTAACATCTTGTTTATAATCTTTTAACGCAGTTAATAAATTTATACTCAAAGTGAATACCTCTTCTAAATCATCTTCTAGTTGAAAATTATCTTTTAATTCATCGAAATCTGGGTCACCCAATATAGTTATTAAACTAATTATTTGTTCAACACTACGGTCAATTTCATACAAACTATGCTGAGACTCCCCGATTTGTTTAACTTCTAGTGAGACTTTAATCTCTTCATTTTCTAAATACGTTTCTAATATCCTTGCTTGCAGTGTGTCGTTGATCTCTTGCCATTCATATTTTTTGCCCCCCATAACTTGATTACTGTAGTATTAATAATTGAAAATTGAATTCTATATAATGTTCACATTTTATATTAAATTAGTTTTTAACTTTAGCTGAATAATTTTGTTCCTATACCTTTTTTAGGTGGTTCGAAGTAATGTGGTTTATTATTGTCACCTTGCTTGCTCCTCTCAAATCAATTAGCCAATATCGCCATTTCTCCTTGAAATCCATTTCTATCGTTTTAATTGGCTGGATTGCAAGGGTTTAATTTATTATTAATTTATTGTTGATAGATGATTTGGCCTTTGCAAAAAATAAGTCAATAATAAAGGTTTATTTATAGTTAATTTATAATTTTATTAATAGTTTATCCTTGGCTTGCATTCATCCAATCTTATTTTCGATGTCCTTTGCTTTTAAGTTTATAAAGCGTCTGTATAACTACACAAACATCCTTCAATATTTTCAAATAAGTTAATAACTCAATTAAAACCACGTTTAAGTTGATCTATACTGTTTCTTATCATTTAATTCGTTTTATTGAGCTTAGTTTAAGTAGATTTTAAAGAATATTTTAGAAACTATTATTCCTGAGATATAAAATGTCTAAATAGAACACTAAAAAGCGTGTATTTGATTTTAATTATTTTGAAAACAATAACAAAAAGATCACAATAACTGAAGGATCTTAAGTATGTTCTAATATTTAAAAGTAAATCTTTAAATGATTTTCACCCAACATTTTGTTTTTTTATTAAAGTAAAATAAAATCGAAAATTTAATTTATTACTGCTCGTAACGAACAGTATTAAACTGACGCAAATAAATTAGCATTAATTAAGATTTTAATCAAATATAATCTAAACTTTTAAAAATATTAAGATTTTTTATAAAAAAACATTTAAAGGGTAAAGCATGTTAGGTGTTGATATTAAGATTCTAACAAAAGAAAGTTGTGTGAATGTTATAAATACTTTATATTGGGCTATTTTATAAGTGAAAGCATGCTATTGAATATTTTCAAATATCTACAGTATTAAACAGTATAAAATTTGCATTTTAATAGTATTTCGATATTGAATTTTTTTAAAAGTTTTAGATTTAAAATAATAACTTTTATTGAATAGTTTAATTAGTTATCTATATAATAAGAAATATTGTGTAAAGGAAAAGCTTTTAAAGGAAAGACTTTTAAGAGAACGACTTTCTAAGGGAAAAATTTTTTAGAGGAAAGATTTTTTACAGACATATTGTGCGCCTTTAAAGTTCCAATCGTTTAGAACATGCTGGATACTAAGGTCTACGCTTGATGTTGTTTTTGGCTCCAAAAGTAACGATTTATCAACTTGTTTAGATCCAACTATAAAATAAAATTAGTAATGAATTTTTTATAATAAAGGCATTTACCATTTAGAACTGAATCTAAAGTAGGAAGGTTACATCCCAGATTTTTAGGTTCGATGTTAAAATCGATTTCTCTATTACTATCCAAAGCCTTACAATGCCCCTTTTTTAGCTCCCTTAATCTACGCCTTTCATTACGACGTTTAATTTCAAGCTCAATAAATTGTCTTTTTTCAATAGAATCATTAGGACCGAAACGTTCTTTAGCAACTCTGTATACACGACATCTAGTATCATTTTCTTTATCTAAAACAATGAGTAAATGATCAAAATGAACTTAATTGAATAGTTACTTTTTTCTTTATTTAGTGCCCGCCATTTTCTCATTCTTTCAGCAGTTTCTTTTCTTTTAATTGGGTTTTTTTGATGGCCATCTTCTTTATCACCAGTTATTGGTGACGTTGGCAATGAACTATGACTAGTACTGGTATGTATACTCATACCTAATGTTGGTGTCTTTACTGATTTAGCATTACGCATTAATCCTAAAGTAAATACATTAGTTACTGGCCAATTAAAAGTAAATAATAATTACCATTGTCTTGATATAAAGTATCTCTTATGAATGAACGACAATTTTCCATAATATTATTATTATCAAAATAATAATGAAGTTATTCTATTTCTTTAGCGGCAGAAAAGAATTAGTTGTATAAAAAGTAAATGAAAGCGATATTGATAAGGTTAAATATTATAAGTCTAAATTCTAAATGATCAACTTTTGAAAATATATTGTTGATCAATATATACAAAAATTATAAAAACTGATCCTAATAAAAATCATCAATGACAGTTTTATACTTTATACAATTTAACAAAAAATACTTAAAAACATTATTCCAATTTGATACATTTCATTATAACAAGTTGATGACTATTATATTAACTTTAAAAAGTTAATCCTTTTTATAGAACTCGTTTTTATTTCAATATTTATTCTTTATTATTCCCCCTACATAATCAGTCTATTAACAAATTGGGGTAATTTATTTGAATTCAACTTGATAAACTTAATTAAAACGTTTCATATCGTAGAAATATACTTAATTTAGGGACTTCATTGGCTTAATGTTCCTGCCTTCTTTTTGTTTTATATTAATTTATTATTGGCTTTTATTCTACCCCTTTTTTTTCCTTTGATCAGGGGTTTTTGCAGTTAAATTTACTACAATGAATTCACTTTTTAAAACAGCTGTAAACTTTTGCCTATAATTCACTTTTGTATACCAGATTTAATTCTTTAGATTGCTTTGAGTAGTAACAATTAATAAAGGATATGGGTAATAGACTTTGAAATTATCTAAGCCAAATTTATTTTATAGTATAACTTCCTTATAAAGATTTAGTCTTTCTTTATCCCAACGCTAGATTTAGTATAACTAACTTTTTAAATTGCCCTCATTTTAACAATATAGGTTTTATTTAGCCTTGAAAAGTGACTTATACATCAAGATGAAACATAAATAGACTTTAAAGCTCTATAATCTATAATTAAATTTAAATATTGAAGGAATTATTAATAATACAAATAAACAATGTTTTTAAAACATAAAATTTACTTTATGAGGTTATTAAATTATATGGTATAGTAAGTTGTGGCCCAATAAGCTATTCGTTTTTTTATAAAAAGCAATTAACAATTTTTAGTTATTTTTAGGGATAAAAATAGTAATTTGCCTTAATGAAATTTATTTTAAATATTTTCCATCCTTTTACCTTATCTTATTACAGCTCGTATTAGGACTAAATCTATAGCTTTAGCCAAGCTTTGTATGGTAAAGGGTATATAAAACAGTTTCTTTAAAGTCAAAAGACTATATTTTAAATTACATTTTTTAACTAAAACTTGATAACTATATCATCATAACTTAACTAATAATAGTAAATAAATACTTTGCTTTTGTTTTATTTTATTGTTTATTTGCCAAATAATGACTTAATGCAATTTAAAACATGAACTTTAGTATTTTAAACTTTCATTGCATTTATTAATATACACTTATTGTATTAAATTAACATTTAAAATTATTACCACTTTATCATATTTAATCTATTTATATTTAGATGAATTGATATCAAATAAGTTTATCACAATCAGATAATATTTTTGTTGGAACTACTTTAACAGTTGAAAAAATGAAGTAAACAAATCCATAATACTAAAATAAAGAAACCACGTTGAATTGTTTTATGACTTTAAAGTAGTTAATATAGAGTATTTTTATTATATCACGAATATAGCTAAAAAAAACATTTAGACAAACTGAAGTAGAAAAATTTCAATAACGATTTCCAACAAAAGTGAACAAAGTTGAAAAATTTCTAATATTATTTTAGGTTTTATTTATTTTGCTAAAAATTATTATTAGTTTTTTTTACTCTAGTTTGAAGTTTCTCTTTTCTATATCCGTGATGTAATATAAATACTAAATTAATAAACAAAAACTGACTATGCTTTAAGTACAATTTAAATATAAAAAATAAATATTATTCAAATTTATATAAATAAAGCTTTTTGAGTATAAAATAGTTATTAAAATTATGTAAAAAATATGGTGATATATTTTTTGTTTAAGAAATTTACTAGCAATCTTTCTACTCAAATAGCGCTTAAAAAATGGAAAAAGTAATGAAACCAAGAAAACATCCTCATATTAATAAGGATATCTGAACTAGGTTTATTTTTTTATTTAAATTTTAAATAAAATAGTCAATAAAATAGTATTAAAATAAAACCTAATTTTTTAAATATTCTATATTTAAAAAACTTTGCTTAAAATTTTATAAAAATAAATGGGACTGTATTTTTTTGTTTGAGAATTTTACTATTAATCTTTCCGCTCAAACAACGCTTAAGAAATGGAAAAAGTGATGAAATCAAAAAAAACATCCCAAATTCTTTATTAAAAAGCAAGAATATTTAACAGTTTTAAAAAATCATAATAGGAATCTAATATGCAATAATATATAAATTAATACAAATAATTACTATAAATAATTTTATAAAATATAATTTAAATAATATACTGCAAAAGTTTTATTTAATAAAATTTTATTATTAAAAAATCTATAGTTGACATTTATTTTTTTAGTTTTTGATTTAATTTTAAAATAATTTTAATAAATATATGAGGATGTTTTTTTGGTTTCATTATTTTCTTCATTTTTTAAGCGCTATCTAAGTGAAAAAACTGTTGGTAAAACTCTTAAATACTTTGAAAGTTGGTACTCAGTGGTATGAGTTAAAAGCAGTTCTTGGTTGATTAACTTGCCTTGAGTCGAAGGGTCTTAGTTCGTATAACTAAGATAGATTTAAATGAATAAGAATAATACGTAATAAGTTACGAACTATGTAAAACAAATAGAGTAGACAATACTACTGTAAAATCTACGTAAGATATTGTCAGAAAGACTTAGTGGCTTTATTAATGGTACGATATCAGGGAGTAATTCAGTCAAAAAGCTTCGAGTTATCATGTTGAAGAATCTCTCTTATACTCTTTGCAGTGCGAAGTTAGAAATTCTCATAACAAATCAAAACAAGGGACTCTGGATTGATTATACCACATGATTTACGGTTAAATCGATTACAAGACTACCACTAGTTTTGTAAATAAGTTAAATGATTATCATGTTATAATTAATCCGAGAGCTGATAAAGCAATATTTCACAATTAGTAAAAGCCTTGCTAATTTGGGAATTCTTATTAGATTTAATAAAAATTAGATAAAAAAATGAAACTAATTTAGACATCCTTATATGTTCTTTTATTTAAAATATGGGGATGTATTTTTATGTTTAAGGATTTTACTAACAATTTTTCCACTTAAATAGCTCTTAAAAGATAGAAAGAATAATGAAACCAAAAAAACATCCTCATATAATCCATTTTAATTATTATAAAGCTATCATCAATCAAATTTATTTCTTTAATACACATATTATTATAAAATATTTAAAAAAAGTTAAAGGTATTATGATTAAAGTTTTTGATAATCAATTGAAACTTGTTAAAAGGATTCATCAAATGATGAAAATAGTAAAGAAAAAAGATTTGAAAGCTATTTTAATATGGGGATGTATTTTTTTATTTAAGAATTTTACTAACAATCTTTCCGCTCAAATAGCGCTTAAAAAATGGAAAAAGTAATGAAATCAAAAAAAAAATCCTCATATAGACTTTAGAAACAAAAAAACGCTACCTTTTTTATATATTACTCTTAGTAATTAAATAAAAACTGAAATTAATAAAACCCTATATGAGGGTGTTTTTTTTGGTTTCATTACTTTTTCCATTTTTTAAGCGCTATTTGAGCGGAAAGATTGTTAGTAAAACTTTTAAACAAAAAAATACATCCCCATATAACCTTCTAGATCTGGCTCCATTCTGGGTTTTTTATTTCAACTAATATATTAAATTTGGTTTATAACAATAACAAAATCTTAACTCTTTATTTAATTATAAGAAATCATTTTAAACAACATTTAACACAAAATCAACGCTTTAGTATATTTTATTAATAGTCATTAATATGTTTTTATTTCATCTTTATCTAATATCATTATTAAAAGTAAAAAAATCAAGCCAAATTTATATTAAAACCATTTTTTCTACTTTTGTTAAAAATGCTTTAATAATTTAATAATTTTTGCTTAAATTTGAATGAATTTTTGAAAAGCATAGTTTCCTTTTTTGATAAGGACTCAAAATAAAGAGTTTGAAATTTTTTTATAACTCTTTGAACTTATAAAACTTGATTTTTTAATTTCCGTTAACATAAATCTAGATTTTGAAAAATAAAAGCATATACCTGTGGTTTATACATTCTTTTAAATCGTTAACTGCTTTAAGTTTAAAAATTACTATTTTATAATGTTAACAAAACGGATAATACAACTATTTGGTTGATTATTTTTAATGACAGTTGAAGAACTAATTAAGATATATGTAACTTCATGCTTTTCTATGTTTAGTATGATTTTTTAAATTTGATATAAATCAAACTGATGTAATTAGGCACTTTTTTTTGTTAAAATTTGAAAAATTATGTAAATGTTTTATTCCCAAGAGAGCTATTAAACTAAAGTGTATTCCAAAGTCTTAAAAAATAAACTAAGTTAGTTAGTATTTAGATAAAGCCAACATTCATATAGAACAAAAAATAATTCATTTATTTATAAGATAAATTTGTTTTGAAGGGTGAAGATAGCAAACCATATCCAAAAGCACCGCTGTATTGTAAATAAAAATTTCAAAAGCATAAATAGGCAGAGATCAAATTATTAACTTCAAGTATATGATAAGCATTTTGAAACATTCATCTTTAAAAATAGAGCTTGATAAAGATAAACTGCTTCTGTCATTAACTGATATTTAAATTGCGATTCAGATTGTTAGAATAGGATTCATAGAATCAAAACTTGATACAGTTGATAAGGGTTTTTTTAAATAATCGAAAAGGAAAAAATGATAGTAAATTTCCTCAAATTAAAATTTTAATTGAGGTTTTATTAAACATTAAACATTTAAACCTATACACTTTTAAAGTTGTCAAAAATACTGTTCAACTAAAAATGGACTTTAAATACGTAAATTACTCTATTTGAATGTTGGTAAATTTTAATTATGTTATTAAATTTTGACTTTTTATAGTTAAAGTGGCTAAGTAACATTAGTTATAAACTGTTTAGAAAGTGGTATGTAAAATAATAATCATTGGGATAATAATGAATTTAAACTCAATAGAGTATTTAATTTCCTTTATTTTATTAAAAGCTTTTTACACCCTTAACTACTATAACAGTATCAATTTAATAAATTTACTACAACTACTAATACATTTCAATTATTATATAAGGACTAAATTGACTCCTTTTGACTTTTTTTTATAAAATGAATATTGGCACCTTGGAAAGTAAAATAATATTGAATCGAGTAAATTTAGATCATGATGAAAACATAACACGATACCAAAGATACCAATACAAAGCTTTTAAAATTGTAGATTCCTGTTCATTTCATTATAAAACAATGTTGATTTCCATATTTTATCTTATTGTTATAAGTTTTGAATTTGCATATAGTAAATTCAACTCAATTTTATCCAACTAACAATATTAATATGTATTAATATAGGGTCCACTTTAGTGAAAAATAAAAGTATTAAATTTAATGAAAGGTCCATTCTTCATTTAGTGTTTGATATATTAGGTGTTCCCTTTATATTCTTATTTATAATAGAATTAGTTATAAAGTTAATTACTTTGACGAATGTTAAGCTATATACCATTCAATTAGCAGTATTAGATTCTACTTTTCTGTTGACGAACATTGTTGTAAGCATCATCGATACTATCCAATCTTTGCATTTATTTTTAGAAGTTAAAGTGTTAGTAGTTGTAATAAGATTATTATTCCAAGTTTATAGAAATAAACAAGTGGTTGAAATAATTGAAAAGCATGTAATTTTGATAACTAAATTAATGTATCAATAATAACTTTCATTTTAATAGGAAGACGACATAACTAAAGATTATGAAGATTACTATAAATCCATGATATTAAAATATGAGAGCATAAGATTACATAATAAAGAACTAGAAAAAGAATTAGAGGGTTATTCTAGAACTATAGTGAACACTGAGAAACAAATTATAAAATTAGATAATGATATTATCGAAACTCATCAAAAATCATGGGATGCCCTTGTACCACCTTTGTTGTCGGTTAAAGTGAACATACCGGTTATGAATGAAAGCTCTACTAATAATGAACGTAAATCTAAAGAATTAAAAAGGCTAAAGTTATACAAAAACAAATGTCATTCATCTAGTAACTTTAAATAAAATAATATCAATATCATATTTTCTCAATTCAGGCATGTATTTTCTATAAAAAAATTATTTTAAAATGATTTATACAAATTTAATACAGTTATTAATGAGCCTTAATAATATAGTAATATTACACTTAATATTTTTTTAATCATGCTAGATATGTAACAGTATTATTCAATTGATAGTACAAAAAATAGACTTAGGCTATGCTATTCTAAATAAATAATAAATAATACTTATGTGTTTTTTTAAATTAATTCTAAGGGTAATAAAAATATTAAAAGCATATATAATATTTGTATCACAAGTGCTTTTTATGATGCTTTTTAACCAGCTGTCACTAAAATAAATATAAATACATAAGCATAAAAACTAACAAAAAATCCTATGGTATCTAAATAATATTTTTATGTAGGGATGTATTTTTTTGTTTAAGAATTTTATTAACAATTTTTCCATTCAAATGGCGCTTAAAAGATGGAAAAAGTGATGAAACTAAAAAACATCACCATATGGCTAAATTTAAATCCAAGGTTCAACCTTTTTCCGATTGGAATTTACTGCAAATAAAGTAAACATGAATACCAAGAAAATAAAGAATGCTTTTATTTCTACTAAATAAATTGAGTGACTTTGTATGTACTTTAAAATTATAAAAAACAAAAAGAAATAACAAAGAAATACATGCCCTATCTTTTTTTATTTTTCACCTAACGCTGTTTTGTAAGTTCAAATCTAATTCAAAACTGAGAAAAATTATTTCGAATTTTAACCTAGCTTTAAACTCATACATACA
This sequence comes from Batkoa obscura, assembly GCA_030770535.1. Classification (NCBI taxonomy): domain Eukaryota; kingdom Fungi; phylum Entomophthoromycota; class Entomophthoromycetes; order Entomophthorales; family Batkoaceae; genus Batkoa; species Batkoa obscura. Next base: position 436,857 of record JASVEC010000026.1, on the reverse strand, counting down.
GCTGTTGCAGCTTTATTGCGATCTGATTTGCAGTGATTATTAGAGTCAGTTATTTGCTCGTTTAGTTTTTTTTAAAGCTTAATCTTTAAGCTTTAGCCTGATTTTAACCTGATTTTAGGTCGGTTTTATTTATAAATAAACAGTGAACTATGTCGCAATAGAGCTACAACAGAGTATAGTTTTTTTAGAAACATTATAAATCATTAGAAATTATTGACATTTGTAAAAAGGGGTACCCAGGTGTACCCTAAAGCTGGTTGATTTCCTGCCAAAAACTTCAACTTTGCAGATTTTACATTGATCCTATGCTAATTTACAATAGTTCTACTGTGATAAACAAACATTTTAAATAATCTGTTTATACTAATAAAAACTGCTCAAAGTTTAGTTTTACAATGTTCAATAAATGAATAAATCTATAATTTTTATGGTTACGCGCCCACAGTGGTTCACGTCTTTAAATCTATATTATGCAAATATGATACCTTTCGATATTATTATCAATTAAATCATATATAATAATTTGAATAGGAATATAATTAATTTTATTACTATTGTTGATCATGTAATATACATAGCTTTTTTTGAAAAGAGCATACCAATCTAGTCAACTTTCAGTAGGGCTAACTTTAATTTTAATAAATCAGGTTAAAAGTTAAGGTTGACCCGGATTATTCTCGCCGAGTTTTGTTTATTTTTGTATGCATATGGGGATGTATTTTTTTGTTTAAGAATCTTACTACCAATCTTTCCATTCAAATGGCGCTTAAAAGATGGAAAAAGTGATGAAGCCAAAAAAAACATACCCATATCTGCTTGACAGATTTTCATAAAAATGCTCGTGACCTGTATGAATATTTTTTGTACTTTATAATTCTTAACATATGGGGATGTATTTTTTTGTTTAAGAATTTTACTAACAATCTTTCCGCTGAAATAGCGCTTAAAAAATGGAAAAAATAATGAAGCCAAAAAAAACACCCCCATATATAAATATCATAAATATTGCAAGCTTCGGATATTATATTAAAGGCGGGAAAATATCAAACTTCGAATATAAGTACAAAAATTCATGTAGATATATAGAAATAGAATGTCACAAAATACGTCTTATCTAGAATATGATAAACAATGTAAAAAAACAAGATGATTTTTGTTCATAAACATATAGCAATTCGCCTGATCATAAAATTTTGATTGATGAAATCTTTATAAGATTAATAATAAATTATGTAGGAGAAACTTTTCTAGCTTCTATATAGCAAGTCAATGTAAACTTTCTTTGTTACATTTGTACAAATTACTAATCATACTGTCATCAATTGTGAGAAAATTATTACTCGAAACAAGACTGGATTTAATAAGTTTTAAGAATCATAATATCTTAAAACTTACAATTGCTTAATTCGATCAAAATTATAGAATATAAAAACTAAGGGCTTTAGCTCTTAGCCATCATCACTTTTTAATAAATATTATATTTCAAAAAGGGTTTTACTATACTTAATTGATTGCTACTTTATTTAATTTAATTCAATATCACTTTCATCAGTAAAAAAGTTGAAAAATTCTATAAATATCACAATATAAACCTACTATTTTTGACGATAGTATCAATTCTAATTAAAAATGAATTTATACAAAAAAAGTAGTAACAAATAAGCGAATAATTAAAAAAAATAAAGTTTTCATTAATCATAAGCAACCATTATATTTTTTATTTTGCCCTTTATATCTTATTTGTATATTCTTGAAAAAACAATTAATTCCCAAGCGGTATATTAACAAATAGGATAGAGGAAAAAGCAACAATGAGAAGACAAATGTTATAAATACAACAATACTGTACCTTTACTATTCTTTACCAATTAGCCACCTTTTTTTCTTTTTAAAATGTTTTTAATTTTTACTTTCAAAATAATATGAATAAAAAAGTTAACAATGAAGGATGATGAGCACATTGAGCTTTGTTCAGTAAAGTCAATGCCAAATAAAATAGCTCATAGCACACAGAATTTCCGTAGCGGTATAGAAAAAATTGATGATGTTTATAATTATTTTTGTTCATAATATAAGCTTTTATTTTTATAATCACAATACGGTTTTAAATACCCCATGAAAACAAATGGGTTATTTTTAATTTATTATATATTTAGAACTTTTAATACTAAATGCTTTATCTTATGTTACCTTTTTTATCGAATTATAAAAATCTAACCTAAATGGATTTATACTTGAATTTATCCATAGAACATAAATCAATATGCTTTATAGTTCTTGCAACTTCTTTACGACTTTTTTAGCGATAATTTCTATCATTAGCTATTTAATAACCATTTCTTTAAGACTGGCTCCCATTATTCTAATAGAATTTCGACTTTAATTTTTTTGCCTTAAATATGCGGTTATACAAACCGAAAAAGAACTGCAACAGCTGTAAAAAAAACTTTTATTTAATGCGGTAAGGATACCTAAAATACTAATAACTTTTTTTAAAAAGAATAACTTTGGAAGATCAGACGGATACTGACTAATTTGCCTATATTTCCATTTAAATCTATTTCTTTATATTTATTCTTATTTAATGAATTCTGTTAAAGTTTTCAATATTTTCATTTAAATAGAGCTCGAACAAATATATAGATATATAACAGAAATATAATATAATATAAAAATAAGCGAATTTGTTTAAAATCATAATTGAGGTGCTTTTGATTTATTCAAATTGTAAAATTTATTAATAAGTTTATCTTAATGCTAGCCTTGTATAATAATATTTTACTCTGAATTAAATGAATTAGAAAAGCGAGTACATGTTATGCAGCTTTCAAATCCCCCTCTCATACAAGTTATGATGCTTTTAGACTGAGCTAGTATTTTTTTAAAATATTTATACGACTATATAGCCTTTTAATATCTTACCAAGTTACATAAAGTTTATAATAATAATTTAAAGTAAGGAATAAAACAAAGAAGGGCTTATCTACTTGCTTTGTTTGTTTTTTTAATCGAATAAAAATGTTCTTTCTAAGTACCTCAAAACTCTTACTTCTTTAAGTATATATATGGATATAAAAAGGATTGCTACAAGAACGGTAAAGATTGATGTTTCTGGTAAATGCTTAAAGATGCTCTCTTCCATGATTTCGTTTTTTGTTTTACATTAAAATTATAACTATTTATACTAAAAATCTACAATATTTGGGGATGTATTTTTGTGTTTAAGAATTTTACTACTAATTTTTCCACTCAAATAGCTCTTAAAAGATGGAATAAGTGATGAAGCTAAAAAAAACACCCCCATTTATCTCCTTAATTCAGTCATTAAGCCTAAGCAACTTAGTTAACTATCTCCCATTACAATCCATTAACCCATGGCTAGATAACATTGCTATTCGTTGTAAGCTCCTTTGAGAAGTCTAGAGTCACATTGACATTTATTTATGATACAAAACTCCGCCTGGCTTGATAATTAAAGTCATTGATGTCACCAGAGGCCAAAGAAAGGTCCCCATTCCAAACCTTACATATATGGTACAATAAAATTAATGTATTTTGTATTTATTTATCTATTTTTTTAGATAACTGGATTTTGGACAAGTAAATGGGGCTAGCCCTAAGGTTTTATAATGAGTGAGATATTAAATATTTTGAAAAATTCCAAAAATTACTTAAAATTGAATTAATTTTTAAAACTTCAAATAGGAAACAAATGGCCTTATTAAGTTAGAATGTATTCCTTAGTTTTCAAATAGTCATTGTATTTTGTTTCTTGTACTTTTGTGTTTACTTTATTTGAAAATAATAACTCGCTGAATCCTTGTTTATAAAACTTTTTACTAAAAAAGTAAGGATACTTTAATGCTATTTTAAAATACAACTATTCATAAAAAACTTAGTGAAGGTTTTTATTTATGCTGCCAATAGTGTTCAATAACATTTTAGAATTAAATTTAAAAATGTGACATTGTATTTAGATAATATTCATAAAACTACATTGAATAAATTACTAACATTATAAAATGTCATACTTTTGTTAATTTTCATCTTAACCTTAGTAGCTTTGATTTTAATGAGTACCAACTATTATATTATCATACTATAATTAAAGGATTGATTAATAGTGTTTTCATTTAATAAACTGCTATATCACTTGGCAGATAATATTGAACATTCATAATTGAAGAAAATTAGTATTTAAGCTATATTAAAAAATAATAATATAAATCATTATTTATCTAAGACAGCTCATAGCAATAAATAGACAACCAAATTTTAAATAATGCTATAAATATTCTTTCTCTAAAGAGTTATATTGGTATAAAATACTAATAGCACACAATTTAATAACCAACTATAATACTTAATTTAATGTTTAAATATACATAATTTTTAACTTGTCTAAAATTCAAAACTACGAACTGTCATATAATCAAATTTTCACAAAATAAATATAAGATAATTATAATAAATTTAGCATAAATATAATGTGTATAAATACAAATTTAAATATCAATAGATGAGTGGAAAAATATTAGTATGTTCCTTTATAGTTTATCCCGAGAAATTATGGTGTTGTAAAATTTACTAAATAGGTATCCGCCACTTCTTTTTGAAGAATTAGTTACTTAAATCTTTATAATTGATAAATAATTTGTAATTATTATTCAATAAAAAGGTGAGTTAAATAAAGATGAACATTCAAAACAAACAAAAAAAGGCACCGCATTAGTAATGTAAAGTAAAAGTTATAGGAAGAGGCGGTAAGGTGGGTATATAGTATCGATTTTTGAATATTCTATTCACTATAAATTATATAAAGTACAAACTATTATCCAGTACTCTAATAAAATCCATCATCCATTTTAAAAATAGTCTTCAAATGAATTCCAATATAAATCTTTGCCAAGCAAATTTCTATTTAAAGTATTTTATTACAATACTTAATTATAAGTGGATAGACTATTGTAATATAAAATGTAATTATACTTCTATTTTGGAATAGTTTACTATTCTTATTTTCACCGTCTTATAATTTGGTTCTTATAATATTTTAGAGTTAATGAACAAAATCATTTCAAGTATCCTCATCATTACGCATTATTTAGCAATCTTACTTTATATTATCTATTTTAGAAAATTAAATGATATTTAAAACATAAATAAAAGAAAAAGAAAACTTTAGTGAAGTTCCAAAAATAAAGCATTATAAGTATGTGAGTCACGAAATAAAGTGGCACCTAATTAAGATATATGAAAGCTAAATTATATATGGGGTAATTTAGAAAAGAATATAATATTCATAAAAAATTCCAAAAACCAAACAGGTTGTATACTTTCAAATAAATGCTTTTATTCTTTATCATTAACTTTTCTATTTAAATCTAACACAAGAAAGTTCTAGTTATTTTGTTTGATAAAGAATTGGTATCGCTCGTATAACTCGAAGCTACAATATCATATATAACTATTTGGATCTATGCTTGAAGTAGGTTGGTAACTTTTTGATTTAGAGTTTGGTAGAATTTGTAAATAAAGTTAAGATTTGATACTAGCATCAGGTGGCTTTTAAATAAAATTCCTTAAGGATAATTTATTAGCTTCCTAATTAGGAGACATTTGAACTGCACAAACTACAACTATTTAAAGAGCAGGATGCACCGCTTTTGAAATTTATATCTTAAAGTAAAATTCAAATATTGATACTTTAAATTATTATAATTTTAACCGTTTTCATGGAACCACAAGAAGATACAAATGGTAGTGCATATCAGAGTAACATTCAAGGAAAAGTACCACGTCCTATGAACTGCTTCTTCGTCTACAGAAGAGAAAAGCAGCAAGAGCTCCAAATGACCATGCCAGGTGAAAACAATCAGAATATTAGCGTAATAATAGGAGATATGTGGAAGAATGAGCCAGAGGGTGTCAAGGAGTTTTACAAGCAGAAAGCAGAACAGGAAAAGGTTATCCATTCGTCTCTGTATCCCGGATATAAATATGTGCCAAAAAGAAGCGGTAAAAAAAATAGAGTAAGAAGGAATACTTTTAATCTAACTCTGCCATCTGCATTCCAAGCCTCTTCATCCACCCATACGCCTACTGTTAGGAGCCCTAAATTTATAGAAAGAAGGGCCTCTAACCATGAAACTGGATCTTTGCTTCTACCATCACTCAGATCATTAGGTTTATTAGGTACTCATTATCCAGTGAAAGACATAAAGTTTTCGTCTAGTGCTACTAATTGCTTTAATAACTTTCATCCAATTGAGCCAACGATCAAGGTCCAACCATCTTTTTCAAATTTTACTCTTACTCCATTTTAGTTAATATAATCTTCGGCAAGGAGATTACTCTTTATTGAAATCATCTAATTCTTCATCTTTTTCATAATGCCTCAAACCTTAGATCTTTATGAGGATTTTATAAGCATAAGTATAAGGCTTGTCATTTTTTATCTATACTGGTATATTTTTAAATAAACTTAATGTTTGTTGACTAATTGAATGATCTTATTTATTTAGCTTTTAAATATAAACTATCATTAAATTTTATAATTAAATCACTATTATCAACTTAGATATATCATTTAAATCCCAAGCAAAATAGGAGTAACTGTTATTTTAACATGTATAATGAATACCCATAAAGTTATTGAAAATTCATAATTTGAATCTTCCCAATTTGTATACATTTTAAAATTTATTGAATAGAAAAAATAAGATAAAATACCATAATTATTTAGGCTTATGATAGACAGAAAATTTTAAATATAAAGCACCATCCAACTATTCTATTGTGATTATCTAAAACTGTTGCTATCGTTTTATTAATAGGATATCTACCAAAATAGTACTGCGAATAATAGTTCATGAAAGTTATTCTTTATAAGCTTATCTTTTTTCTTTACATCCTATTTCGATAAAATTAAATACAATAATATAGATGTAAACAGGTTTATATCTATATTGGTTAAAATTCCTTAATTGTATAAAGCACGGCTACAATTAAAATAAAGTTATAACATACAAATTAAGATATATCGAAATATTTAAGTGCCACCGTTATTATTAAAACTTAAACATTAGAAGGCTAATTTTTTACTGATATAAAAGTAGTTACTAGGTTTATCTATGTTTTTAATTGATATAACTACATATAACAAACGTTGTAGTATGATGATTATTAAAAAAATATTTAATAATAGCATGCGCAAAAGTACTAGACTTATTTTATGTGACTGTTTAGTTAATTATCTTAACCAAAACATATAACAAGTTTTTCAGTTTTAAAAGAAGGAAATTAATCAACCAGTTTTATTCATTGTTTAACGATAAAAAAAAAGTTTCAGCTATATGATACATACAAAATAGCACCAATATCCAAATATAATACAAAACAAGTAACTGTTTTTTTTCAATTTATTCTAAAATTCAAACCTGTTTAAATATCTAAACATTTTTAACCTTGGTAATAACATGACGAATCAGACAATCAAATTGTTTTTTTCTACGTAATAGTGGGCTACTTTCCAATATCATTGTATCAATAATTAAAATTCATCCTTTATTTGAATGAATACAACGCTGTTTACTTTGTATTTCGGTTTCTCTCCTTTTATATCACACTCTTTAATTTTGTATTACATTCCATATTTAAAAAAATATATAAAGCTTACTTTCAGCCTTCATTCAGGCGTTAAAAAACAGGTTTTAAAGGAGTAAAATCCTTACAAAACCATTATGTTCAAAAATTGTAGTTCTTGTTTAAACAAAACTATTTGGTATATTTGATTATACTAAGCATTGTAAAGACATCGAATCTAGACTTGATAAACATCAGTTAAAAAATACATGTGGCGGTCACGAAATAGAACATCATACACGTTAAAAATTATAGATAAATGTTTAAAATTGTAGATAGTTATTTAAAATTTCTTTTACTTAAAAGTAAAAGTGTGAAGCCTATAGCCCTATTTTGACTTATTTACCTAGTGATTGTTTTGATTTTGCATCTATATTTTTATATTATAATAACCAAATTAGAAAACAAATTGAATAATGGAAGTTTTATTGCTGACTATATTTGGCTATAACAAATATACATGATGTCCGCTATCTAATTAATAAATGATATTTTACACACTGTTATTCTAAGTCAATATCCTAATTCATGTGCTTTTGCAGTATGTATACTAGAAGTTTACTATCATTGGAGGTGTTTACACAAACAATATAGTTAGTTTTGATAACCATTCAAATTATCATTTAACATTACTATGTTTGTCTTCAATATAAAACTGAACGCGGTTTACCCTATATAGAAAAATCCTTGAGAAATCAAAGTAAAAATTCAAAAAAATAGGCCTAAAAATCATTTTATCCCTGAATTTCTAGTAACTCATAATTTATACTCGCACTATCAAAATTTACAATTAAATTTAATTACAAGTTCTTAAAATTATTATAAAGCTTTAAGAAAAAGTTAAAAGAAAGAATTGCCTATTTGTTTCATTTTTAAATCTACAATCTAATAGTAAAAACTTTTAAATTTTGACATGTATGTATCGCTGATATTTAACTACTATATTAGATGAAGTAATCCTTTATTAGTGTTCTATGATGATTTCACAATCACAATTTTAAAAATATTTTTGTATTAATGAGATGATTTAATGAAAACAACTAAAAACAAACAAAAGTATAATAAACCATAGTATGTATAGTCATATATGTATACAAATAAACTAAAGAAACAAATACAACAAATAAAAAATGATGCTTGAATTATACCAATCTTGCAAATGAAAAACAATGTTCGATTTTTATTAATACAACAAATAAAAAGTGATGTTCAAATTAAAAAAGTTCAAATTTTTTATCATGTGGATATTCTATCTATTTGGAATTAAATTAAAAATAGCAAATTATTATTCTTTAATTTTCTATTGGCTATATTTTTTTCGAAATAAATGAAAATACTGGCTTTAATATCAGATTTAAAAAAAAATTGTATCAAATAACCTGCATTTCTTAGAACTTTCAAAAAATAAAGCTATAACCAGATTAACATAGCAATTATGAATATCACCAAATAAATGTTTTATAATAAGTGATATTTTTTATCAAGATTTATTCAAAAATTTGACAAAATTGTACTTGGGTGTTTAAATTACGTGGCAATTTTTTTATAATAAACTGTACAAAATTGAAGGTGGTATCAAGATAGTACACTGATGAGAGTCAAATTTGAAACTCATGGCAGTTTTCGTAAATTGCATAAGCAAACACAAATCCGTGTTTTTTGTATTTTCAGAACGAGGCTTACTTAAAGAATCGAATCCTCGGCCTTTAGTAAGGGCATGTGATGGTTAAGCGCTCTTGGCCATAATAATAAGCCATTTCCTACATGACAATTTTTACGTTAAATTATCGAGTATTTTTTACAAAGCTAAAAATACTTTATAATAATTTTAGTTAAGATACTATAGTAAACTATACTTAAAAGTTTTGATTTAATATGGGTTTTAGTGCTGATATTGAGGTTAGGGAAAAGATTTTTTGCTTTAATGTACTTATTAATAGTTTCCATTTGATGTCAAAAATTTGATTGCTCATCAAAAGTTCAATTTTTTTTTACTATAACACCATTGTATCCTTACTTTATTTATGATATAAATAAAAAATAATAATAAATCATTTAATTACCTAGTTGCCAATATATATTATGACAAAATCATTATGTGCAAGGAATAATATTAAAGACAGAAAAATTAAAGGGTTGTAAACTGGTTTTTAAATTTTGAATTGATTTCAGTGAAATGTATAATTTATTTTATGATATAAATTATTCATTAATATATTAAACCGATGATTCATTTATTATTTTCATAGTAAATATAGTTTAAATGATATTTAACAGTCATAAAAGGCTATCATACGCAGTATCATCTTGCACAACTAAGAGTTAAAAATTAAGAACTCAATAGCTAAAGGAGTAAACAACTAATAGATAAGCATATTATAAATAAACATTTAACGTTCAAGCAATTTATAGCTTATAGCTAAATAGCTGATAATTAAATGCTTTTAAAATAAATGAACTCAGTAAAAAAATAAAATTTATTTTAAAAAAAATCATACTATAAGTTAGCAACTTGAAACTAAATATAACTTAGATTTATTTTAAATAAAAAGTCTTATAATTTAGTTCATTCAATATGAAAAGCTTTAAATTTTATTTTATAGCAGTTATCTTGTCCCTTTATTTGATCTCAGACTTAGTCTCAAGTGTCACTAGGAAACAATAAAGGAATTACCATTAGCACCAATAATAAACTAACAGCTCTTAGATTGTCATTGAAATATGAAACAAAGCCAGATCTAAGCGCTTATATAGCATCGCTTAAAAATTATTATTATGATAAAAAGGTTAGAAAGGTCGAAAGAATTCATATATGGGGATGTCTCTTTTTGTTTAAGAAATTTACTAACATTTTTTCGGCTCAATAGCGCTTAAAAAAAAGAAAAAAGTGATGAAACCAAAAAAACACCCCATATGGTGGATATGAAAACATGAGTCATTTGATACTTTAAAGTGCTGTATTGATATTTGTATGGACCAGGAGGTTAAAATTAAAAATTAAAAATTAAAAATCTTTAGGCTCCACCCTTGCGAAGGTCATCTTAAATATTTTAAATAAAAATGTTAAACTTTTACTATTAACAAAGGTATATTAATATAAATTTCAATAATCCGTACTATCATTTATTCTTTATAACTAATAAACAGATAAAGGAATTAGTGAATAATAAAGTTTACTTTTTATTTTCTCTTTTTTTATCTCTAAGGAAATCCTTAATAAATACTTTTTTACCTATTTAATTTTTATTAACATATATTATCATTCATATTAAAATACGGATTAAATTATCTTAATTTATAAAAGTTTGAAATAAAAAATGTAATACATTTATTATTTATTAGAATACATGAGACATCTATGAGATTGAATAACTATTTAAGTTTATTCCAACAGGGTCAATAACAAGATACGAATGTGGATGATACATAATAACTGAGAAAACCTTGTTTTTAAACTTAAATAATTGTGTGGTAAATTCAAAACAACGATCCGCATTGAATCCAGTTTCAATTATTTTTCTATCAACTAATTTGATATTAGTATTAATAAAAGGATTAATAGAGGTACAATCTTCAATTCTTACAGCAATTAGATCCTTAAATATTGATAGAAAATATAATTCTAATGTACTTTTTGTTTTCAAGTAATAAAAATCTAATTTTAAATTTAAAGTATCACAAAATAAGTTCCATCCAATTTTTTCATTAATTTCTTTTATACTAATTTCGTATTCATTATTATAATCTACTTTTGAAATTGCAAGTCTATCTCCAACTTTGACAAGAATAGTTTTATTGTTATGATAGAAGTGATTTGTATACCTTAAAAGTCCAGGAAAATCTGTTATTAAAGCAGCACTATCCAAATCTTGTTTAAGGTGATAACCTTTATTATTATATACAAAAGGGCGAAACGTTCCACTTTTATCTTCAGTAATAGCGCCATCCGGTTTAATATTAAGAACTTCGAAATCTTTCTCTGTTTCTTTTGATCTTTCATAGCTCATTATTTGTACAGAACTCTTAGTAAAAAACACACCTATAGTATGGTCTCGGCAATTTGCTTCCATATCACTATAGCTTGATAAAAGCAAATTATTTATTTACATAAAATCTATCAAATAGTCCATTGGTTCATATAATTTCAATTGTCCAGGTTTATTAAAAGCACGTACTATTTATAAAATGTTTAACTTAAACTTTAAGAAATAATTTGATTTTTTTTAATTTGATTTATATACAAGAATTTATATAAGAACATTACTTTATTAGCTAATAATTTATTTGGTAAATTTTATAAGGGTTAGATTGAAATATCATGGTAAAATAAATTAAAAGCTAAAAAAAACCCGTTCCTCTTTCAAGGTTATATATATATATATTAGATAATTACGTGTGGATTTTTTCCTTTTTTGATACCATCCTTATCAACAGCTTTTCACTATTTCCCTTCATGTTGCATCTTTTAACAATTTATTTTTTCTATTTTTTTTGAGAAATCTCACCCATCTGGCTATTGACACCTTCTGCATTAGGAACTATATTAGTTTTGGGTTTATAGATTTGCATGCTGATTTTTCTTTCGCCTCCTTTTTTAGCATATTTTATTTCTTTCTTACCTCTGGTCACTGCTTCGCTTATTTGGATCATCCACCACAATATTGTTAATTGGCTTTTGGGTCCCAGTCTGGTCCTACTCTTACTCAGGCTTGTATTTCTGGGCGGAGATCCTTCTTAGTTATGGAGCTTTTCCACTTTTACTTTAAATTAAAACATTCTACAAAAGGTTGTGAAATTTTGAAAAACAGGCCTTTTGGTTCATCTACTACCTGCAAGGAAGATAGCTTACTTCTTTTATAGCTCCCATTATTGACTTTAAGTATCTTAATAAATACAATTTCGAATGTGTAGTTTTTAAAAGACTACTTTCAAATAAATAAAACATTGTCTTTTAATTGTTTAATTTTAATGTTTTTGATGATGAATAAATTAATAAATTAATATTTTTTTTCTACTCTTCAATTATTTCTTGAATTGTTAACTTCTGTCTAGAGGATATATTCTATAATAAAAATGCCACTTACTTATTTAGGCAATAATATCTACTTTCTTACAATTTTCTTATTTTCTATTCTTTTAAAAGCTATAGTGGTATTTAATTTCTTTATCATATTACTAAAAACTTATTCTAATATTGTTAATTCAACAAAGCCTTTATTTAGTTACTATAATATATAAAATTTTAAGCCAAAATACTATAATATTAGCTAGGATTTATTAATGCTTTATTGGCATAAACTGGGGATAGATGGTGGCAAATAAATCTCAATATTTTGAGCAATAGAGTTCATAACAGTATACCCTTGAGAATAATAGGCTATTATTCAAAAGAGCTCATTGTTGGACTTAAATAGCCCTGGAGCGTATTTAAATTTACACTCCTCTTTCTCTCCAAGTTCAATGATTTTCCTATTGGTCAGTTTAATATCACTACTAGTAAAAGGGTCCATAACATATTGATCACCTTGAATCTTCGCAGAAATTAAACTTTTGAATAATAAAAAGTAACTCTAGCGATATTATTGCTTTCAAATAGTAAAAACACAATTTAAAACTGGAACCAACACAAAGCATACCCTAACCCGCCTTTTCGTAAATTCCTTAATACTAATTTCTCCTCTAAGCCTATGGTCAATCTTACAAATTATACAATCATCTCACACCTTAAATAATTAAATCTCATTATCATGAACACGGTGATTGACTCACTCCAGTATCTCTAGAAAATTAGCTATCAAGGCAGCACTTTTATCATCCAATTGGTACTGGTACTCTCCCTCATCATATAAAAATGGTTATAACATACCATCTTTACCTCAAGTATTGAATCATTCTAACACTGGTAGATGTAATTGCTTCTACATTCTTAGAGCCTTCCTTGTGCTGATTCATAGCTAATAGCTTCTGTTGAGTTCCGAAGAAAAAATACTCCTAAAGTTTGAGCCCACTTTATGACGTAAATGTCACAGAGGCCTCCTAAAAGTAATTTATTTGTTTTCATAAAACTTATTAAATAGTCCATGGATCCACATAATCTTGTTTGTACATGTTTGTTAAATGTACTTATCAATTTGTTAAATTTCAACCTAAAAAACTTAAAGAAATAGCCAGAAAGTATTTTGATTTGATTTATATAGTTCCACCATATAATTACGTTTTAAAACCAACGATTTTTATTCCTAATAAGTATGTTCAAATTATCCCTTTAACTTACCTTTCTTTAAATTTTTCACTTCTCATTCAAATCCTTACTTCCAATGAATTTGATAACATTATCCTCCTTTTATAATAGTCCGCCTAAAAAAATAAAACCTGTATTTTCCTTTTACTATTCTATTAAAAATACCGAGCTACTCTCTCTTTTATCTATCTCATTTGTTTTTAGGTTAGCAAGCGCTGCCTTACCTTAGCCTTCTATTATAACAAAAAAATCAAATACATTAAAAGTTAAAATAAAATCTATATGGGGATGTTTTTTTTGGTTTCATTACTTTTTCCATTTTTTAAGCGCTATTTGAGCGGAAAAATTGTTGGTAAATTCTTAAACACAAAAATACATCCTCATATAATACTAATTTTTAATACACTTTAAGACTAATGAAGCTACTAGTTGTTATATTTAGGAAAATCAGAGTAACCAACATGGCGATCTTCCCCTTCATATAAATAAAGAGCTGGATAATTGGTAATTTGAGCCAATTCATAACCATTAAAGAAACGTTCTGGAAGATCTGGGTTAGCAATATAGGGACGACCATAGACAATGGCATCTACTTTACTATCAGCAATGTATTTATCTCCTTCTTCAGCTGTAATACCACCATTAAGCAAGATTTTAGCATTTTTAATTAATGGGAAGAATTTCTCAACATCAAGTTTAAGACCACGATTGGTTGGATCGAGATCAGGAAGATGACGAATAAGCTGAATATAAGCAATATTGCGTTTATCAAGTTCTGAGATTAAATAGTTATATAGCTCATAGGCTTCTCCTTCGGTTTTTTCACCCATATCATTATGACCGCCACATGGTGATAATTTGATACCAACTCTATCAGCTGGGAATACTTCAATAAAAGTATCAATAATTTCAAGCGTGAAACGAGAACGATTTTGAATACTACCACCATAGTTATCAGTACGCTTGTTAGAGTGAGATTCAAGGAATTGATGAGGTAAATAGCCACCGGCACCACTTAATTCGATACCATCAAACCCAGCTTCTTTAGCATTAATAGCAGCTTGTTTAAACATTTGTATATATTTTTTAGGATCCTCGATGGCTTTTGGAACTGAGTAACCTGGTTTGCCTTCGAGTAAGCGGAATTTACCACCATTAGCTTGAACAGCAGAAGGAGCAGGTGGAGCTATACCAGCATTATGTAATGTGTTAGCAGCTCTTCCTACATGCCATAATTGACCAAAAATTAGACCATCTTTACTATGTACCGCATCATTCAACTTTTTGAATGCTTTGATCTGCTCTTTACTCCAAATTCCTGGGGCTTCTGGCCATTCAGTACCTTGAGGCTCAATAAGAATACCTTCTGTTAAAATCAAACCTGCTGATGCTCTTTGAGTATAAAAATCGATATTGATATCATTTGGTATAATTCCACGATTACGTGTCATTGAGGAGAGAAGAACACGATTTCTGAGCTTTAAACCTTTAAGATCTAATGATTGTTGTAAGCTTTTGTATTGTGACATTGGTTTTTAATTGACGAGTTTGATTAAAATGATATTTTGAGTGTGCTTTTATACTTTTTTAAAGATAAAGTTACTGTTATTTTCTTACATAATATTCTTACGAATTTAAAGCCCATTTGGGGGTGTCCGAATTGGTTTCAGAATTTAACTAGAAATTAATCCAAATTTTAAGTTTTTAAATTTGTAAGTCTTTAAATGTATGATTAGCTAAATTTAAAAAGCTTAAAATTAAATATAAAAATTCAACTTAAAAGACTTATTTTATTTATTCTATTTTTTTGATTATATGTTTGTGAAAGTTAGTATTCAGTAATTGGAGTTAGAGGCAGCTTTAGCTTAGTTAACTGACCGTAAGTCAAAAGGCCTTAGTTTATGTAACTAAGATAGACTTAAATCAATAGGAGTAATACGCAATAAGCTACGAACTATGTAAAATAAATAGAATACAGGATACTACTGTAAAATCTACATAAGATATTGTCAGAAAGACTTAGTGGCTTTATTAAAAGTAAAATGTTAGGGAACAATTCAATTAAAAAGCCTTGAGCTATTATGTTGAAGAATCTATTTTATACTCCAACTAGTTTTGTAAACAAGTTAAGTGATTATTATGCGATAATCAATCATAGAGCTGATGAAACGATATTTCACAGTGTTTTGTATTTTTTATTAAATATTCAATAGCTATATAAGATGTAAATATATAATTATTTGACTTTGTTTTTTATTAAAATAAAAACAAAATGCAAGCTTTTATAACTAAACTTCGAAATGGAATTTCTAAAAATTTTAATCCAATAGGAAGAAGCAAATTATATGAACATTGTAATTCATTTACATCAATTTTAGCAACTATTCACAATAACCCAGAGTTTATGGAATTTTATAATAAAACAAAAAAAGGAAAAGAAAGGTCATTAAAGTTTACTATTAATAATAACAGACTTAATCAAGCAATGTATAAAATTAGTGCTTTAAGGGAAACAGAAAACAAAAAGCAACAAGTAGCATTATTATCGACTATAGCTTCAGTATATTCTTTTGATGAACGTAAAAGTTTTGGATTTAATATAAGTAGAAATTAATATGATTATTCAAAAATAATTAGTAATAATAAAACACCAACATTACAATCTATTATTAAAAATACAAAAAAATTAAAGATGAGCAAATCGAGATTATTATACAATATTTACTTAATAATTCAACTATTTCATCAAGATTTAGTAAAAAAAATAATGATAAATATTCGTCAGAGAATATATATATATTAAATAAAAGTAGAAGAATGATATACAGTAAGTATTTTAATGATTTAAAAGATAAAGCAGTAGCTAGGTCAACATTTTTCAAATATATACCAAATAACTTTAAAAATCCAGCAAGAAAAACATATTTATGTAATATATGTGCCCAGTATACAGTTAGAAAAAAGTTATTTGAAAATAAAATAAATACAGCGACAGAAAATAAAGCAGAGATAGAGGAATCTTTTAATAAAGGAAAAAGGTTATATAAATTACATGAGTTTTGTGTTGATACTCAAAAAAACATACTTAATGAAACTATTAAAAAATTAAATAATAAAAATTGTATAATAATTTTAGACTTTAAACAAAATATGGAAATAGGAACAAGACCAGATCCAATAAACTTAGATCATTATAATAAACAAGCTATATCAGTATTAGGGTTTGGCGTTTTGTATTTAAAAAACGATAAAACAATAGGCAAAATTTATTTTGATTATTTATCTGAAATATTAAATCATGATTCAGCATATGCAGGAGATTGTTTAATTGACTTAATAGCTAAAGAGCCTTTATTTAAAAAGTTTACAAAAATTAATACATGGGCAGATACAGGATATCATTTTAAATCTCAAGAGTTTTTACATTATGTATTTGAAGAAGTTTATAAAATAAATAGTAGTTTAAATATTGGTCTTAATTTTTTTGCTGAGCATCATGGAAAAAGTATAGTTGACGGACATTTTGGAAATCTTTCACAGTGGAAAAATAATCTTGAAGCATTAGGCAAAATAGAAGATATTGATCAATTAATTTTAAAATTTGAGATTTTTGTTTGTGAAAATAATAGAATTAATAACTCAACTGTCAATAATGGGCAAATAAATATAATTTTTAAAAAGTATGAAAGAAACAAAGATACAAAAAAAATAATAAAAATATAAGGTATTAAAAAGTATTTACATTTTGTTAAACGTGGTAATAAATTACACTGCTATCTAGTATCTGATAGATAAAAAAAAAGCGATATGATCTCAATTAAAGTTATAGAGTCTATAGAGGATAGAAAAATTAAAAGATCAACCCCAGCTTATCTTACAAAAATAACTGAAAATTTAAAAGTTTCAATATTTAGTAAGCAAATAAGTAGCTTGTTAAAGGATAAAAATCAATTATTAAATGTTGGTATTACTTGACTTAATAATAGCTAAGTTAATAAATAGTCAAAGAGCAAGTGATTATAATAATAAGTAAAAACTATTATCATACTGCTTGTATTACATAGGGATGGTTAATTATAGTTTTGGGGCTAACCACTCCCTCCCATGCAGCTATTTATTAACTTAGCGATATATTAATAATGTAATTATAACATTAAAATAATTTATTCATTTGATAGCAAATCTGCAGTGTTGAATATAAAACAGTTAATAATAAATATTTTTTAATAAAGTTCTATAAAAGTATATATTTATTTACATATTACAACTTTGACTAATATCACTATACAGGCTATATTAGTAAAATCTTTGCTAATCCAGAAATTTATATTAAAGTTAATAAAAATTCCGCTAATTAACAATATAAATTATAACAAAATAAGTTAAAACTGTGTCGGGTACTTTTGGCTTTTAATAAAGAATTTATTTTTATAGAATTTTAAGCAAAGTTTTTGAAATATAAATATTTAAAAATTGGATAAAAAAATGAAACCAATTCGGACACCCCCATATATAATAAATTATCAAGTAATTGGTCGAACTTTATTTTGTTTGACAAATTAAAAATATCAATATTTTCTGTATAAAGCTAATTTTATCAAAATATCCCTGAAATTCTATTAAATTATGAACCAGTTTTAAATTAAATAAATCAACATAGTTGATGTGTACTTGCAAATAATTTGTAAGTACAATTAAAGCTATAAACTGTCATACCAAATAGTAATAAGATAATAATAATAATAGACTTAAATAATCTAGCATAACCAATAGAAAAATCAGTCCTGCTAATAACCCTACTTTAACTAGTATTTAAATCGTAATAGAACTCAAATAATTGATAATCTAAATCAAATATTTAATAACCACAATACATTTATCAATTCAAAGATAAGATCAATTTAACTAATATCTTTGTTTTAATGTTTGAAAGAACGAATTTTTCAAATTTATATAATCATCACCATAAACAAGTTGAAGCTTAAAGGTTTTAAGTTAGATACTTTATCAAAATCCTCTTCAAAGCAATAGTGGAATATTTGTATTGATTTTATATGATATTATGCTATTCATTTTGACTCTCTCACTTCAACATGTCCGATTTCTATCCTTTTTTTAGCCTATCTTGATACTTCTTTTGCTCATCGTTATCAATTAAAGCAGGCATTGTAGAATTTGTATGTTTGATAAATCATTCTAAAAAATTAAGCAGTGAACAATCTTTGTTCTAGGTAGCAATAACAATTTAAAAATTCATTATTAATCAAAATAACTTGATAAAAAACAAGGTTAATATCATTATCCAATATATAATAATAATTAATAAGAGCCGAATTTAAGCGTTAGTTCCATCTTAAATTCTTACAATATGATTAATCATTTAGACAAAAATAAATTGCAATATGAATTAAAGCCCAACGCGGGGGTCGAACCCGCAACCTTGAGATTAAGAGTCTCACGCTCTGCCGATTGAGCTAGCCAGGCCATTTGTTAATTTTAGATATAACATTTATTATATAAAAATAATAATATGCTAAAATCTCCCTGATTTTAATACAGTATTACAAGTTAGTCAGCAACAAAATTGATCAAAACAACTTTTAAGTTTAATAATGAGTAATAATAAAAAACAATTAAAAGGCACTTATGCAGATAACGAAGAAGAAGAAATTGATTTATCCAATGAAAGCTATGTATTTTTAGGAAAAAGTATATTGGAAGCAGAAAATTCTAAGTTTGACAAAGGTGCTTTTGTACCCGTTTGGAAACAAGAGGTAAGTGAGTGAAAAAAATTAAGTTATTATTAATAAAGGATGAAAGATAAAAGATGAAGGATGGATGATTCAATACATGCTAATGATTTACGATTGTTATTATTTAGGCTCGAGATGAAAGAGGTAGAAAGCGATTTCATGGTGCGTTTACAGGTGGCTTTTCTGCAGGGTATTTTAATACTGTGGGGAGTAAAGAAGGTAGTTCAAAAGATTAATAATAACAATAATAATAGTTTATGAAGAGTTAATTAACTAAATTTGTAGGATGGAAACCAATGGAATACAAATCAAGTAAAAAGGAAAAAGCTAAAAAAGTGACTTTAAATGTCGAAGATTTTATGGATGAAGAGGACTTTGAGGTAGGCAAAGATTTGGATTATTTGAATTGAAATTGATAAATCAAATCTATTTTAGGATATTAAAAAACAAAGTAGAATGGTTAAAATCAAAACAACTGATGAAGAATTTGAAGAATTGATGGAAAAAAGAAAACAAGAATTGAAGCAATTGCCGAAGTAAGTATTATTAAAGATATTTGACGTTAAGTATTTATTTGTTTATTTATTTTTATTATTTTATTACAGTGTTATTGGTAGTACTTCGGATAGTATATTAAATTTATTTATTGATGATAAAAGAGATTCAATTGGTAAATAATAATAATAATGTTATTACTATTTTCATTATTACTATTATTATAATATTAATAATTTTATTCTTTTTAGGTATAGCAATTTTAAAACAAATGGGATGGAAACCAGGATATGGCATTGGTTCAAATAAGTTAGATTTATTATTAAAAAGTAAGAGTATTTAATAATAATAACAATAATAATATATTTAATGTTAAATAAATAGAAAAATATGAATTAAATAATAATGCAGTTGATATAAAAAAATTATTATTGCCACCCAAAGATGTACCATTATTTAAATTTATTGATAAAAAAGATAAAAAGGGATTGAATTTATCAGATAATAATAACGATAATAATAAAGAGGATAAAAAAATTAAAAATTCATTAGATCATTTAAGTTCATATTTAAATCAAGGTAAGTTTATAATAATAATATATAATGTAACATATAATATGATGTACAATATGTATTAATTATATTAATATAATAAATAGATAATAAACTTGATGAAGATGGAGATTACTATATTAATCCATATAATCAAACAAAAGAGAATACTTTATATATAAAAGAGGAAGAAGATAGTGATGGAGAAGAAAAAATTACGTTAATTCGTAAAAAGAGAAGACCACCGCCACCTCAAAATCTATTGTTAATGAATTCAAATATTACACTTAATCATTTAGTTGTAAGTCTAATTTATTTTTACTTTTATTTTTATAAAAAATTAAAATTGAAATTGAATTTTTTTTTTATAGAGAGACAAATGCCAAGATTTAAATGCTCCTTTGCCATCATTCATATTAGCTAATGAAATTTATCATGAAGTTAAGTAGGTTTTATTTTATTAATTATATAAAATAAGTTGTTTATTCACACATCTTATTATTATTAGTTATGAAAAACCAACAATACCTTCTAACTTCAATTTTGAAGCAGAATTTGAAGATATCAACACTATCAATAATACTAAAACCGCTCAATTAAGTTTTCAAGAAAGAAAAAAAAAGTTAGGAGATAATAAAGAAATTGAAACTTATTTATTAGAAAAAGAAATTGAGAGGAAAGAAAAATATAACAACAACAATGATAATAATAATGAAAGTAATAGAAGAAATAAGAAAAGTAGGTGGGATGATGATAGAGGAAATAAAAATGATGAAGATTTAAATTTAATGTTAAGTTATTCAATGGTCGATCAACAATCAGCATTAAAAGCTAAAGAAGCTTTTATTCCATTTGAATCCAATAAAGAAAAACAACAAAGATATTTAAATTTTTTAGATTATTATTCTAATTTAACAAAATTACCACCTAATTGGTCTAAAGTAAGTATCTAATATTAATATTTAATATTATATTGTATAATTTAACAAGAGATAATTTATTTATTTTATTTTATTTTAGGAATTTACAATAGAAGATAAAATTCAAGAAATCCAAGAATTTCAAAAAGCTATACAAATATATCGACCATTAATTAATACAATGATGAATCGATTTACTTCAAGTAAACAAACAATTGTTGAAAAAGAAAGTAAATTACCAGCTGGATTAATTACTAATCAAAATATTTTAAATATGAAAAATAGTATTCAAAAACAACAACAAGAAAATAAAAGTAGGGATAACGTTGATAAAGTAAGTTTAAAGTTATTATTATTTATAAATATATCAGTATTTATTTATTACTATTTTCTATTTAGAATTCAATTTTAGAAACTAAAGAATATAATTATGGCCAATTTGGAAGATTAAATCGAATTGTTACTCAATTTCAATTTAATAATTTATTGTTTAAAAGATTTAATGTTAAAATTAATCCTAATAATAATAATAATCAAAATAATTTAAATTATCAACGTACATCTCAAAAAGCATTAAATAAAGTATTAGATTTTAAAAGTATTGGAATTGAAAATGAAAATGAAATTATAAATGAAACTAATAATAATAATAACAATGATATTATGATGAATAACAATGATATTATAGATATTCCAGTAGACAAACCAAGTGATAAATTATTTAAAATGGTATTTGAAGATAGTGATGAAGATGATGAAGATGAAGAAGAAGAATAAAATAAAATATAATATTAATTAAAATTTTTATTTTATTTTATTTCTAATTAATATTAATATTAATATTATTTAATATGATTTTCTATTTGTAATCTTTTCAATTGTTCAGCTTCTCCATAATGTTGTTTTAACCAATCAATTGCTTCTTGTTCTTTAATACTTGGGTTTAATAATTGCAATTTTTCTACTTCATTTTTTAATAATCCAATTACTTTGCTAGGTTTTAAATTTAATGTTTTTTGAATTTGTGTACCCTAAAATTTAATATATTAATAATAAAAATAATATTATTCATTTATATATTAACTTACTTCTAATAAAGGTTCTTGTAAATAAATAGTAATTAGCTTTTCATTAATTATAAAATTTAACATTTGTTTTAGTTGTAATATGTATTCATCGAATTGAGCTTAAACAAAATAATAAGTATAATACGTATGATAATAATATTTAAACTTACTTTGATTGATAATATTGTAATCTACTTCACTTTGTTTTATAGCAATCGATAACACTATTATTGATTGAAAATTTGTTTTACTATACTTCATAAATAAACCTAATTATAATTTATTAATACAAATATGTATTGTGTTATTATAATTATATTTACCTATATTATATCTATCCCATTGACTAGAGTTTAACTTAATTAAATTTTCCAACTTATCAATACCACCATGAATATCAGTAATAAATTCAGCAACAACTGAAGGAAGCTTATAAAATAAAATAAATGTAAAATAAGTGTAAAATAAATATAAACATAATAAACTAATGACTTACTTTAATCTCTTCTTTAATAATATACTGCATCAAGTCCCTACAATTTTTAACTTTTTTATGTAACTCTTCTTTTTTAAATGGTAATAAAAAAGCACTAAATAATAATAAATCCATTTTATTTAAATTCTCTTTAAACTCCAATTTAGTTATCTCCTCCCTTATTTTACTTATTTGATTAACTAAGTCATTCTGTTGATTATTATTTTGATTCGATTTCGATTGATTTATAATTTCAATAGCCGAATTCAAATATTTAGTAATAGCTAAATAATAATTTAACTCCATTATTTGATGTTTTAATATTACATCTTTTGGTTGGAATAATATATAATATATTCCAAGTTGCTTTATTAATTCAAATGCTTTAATACGATTTTTATCTATTGACAAATATTACATTATTATTATATATTATTATTAAATTACCTTTAACCATCTTATTTAATTCAATACCTATCCTTTCTTTAGATATTTTATCTTTTAATAGTGTCTATAATAAAAAAATGAATAAACAAAGCAATATAAAATATAATATTATACTTACTTTTAAACTTTCATCTTTAATAGCCTCAATAATATCAGTATTCAATTGAAAGTCCAATTTAGCAGCAAATCTGATACATCTAAGAATTCTTAAAGGGTCATCTCTAAATGTTTGTAATGATGGTAATGGTGTACGTATAATTCGACTTTTTAAATCGGATAAACCCTTTTATATAAAATAAATATAACAATATCAAATATAATACGATATATCTTACCAATTCAGTAAAATCTTCTACTTCATCACTATTTAAATTATAAAATAAAGCATTAATCGTTAAGTCTCTTCTCAAAGCATCTTCTAAAGCGGTACCAAACTCCTATAAAAATTAAATATAAACATTAATTCTACCAAAATAAAACCATTTCAATCTCACTTACCACCTTATCCGGAATCCTAGTATTTTCGGAATAAACTTCCGTCCTCAGATTAACCACATCTACTTCTAAATCAAATATTTTAAAAGTGACGGTTTCTAGATGCTTTGACTTATCCGGATTACTCTGTATTTTACCAATTGATGATAACTGTACATTTTCATTTTGTATATAAGTTTTAAATTTTTGCATAAATTGAGCACCGGTGAGATTATTAATTGCTATATCAATGTCATTACTTTCATTTTTTAAGAGCTGTGTAAAAGGTTATGTTAACGAAAAGGGATTTGAATATATTACCAGTAGACTTACCTTATCTCTTACCCATCCACCTGCAAATCGTAATACTAGTTTATCCCCATTAATATCTTTATTGATCCAATCTGATAAGGAGAGTAATAAATTCTTTAGCTTGAGTTCATTTGGATTTAAATGGAGTTTGAGTTTGTTCATTTTATTGAGAATAATGGAAAACAAAATAAAAAATTTAATTTTAAATGGATTACACTAAAAATTTCGAGTCATTATTTGCAGCTATTGCTCACTTAAAAAAACTACGCATAAGTTATAAAATTTAAAATTGATAAAATATTTTTTAGAGATTATAATGAGTGTTTATATAGTTTTTTAGTAAACACTTTTTTTATGTAAATATCAATTATAATTATAAATTCAATACAAAACTTTTTACGAATGCATTTTCAATAATCTATAAACAAATACTTTTTTTTAGAAGGAAATTCACTTGGCTTGATATTGCTTTACTATTAAATAAAGTAAGACCGCTCTACCTGAATTAATTTTGATAGTAGATGTGCTAAAATATTTAAATCTGTTAGTATTATCACATCACTATTTGATATAATGGTTTAGAGATTTAAGTATACCTCTAAATTTATTGTAAGTACACATCAACTATGTTGATTTATCTGCCAATGTCTTTTTTAGTTTCACTTATTTTTATATTTAAGCTAATGGGTGGAAAAACTCCTAGCGGAATCCTTGAAACATCTATTTAATTTAAAACTGGTTCATAATTTAATAGAATTTCAGGGATATTTTGATGATAAAATTAGCTTTATACAAAAAATATTGATATTTTTAATTTGTCAAACAAAATAAAGTTCGACCAATTACTTGATAATTTATTATATATAAGATATTGAAATTAATAAATTTAAGAGAATTATTTAACTTGCTCATATTAAATAAGCATTTATTTATCAATAGTAACACTTTTGATTATATAAACCAATGTCTAAATATAAGTTACATTATTCGTAGTGATGAGAATAAATAATATGTTTATATAATTTTAAGATAAACATCTAACTTCAAACTTAAGAGAATTAGTCTTATATAATTTACCTTTTTTGACTTTACCAACATTGAAAGATATTTATATTGAAATTTTTTTAATAAAGTTACTAGATTCGATCTCACCATCATCAGATATTACTAATATTCAGATAAATGATTTATGCTATGCTCTTAAATATTTGATAAAAGAGGTTAATTGTGATAAAAGCGAATTTAATGATATTTTTGAGAATCATTTATATAAATGTAAGTTTGTTAGCTGAATTACGATTGCTGCTACGTCTGATATTTCACTTATGGATTTCTTTTGTTTTTTATGTTCCTTCCCAAACCTTGAAACTACTATGATTGAAGCCTTTGGGCTAAAAGATCTATACTTAGGAGCTCCACATACACTTATCAATCCTTTATTAGTTGTCGCCCTTATTACATCTGAAATAAATAGAAGGCTTTATAGCAAATTAAATAGAACATTAACGTTAACTTGGTTGAGCTTATAGGCAACGTAATGTTTATTATGAATATTCCTCTTAATATATTAAATAATAGAAATATATAAATATTACAGCTTTTATATGCTTTGTTAGTTTGATTTTTTTTCTAAACATGTTATAGTAAAAGATATTTCAATTGAGTATTATGTTATTTAATTTGAATTCAGATAAAAACAAAAATCAAACAACAAACTTAGTGTTATTTAATAGAATATAAACTATATCTAAAATTCACTTATTTTTGTTTAACGCCTTGATAAATTTAAGGTGATATTCCACTTCATAAATTTTAACTAAAATATCCTTCTTCTTTAATAACCTCCTGATCTCCATCAGCTAACAGCTTTATTTCAAATTGTGTTTTTTATTATAACTATGACTATAACCAAAAATTATACTGTGAAAAGTTACAATATCCATGATTTGTTAAAGTATTTTTAAAAACGACATAATGTATTATTATTGGATATATAAATATCAACTAGAAATAATTTTGCTTTTCTCTTTTTAAACTAAAGTGAAATTTTATCAATTACCTGATGATTCGTTATATGAGACATTAAAGTTAATCAATATAAGAGAATTATTTAATTTGAGCTTATTAAATAAGCATTTATTTGGTGCCACAGATAAAGCTATTAGATATAAGATACTTTATTCGATATACAATAAAGGTGACTCTGAGGATGAAGACGAAAGCGAAGAGGATAATGGTGTTAAGTATAAGAATTCCAAAAAAGTATCAAGGCAGGTTTATTTCAAGAAATGGAGCTGAAATGAAGCATTTGCATATAGACAGAGATAATCTTTATCTTCTAAATCAGTGTCCAAATTTAATAGCTATTACTTATAGTGAGGGCTATTATACCTATATTGACAGTAGGGAAATAAATATACAATTACCAGAATCGAGAAAATTAGCCATACCTGATATTGGAGGAGTGTTTCCAGAAGCAATAAATCCCCCTTTAAGTTATTTGGATCAAACTGAAAATTTAGGAATTGGATTTCATAAGGTAGATATTAAGGACTTTATTGACTTTTTGACCCCTAATAAAGTAAAAACGCTTTCTATAGAGTGTGAGAGGATAATAAATCTTTAGAGTTTAAATAAAATTAAGACAGAGTTTACTAATTTAAAGCTGACAAGTTTAATATTAAATAGCTTTATTACTACTAATGGGTTTAATCCAAGCATTAACTTTGTTTTGAAAATAGACTTAATAATTGAAGCTAATCTTGATACTAACTTCGATCTTGAATATTTTAGGGATCTTAGAAGATTGAATAGTGTTAAACTACTTGGTGTTTCCAGTTTTTTGTATGGAACTGGCCGCAACAATATAAATTCAATAGAGGATAGCAATATTATTTCAAAGGGAGATTTTAATTTTTCAAAATATAATGGAAGGGCTTAATTCTAATGAAAACGGGGTTAATAGTGTTTTTGAGTATAATTTATTTATGTGTCCATTTACAAACCGAATAACAATTACTTGGGCAGTAAATATTTCACTTTCAAAGTTTTTATTTCCTATCTTTCTTCCCAAACCTTAAAATCATAGAAATTGATGTATCCAACATATCAAGTATAAATATAGAGATTGCTTTCAAACCTACCATTCTTCTATTATTTATTGCCCCCATTACATCTAAGAATAATGACTTTTATAAAAAAATCACAAGAGGCCCCAATGTTAACATGGGAACCTTATGAGTATCTTTGCCCCTAATTCTAATACAGTTTTTACCATTTTAAATTTTAATTATTAAATATTGACCAGGTTTCCATTTTTACTCTTTATTTTACTACTTTTTATTATTTTAATTACGAGTATAACTAAATTGAAACGATTCATATACTGTTAAAGCTGTATTTACACTATTATACTTAACTCACAAAAATAAGACAACAAATGAGTTTAATAATAATTCAATAATATTCAAAACACCACATTTTTCTTTTTTTAGCAAATTATTGATACAAATAAAAACCTAAGCTACATAGTTAAATAAGCGTTAATATCGATATTTTCCATAATATTTTTAGGTATTTTAAATTTGTTAGGTATCAATATAATTCTTTAGGCTACTCATTTATATAGTAGAATTGTTTATTCATGACACAATAAATGATAACAAACTTAAGGGGTAGATATTAAGAGAGGAGAACGTTAATGTGAGCTTTGTTAAGTTCAAATGAATGCTATCATTTTTTTCCAGTTTAATTTCTTAAAAGATTTGAACTTACGTCTGTGAGTTTGGGCACAACGCTGAATAAGCCGGCCCTGAGTAGCCTTTATAAACCATTAGCCATACTATATTCAACACACGATCTAATTTGATAGCATTGGGATGACGCGGGATTCTTATGTGGCATATAATCTAAAATAACAATATTAAATTGCATAATACTTTAGATTATTAGCTCCCAATTTCTTTCTATACAACCCTTGATCACTATAAACAAAGTTACCGAAAACAATAAGTTTTAAGATAATAAAAACCACACAAATTGTCAGTGAAGCTTTTTCTAAGATATCTAAAATATTTGTTAATGTAATTGAGCTAGGGATAGTAATTTGTATCTTATACAATGTTAAACAAGATCCGATACAAAAACATGTAATGATTAATCCTTTTTCCCCAAAGGGAACAACCAACACTTCAAAGATAATAGTTAAAATAAGGATTATTATTAAATCAATTAATTCATTTCCAACAAAAACAGTAAATAAAGCCCATATTAAATAACCACAAACTGACCGAATTGGTACATTTACTAAAGTATCGCTATATAGTACAAAGAGAGAAAAACATGAAACTATGATAAGTGCAGATAAGCTAATTTTAAAATCTGTGGTATGATAGGAAAGAGTTTGTTTATAAGATAAAATTATCATACCTATTAAAACAATAAAAGAATAAATGAACCAAAAGGATGAAACGAAACGTATAAATTTAATTGTAACTATATTTTTATAAAGTATAATTATATCAATAGCTAATGGAAAAAAACTTAACATCAATTCGACTATTGGATTTATGTATAGTTTTTCTCCAAGTTGAATTATTATTGTTGATTCTATTTCGTTTGACCAATTGTTTTATTTAATAAGATTCGATGTTTTTATCGCTATTTATATTTTATTCTAATTATTTATAGATTAAGGTCATTTAAATACTATTAAAGCTAAAAGAACTATAAACGTGTTTAATATTATTATGTGTTTATTCATTTATAGTTTATAGTCATTTAACTCATGTTCAAATGCTAATTTTTATCAATACTATAATTCAATGTTGAATTTCGATACATTTACTATTTTAAGATAATCGAATATTTAATTTAATTGAATTTGATTATTTGAATAATTAAAAGCTCTTTAGCTTTCACGGTGAATTAATTACATATGATACGTCTTTGTATTATTTTTATATTATTTGTTTTTAATTGTATAATTAAAAAAACTATCAATAAGTCTTTCCCTCAAGAGGCAAAAGTTGGCTTGAGTTAGCCTCCTTCCTGCTTAATATTCTATTTAATCCTTTTTCTTAAAATCTTTTTAATATTGAATCCAAATAGTTATATTAATCTTACGTTATTATAATTTTCTATTATTGTTCTTCTATTTTATTATTATTATAACTTCTAGTTATAAATAAAACATTTAAAAGTCGTTAAACTTTTTAAGATTTTGTTAAAATTTTCGTTTTAACTTTCCAACTATAACAAATTTCAAACACATCAAAATATTTAATCTTAAAATTTTAAAAGACGATGATGTCTTATCTTATCTATTTTCACTCTTAATAGTAGTTTTTATACTATTTTTAAGCTATTAATTATTTTCATTTAAAAATGGTAACTTTATCCTTTGACCCAGTTGGCTATTTAAATATACTAACCAAGGCCATACTAAACTTAACTAACTGCTTAGGTAGATAATACACTTGCATACAGCAATGAATTTTTTTAAAACTCTTGCCTTTTTAAATATACAGGTTGTTTTTACTTAATGGGGACATTTTTTTAAAAATAAAAAAAGCTATAAAAAACAAAAAACTAATTTGGGGTATGTACTAATATACTTTTATTCTTTTTAAAAATTTACATAAAACAAATTTTTTGTTACCAGTTAAAAAAAGTAACATGAAATTTTATTTTGCAGAAGTTTATCTTCAAAACTTAATTAATAACTAAAACTTAAGCTTTTTGACTATTTTAATATACATTTTTTAAACAAAACTTATTAAATATATATTTAAGTCTTATTTACTACATTTTGTTAACTTTATATAAGTTTGTTATATTATTTTTCTATTTTTAGCTATATTTTAAATAATATGTATATAAATTTGAATTTTTAAATTTATAGCTTTTTAAAAAAAACTTCTTTAAATATAAACACAAGTTAATAATAATTTCATTAAATTTTATTACTTTAATATTAATAACTCAATTCTTTTATTATATTTTTAATCTAAAAAAATATAAAAATGTTATACTATTAAAGAAAAACCATTTATAATGTTTTATTTATTTTTAGATATATTTTTTAATTAAAATTTTAAAATTGCTTTTGATATTTAAAAATAACTTATAAGTTTAATAGTATTGTCTATATAAAATCTAGTGTTTAATAAAAAATTTATAAAAGTTTTTTAATTAAATGCTTATAATAAATTTAAAAAAATTGGTTTTAATAGCTAAAAAAAAATTAAGCAAACTATAATAAAACAAAAAAAATTATATAAAAACTAATAGAAATAAAAATAACTAGAAAATAAAACTGGCTTATCGAACTAAATGTAATAAAATTCAAAAAAAAAGCTATTATATTTAAAAGTTTTTTTTAATACTTGTGAAATATTGGTTTATCAGCTCTCGGATTAATTATAACATAATAATCATTGAACTTGATTACAAAACTAGTTGTAGTCTTGTAATCAATTTAACCGTGAACCATGTGGTATAATCAATCCAGAGTTCCTTGTTTTGATTTGCTATGAGAATTTCTAACTTCGCACTGCAAAGAGTATAAAAGAGATTCTTCAACATGATAACTCGAGGCTTTTTTAATTGGATTAATCCCTGATATCGTACTATTAATAAAGCCACTAAGTCTTTCTGGTAACATCTTACGTAGATTTTACAGTAGTATTGTCTATTATATTTGTTTTACATAATTCGTAGCTTATTACATATTATTCCTATTAAGTTAAATCTATCTTAGTTACATAAACTAAGACTGTTCGACTCAAGGCAAGTTAATCAAGCAATGACTGCTTTTAACTCCTACCACTGAGTACCAACTTTCACACCATATAATTATTTATAAAAAAAACTTTAATTTCATATATCTGTTTATTTTATTTATAAAAATTTAAAAAATAAATAAATAAAAAACTATATATTGACTATTTTTTTATTTGTATATTTTTTAAATTTAATTATTACAAATTTTAATTTAATTATTTAATAGAATTTTAAATTTCAAACTTGTACCTGCCATTTTAATGTTTTATTTTTTAGTCACATTAGCATATTAATATCTTAGATAGCTTTTTCATTTATTATTAGCATAGCAGAATTTTTAATTAAAATAATTATATAAAGATATATTTTTTCTGCTCAAATAGCATTTAAAAAATGAAAAAAGTGATAAGTCAGAAAAAACATTTTTGTGTATTTAAATTTTTAGCTTTTATAATTTAATTTTAATATTTAGTATTTAACTTTTTTAATTTTTTTAATATAATATAATATCATAAAAAAACATATAGTTTTTGACATAAAAATAAAATAAAACAAATGTTTAAATATTAAAATATAAAATATAAAATTAGTTTTTATAGTTCATATTACTTTACTAAGTTGTTTAAACTTATTAAAAGCTAAATTAATTTTAAAACTTCTTTATTTAAACTAATTTATATAAATAATATTATTTTATTTAAAACATTTTTAATTAAAATATAGCAATTTTAAAAATAATGACTTTTATATTTATAATAAGTATATTTATTTAAATAAACTAATAATAAATAGTTTGATTTAGAAATAAATATGAGAATGTTTTAAAAATACAAATATAAGCATTTTAAATAATAAATAATAAACAATAGACAGATAAGACGTATTTTTTTGTTTAAGAATTTTACTAACAATGTTTCCTCTCAAACAGTGCTTAAAAAATGGAAAAAGTAATGAAGCCAAAAAAACACCCCTATATATACTTTTATTTGACTTTTAAGTTAATGAATTTAATTTAAAAGTATTTAATCTTTTAAAATTTAGATTATTGTTGGAGCATATTTTAAGTGACATTGAGTTATCTGGGCTTAAATATTTAATAACAGAGTAAGTCTTTACATCCTTATAAATATTGTTGCTAATCATAAACTTCAAATACTTTGATTTGCTTTAAATAGCTTTGAAGTAACTCAAATGATTGTCTATAATTTATAAAAGATAGTTTTATATTTTTTAATTTTATTAGCTTGTTACTTATTTTGCTATCATTATTGTTTTTGTTACTATCAATGTCATTGCTTTTAACATCATCATTATTATTCTGAAATTTGCCATCATTATCACTATACTCATTACTATCATATTCGGAACTACTATAACCATTGTAAATATTACAACTCCTATCATTATTATTGTTTTGACATTATAATTATTGTTTTTAATCTCATAACTACTGTAATTGACATCATAATTCATATAGATATCATTTTCAATCTTATAATATATAGATTCTACATTCGGACAGCGATTTAAATATTTGAAAAAAGCTATGGTATACAGTTATATGCTTCAATAATTATTCCTTTTGTTCACTAAATTCATATTGATAATTATGATATTTGGGTAATGTTCTATAGTTTTCATAAACTGAATGATTTAAATTATATTTAATAGTTCTACTTACATTTTTAAATATGTATTTGCTTAAGAAACATAGCTTAAATAATTCATCTGGATCTGAAAATTTAAATATCTCGTACAATACGATATCTGGTAATAAATCAAAATTTAATGACATTTTGGAGTAAATAAAAAGATAAATTTAGTTTAAATTTTATTCATGATTTAAATCAACTTTGTAATTTTAATAAAGTTTGATTATTTTAATCAACTAAAGTATGAATGACTGTATTTAAAAAAATCATGCTATTATGATCAATATTTTTTTAAATTTTAATAAGGTATATAAAGTTTATGAGATAAATTTTTTTAACAAATTTAAGAGGACATGACTAATAGGAGATACCAAAGAAAAAGAGATTTTAACTACAACTTGATATTTTTAGATCGAGGTTGATGAGCAGCTACAAGTTTGTACTCAAGATGGCCCATAGTTTACTACTCTATAAAGAAGATCGGCAGGGGATTGGTAACTGCGATGAATCCGAAGTTCAAGTGGTAAAGGGTTCTGTAAAGATTTAGAAGGCAGTGAAAACAAAAAGTACTTGGTGAAATCACAATGTCAATTAATAAGCAATATATACAACTAAACTTTGAATTTTACGAGAAAATGATCAAGAGCATAGCTGATAAACTTGAAACGGAAGAGAGTCAAAATATAATGCTATAAATGTAAGCTACATTGCAGTGAGTAACATTTTTTTTGATAATTTTAAAATATAAAAAATAATAAACCTGAAGATAATACTTAAAAACTAAGAATGACTTATTATCGCTTAATTTTAAATAATTGAAACAGATGTCGATAAATGTTATTATCCAAAAAATTGACTCTTGAAAAAGCGGAATGAGAATTAGCTAGACGATTAGTATGATCCATGACTTTGAATAAAACGGATTTAAAATTCAAACTGGAATGTTTATAATTACCTATAATAAATACCATGCCTTCGTTAATAATATTGAGATCTAAACTAGGGTTAAGAGATTGGTTCAATTGGATAGCATAGCTTAGATAGGCCTTACATTCTACCAATGCTTGTACAACAAGATTGCTGTCTTCTGGAAAGTTGGGTATTGAATTTAGCGAGTTCATTGAGTTGTAAAATAATAAACCGAAT
Organism: Batkoa obscura; assembly: GCA_030770535.1. Classification (NCBI taxonomy): domain Eukaryota; kingdom Fungi; phylum Entomophthoromycota; class Entomophthoromycetes; order Entomophthorales; family Batkoaceae; genus Batkoa; species Batkoa obscura. The sequence goes on along the minus strand of JASVEC010000026.1, from coordinate 402,896 downwards.
AGGAAGTATTTACAATGATGATGAAAAAACAAAATTCGAAGTTGTATTTGATCAATTGATCGTAAAAAACTATCAATCGTCCGTACGTTGTGGTTCTTGCTATTTGAATTTGTCAATTGAATCTTCAACAATAAGAAAATAAAGCAATATTTCTTTTTAATGGATGCATTCCTAGTAAACAATTCAACTCTAACTGTGTCATTCTTTTGTCTATAATCATAATTAATGTATTTTTCTTTCAATTGCTTAATCGAATAAATAATCGAACTCAACTCATTGTAATAGGATATCAGAATTATTGAATAAATAAACTCCAGGTCACTATTGTGCAGCTTATTATTAAGGCCATTTCCGGTTATTAAAGTCCCCAAAATCTTGTTAAATTGTTTATCCAATTCTTTAGGTCGATAAGGCAAAGGAAAAGTATTTTTATAAGATAAAGCCATAATAAATCGAAACGCCATTAATGAACAATAACACATTATCCTTTCTGTTTTAACTTTTGTGTTATATTTAGGATAATTTAAATGAAGTCCGATGGCGTAACTTGCTCTAATACAATAATCTGAATAATGCTCTACTTTGGCCCAGATCCAAGCAATGTTTAAACTACTTTGTATTAATATAAATAAAGTTTGAATCATCGCTAAACTTGGCGGTAGTGTATAAAAATACTTAAATTTATTATATAGTTTGAGTTGGATAGTGTCGATTAAATAACTGACTAATTCACTTTTTTTCATCCTGCCAAGACCACTTAATAAGATAGCTAACTTCAAATAGTAATTTATATGTTTAAAATTGAATTTTTTCTTCAAGAATAGTGGGAATGTAGCATTGTAATACTCAAAATAACTATTATACGCCTGACTTAACACTCCATTGATCTCTTCCTTTATAGACTTACTATTCATATTTTCATATAATATCAAATCTTCATATTGTACTGATGGCTTATGGTAATTGAGATTTTTAACAATGGATCGATACTTCTGTGTTAAATTAATAAATAGATTAAACCTTGGATTTTTCAAATGAAACTGAGGATATTGACTCATTGTTAATAGGTGCTCAAATGAACATTTTTGTGGAAATGAACGATATAATTGCTGATATAAACTACTACCATCGCTATCCATGTTTATTACATTAAGTATTATCTTCGGCTGTGTTTGGAGTTTAAATATTTTCATATTGCTTCTTAATTCTAAATCTAATTTACTCCCCCTTTTCCTTACATTGGCTTTTTCTTTTTTCTTTATTACCTTCACTGGTTTCTCTTTTTTGATCATAGGCCTTATAACTGGCTTTGTTATATAAACACACTCGCTTCTATCTAGATTAATACACCTTTGACATTTTGGGAATTTCTTATCACATCTTTTATGATCTTTAGCACATTGCCTACATCGATAAGTATTAGGTAGCATATCTTTGGTAATTACTTGACTACTATTAGCGGGTATTTGAATTGGATTATACATCTTCTGAGAGTATAAATTGTTGTTAATAATGATACTATTCTATGATGTTTGAGTAAGAGAAGAAAATGGACTAAATTTTTTTTTTTGGAAAATCCAAGTTATTTAAACTACTGCTTCAATTATTTCGCAATAAAGTTTATTAGAAATTAAATTTGTTCTTTTTAAACAGACAATAGTGTAACTTTACTTAATCTGAAGATGGCAGATATCGACTGGAATATCTTTTTAATTTTATATTATTTCTTAAACTGCTTTGGCATACCCCAGATATATTCATTATAGTACACTTAAGCTTAGCTTTTTTAAAATAAAACACTTGGAAGCTCATTTGGCTCTTATGGGCATGGCTTTCTCTTCAAGGTTTTTTGAAATAGTTATTCTTTTTATCATGTTCAGTAAGTTTATTTATTGTTAATTTAAACATGTCCTTTTGTCTTAAAGCTTTATTACGCAAACATCGTTTTGCTTCTTCATATTCAATTGTGACTACTATCGTTCCTTTAAACTATAAAATAAAGTTTAAAGTTAGTTTTCAATTAGTAACCAATGCTAACTATATACTTAGCAACAATAGACGATTAGATATTTGTGATTCTATAGATTCTTTTATTTTTTCTAAAAAAGAATAATTTAGTTGTGTGTTGGCGATATACTGCCAAATATAAATTATGAAATTAATTATAAAATTAGTTTTATTTAATTATTAGGAAGGAACATAAAGTAACTATCAAGAAGGAAAACAAGGGAGCAAGAGAGGAACACCAGGTTAGCAAAAACAGCATGCTCATTTCTGCCTTTCAAAAAGGGTATTTTTGATCAAAAGATTGATTTTATTATTAATAGAGGCAGTCGAAAGATAAGTTTCTAATTTAGCACATTGGTTTAAAAACTCAAAACTTTGATTTATAATCCATTTTAAATTCCAACGGGAATAAGGTTGATATCTAACAAAAAAAGCAATACCATGACTTAATAAAGCAACATCGATGTTAGATAAGGTACCTGGAGGTAATTGGATACCGTGGTTTATATATGTTACACATTCTATTATGGTTTCTGATAAATAGCTTTTATTTTCTGAGTTATTATGGAAACTGGAGTTAAAGTCATCATCATTTAAATTATAGAACTTTAAACTTTTGCTAAAAAAGATCAAAAAATGACAGATAAACAAGATACGTTGATTATAATGAAAGTTATAATTAAGATTGTTATTAGCAATGTTATTATTTGTTTGTAATTTTAATAATAAAAATAATTTAAAATAATGATCTTTTACTTTTTGAATCCGTTTAATTACATTTTTGATGCTATTGTTGTCACTATAATTATCACTCTTATCCACACGCATAATTTCTATATTATTAATATAACTCTCTTTTAATAGTCGAATAGAATATAAAATAGAGCCAATTTCATTATAAAAAGATGCTAATAAAATTTGATAATAAAAATCAATATCCTTATTCTTTTTCAAGCATTGAAACTTTAAAATATCCATTTGGATGCGTCTAAAATATTGTTTTAAATAGTAAGGCTGATAAGGTAATGAAAAATTAAGCCTAAGGAATAGGCCAAGAAAATGATAATAATATAACAAAGTAGCATACAATAGTACCCTTTCTTTTCTACTTTGTGAACTTAATTTTTTGAAATTAAATGGTAAACCAAGTATATCAATTCCTTTTATACAATAGGAGTAATAGATTTCAAAGCTATATGTTAACCAAGGAGTAGAATAAGAACTTTGCATTAATACAAATACCGCTTGAACATTTTCTAAAGTTATGGCTAATCTATAGGGACTCCTTATATCTTCATTTAATTTATCTTGGATAAAATTCATTATCGAGCTGTTTGTTGAATTCACTTTCATCTTGTTTAAGCCACCTAATAAGATAGCCAACTTTAGATTCCTACTCCTCAAATTATAATTAAATTCTCTTTTAATAAATAATGGGTAATTGGTGTTGTAATATTTAAAATAATTTATATAAGCTTCCTTTAAAATTGTTTGAAGATTTTCATGATAGCTTCCTTTTATTAACTTTTGCGAATTCCTTAGATCAATTCGACACTCTTTATTTATCGTTTGGTAGTTATCTGCAATTTGAAAAAACAGCAATAGCTTATTGTTATTTTTAAATGGTGTTGGGTGTTGTAATAAAGTAGACATACTTTCAAATATTCCTTTCCTTGGAAACCTGTTAAAGAATTGCTTCATTGTATAATATTTGATCATCCCACTCGAGATATTCTGTATATAAAATGATTTCGTGACTAACTTATCATCGTTGTCATTACTACTTAAAAGTAATTCTTCCTTCTTTCCTTTTCTTTTATATCCTTTTTTATCTTCAGCGAACTTCACAGTGTAATTATTTATACTTGATAGGTTAAACGCATCATTGTTTTTATAAGCATACTTTAAATAAGTACATATCTTTAGTTTGCTTGTACATGATAAACACTGTGGCAACCTTCGATCGCATTTCCTATGACCTTTAGCGCACTGATCACATCTTCTTAGACTATATTGAATTGAATTGAAATCACTTATATTATCACTAGCTTCTGGGGTGTTATTAGTAATAGGGGTATTATTATTAGTGATGTTATTATAGTTATTATTTCTGTCGTTATTTTTGATATTATTATTTATACTATTACTGACGTTATTATTATCAATTTCCTGTTTAGTCCACATAATTATTCAATAATAAATGAAAACGGATTATTTTTTTTGCTATAATTTAATTTAACTTTAACCATGTCAAAGTGACCATTTTTATTCGTTTTGTTTCGTATTTATTCATTTTTTTAGCCTATTAAACTCATAGTTAAAATTCTTATGAATTATGTATGAACAAAAAATAAAAAACACAAAATACTATTTAAAATAAAACTAATTTAACACTATAATACTATTTAAATAAAAAAATCAAATGAATTTGTTAAAAATTGTTCAAATATTTAAACTTCTATTTTTAAAATTTTATTATCATTATCCATAATTGTAATGAAATCCAAAATAAATAGCAAAAATCTAAAGTTCTTTTTCATTTGAATATCCTTTAGCAATCCCCATTTTACCTTCTGTTGCTTTTTCCACTTTATTATTTTCCAAATTCATTTCCAACCCACGGAAACTACGATTAGCTAAATATTCACCTAAAATATTAGAAATTAATATACAAACTATTAAAACAACTAATTGAGATATTACCTGCTGTTGAACCCATCATTTGAGAAATTTGTCTTTCTGAGTTAATTGTCGTTAACGATGAACTATTCGTTTCATTATCCATCGCTATATTGATATGTCTTCTTGGTGCTACAAATTTACCGGTAATTAAAGAGAAATGAGGTTTGTCTTCATCTTCATCTTCAATATTTTCATCTTCTTTAGTCTCCTCATCCTTCTCTTTACTATTGAAAATAGCCTCAAACTCTGTAGAATAAGTGCCATTCCACTCTAATCTAGAATCTAGAGCAAGTTCCAATTCAAATGGAGTGATGATAGGCTTAAAAAATTCTTTTGAATCAATCAGAGAATTTTCTGGACAAGCAATTAAAACAAAAATATCAATTTCCATAAAGTTTGCTAATTTTGCAACATTGAGTTTACCCATTACAAAGGTATAACTTTTGCCGCCTTTAGATTTTATTAAACTTTCTACTTTTTCTATCATTTCCATACTATTCTCAATACCTAATGTTCCTACACAGATACCAAACGTCGTACTATCTTTAGCTTTTTGTACTTGTACATAACGTCTCATTAATTGTCGATTCACTGTTACTCCATCTAAAAAGCTTTGTTGTTTTATTGGGTCATAACGGTATAACTAATAATTATGACGATTATTATACAATCAATAATAATACTTAATAAACCTACTTTAATTTTGTTTTGAACATTTAATAATAAATTAGTTAATTCAATACTTTCTTCACCAATATAGAATAAAACTGTACTTTCGTTATTTTGGTTATTTAATAGATCATAGTTGATATTATCTGTTGAATAATAACGCCCAGAAATTCTCAATAATTTCTTGTCTTTATGACTTAGCTCTAAATCATTTCTATTATTTTTTTCTTCAGTCAAATTTTGTGATAATGGTGCTATTCCATCAATTATATTCTGTTGAATTCCCTTTTGTTTCAATTGTGAAATTATTGCTTCTGTTTAAAGTTGTTACTTTTTAATTATAAAAAATCAATCAAAGACTCACCATTTAAATATGACAAAGACAAATCACCCATGAATAATATTTTCTTTACTTCACTCAACTCATTATTGATTAAATTATAGATACTTTCAATACAATTTTCTACATTTAATTTGCTTTTGCCAAATGAATAAATCACTGGGATCTCTTCAACTCTACCTATTATTAATTTAACTCAAAGTTTAATTTCTATCATCCTTACCCTGACAAACAAGAGTGGCCAAAATGAATTAAACAGTCACTGTCTACATGAGAAGCGGCTACTTTATCAACGCAACAGCTATAAAAGTGAAATTTAATAAATAAATAATAATTGAAATAGATCAACTTACTTTCCGTACGATGTATCTGCCAAAATAAAATATTCACTATTATAGCTTGTATTCAAGTGATTCACTATCTTATTTGAGTATTTCAATAAATTATCCGGGAATTGTAAAGTAATCTAAAAAAAATGATATCGATATTAATCCTCACAATAACAAAGCAATGAAATTTACTTTTTTAAATGAATTTTTCTTTAATATTAAGATGATATTCTCTAGATCGAATAACTCATGTACTTCCATAGATTCCAAATGATCTTCTTCTTTCTCGATTTCTCTTTGAATAACGCTACTTCCATCATCAAATAAGGGGACTGGTTGACTAAGTATGGTTTCTGCCATTTTTTTTTATATACTGCTTTTTTATAAGGGATTGGGTTAAGGAATAAATTTAAGATTATCTTGACAGTTTTTTTAAAGATTATCTTTGCACAAATTACCAACTCAAAAAATTGTGCTAATTTAAACTTAAGTTTTGACTGCTTATTGCTGATAAATAAGTATGGTAGAAGTTTGTGTTATTTTACTTATAAACCTTATAAAGAGGGTTTTAGTTTATTTCATTGTTTAGTTAATGGCACTCCTGAAACCCAGTTTTATTTAAAATGTATTAATATTGAAGAAGATCTTAAGGAAGAGGATCTAATAGTTAAATCAATAGATTATTACAGACCTTTTTTTAAAGGAATTTTGTATTCTGAATTTTTTATTTTGATAACAGATAGACAATCTTTTGAAGATAATTCTATTAAAATTGAGATCATAACTAATAATGATGATAATAATGATTCTAAGGAATATAATTTTCATAATATCGGTTTTAGATGTTCTCTTGGGTATGCTTATAATTTAGTTGAATGGTGTGAGGCAGGGAATTTTTAAAGTGGTTCTATTATCAGTGAGACTGATTCGGATTCAATAGTTGGAGATGACTATCCTGAATTTTGGATACCTATCAAAAATATGTTATAAATTTTTCTTGTAAGTTTAACACATCTCCTTGTAAGGTCAATATCTTCTGGTTTTTTAAACTCGAGCCCTTTTTTGATAATGCTCCCTCATTTGTCAAAGCTTTAGTTTCTACTACAGCCATTTCGGTTATTCATTTAAGATTCTACAAATCTATTAACAATGATAATGGTATGGTTCTTATTCCTAATGTTACTGAATTCAGTAACTCTCTATTCAAAAGATCCATTGAGACCCATCGCTACCACATTGACTTTCTTAAGGACAGTGAGAAATGTAAATAGGTCGACTTCTAGGACAAATGTACCTACATTACTGCTACCTCTAATTTTTCTATCAACCCACCAATTGATCTTGGTCTTTTTGGTAAGGCGTTAATCTTTTTTTGATTGGCTATTTTTATTCTATTACTTCTTACTCGTTCTGCCTATCTTTTTTTAAGATCAGATAAACTATTCATAAATTGAAAAAAAAAATTGATTGTTTATTTCTATTAGTTTATTACTACATGTATAAAGTTTAAATATTGATTTAATGATAGATGAAATAAGAAGGAAAAAGATAGAAAAATTAATATTGATTTTTTATATTGGATGTATATGTGTTTGTTTTTTTATACAACGCTAAAACGTTAAAGTTAGTACTATAAAAACTTAAAATGTCATTAAAATGTTTAATGAATTGAAACTATTTATATGAAACGTCTAATTATTTCATATTTAATGTGATACTAACAAATGTTAAATTGTTTTATCTTATTTAAGATTCAAGTACTTTCTATAGCTTTTAACATAACAATACCAAAGATCAATAAAAAGGTATAACTGCATTACAATATTACCTAATAGCAAAAAGATAATCAATAAAATTTGATATTTATTGTAAATAACCCACAATCTTAGATACCACTGAACTTAAATTCCTTTTGCTTTTTATCTTATCCATACAAGTTTGTTTACAATTTTCAAAGTTATCAAACGGAACCTGCCCTTCACAACCACCCCATATGAACGATTTACATTTTTTTGTTGTTTTATCATAGTAATATTTGTGATGAATTGCTTTACATTTTCCTGAATTTTTTTCTAAATTACATTCGGTAGGTAACCTATGGATTTTATTAGTTCTTGTTTTTATTAGTATGAATAGTATGGTATGAATTACTGTTCATTGATAGTAGTCAAGACGGATGCTGGGAGGAGACAGACTAGGGTTATTAGTAAGATGATAGACTGGAGTAAATTCATTTTTTAGTTAAATAAATTAATTATCTAGATAGTTTTATATAGAAAAGTTTAAATTTATTGAATATTAATTGTGCTCTAAATTTTAATCTACAAATTTATTAATTGCTCTTACTATTTTTGGCTTATTATAAAAAATCATCAATATATTAAATTATTAGTTATTAGTTATTCAAATTAATAGACTGCTTTATAATAACTTTAAACAATCAAGTATTGGAGATATTTCGAACTTAATGTTTAAAAATAAAACCATTGTATTAATTTATTATATCAAATAATAATCAACATTGAACTGCTTAATCGACTTTCATCTCATTATCAATATAACTTCCCTTCTCCTTCTTAATTGATCACTATTAGTATTGCTCATATAACCTGTTCCTCTCTCTTAGCGCAAAAGGCTGTTTAAAAATAAACTTCTTCTTGCTAAGCTCCAATTCTACGGGAAGTTCCCCAACAATCGATAAGTCTTTATCAATACAAATTTTATTGCACTGTTCCAAACTTTTAAAAGGCACTTTTACTCCACAGCCACCATAAACATATTTTTTACATATCTTTTCTTCTAAATCATAATAATATCGCATAAAATATCCTCGACAATCGCCTGATGCTTTGGGCCAAGAACAGCGTGGATGTAAGCTGGATATGAAATTTTAGTATTAGTAGGGCTTGGTCTTATTAAGGTGATTACCTTGTAGTCGTGGGTTGAGTGTTTACGAACAAAAAATAGTTGTTGAGTAGTAAATAGAAAGCAAAATATAATTTATTGTGGATTAACATTTTTTGTGTGATGAGTAGGATTTGAAATGGAATTCAAAGAAAACGAGAAAAATAGGAATTTAATTTTTTAGACTTCCAATTAAGTTTAAGTAATTTATAAAAAATAAAAATAAATAAAAATAAGAAATTTAGATGACAAAAGCATGACAATTTTCACTAAAAAAAACACTTGAGAGATAGTTCATCAGTTTCAAGCTTACTATGTATTTGAATTAATTCATCCGTCGCTGATGGTAAATCACTACCTTCAATGTTAGCAGGATTAGTTGCGGCTAATTCTTAGACCTCTTTTTTGTCTTTCAATGCTTTTTTTTGTTTTTTATAATATCTAGAGCATATTTGATTGAAAAATGGGTTCGGCACAAAACTACAGTCAATGAGCAGAATTTGCTTAAATTTGGATTAGCTTCTTTTTTTGAGCATTTATTTTCAGGACCTTGTCCCACCTTTAACCACAATTTGTAATATAAATCTTCTTCCATTATAATACTTATTTGAAATAAATAGTAGTCAAAAGAATGTAATAGTCAAGTATAGAAATGAAAGGAATGGAATTGTAGTTTATAAAAATAAAACACAGTTTCAATAAATAAATCAAATAAAAGAAAATAAACTCGATTTATTGATTTATTTCTGTATATAAAGTTTTCAGGTTGAAACAGCAAATAAAGAAGATTTATATGGGGATGTTTTTTTTAGTTTCATCACTTTTTCCATCTTTTAAGCGCTATTTGAGAGGAAAGATTGTTAGTAAAATTCTTAAACAAAAAATGCATCCCCATATATGTCTGTAAAATTACAAAAAAACAAATTTGACATAAGAATAATCGGAATTGCTAAAACTTAATTTTAAAGAATATTTAGAAGTTTATAGTTTAAAATTTTTAAATTGCCTTTTATTTTTCTCATTTTTTATTTTTTGAAATAAAACCATTTCAATAATAGTTCAAGAACTTAGACTATGAGCTATAAAATCCAATATAATAATGATTAAAAATAATCGCTTATGATATGTCTCCCATTACCTATCGATGTAAGCAATGCGCTAAAGATCACAAAAATGTGACAATAAGTTACCAAAATGCCAGAGGTATATCAATACCAATAGAGAGGAGCGTGTGTATTATTAGATCGCTTATAAAGCCAGAGCTAAAGGGGGGAGATCAAATAATAGTATTTAAGCTACAAGCACAGCCAAAGATAGTGTTTGGATATATAAAAATGGAGAATGATGATAGTAGTATATACCAGCATCCTTGTAATTCTTTTTCACAAAAATTCACGTTTAAGTACTTATTGACTACTGTTCAATATCCCTCATTTCAATTCAAAAATTCTCAGTTTAACTTGTTTATCGATTTGACATAAAAATATCATTCAACTATTGGTCTTATTACTACCATATACCTATAATTCAACATGAGAATTTGATGCTATATGGACAGATGAGTACTCAGTTTATAAAGGAAGAGATCAATGGAGTATTAGATCAGGCGTATAATACCAATTTTGAATATTATAATACTATATTCCCACTATTTTTAAAGAAAAAATCCAACTTTAAACATGTAGATTATTATTTAAAGCTGTCTATCTTATTAAGTGGACTTGGCATAATGAACAAAAGTGAACTAGTCAGCTATTTGATTGATACCATACAGGTTATATTATGTAAGAAATCAAATCATTTTTACAAATTGCTACCAAGTTTAGCAATGGCCCAAATGCTATCTGTACTGTTCCAAAGTAGTATGAACGTTAATTGGATTTGGTCCAAAGTAGAGTAATATTTAGACTATTGTGTTAAATCAAGTTATGCACTTGGACTTCATCTAGATTGTTTCAGATTAAACACAATAGATAAGATGAAAAGGATGATCTTATGTTGTTCATTAATGTTATTTCGACCTATGATGGCTTTGTTTTATAAAAATAGATTTCCATTACCTTACATCTGTAAGGAATTGGATAAGCAATTTAACAAGGTTTTGAGAGTTTTAGCAACTGGAGGTGGTGTCAACGATAAATACATTAAAAACAGCATGTATTATATATACTCGATAATCGCCATATCTTATTACAATGAATTGAGCTGGATTATCTACTCAGTTAAGCAATTAAAAGAAAATTATATCAAATACAACTATAAATAAAAGATGACTCAGCTCGAGTGGAATTATTAGCTAGAAATGCATCTATCAAAAAGAAGTATTACTTTATTTTACTATTATTAAAAGCCTAATTGTTGGAACTAAATGATAAAGATTATGATACAAAAACAATCAATGATTTTGTACGAAATATTGATCAGATACAACTTTGAATTCTGTTTTTTTATCATTATTGTAACTATTTCATACTCGATTTATTTTTTTATAACTCATTAAACCCGGAAAACTACATGTCCAGCTTTTCAAAAGACAGTAATTTTATTATACAAACCTTATTGGAATGTAAAATATATCTAAGCTATGTAATCCAACTGAGGCAATATCTTAACCCTAGTTTGGATCTTAATATCGTAAGTGAACACATAGTGTTTATCTTTGGCAATTACGGCTATTCTAGTTTGAATTACAAGTCCATTTTGTTCAAAGTGATAGATTACACCAAATGATCAATTAACTCCTGTTCTGCCTTTTCAAGAGTAAAGTTCCTAAATAACAATATTTATTACCACCTATTCCATCTATTGAAGATCAATTAATAAATTTGGTTTTTATACCTTTCAAGTGTTGTCTTAAGGCTTTTTTTGAATAAAAAAAGTGCTGAAATTAAAATGCTGTTCACTGCTTTATAGCTTCAATCCATAGTTTTTCTTCTGACTCTCCATCATCTTGAATTTTAAATTAACCCTCTTAATAACCCAATTGACGGAATTTAAACTCAACTTTACAAATCGGCTATCACCTGACACCAATAGCTTTGATAATCACTTTTTTCTCTATTGCACAAATCGATTTACATAATATTTACTACTTGAACTTCAAATTAGTCACAGGTATCATTCCTTTATTGGACTTCTTTGCGAAATGAGAAGTTTCAAACTACGTTGAATAGAAATTTACAGTTGCTTGTCGATATCAATTTATAAATGTTGACCATTATAGTAAGATTCATATTTTAGCTCCTAGTCTTTTAATTCATAGTTGAAAGAAATTACCCAAAAGAACTAAAAAGTTGATTTAAGTCATGAATAAAAATATAAAACTAAAATTTATTCTTTTTCATTTTATCCTGAAATATCAAAATTCGACTTATTACCAGATATCATATTAAATGAGATCTAAATTTTTAGATCCAAATGAGCTATTTGAGCTACATTTCTTAAGCAAGTACATATTTTAAAATGCAAGTAGAGCTATCAAATACAACTTGACTTACTCGGTTTATTATGACTGTGGAGAATATCCAATATATTATAAATACCAAAATCGATTTATCGAAGAAAATGGACCATTGATAAAACACTTATTTTTGTACGATGATATTATTAAACATTTAAATCATTGTCCAAATGTAGAATCTATATATTATAATTTTTCAATCGAAGATTACGAGGATCGTGATAATTTTAAGGATACTTTTAATAGTGGTTTCGTTGGCAACCATGATGATTTCTATAATATTAATAATAACGGTGATAATGAAAATGATTATTGTAGTTATTGTGATGATTACAATAATGATGGTTATAATACTGATGGTATTAGCAACAATAGCGGTATTAGTAATAATAACTAGAAATCCAAGGAAATTGAAATGAATATCGAGTTGCCTAAACTAAAATTGTAGATAAATTCTGTTGGTTACAAGAGCTCATTGGAATTATTCAAAAACTATTTAAGTCAGATTAAAGTATTTGAATTAATTGATGATGAAATTTATTTAGCTTATACAAATTTAGATACGATTGTTAAATATTTGAATCTAAATAAGTCAAAGTCACTCAAAGTACATTTCAACTATAACCTACATCTCAATGACTTAGACATCGTTAAAACAAAGTTTGATAATTTGAAAATGTTGAAGTTAATAACGGATTCATCAATTATTTTACTAGAGTCAACTCTAATATAAATTTTGTATCCAATTTAAAATTCAAAGTTGAAGTATTGTTTGGTACTGAGTTTAATATTAAGTATTTTGGCGATTTAAGGAAATTTAAGAGTATAAAATTAAAAGATGTTGATGGTTGGTATCTTAATATTGATAAAAACAACGTCAAAATATAGAACTAATTAAATATAGTAATCTTATTGACTTAGGCTATTTAAACCCAAAATGCCTGATTGACTACAATTTTTTGAAATTAGCGGCATTGAAAGAAATTAATATATTTGAATTCTCGAAAGAATTGTCAAACTCAATTTATTTATTACCAAATACTCAAAATATTGATACTACTAGTTTAAGAGATAATATCGAAGAAATGTTTAATGATGGTAATTTATGTGATAACAATTCAAATAATGAGAGATGTAATTCAATTAAATGTAAATTTACAAAGAAAGTTAGAATTGACATGCTCTAGAGACCCTTGAAAAATTATTTTGTTTTTTATCCTTTTTCCCAAATCTTGGAATGTTAAGGATTATGAGTTTTAAATCAAGAGATTCATTTGGGGATATATTTTTTTGTTTGAGAAATTTACTAACACGTTTTCCTCTCAAATAACGCTTAAAAAATGGAAAAAGTAATGAAACCAAAAAAAACATACTCATTTACAAAAATCGATTATAAACCCGTCACTCTCTTATTATTTATTACAACTAATGATCACAATACGTATCATCTAAACACCGTTCTTTGCAATGAGATTGAAAATATTCCAATGCCGATTTGGGTTCATTATAAAGAATAAAAACCGAAATTTTGATTTTATATAGATTTTATAATTTAAATATGTATTCGCTTATACATGTAGCTTATTTTTTTCTAGTCCTAATCTTTGTAGTATTTACAAAATCAAATTAAAATCACGTTGGAAAAAGTTAATAAATGATTTTAACTTCTTTTAATTTATTCACATATCATTGATTTACTAAAACAAATAGTAAACTTTAGATTGATAAGTTGTATATACATATAAAAATTAATAACAAGGTCAATACATTTATTTAACTTAGAGTTCATCATTAGTTAGCTTAATTAAATAGGGAGAATAATCTTCAAGGTTAAAATTAGGCGGAGGATTACTTTTTTTAAATTTTTCATCAATAATAACACTCTTTTGATGGTGCTTGAATTGGACCCCAAAAGAATTTAATGTTTTTTTACGTTTAAAAGGATTGAGTGGTAACTCTTCTTCATTCTCTTCAATAAAATTGTACTCAAATTCACTTACATTATGATCTTTTACAATCTCTTTTTCATAGCTTACTCTTTTATAATATTCTATCAAAAATTCACAATACCCTTTGCCTTTTATAGCTAATGGAAAGTTTGGTCTAGCACTATTAAATTAGATTAAAATTTTGTCAACTATGATTGAATCATTTCTACTTACAACTCCGCTCTTTTAAAATAAGCGCTAGCAGTTCCAAAGTCCCCAAGTTCACATTCCAAAAACCCAAGCTCTGCTAACACAATTGGGCATATATGCTCCTTTTCGTAAGTTTTTAATCTAAACAACAATTAATATAAATCAAAAACTATTTTTATAAAACTTACGTTTCTTTAGCTTTATGTAATGCTGAACGTGACTTTAGGCTATAAGCTTTCCATATTATCGGATAGGAGTCCTTTGGATCTAGTTTAATAGCTTCTTCAAAGAATCTAATACTTTCCTATACTATCATTTAATTACTCATGACTATTTTAAAGGTATAAATTAAATCTACCTGATGACTTCTTTTGGCTTTAATAGCCTCAGTTAAAGTAGCAATTCCTATCAAAGAAATCATTTTGGAATTTTTACCTAATTCTTCAAAAGCTTCATCAGCATAAATTTTAGCTATGCTGTTATTAAGTTTTATTGAACACGTCATCAAACCTATAAAGTCAATTAAAATGTCATAATTAAATGAAACTGATAAACAAATACCTTCAAACACCAGAAAACTTTTTTGTTTTTCATAAGCTAGTAAATAGTTCTGATAGGCAGAACTATATTTTTTAAGTTTAAATAATATTTGAGCTATCATTGTTATTTAGTGTTTTTTTAAAAATTCCAACATAATTTTTTACCTTTTGAAATTGACAAATCCACATTATTAGGCTCCATTTCACATGCCTAAAGTATTATTTATACTAAGTAAAATTTATATTAAATAAATACCTTTTCAATTGCGGCTAACGCCGAAACAAAGTCACACTCAATTTCCATCATTTTAGAAGTTGCTACTAAAGATATAACTGATCTATCATATTCACTAAAACAAGAATCTGCCCACCTAAAAGATAAAATATGGCAATAACATAAAATAAAAAATTTACCTTTTTAATTCCGCCTGCCACATAAATTTGGCACAGATATTAAATATTTTAATCATGTTGTTACTGTTTCTTAAAAACTCAATTTTAACCTAATTTCAATATTAACAAATAAATAAAAAATAACAGATAAATACTTACATTTTTAAATGTATCAATAGCTTTATAGAGCTCACCATTTTTATAGTATATTATAGCTTCTTCTTCAGCAAATAACGGGTGATTGTTGAATTTCTTTTTTAACCAAATTAGGGGTTCTAATTTTTATTAAAGAAATACGTAAATAAATAATACAAACATAAACCAGTTTAATTACTTACTCTCCTTTTCCTTTTTTTCATTAATATTAAACTTAAATTTAATATACTCTTGAATCCATTCAACATTAGTTAAACTTAATACATTTCTTCCTAATGAGTTGTTGTTTTCCGCTATCCAATCAATTACGGATAAACATTCTGGTGATTTTCTAATTAAATTATAGAGAATGAGTATTTAAAACAAAAAAACAAGTTATTATAATCTTTACTCAATAATTTTTAAAGCTAAACTTTCAGCGATACTAAAAATACAATTTAAAAAATTAATACAAAATACTAGGTATCTTCATACTTTTTATCACCAGTAGTATATACCTCAAATAAACTATATAATGTGTCTTCATCTAAATAATTTACAGCTATTGATTTTAACTGAAAAAGTTATTAATCTACTATTATGATTTTTCAAAATAAAAATTGACGCCAGAACAATACTTACCGTTTCTGTAGCACTAATAGTTTGGTTGTCAATGAATTCGGATAATGCTATTTTAGCTCTAATAAAATATTTTCTTGTCTTTAAATTCTCTCTGTCTGATTCTTTGATTTTATTTGTATATTTATTATATACAAATTTAGTATATTTTTTAAACTCGATGCTAGCTTGTGTAAAAGCCCACTACAAAAGCAATAAGTCATTCTATAAAACTAGTATAAAACTATCCAAACTTACTATTGCTTTTTTATGATCTTGTAATCGAGAGTAACATTCTCCAAGTAGCACATACAATCTACTTTTAAACTTTAAGTCGTCTTTTACTAATCCTATGGCTAAATCAAACTTTAATAGCTTTAAACTCTATTTTCCATGAGTTTATAAATTGAACTTACAATTGTGCTCGCATCTTTAAACCTCTCACTTGAATATAACTTCTTCCCAACTTCATACATGGATTCATGGGATTCCATTTTGGTATTTTAATTGATTTTAATAAATAGAAAAAAAAGTCATTTTGCTGAATTTTTGGCTGAATAATTTTACCCAGCTTCTACTTTAAAGGGGGTTTTATCAAAACCCTTAAAAATACCAAATGCTATGTGATGTATAATAATAACATTATAAAATTATGATGATATTTTATGATATTATAAACTAGATTATAAAGAATAAATAGAAATATATAATTTAAGTGCTTATATTGATAACAAGTTATAATAAAAAATATTTATTTGATAAATAATAAAGTATAACAATACAAAAACATGAAAATAACTAGTTATGTTGAATCTAGTTTTAATAATCAAAGTGGTTAGTTAAATAGCAGTAGAATGAGTATAAATTACAGTTGTATAAAGTCACAGCTAATGTAAATACAACGCCAGAGAAGCAGAACACCAATGATAATAAAGCATGCAAAAATAACAAGATCTATTTTATATATATTTAAAAACCTTTTATTAACCGTCTTTAATTGTTTTTTTTCTACTATTTTTTTCTACTTAAAAATCAATTAGCTAGTATGTTAGTTAAATATTTATTTTAAAATAAAAATCAAAGCAATAGTTCTTAAATTGATATGATAAAATAAATAACTGGTTATAAAATTTATCATTTTACTAGCACATATTTAAACTTACAGTTACATCATTTATATAATTTTTAATTTCTAATTTTAAAAAAATAGCAAAAAAAAGCAATAAATGAAAAATATTCTTATATATTGGTATTTTCTATATATTATAAAATAGTAAATTTATAAAATAAAAAAATAAAAAAATGAGATGTGAGTCAAAAGTGTTGTGTTACCTTAATATTTAAATTTTATAATAACAAAAGTTAATTCTATAACATTTTAAGTATAAGGCTGAACTTGATTATAATAAGAAATCAATAAAAGCTTAATTTTATTAATCATTAGAATATATGTGTAATTAATAGATAGTCAATGTACGATATTTAATTTTTTTTTCAACTAGCTTTCTATAAGTAAAGCAATCAAATATATTAAATTTACAATCTTTTTATTAAGGTTTATTCCATTAATGAATTTATATAAATAACTGATACCATTGTTTCAATATGTGAATTATAACTACTAAAAAATTTAAAAGCTTTAATAATCAACAATAATAGTTGTACTAATAGTATTGCTAATATTAGCATGGCAAATGTCATTGACTACTATTATTATATAAACAGAAACAATTCGGACAAAAACAGTATATAATTTTTATAAAAGCTTGTATTTATTGTGAATTTAATTACTGTATAAATAATTTAGTAACTGGGTAAGAAGCTAGAAGTAGAAATAGTAGAAATTTCGACAAAGATTGTGGTAAACTTAAGCTAGCGCAGAGTAGAGCATGCAACCTAAAAACAAGGACGTTTTAAGTTAAATTTCAAATAAGGTGATAGTTGGCCATTAACACAGTTTATTTTGTGAATAAGCAACGCAAAGCAAATGACTCATAATGCCAAATAATTAATTAAAATTTATAAGAACATTAAAATAGATATAAACACTTTACAAAGAAATTTAAAAAAAATTCAAAAAATATGTCAACAAATATTAGTTTAACGAAAAAAGAGGATAAATTAATTAATTTATTATTTGAGTTTAGTGAAGCAATAAATCAAGGTCAAGAGAGTAAGCTGGCTGTAAGAGTAGCTGGAGGATGGGTTAGAGATAAAGTAATTTTAATTTTAATTTCATACTCAAATTAAAAGCTAACTTACGCTTAAGTTATTAAATAAAGAGAGTGAAGATATTGATCTGATGATAACTAAAATGAGAGCACTTGAATTCATCAAGGCATTAAGTATTTATTTAAAAAATAGGGAAATTGACATCACTTTTGGTACTATTAAAAGTAATGACAATAAACTAAAGTTAATACAATCAGCCAATTTTACTATTGATAATTTAAAGGTGGATGTTGTTGATTTATTTAATTATTTGGAGTCAACTGATGACAAAGCGACTGTGGTAAGTACTTTATTAATTAAAGAATATATTATTGATATTGTTAGTGTGATAATTTAATCTATGAAGATACAATGAGAAGAGATATAACTATTAATTCTTTGTATTATAACATTAATACAAAACAAATAGAAGATTTTACAAACATGGTAAATTAAATTAGAAAGTTATAATTTTATTAACAATATTTATAAAAGGGAATCAGCGATTTAAATAATAAAATCATTAGAACTTGTAGACAAGCTGAATGTTTTTTTCTAAAAGATCCTTTTGGTTTGTTAAGATGCATTCGATTTTCTACTGTATTACAGTTTAAATTAGATGATGATATTATTGAGGCTGCTAAAGTGGAACAGGTTAAAGTAATATTGATTTATTAGTTTTAAATAATAGGCATTCAATTTGAATCAAATGTTAGGTTTTGTTAAAAAATAAGATAGCAAAAGAAAGGATAGGTCGAGAAGTCAATAAAATAACTAAACGTAAATTGAACTTAATATACAACTATTAATTATTTATTAATGAATACTTTAAGACAAAAATTGTATTACCGGGTTTCAATTGATTCAACAATTAGGTTTATACAACACATTATTTTGTGTAAAAGGTATCCCGAGTTTAGATTTATCTTCAATCAATTTCAATTTTATTATGGCTAAAAACATTAATTCATTAATTAAAAACGCAATTACCAATGAGTCAGTAAATTTATTATTAGAAAACTATCCTCAAATACAGTCAACTTTGAATGAACTTTCATCTCCATGGCTATTATTAGCTGGCTACCTTATCTCTTTTAATAATGTTTACCTGAAATCGAATTCAACGCCTACATGTGTAGTTAAGAAAATATTAAAGAGTGAAATTCGAGTAATTAATAATTAATATTTTAAGTTATATAAAGTAATTATCAACTTTGTTAGCTACCTCAATTCCAAGCTGTTGGTTTTATTGTTTATTTATTCCAAGCTTACTTTCAGTTGAATCAATTATTCTCATTAAGTCCTGCCAAATGGACAAGATCCAATATAGGTAATATTACTAAAACTAGTATATATTTATTTATTGTTTAATAGGTTTATTTATTAAAAAAAATGGCGATAAATTGTATGAAACTATCTTGTTTTTAATTAGTGAGCAATTAAGTAAATTAGAAATAAATATTATAAAACAAGGTAAAAGTTTAATTATTATTTAATGTTAAAAATATTTATATCATTTTATTAGAGCAATTCAATTCATTTATAAACCAAATGAGTAAATTATTGGATTTTATAAACAAGGAATCATTAGATAAAGTACATTTAATCCCATCTATATTAAGTGTAAGGATCAAACACATATATCATATTAATAATCTAAACTTTTGGTTTCATTAGGGAGCTCAAATCCAAGCTATATTAACCTTGAATCAAAGTAAATATTTAAAGACAATTAAACTGAAATTAGATATTCATTATTTATTAAATCCTGATATATCTCAACAACAAGTTATACTTTGGTTAAAATCTAATTTCGGTACTCAGGATTTATTAAATAATTTGGATTTAAGTTATAATAGTAATCAATAAAATCAAATATGACTTTTCTTTATTTTTGGAAATGCTCTATTAATTTTAAGCAATTGATTTTGTTTTCAAATATTACTAATAAATAAAAACTAAATTAAATGATGTTAATAATTTTGATTATTTAGAAAATTAAGTTTTTTAAGTACTTTATACATCGTTAGAAAGGCTACTAATTATTGCCTGTTCCCAATGTTGTATATTAGTTTGTTTTAAATAGTACAAACGAATTATAAAACAGATGATAAAACAGGTTGCAAAAATCATAATAAAACATACTATTATTACTTTTTAACATAATTGGGCTAAAGATTACAGACTATATTAGCCAAATCATGAAATGTAATAGTGACTTTGAATTATAAAATAATCCTTTTTTATACTAGATTAAACTGGGTTTTTTATTTATTCGATTTTCTTTAAATATTCATTTAGTTTGGGCTTTTTCTAATTAATTGTCTAATTGGAGTCAAAATATGGTTAATATTGTTATACTATTATAACTGGTTAGTTTATTGATAGTCCTTTTTATATCTTTATATTCTTCGTCAAATAATTATTTGACTTATAGAAATTTGCTTCAAGATTTGGCAAATAGTATTCTATTTCTTCAGCAATATTTCATATAAACTTTCCACTATAACGGTGTTCTAAATCAAAAATTTAAAATTCATTTCTTATTTCATTCTAAAATACCCAAAACTCGGTTTATTGCCAGATATTGTTTTACAAAAATATTCAAGTTTTAGGATCCAGAAGAGTCATTTGAGTTACATTTCTTAAGGAAATATATATTTAACATTCAAAATAGGGCCATCAAATACAATCTGGTTTACTCAGTTTATGAAAATTATAAAAAGTATCGAAAATATACTGTTTGTCAACGCAGATTTATTGAACAGAATGGGCCATTGATGAAACGTGTGAGTATAGACTACAATGATCTTGAGTGTCTAAGTCGTTCTTCAAATGTAGAGTTTATATATTATGAGGTTGGAGTTGAGGTCTTTGAAAACTATGATGCCAATTAAAGTGACTATAAAGAAGAGCTTTATTATGAAGAAGAGAATGAAGAAGAAGAAAATAGCGATGATGATGATATTGAAAGGGAAAAAATCAATAATGTGATAAAAAAAATATTGATAAAAATATAGTAAACATTAAGTCACCAAGTTTGAAAAAGATAAATTTATGCTCTTTAAATTATAAAAAATTACTAGGAGCTACTAGATGGATATTTAAAACATGTAAAAATGCTTGAAGTTATCGAAAATGGCGTAGACAATGAAGATAGTATAACCATTAAAGATATTATTAAACATTTGAATCCAGGTGAATTAAACTCACCTAAAATATTTTCTAGAAATGACGTATATCTCAATAGATTAGATATCATTAAATCAAAATCTAATAATTTTAAAATGTTAAAATTAGAGGCAGAAGGATCAATCATTTCTACTGGAATCAACCCTAATATAAATTTTGCTTCCAATTTAGAGCTAAACATTGAGGGGTGCCTTGACATTGATTTTAATATTAGATGTTTTGGTGATTTAGGAAAATTAAAAAGTATAAATCAATAGATGAAGTTGACTTTTTTCCAATACGAATAATGGAAATCGCATTAATATATAATTATTTGAAAATAGTAACTTTGTTGGTTTGGGCTCAGTAGGTTGGGAATGCTCAATTGATAGTGACTTTTTAAGATTATCAACTTAAAAAAAATTGAAATTAGTGAATTTTCAACAAAACTATTAAACTCAATCTGTTTATTGCCAAATATTCAAAGCATTTATGTCATTGGTTTAGGAGATAATATCAAGGAAATATTTAGTGATAATAGCTTGTATAACAGGAGGGAGAACAAAATCAAGTGGAAATTCGCTAAAGAGCTTAGAGTCAGCTCATTTTATCAGTCACTTGAGTTATCTTACATTTTACCCTCTCTTCTAAATCTTGATGTACTTAGAATTAGGAGCTTTGAGCTAAAAGGCACATACTCGAAAGTTGACTATAGGCTTTCCACCCCTTTATTGTTTATCACAACTGATGAATATAATACATCTAATCTAAGCCCAGCCTTTTATAATGAGATTAGAAAAGTTCCAATGTTGACTTGTGTGCATTATAATAAACAAAATCTTAGATTTAAGTTTAGCCTCAGTAAAGATAAAATTTATAAATATAAGATTTTATAAGACTAAGATAACCTTTTAAAGCTGAAAATATAAGAAAATATATACAATGTTCCCAGTAAAATATTGACAATTTTAACCAGGGTAACACCTAGGTTTATATAACTTAATTTGTTTTTAAAAAAATAAATAAAGTAATTACAATCTACTCTCTATTATCTATATCTAAGATTCGATGATGTTTGGTTATCTCAGATAACCAAAGCTTCCGTATGTATACGCAATTAAAAAATTACACACAGCATAAACTCAACTTTTAAAAAGAGACTTATTTATTATGTACAAAAAAGAAGAACGAAATGACAAACAAACTATTGAAAAGGGGGACAGAAAGGGGTGATAGGAAATAGATTGAAGTAGGGCTTTTATAATTGATGTGGAGAAATCTGATCATTAAAGCAAGCTAAAGATTGATTTAAAAATTTAATTTCAAAAAGGATAAGATTAATTAACCAAAATTTAGGAAACGAAGAAGCTGAATTAAGGTCTAAAGATTGTACTAATTTTTCTAAATTTGAAAAAGGTATAGAATAATTCAAATGAAATTGTAAATTATTAATAAAATATTGCCGTATCAAATCCCATATATGTTCATCGTTTTCTATCTTATTGATCATTTCTCTACCTGATATTCCTTTCTTTACTATTTGTGTTTCTATCTCTTTTAACTTAAACTTATTATAACTAGCAATCGCTATCATTAATTTTACTTTACTATTGTTGTTGACCAGTTGATTACGTTGTAACTTTATATAATGATAAGGCGGTATATTTAATACTTCACTTAATTTTAATCGAGTACTATCATTATCATCGCTTTTTAATATATTAATACCCATCCTAATTGTATCAAATGGTAGTCCCCTCTCATTGATAATACCGTACCTTAAAAACAGTTCACGGTTGTCCAACACTGGATATTTGATAAATATCTAAAACAAAATACTTATTAAATATCTTTTATATAAATATTCTAATATTACCTCTTGATCTTCATATAAGATATTATCTGCAATCAACTCTAAACAAGCTGTATTTCGATTAAAGATGGGATCAGAGGCGTCAAAATCAAAGTTAAATATATCAGCTACTGGAATCAAAGCTACTTCTTGACATTGTCGGAAAAAATTATTCATTTTAGGCGTAGGTAACGGCAGGTTGATACTTCGCGTTAATACAATAGCATAGCACCATTTAAACGAACTAAATGTAAATTTTTTGATATCGAAGTAATTTTTATTTTTCAATTGTTGGTACAAATTACAATAATATCGGGCACATTCTATTGTTTGATTCATTATATCTCCTATTATTTAAATGATGTTATAATACATTAAATACTATTAATATTATAATATTACCTATTATATATGAACTTTTAAAAGGCTCGATATCTTTAATTGAATAAAATAGGGGCGAATTGGGCTTATATGGTAAAGTATCAATATAGCTTTGATATTTACTCGAAATCCCTTTTATTTTTTGCAAATAAAGATAAAAAGTCAATCTCAATTTTGGATTACAGTGGGTTATATCGAATATCCCTTCCATTAAATAATCTATTTACTTGTTATTCCTATTATTATTATTTAGTATAAGTTAAATTACTCATATCTTTATCTAAGCATGCATCAATTGATGTCATCATACAATGAATTGGTATTTGGAATATCTTACTTCCTTTCTGGTTATATGATGCATAAATATAATATATTTTAATAAAAGAAATTAAGTTACCATAACGTCTGAATTCAACCTAATACCTCGTCCTTTTTTAAGTGAGTAATCTGACGATAAGTGAAACAAATCTATCTGCTCAGGATAAACAAAATCTCCATTTAAATTTAGTTGATCAAACTTATGCTCAATTCCCATCTCCTCTTTTATTCTACGCTTTCTTTCTTCAGATTCTAACTCTCGTTCATGGCTCTGGTCAATAAATTTTATAAGTTTTATTAACTTTCCTTCAAACCTGTCCGTATCAATTTCTTCTTTTACTTGGAATAAATTATCTATTTTATTATTTTTTATTACTTATGTAGATTATTTTAAATTTAATTACCTTTTTGTTCCTCTTCTAATTTTTTTAATATACTTTTAATATTAATAAAATTTTCCCATTTTACTTGAAAATTAGTAGACGCTAATGTTACTAATAAAATAAAATAAAATAAATTACTTTTAACGTTTAAGTTAAGTAAATACCTTGCTGTAACTCATTAACTAATGAATTAACTAGTTCTAGATTAACCAAAACATTTGAAAAGCTACTCTTTTCTGTTTTATACGATCGACTTGACATTGTAGACTTATTTGAACGACTGATAGTCCTTGAGCTGCTTTTACCGTCTTCCATGAGCTCATCTAACTGACTACTTTTATAACTATTATTTGGTTGTTTCATAGGAATCCATCCTTTCTTTTCAGGATTAGTACTTTGAAAACTGCCACCACTTTCCATTTCACTTCCACTTCTATGGCTGCTCATTCTGCTCTTATTTGAAACGGTAAAACTTTTAGTTGATTATTATAGTAGACAAATTTTTTTTGTGGCTTCAAGTTTTAAAATTCAAAAATTTTGATTGTTAAATTTTTGATTGGCTATTGATAATTTATCCATTCTATTTCATTTTTATCTAAAAGTTATATTTAGATTTTGATGCAAAATTTTGGGCTAATCCATTATATTTACCTTGATTTCAATACTGAGTTTTAATTAATAAAACAAAACAAAAAATAGCACTTTTATTTACAGCATACATTAATGATAAAGAAAATTATATTTTTGGGCACAGGACCAAGCTCAAGTTTACCTAATGTTCATTGCATTACCCATAAAAGAGATTGTAAAGTTTGTAATGATTATGTATTAAATAGAAATAGTAAAAACGTACGAGGAAATATATCCGTTTTAATTCAAGTGTTAGACGAAGAGAATAGAGAAAAGTAATATATATTTAGATGAATTAAACTACATTAATTGTGATTAGAAATATTTTATTAGACTGTGGGAAAACTTTTTATAGTAAAGGATTTTTTTAGTTCAAATATACATCATTGACGTATTTAGATTCGACATTAAATCACTTTATTGAAAATGATATAAAGCACATTGATGCTGTTGTTATAACTCACGGACATGCAGACGCCATGTTTGGTTTAGATGATCTAAGACCATGGTGTGATGTGATGGAATCAAAAACTATACCTGTTTATTTAAATCGAGAAACTATGAATGTAGCTAGATCAACTTTCCCTTATCTAGTTGATACTAGCAAAGCAACGGGTAAAATTAAACTTTTTTCAAGAAATATTTAAATTAAACTTTTTAAGGTGGCGGTGCGGTAGCTAAATTAGACTTTAACATTATTAGTGAATATGAGCCGTTTTCTATCTTTGGTGTAGATATCACCCCTTTACCAGGTAGTTTCATATGCTTGTATCTTTTTGTATATTAAATTAAGCCCTGACTTAGTCGAACATGGCCTTTACTCAGATAAAATAACACCATATATGTGCTTTGCATATAAGATTGATGATATTTGTTTCGTTTCTGATACAAATAAAATATCCGATCAATCGAGAGAATATATGCTAAATTGTAATATCTTGATTTTAGATTTATTAAAAGGTAATAGATTGTTTTTATATAATAAAGTATCATATTGAAACTGTTGTTTATAGAGGAGCCATATGCATCTCATTTTGGTATGGAACAGATGTTGAGGGAATGTGAATTGATCCAGCCAAAATTATGTTATACTGTTGGTATGGCGCATCAGTTAGATCACTATGAGTTAGAAAAAAGATTTAGTCAAATAAGTTTAGAAAATTCATTTAATCTATATCCTGCCTTTGATGGATTAATATTAAATTTAGATTAATTAATAATATAGAATGTGTAACAAATAGTTTATATGAAATTATGTTTATTCTTATTTTACTTAAAGGCGATTTTGAAAGTTTACTGGGGGTACAGATTTAGTGTCACCCTGAGGAGTAACGTACGCATTTGATAATCCACCATCAACTAAAAAGTCAGTACCAGTAATATAAGAAGATTCATCTGAAGCTAAAAATAAGGCAGCATAAGCTTGTTCAATAGCCTCACCTATAAAATACTTTTAATAAAATGACTAAAACATTCAAGATCAGATTACCGAATCTACCCATTGGTAAATGAACCATACGTCTTTCTTTCTTTTCTGCAGTGTCCAAAAACTCCATTAAAAGAGGTGTCTTTAATGGACCTGGGCAAAGGGAGTTGACTCGAATGTTATCTCTAGCATGTACCATTGCTAATTCACGACTAAAATACATTAAATATTGAACAGAAGTACTAAATAACTAATTTACCTCATTGCTAAAACAGCACCTTTAGAAGCAGTGTCTAATAAAAATTAGTAAATTAAGCTTTAATTTAAAACCCATATTACAAGCTAACTGTGGGGTAGCAGCGCCCATGACAGCAACAAAACTAGCTGTATTTATAATTGAGCCACCTCCATTCTTAAGCATTTGTTCAATTGCATGCTTGCATCCGAACCATACTCCTTTTAAGTTAATGTTCATAGTCAAATCCCTATTTTGAAATATATCAATATGGGATAAAAATAGCTATCAATAATAATTACCAAATATCTTCAGGAGTAGTGATAGCATTGTCATCCTTTGGATGCATAATACCAGCATTATTAAAGATAATATTAAGTTTACCTTTATATAAAAATTAAGTTGTTAATGTAATCTAAATTAGCTTACCAAACTTTGTAACACATTTTTCTACTAACTCTTTTACTTGAGCCTCTTTTGAGATATCCACTTGAGCTATTAAAATTTTATCTTCAATATTGAAATCAACATTCTTTTTTATGACATCTAATTTTTCTTCTATTGCTTTAATATTAATATCAGCTAACACTACTTTGGCTCCTTCTTGTAAAAATAAGATACTGCTTTCTAAACCTATACCACTATTTATTGAATAAAGTTTAGCTATTCATTATTTATTAAGAGTTATTTATTTATTTACCTAGCAGCACCAGTGATGATTGCGACTTTATCTTGTAAACGATTGACCATATTTGTTATTAATAAAAAAAGTATTTATTTCTTTACTATTCTTTTTATATGTTTAAATTTTTAACTAAATGCAACACGTCAATCAAATTCATTTCATTTAGTCATATGGTCATTACTTATTTTTATTGGTAAGATTTTAAAGTTATGATTATTTTTATAACTAAAAAACATCAATTCTTGTCAATTTTAGGATACACTACTGCTCATGTTCTCTATATAAACCTGTTTGTCATTGTCTATTACTTTTTATTGTTATTTTTTCTTAATTTGCTATTTATTTTCATATTTGTACTTTTATTAAACTATCAAATGTCTACTATTATTTTCTTATCGCTTTTTATAATTTTGTACAACTTATTTTTAACAAACAAAAATATTTATACTTCAAATGTACCATCAAGTAATATGAACACTTTATGATTTTAAAATTAAAATTGTAATAACTTATTAGAATTGAAATTAAAAGATATATATCTATAAAATATGATATTAGCTAATATAAATTGTAGTCTAGCTAAGTATTTAATAATAAAAGTAAAAATAAAAATAAAAATAAAGATAAGATTTAAGATAAAATTTAAAATTAGTTTATTAAAATGCTAATATAAACAACGATTAAATCAAATAGATGCTTTTAAAATCAAAGATAAGGGTTATAAGCTAACTAGATTGGCACATTTCGATAGCTTTGCCAACATTAATTTTTCCATACCCAAATTCATTATTAGGATAAGTTGTACCTATATCACCGCCACAACCTAATTTAGAATAAAGTGGGGTAGCAGTTTGTCGTATAAGGATTTCAACCTCATCAACTTTTCTTTCTAAATGAGGACAGGCTGCCATTATTAACAATGCTGCTCCAGAAACATGTGGTGAAGCCATAGATGTACCTGCCAATGATTTATAAGAAGAACCTAAAGCTGCACCTGTGATATTAACCCCTGGTGCCATAATGTCTAGGCCAGATAAATTTATTCTTGAAGGTACTGGTCCCATTGAGGAAAAATAAGCTCGACCATCGCTCTTATAATTTAAAGCTCCTACAGTAAATGAATTTGGGTCAATGGCTGGGGGATATTGAATAGAACCACACCCATCGGCTCCTGAATTTCCTGCTGATACAGACATGAGAACACCTGCCATTTTAAGAGCTTTTAAAGCATATTGGAAAGTGGTAGAAGAACAGCCTTCTGATGGTGGGCAGGTATAAGAATTACCAATCACATGGGGACGCAATTCAGGCTTTGGATCGGTGCCATCCAATTTAGTAGGAGCTAGGAAGAATTGTAAACATCCTAAATAAGATTCAGGGGAGCCAAAATTGTTATCCATATTCTTGCAAGCCATCCATTTAGTGGTAGGAGAAATCCCTAAATTAAGTGAGCCTACAACTGTTGACATAGTATGAGTGCCATGATCATCATCTCCACAAGGAATAGGGGAATTGATTCCACATTTTGAATTAGGGCGACTGCTATTGGCTTTCTTATTTGCGTCCCACCAAAAATAATTATGATCAAATGTTCCATCCGATAAAGCGCCTAAATAGTTGCTTACTAAGGCAGGATGGTCATATTGTACGCCAGTGTCAGCATTGGCATATCTCAATCCAGCGGCATTCCTTCTAGCGCTGCTACTTATATTTGAAGCATTGATGTAATCTATACTCCAATGGGATGTATCGCCAGTCCAATTTACTTCATTTAATACAATAGCTTCATTGTTGACATTGCTATTGCTTCCTTTCACTAAAAATTTTCTATTACTAGAAATTTCTTCTACATTATCTAATTGCTCAATCTCATTAATCATATTCTTTTTACTGCTTACAGCAATAGTGTTGGTAATATAATAGGATTTATAATACTTTACTTCTCCACTTTCTTGAGCAGCTTGAAGTTTTTGCATCAACTCGGTTTGGGACTTTTGAGCATGTCGTTGTAATTGATTTATTTCTACATTACCGCTAGCATCCTTTTTAATTTCTGGATGTGGCTCCAATTGTACCAAATATTCTACCCATTCTTTACTATCTAAATCAGCTAACACAGAATCAGCTATGTCAGCTTTTCCAAAGGTATATTTAAGTAAAAGTAATAAGGGTACAAAAAATTTTATCATCATATTTTTAAAAAATAATATTAAAAAAATGTCTTTTATTTCTTAAATATATTTATTTATGTATTGCTATCCAACGTCAGTTTTATTTTCCTTGCTTTTCATTTTAACTGTTTTTACGTTACCTTACATTCTTGGTTTTTTATTAATTTTATATTAATCCTTTCAGTTATCCAAGTTCTTTTTTGAACGTGCCTCCACTTTTTTTTTTGCTTTTTTTCAGTTAATTAGATTTTTGGACTACCTTTTCTGCTCAACTGCTAATTCAAAATGGATAGGTTGTTATATCTTTATGTAATTTAAGTGATGCAATATGTCTATTAATATCCTATCCTTGTGATATTAATTTTTGAAAGGTTAATTTCATAGCATTGGTTTTTTTATTATACAAAAAGTCAAAAATGATTTTAGATATAAATAGTTCATAAAAACAAAAGTTATTCAATATTATTTCTGCAAATTACCTACAATATATATATGTCTATTCTAGTTTAGTTTATTACATGGTTTGAAAATTATTAATAACACATTTATAGTTTTATTTTATTTATTTAAGTTTAATCTTTAAGGAGAATTACTATTATAAAAGCTTCAATAGCGATTTTAACTTGAATTCTATTAATTAAATCATAAGTAAATTTGTATATTTTCACAAATTAACTCATAGAGCAACAACATTAGCGAAAATAATAATCCCAACTTTCTATCATTTTTTAAATAGTTACTTTAGTATTCTTTAACTTAATAATGTTGATAATTTGCAATACTTGTATTATTAAGTAATTTACATAAATCATTAATCAATGTTAAATAAAGTTATATATTTATTGATCAAAGAATTTGATTAAATACTTAATGGTGAGATAGTATTTCGAAAACTTAATAATGAATTATTTTGAAAAGACAATAAGATAACATTTTTAGTTAACGTTTAATAAATTAAGTGCCATTTAACAGGCAGCATGATTATTTTTTGAAAGGTCATGAAACTTAACATGGCTTCTTGTATTGTATATAAGAATTATTTTACAATAAATTATTTCTTATTACTTTGATTTTAAACAGTTCAAGTTTGATGTTAATACTACTACTTTTTTGACTTTATTTGACAATTAAGCAGGTTTTGAATACTCCCACAAAGCTCACTAAGTCGATATATGCAATATAGTTTAATAAACAATCATTTTAAAAGGTTTTTTTATCATGCTTATATTTATGTACAATTTTCAGCCAATTTATTTATGGTCTATTTTAACAAAGTAGTGACTGTTATTTTAATTATAAGCTTGATATCGTACAAGAGTCATTTATACATTATACTGCTAATAACAATTTTTTCAAATTTATTTACTAATTTATTAAATGGGGGTGTTTTGTGGCTTTATCACTTTTTCCATCTTTTAAGCGCTATTTGAATGGAAAAATTGTTAGTAAAATTCTTAAACAAAAAAATACATCCCCAATTTTTTTTTCCTTTTAAGCTTTTAAGAGTACATAAAAAAATTCTTTAGTATCATTTAATGGTAAGAAGTGAGGAATGCTTTTTTTATTTTGATACAGCTGTCACAACTTTTTTGAAACTTTTTTGATGGTAAGTTCAGTAATTAAATTGTGAGGTATTTTCTAAAGTAATCTGACTTTTTGGGTAGATCCGTTCTCGTAAAGGTATAGAATTATTATAGCTCAACTTGTTTACAGAAAAATTAACTTACTTTAGGTATTAAAAATATTTGCTGTTGCAGTTAATGACTTTCAAGTCAATTTTAGCTCGAAAAATCTGCTTATTTTAGAAAATACCTTATATTAGCATAACTGATAATTTTGAAGCCTGGTCCGTATATTTTTGCCAACTTCTAATCTAATTTTTCTCTTAAATAAGCTGTATTAATAGGTTACAAAAGAGCAATAGCAGTTTTATTCGTTTGATTATTTTTATAATTTTTAAGCTACGTAAAAATGGACAGGCCACTTGGCCAAAAAAGACATCCGGAATTTCAATCAACACCCCTAGCTCTAACTACATTCTAATATTGTTTAAATACGATAAAGCCGGAAAATTTCTTTGATTTCATCCAAAATGATATCATCCTTTTACTTCTTTTTATTTCATTTAGAAGTTTATCCTTTAAAACCCTAGCTATTAGGATCAAAATATAATAAAAATAAGGTATGAAATTACAATTTATTGATAATATCATAAATAATGTGATTACCATAAGATGAATTTTGGAATTACCTATATGAGTAATAAATAAATAAAGTGGATAAGCGTGTGAACATTGTTGCGATTATAGTAATGGCCTTTATGATGGCTATAGCCATTTGGCTAAAGCATTTTAGGTCAAAGAAAGCCCTGGTTTAGAATCCAAATGGGGGTGTTTTTTGGTTTCATTATTTTTTCCATTTTTTAGCGCTATTTGAGCGGAAAGATTGTTAGTGAAATCCTTAAACAAAAAATACATCCCTAAATATTCGAATCAAGTAGATGTGGCAAATATGCAATAAAATGGCATATATACTGGCCTATATTAACTCAATGTTTAATAATTGAAACATGTAAACATAGTATTTGATATATTGTTGGTGTTGTGACCATTGTGACTGTCAAAGAGGCAATAAAAGATTAAATATCAAATAAAACTAATCTAAATGATACTTAAATCCCTTATTATAGCCTTTTTTCTCATCCTGTCACTTTTATATCTTTTTCTATGTTTTTTAGTTATACAATCTTAAATTTTTATAAGGTTTTAAGGTTTATAAAAAGTAAGATAAGCTAATTGTGATAGTCTAGAGCTAAAATGAAGATCAAATGTTGGTTGATATTTGATATTTAAAAACAAAAATACTCTTTTGAATTAATACTTCATGTTTGAGAAGACAAACCGATACTGAACAATGGTTAATATATGGTATTGATATGTTAAAGTAACATTTCGTATTATGTATTTAATTCCAGAATCGATATAAAAGTAAATTCAAATAGTAATCGGATCATTATTCAACATTGCTTGTGGTGGCATTTTCGCTTTTATTATATATTTATGAAATATAGAGTTTCTTTTTTATTTATAAAAATCAATGTTTTGCTGTTTAAGCATTATAGTTCGAGTATTCTTTATTTTTACTTAAGCTATCACTCACATAGCTCATATAAATTTTTCAATAAAATAAAGTGCCTTAATTTATAATATCTCATCAAAGGTAAATAAAATATTAATTTCTAAATTTGTTATTAATAGCTGTTTATAATTAATTAAAAAAACAAGGGCGAAATGGCCAACAATAGTGGTTGTATTAAGATATGGATTAAAACTCTTTGTAATAAAATAGTTTAAACTGGGTCAAAAATCAAGTTTTAAATAAGAGTAATAAAGACTTAATCGCAGAGAAAATTAAGGGGTGGAAAACACAATCAAAAAATGAACCAAAATTATATATGAGTTAGTTTAAAAGCTTGGTTCAATTTTATCTATTTAGATTTTTGGCAAAAATTGCAAATTAAGCACAAGATACTACGGTTTTTTTTGCTTTTTTACCTAATTTTGAAATTACTCATATTAGAACGTTTTTTTGTCTGGTTTTGCTTGATAGTTTTTTTAAAATTATTATGCTACATGAGAAATGGACAAAAAAAGTAAATTAGAAATTTTCATTTTTGATTTTAGCTAAGCTTTTAAAACTACCAATATATAATTTTTAGGTATAGACAGTATTATTATATATACATTAAAATCACAAATATAATATTTAAAAATGTTCTGATTATACAAAACCTTTAATGCTTAGTTTGTTGGCTTAAGAAGGGCAGAATTTACTGTTTTGGGACCAATCAAAAAATTGAATCAAAATCAATTGAAACAACAAAAGAAACAATATTAAACTATATTTAACTTGCCATTGTTTCCTTGTTTATTAAATTATTTTGAAAAAAAAACGAAAATCAAACGTAAGTTTCAATATATGCAAGATAATTGATATATTACAGGGCATTTTATATTTATATACAAATAATTAATTGCTGCCAAAGAGGCAGGATCCTAGTAAGTGATCAAGTAAGCATAATCCAGAATTTTATTGGATTATTGTACATATTAAAAAAATAAAAGTAACATTTTATTTTGTTATATACAGTATATTATAATCCTTGTAAATACAATCATATGATTTTTGGATTAAGCTTGCTTGACATCGTTATAATCTTAATTTGAAAAAACCATGACTATAGTGCATATTTATCTAATCAGATATTCTTTAGGTACGAATTTCAGAGCGAATACGTCTAAATGGGTAGGAAGTACAAAAATAAAAATAGTACTAAAAATAGTATTGAGCTGCAAAAAATACTGCCTGGAAGGTTAATCCCGGTCAAACAGACAATGAATAAGCTAGATGAACCTCCAGGTTATAAAGTATATCTAATACCAGATGGCTATCAGCCCTACTTGTTGCCTTCTGGTGCTTTGAGTAACGATGATATTAATATCAGTGATACTAATAACTATAAAAATACTCAAGTGGAGAAAGACAATGAAATAACAAGAGGGTTGATGAACAAAGAAAAAATACCAAGGCCTTTAAACTCATTTTTAATTTATCGCAAGCATAAGTCCATTGAAGTAAAAAAAGAGAACCCAGAGTTAAATAACCAAATGATATCTAAAATTGTTGGTAAACTATGGAATAACGAGTTAGACTCTGTTAAAAAACACTATCATTCTCTAGCAAATGATCTAAAGAAAAAGCATAATTTAATGTTTCCTAATTATAAATTTTGCCCTAAAAGGAACATACCTCGGTTTAAACAAGGGAATAATGTAATGGATAACACTGGTGGGCCATATACTGCAGATCATAGTAATAATACCAATAATAGCGATGCAAGCATCAGCGCAAGTTTTTTCAATAACAATAATATTCAATTTAACAATGAAAACACAAATATGAGCTCACTCAATGACACTAATACATCCCTTAATGACAAAAGTACGAACATGAGTTCTTTTAATACTACTAATATTCCTCTAAATAACAGAAGCGTCCTCATTGATAAAAATTTAAATACATTTCCTGAGTTATCTGGTAGTTTGTCTAATATATTATCAGAAAGCATTAACAAATCAAGTTACCCTAGTGATTTTGAATCATATGCAATCCCCCCAACTATAGCATTAAATAATTTAATTTCTGCTTCGGCGAATCATTCCATTTCATTAAACAACAGTTTAATCCCTATCCCGACAAATCCTGGTATTTCGTTAAACAATGACCTATACAATATGAATTGGGGCTATAATATTGATAAACCAGCATCAATTGTATATAATTATCCACAGTATCTACAAAATTTACAGTACGATAAGGATAGTCGACATATTCAGCATTTTTCTTATTTTTAAACAATTACTATATTTATGAATTTTTATACTAAAGTTATCATTTTATCATGAAATTATTACTAGCTTAGTGTTTATTTTATTTTATTTTTTTAACATTTTGTTATGACATTGTTTTTAAAATATATATGTATTATCTTTCAAATTTTATGTTTCTTACATATCACTAGTCTGTTATTTAGCTACGCTTAACCCCACTTCTATTTTGTGTAATTTCATTATATGGGGGTGTTTTTTTTGGCTTTATCACTTTTTGCATCTTTTAAGCGCTATTTGAGCGGGAAAACTGTTAGTAAAATTCTTAAACACAAAAAAACATCCTCATTTACTACTTAATAATTTTTCAAAATTTAGGATGGAATTAGCGTAGGAAATAGCGATAAATAGGTTTATAATATATTTATATTTTATATGTAATTTTCTAATTCATTTAAATGTCTTCTTCATTGCTACTTATTATATTTGTTTATACATTTTGTAACTAAAACCCAAATCTAAACCCTTTATATTAATAAAGATTCAATTATTAGACATACTATTCTTTCCTTCACCCAACTCTTTTTTCAACCTGTTTTTCTTTCTTTCTGCCATTGATTACTGCATCTGTTTTTTAGACCATTCACCGTCAATATTATAAATTGGTATTTGGATCCCATTCGGGCTATACTTCTACTTAGATGTATATTTTTAAGACGAAATTTTTCTCGAATGAATTTTTCTTTTCTTCTATTGAAATAAAGTAATATAAAACAGGGAAGAAAAATTGAAGAATTAATCTTTTGGTTCATCAACACCTGTAGGGGAGATGGTTTAGCAGTCTTTTGAGTTTATTTGTTTTAAGTGTATTAATCAACTCTCCCTTCAACACAATCTTTTAAAAAACCAAATCCTTTATTAAAGTTAGTTTTACTTTCGACTGAAAGCAGAGGATTTAAAGATTTAATGGTCTTAAATACTCTGATTATACTTTCGTGATTAATATTAGTATCAACTAACTCAGTCTATGCTTTTAGTATATAATATACTAAAAGTGATATAATAATATTTAATTAACTTTTTTAAATTATGTAATTTACTAATTAAATATCAACTAATAAAGTAATGTTCTTATAGTTTTATATATATAAACCAAATTTGAAAAAATCATATTAGTTTTGAATTTCTTTCAATTTGATTTAACAGTTAAATGATGATACGTGCCTTTAATAAACCTGGTCAATTAAGATTACATGGATCTATGGACTATTTGATTAATTTTATGGAAATAAATAGCTTACTTTTATCAAGCTTTTGTGATATACAAGGAAATTCACTAGACCAAATTTTAGGTGCTTTTTTTTTAAAGAATTCAGTTCAAATTATGAGTTATGAAGCTTTAGAAAAACAAAAAGGGTATGAAAATTATCGTGTTATATATGAATATTCAGATACAGAAGGCAAAAGTGGTATGTTTCGACCTTTCGTTTATAATGATAAAGATTATCACCTTGAAAGAGATTGTGATAGTAGTGCTTTGATAACCGATTTTCCTGGACTTTTAAGATATACAAATCATTTTTGTTGTTGCTCTGGGGCTAACCTAGTTAGATTTGGAGATGAACTCAAAGCTCCAAAGATAAATTATAATAATGAAGAAGAAATTAATATAAAATAAATTGATGAAAGAATAGGATGGAACTTATTTTGTGATGCTTTAAATTTAAAATTGGGCTTTTATTATTTAAAAGCAAAAAGTTCATCGGAGTTATTCTTTCAACATGTAAAGATTTGATTGCTGTAAAAATTATAAACAGTAACTGCTCAATCGATCTCTTTGTTAATACAAATATTAAATTAGTTGATAGAAAAATAGTTGAACTTGGTTTTAATGAGGACTGTGAATTTACATATACTCCAGAGCTATTTAAGTTTAAAACTAAAGTTTTTACAGTTGTACTTTATTATCCTCATGGATATACTGTAACAAGTTCTATAGCACAAAATATAGATTATTATTTAATCTCGTTTATGTCCAATCTACGCTAATAAAAATAATTTTATTAGTTTATTCTATTTCCAAAATTCAAGATACTATTAATTAATAGCTGTAACAGTATCTATTTTAATACTTATTCATTTCCTATAACTCAAGATAAAATTTTATTCACTTAGTGTTTTTACTGTTTGGTAGTAGACTCAAATACGCTATTGAATTTATTAATCTTTTATAATCTTTTTTAATTCTAAAAATATTATTATATTTAGTATCAAAAGATAATTAAAAGTTTCAAAGTTTTTCAGTAGCATGTTTATCTGTTTAACAGCCTGAAAAAAAGTAAATCCAACAAAAAGATCAGTGGTCTATCTTGGCTAAAAACACATTCATAATAAATAGTAAATACATACATGTGTTTCTTTTTCCCTTTGAATCCTTTTAGTAAGTCTATTTGCTGATAAGCCAGGGTACTTTTCTTTTATAAAAAATATGTGAAAAATAAAAATTAATACAAGTGTTGAGTATAACTATTTTTAATTTTTAAATAAATAAATATTGTTAGTACTAATCTAATTTGAAATTTTTAAAATTTTTAGTATCATCTGAAGTTTCAACATATAAAAAGTCATTATTATTAAAAGTCTTAGCATAAACATAAATATTAAAAAAGCTTTATAAATATAAAACCGACTATCAAGAAAATATTTAGTAATGGCTTTTAGAAAGACAGGAATTAGTTAAAAGCGGAAATCGCTTTGATGTGTAATACTAAATAAACATTAACCAATAAAATAATGTTCTTATATAGGTTCATATATAGGGATGTCCAAATTAGTTTCATTTTTTTATCTAATTTTTAAATATTTTATATTTTGTGAAATATCGGTTCATTAGCTCTAGGATTGATTATAATATAATAATCAATTCAGAGTTCCTTATATAGATTTGCTGTGAGAATTACTACCACCTGATCACGAAGAACTTATTGCCCACGTTTTTATGTCCATACTTGGCAACTATAATAAGGAATAACTGTTGTAATGTTCCTTATATAGCCACCCAGTTGGAGTATAAAAGAGATTCTTTAACATACTAACTCAAGGCTTTTTAACTGAATTACTCCTTGATATCGTATTGTTAATAAAGTCACTAAGTCTTTCTGACAACGTCTTACGTAGATTTTACAGTAGTATTTCCTATTATATTTGTTTTACATAATTCGTAGCTTATTACGTATTATTCTTATTCATTTAAGTCTATCTTAGTTATATAAGCTAAGACCGTTTGACTCAAGGCAAGTTAATCAACCAAGGACTGCTTTTAACTCCAACTACTTAGTACCAACTTTCACATTATTACATTATTTTTTATTAATTTTTTACATTATTTTTTATTATTT
Source organism: Batkoa obscura (assembly GCA_030770535.1). Lineage (NCBI taxonomy): Eukaryota > Fungi > Entomophthoromycota > Entomophthoromycetes > Entomophthorales > Batkoaceae > Batkoa > Batkoa obscura. Next base: position 364,434 of record JASVEC010000026.1, on the reverse strand, counting down.
TTTACATTATTTCTTTATTAATATGGGGGTGTCCGAATTGGTTTCAGAATTTAATAGAAATTAATCCAAATTTTAAGTTTTTAAATTTGTAAGTCTTTAATGTATGATTAGCTAAATTTAAAAAACTTAAAATTAAAAATTAAAATTTAACTTAAAAGACTTATTTTATTTATTTTATTTTTTTAATTATATGTTTGTGAAAGTTGGTACTCAGTGATTGCAGTTAAAAGCAGTCCTAGCTTAATTAACTGGCCATAAGTCAAAAGGTCTTAGTTTATGTAACTAAGATAGACTTAACTTAATAGGAATAGTGCGCAATAAGCTACGAGCTATACAAAATAAATAGAATAGAAGATATTACTGTAAAATCTACGTAAAATACTATAAGACTTAGTGACTTTATTAAAAGTAAAATGTTAGGGAACAATTCAATTAGAAAGCCTCGAGCTATCATGTTGAAGAATCTATTTTATACTCCAACTAGTTTTGTAAACAAGTTAAGTGATTATTATGCGATAATCAATCATAGAGCTGATGAAACGATATCTCACAGTGTTTTGTATTTTTTTATTAAATGTTCAATAGATATATAAGACATAAATATATAATTATTTGACTTTGTTTTTTATTAAAATAAAAACAAGATGCAAGCTTTTATAACTAAACTTCGAAATGGAATTTCTGAAAATTTTAATCCAATAGGGAGAAGCAAATTATATGAACATTGTAATTCATTTACATCAATTTTAACAACTATTCACAATAACCCAGAGTTTATGGAATTTTGTAATAAAACAAAAAAAAGAAAAGAAAAGTTATTAAATTTTACTATTAATAATAATAAACTTAACCAAGCAATGTATAAAATTAGTGCTTTAAAGGAAACAGGAAATAAAAACCAGCAAGTAGCATTATTATCGACTATAGCTTCAGTATATTCTTTTGATGAATGTAAAAGTTTTGGATTTAATATAAATAGAAATCAATATGATTATTCAAAAAGAATTAGTAATAATAAAACAACAACATTACAATTTATTATCAAAAATACAAAAAAAATTAAAGATGAGCAAATTGAGATTATTATACAATATTTACTTGATAATTCAACTATTTCATCAAGATTTAGTAAAAAAAATAATGATAAATATTCGTCAGAGAATATATATATATTAAATAAAAGTAGAAGAATGATATATAGTAAATATTTTAATGATTTAAAAGATAAAGCAGTAGCTAGGTCAACATTCTTTAAATATATACCAAATAACTTTAAAAACCCAGCAAGAAAAACATATTTATGTAATATATGTGCCCAGTATACAGTTAGAAAAAAGTTATTTGAAAATAAAATAAATACAGCGACAGAAAATAAAGCAGAGATACAGGAATCTTTTAATAAAGAAAAAAGGTTATATAAACTATGAATTTTGTGTTGATACTCAAAAAAACATATTTAATGAAACTATTAAAAAATTAAATAATAGAAGTTGTATAATAATTTTAGACTTTAAACAAAATATGGAAACAGGAACAAGACCAGATCCAATAAACTTAGATCATTATAACAAACAAGCTATATCAGTATTAGGGTTTGGCGTTTTGTATTTAAAAAACGATAAAACAATAGGCAAAGTTTATTTTGATTATTTATGTGAAAGTTGGTACTTAGTGGTAGGAGTTAAAAGCAGTCCTTGGTTGATTAACTTGCCTTGAGTCAAACGGTCTTAGCTTATATAACTAAGATAGACTTAAATGAATAAGAATAATACGTAATAAGCTACGAATTATGTAAAACAAATATAATAGGAAATACTACTGTAAAATCTACGTAAGACGTTGTCAGAAAGACTTAGTGACTTTATTAACAATACGATATCAAGGAGTAATTCAGTTAAAAAGCCTCGAGTTGTCATGTTGAAGAACCTCTTTTATACTCCAATAAATATGGATATTAATACGAGAGGATGCTATTCCTTGCAATATGAAGTTATAAATTCTCACAGCAAATCAAAATAAGGGACTCTGACTTGATTATATTTGAACTTGAGAACACAGCAACTTAAGTGATTGTTGCGTTATAATCAATCCGAAAGCTAAATAAAGCAATATTTCACATTTCCCTCCCTATGATTTGATGTAGTGAATTTTTATGATTTACTTACCAAGAGCAATTTGACTAGTTACGAATTGTACTCATTGAATCACATTGCTGATTTGAGAAACTTGGCATGGACTCGATTGTAAATGACGCTTGTTCCTTTATGTTTAATCGAATAGGTATCATACAAGTGTTTATGTATGATTCCATATGGTCCGTCCCATTTCAGCGCTAGTTTATTTTTTCTAGGTTGGTTGTAGGAAGGATACAAATAAACAATATCTCCTACCTTCAAAGTGGCTAGACTAGGAAGTCTGGACATATCTTCCTGATACCTCTTTATCTTCGAATTTGTTAATGCGTTAAAGGCTTTAACTTGGATAGCTATCAATTTTTTTGTTAGTTTAACCAAGTACATGTCAGGGCTTATTTCGCCTTGTTTAGCGATTAAAGGGGCAAAAGATACGGGGAGTCCAGGGTGTCTCCCATAAAGCATAACAAAAGGAGAATTTTTAGTAATACTGTGTACTGAATATCTATATGCTAAAATAGCGGAATGTAGATATTCATCCCAACAGCTAGTTTTGCCAAAAGCTAGTTTTCGCAGTATACGCACTAGTGTACCGTTTACTCTCTCAACCATTCCGTTAGTTTCTGGATGATACGGAGCTGCAGTAGAATGTCTTATGTCCATTAGTCTAGCTAATTTTGGGAGAACTAGATTAACAAAATTGGTAGCATTATCGGTAAGTATCACCTGGGGGCTTCCATGTCTACAAATAATATCTTCATATATAAATTTAGATATGTGGAAGGAAGTCTGGTTTAGTATTGCTCTAGCTTCAACCCACTTAGTTAGATGGTCTATAGCTACAACAATATGCTTATTTCCTCCTATTGAAGAAGCTTCCCAAAGAGGACCTATCACATCTATACTTACCGTGTGGAATGCATGTTTAGGTAAAATAAACTTATAAGCTATTACTTTTATCCTACTTTGTTCTTTTTTACAAACATCACAATTATTTATGAAGTCTTCTAAGTCTGGCATCATTGATTCCCAATAGCAGGAAACTTTCATGGTATCATATATTTTTTGGAAGGCTGAATGTCCGCAGATCACATTGTGAAACTGTTGACATGCAGATAGCCGTGAAGAAGGCTTAATATATGGAATATATGTTCCTTTGATCTTTTTGTACAATGCATTACTTTTGACAATGATGTTCTGGGCATTTTTCTCAAGCCATCGTTTGAGCTCAGGTTATTGTTGCGGCCATTTATTTTTATTACCCAATAGGCTGTACAGATCATTATCTATGGGTGTGGCTAGACAGATCCTGGGTAACCTACTAAGCCCATCTGCATTTTGGTGATCTTTACCTGGCTTATATACTATATTAAAACTATACGATTGTAGTTTTAGAGCCCACCTAGCTAGACGTCCTTCAGGATTAATGATTGAATATAGCCATTTTTGGGAAACATGGTCGGTAATAACAGTAAAGTGGGTGCCATAGATATGCGGTCTAAATGCCTTTATAGCATGAATAATTGCAAGGCATCCCTTCTCTGTCGTAGTGTAATTTCTCTCATGCTTCAATAAGGTTCTAGAGGTATAAGCTATTGGATGTTCGCAGTTGTCATTATCGAGTTGACTTAAAACACCTCCAACTGCCGTTAGACTAGCGTCGGTGTGCAGGGAGAAGGGCTTTGAGAAATTTGGAAACGTCAACACTGGGGCGTTAAGCAGCTTATCGCGGAGTTCTTCAAAGGCTTATTGGTGTTCTTCTTTCCATTGAAACTTGACTTCTTTCTTTAACAACTGGAATAGTGGAGTGGCTAAGTTTGAAAAATCTTTTATAAATCTTCGGTAGTAATTCATTAGTCCGAGGAACACTTGTACTTCTCCCATCGTAGTTGAGGGGAGAAGCTCTTTTACTGCATCTAATTTATTAGGAATAGGAGCTAAACCTTTGTCAGAGACCTTGTAGCCTAAAAATTTCAGATTAGTTTGGAAAAATGAGCACTTTTTTGTCTTTAACTTTAAGTTAGCTTGGCGGAGACATTCGAATACTGCTTTGAGGTGATTTAGGTGATTCACGAAAGTCTTCAAGAACACATTCAAGTCGTCTAAGTAAATTAGTACACATGAGAGCTTAAGATCACCTAGTGTATTATCCATAAGACGTTGGAATGTAGCAGGAGCGTTTGAAAGGCCTTGTGACATCCTCGTTGGTTGAAATAGTCCTTCAGAAGTAATCAAAGCGCATTTCTCTTGGCCTTTCGGATCCATTTCTACCTGCCAGTATCCTGAGATTAGATCCATTGCTGAAAAGTATTTTGCACCTTGCAAGCGGTCAACAGCACCATCTATTCTGGGTAGTGGATATACATCCTTCTTTGTAAGTTTGTTAAGCTTCCTATAGTCCATAACTACTCTATTAGTTCCATCTTTTTTCTTAACAATCATAAGGGGAGAGGCCCATGGACTATTTGAAGGGATAATCAAACCTAATCTTAAGAGTTTTTGGACTTCTTCTCTTTCTGTCTTAAGTTCAGACTGAGATTTACGATATGCTTTAGTTGCAACAGGTAGTGAACCGCATGTATATATTTTATGTTTAGTATTGCGGGCACAACCAATATCTTCTTCTGAAGTTGCAAACACGTCTTTATGCTCTTTCAGCAATTTGTAAAATTGAAGTTGCTCATCTGGGTTTAGATGTTTAATAGTGTCTTTCTCAACAAACTGGGTTTGGTTATTAGGGGCTTCTTCATAAATTTGGAATTCTTCTAGCGTTGTAAATTTACTGAGGATGTTAATCACAGCGTTATTTTCTACGCAGATTGTACCAACCTGTTGACCTCTAGAGATTTTGATATCTTTTTCGGTAATGTTGGCAAGCAGTAGTTTTATAGTCTCATTCATGTTATTACCTAAAATTCCGGGCACAGTTAGAGGTTCTAATCTTGAAACACTTTCTATACTGTATATAGACAGATGGAACTCCTTAGGTACCCATAATGAGATTTCGGTGTCTAGTAATACCTGTGATTTAGGCGGTATTAGTAAGTTCTTAGGGGAAATAATGGGGATTCCAGACTGCTTATATGCTATATCTGGATATTGATAAATCACCGATTCTAATCCGCAGAGAGTAACGTCAACTGATTTGTTGTTAGTCTGATAGCTCATTATACGACAATCAGGAGTTTTGTTGCTTATGTTGTTAATGGTTAGGTTCCTTGGCTTATTGTAGTACATTAGAATGGATTGATCTAATATTTTTAAGATATTTTGATCGTACAATAATTGGCAACCATGTTTCACAAAGAATTCGGTACCTAGGAGGAAGTCGTAACCTTCGCTTTCCAATACTATTGCTGGAAAGGCTAAAGTTAGCTTTCCAAACTTAATAGGGATTGATGAGTATGCTCCTAGTGCCGTGACGGTTCCAGTTCCGGCTGTACCGAAGGTGTCCGAATAGTCTATATCCGGTTTAAAGGGTAATCGTTTTACCAGACGACTCGATATGAAATTTATGGGAGCTCCACTATCTAATATTATCCGTACACTCTTTTTGTAAATCGACGCGTTAATGTAAGTACAATCGGTGGAGTTAGCTTTAGTATCGAGGTTTACTAAGAGGATCTGTTTATTTGGATTCTGGTACCCTCTGATAATATTTCTAAATGCAATTGCTAAGTCTGATTCTCCAATTAAGATTTTGTCTAGAGGAATTGGGATGGTAACATTAGTTAACCACTGGTGTGTATTATCTAGTTCACTTTGTGTAAGGGACAGTTTGGATAAATCGGATAACTGTGAAGTGTAAGGTTTAGCAATTTCATTTATCGAGGTAGAATCAGGGGCATTGGTAGAGTTATCAGGTGACTTATCAATCCGACGTGGAATGACTTTAGGGATTTCAACGACGGGAACCTTTTTCTTCTTGGGTCTACCACGAATTCGGGAAGGTAGGGCTAGGATGAGGGTAGAGGGGTCAAATTTTGAAAGCGTGTTAAGTTCGAAGTCTAATTCAGTGCTTTCATCTGGATCAGGAGGAATTTTTGACTTCGTGGAAGGGGGATCCTCATTTACCCTCCCACTTAGGAGTTTTTTGACTCGTTGTCGGAGCCAACAAACTTTTTAGTGTCATCATCATCATCATCATCATTATAATTGAGATGACTAACTTGTTTGTTTTTATTAAAATGTTCACTATTACGAACATTTTTTTCAAAATAATATTTAAAAATACCATTTTCTGGTTTTGGTTCAGTGCAGTTGACAGCAATATGTCCATGTTCGCCACAGTTCCAGCATCCAGTAAACACTCGGGATTTTCGATGGTTGGCGTAGTGTTGTTGGGTAATAGCGAAATAACGAAGATATTCGTTGTTATCCGTTTCCTTATCTATATGATTAACATATAGTTTCTTGGATTTAGCTTCACTTTTTTGACTTCCGAGGTATAACTCTAGAATCTCTATCATCTGTGTAATATTGGTGATATTATGATGAGGATTTAGAAAAAGACGTGCGATGTGACTTGGAAGGTTTCGTTGGAAGGCCAGGCGGAGGTCTGTAACACTTAACTTCCCACAGGAACTTAAAGCATTAGCACGATTCCTTACGCTTGCAATGAAACTTTCAAGTTTGCTTTCATCGTCTAATCGTAAAGATAAAAGGGCTGCCTTTTTTGCTTCCATTTTTACATCGGAATCATAGTGATCTATGAATACCTTTTTAAAAGAATTCCAGTTACTGCGTAAGTCATCAGGTAGGGTCATGCACCAGGAAATTTCATTTGTTTGTAGCTGACCTAAGAGGCATTCAGGGCGAGACTCGTAGGTCCAGTTGTTGGCATCAAGATGAACTTCTAGAGCTTTGATGAAGGTGGTAGCAGTGATTTCGTTTGGATTGAATAAGAGATTAAAATTAAACTTGGTATTAACGGGTTGGGAGCTTCTCGGATAATTGTGGGGATATGTTGAGAAGCTATGCGGGTTTGGATTGTTACCAGAAGGTCCAAGATAGCTATAATAAGCGTCATGATTGTTATGTGATATACCATAGTTACGTTGAACAGGAATCCGCTCGGGTTGTACGTAGTGAGATGAAGATTGCCCATAGGGTACATGTTGAATGATTTGAGGACCCATATATGGCGACTTGTTTTTGTTATTATTGTTAAAAGGATTGTCCAGGTTAACTTCAGGATAGGGCTGTATACGAGATCGTATTGGCTCAGCGTTGGATCCTGTAGTAGGGTTTCTTGAGTAAATACCGTCAGTAGATGCAGTGGTCATTCTAGGAAGTAATTGAGGTGGACATTCTTCTTTCTTGGCTTGATTATCCGGTTGTCCCAAGTGAGTAGAACCACGATACTTAGGATTCATTTGATATTCAGTGTCAAGGATAGATTCTGTGGTACCATCACCTAGATCATACATATTGTATCTTGGGACATCTCTATAAGTCGAGAGTCTGGAGTGAGGCGCTGAAATAGCAATACGCTCCTTTCTACAATTACAAGAAGATGCCTTAATTTGGCTGGTATTGGAGGCTACCTTAGTTTGAAGAAGAATGAGCTCTTCCTTGGTATTCTGTATGTTACGCGAAGTTTCTTCCCAGTCAGCCGCTGACTGCTCTTTATCCAATCTAATTTGTTCCTTCAAATTATTATTGGAAGTGATGAGCTGGCTAATGGTGGTCACTTGTTGAGCCATTTTCTTGTTACAAGCAGCTAAATCTTGTTCTAAAGCCAAGATTCTGGCATCGCTGGTTGATGCGGATGCAAGGAATTGCTCAACGTAAGATAAGCGATGATTATACTCGCTGAATCTGGTCATCAACGATTTGTTAAGCTCTGCGAAAGTGGCTTTCACTTTTCTGTCGATATTTGAGATTCTTTCAGCAGTAAGGTCATTGATCTCAGTGAGGGTCAATTGTTGACGGTCATCAAGAAGATATCTTGAGTCGGCAAAATAGGGTATGGGACTATTGTTGATCATAGTCTTTGAATTGAAGGGATTGGAGGTTTGGGGTGGTTACGCGGTAAGAACCGTAAAGGAAAGACTATAAAGGCTACCTAGTGTAGTTATAGGAGCTTTCCCAGTTATGAACGCCAAATGTGGAAGTTGATACTCAGTGGTAGGAGTTAAAAGCAGTCCTTGGTTGATTAACTTGCCTTGAGTCAAACGGTCTTAGCTTATATAACTAAGATAGACTTAAATGAATAAGAATAATACGTAATAAGCTACGAATTATGTAAAACAAATATAATAGGAAATACTACTGTAAAATCTACGTAAGATATTGTCAGAAAGACTTAGTGACTTTATTAATAGTACGATATCAAGGAGTAATTCAGTTAAAAAGCCTTGAGTTAGTATGTTAAAGAATCTTTTTTATACTCCAACTGGGTGGCTATATAAGGAACATTACAACAGTTATTCCTTATTATAGTTGCCAAGTATGGACATAAAAACGTGGGCAATAAGTTCTTCGTGATCAGGTGGTAGTAATTCTCACAGCAAATCTATATAAGGAACTCTGAATTGATTATTATATTATAATCAATCCTAGAGCTAATGAACCGATATTTCACACCCATATATTTAAAAAATTGTAAAAATTATACAAGAATTTAAATTCAATTATTTAGTTATTCAATGTAATTTAATTAACTGATAGTTATTAAAAATAGTATTATTAAAGATATTTAATTTAAATTATACTATTTATTCAATATTAATATTTAATCTAAAATTACTGGAATAATAATATTTATTAATGATAAAAATAAATTATAAATATTATTTATAATGAAAAAAACTTAAAACTATTGCTTTTTATTAATACTTTTTAAAGCCAATGGTAGAAACACTCAATAGCATCACTATCAATGAAAATCAATGTGTTGGCTATTTAGATGCAAACTTACTAAAAACAAGTAAAAATAAAAAATAGCTTTGCGATTTAAAATATCCTTATAAACTTTACAAACCTCACATAGGCACTAATGTAAGCATTACAGAAACATTTAACAATAGCTCTTAATAAGATGTGAAAGTCAACTTTTAACAGTAAATTTTGTTTTTTTGCTGTGTAATTTACTAAATTAATTATTAACCAATAAAATATAGCTTCTATATGGGGATGTATTTTTGTGTTTAAGAATTTTACTAACAATTTTTCCGTTCAAATAGCGCTTAAAAGATGGAAAAAATGATGAAGCCAAAAAAAACGCCCCCATATAGATAGCCCCAAGTTGAATTAATCAGAAAAAAATATAATTACTGCTATTTTTATTAAAAAAGATAAAATTATTTTCTTGTAAATAAACAAAGTTAATAATTTTAAAGTTGCTTTTGATTATCACCAATGATACGTGCATTTGGTAAATCTGGATAATTACGACTTTATGAATCTATGAAGTATTGTGAAAGTTGGTACTTAGTGGTAGGAGTTAAAAGCAGTCCTTGGTTGATTAACTTGCCTTGAGTCAAACGGTCTTAGCTTATATAACTAAGATAGACTTAAATGAATAAGAATAATACGTAATAAGCTACGAATTATGTAAAACAAATATAATAGGAAATACTACTGTAAAATCTACGTAAGACGTTGTCAGAAAGACTTAGTGACTTTATTAACAATACGATATCAAGGAGTAATTCAGTTAAAAAGCCTTGAGTTAGTATGTTAAAGAATCTCTTTTATACTCCAACAAGCACGGATATCAAAATGAGAGGATATCATTCTTGGCAATATGAAGTTAGAAATCCTCACAACAAATCAAAACAAGAAACTCTGGATTGATTATACCACATGGTTCACGATTAAATTGATTACAAGACTACAAATAGTTTTGTAAACAAGTTCAATGATTATTATATTATAATTAATCCGAGAGTTAAATAAAGCAATATTTCACAGTATTTAATTAATTTTATGGAAATAAATAGCTTACTTTTATCAAGCTTTTGTGATATACAAGGAAATTCACTAGACCAAATTTTAGGTGCTTTTTTTTTAAAGAATTCAGTTCAAATTATGAGTTATGAATAATCACAAGAAAGATAAAAAGATTCCAAAGGTATTTCTATTGATTTTGATGATTCTAGTACACAAGGTAAAAGTGGTATGTTCCGTCTATATATTGACAATAACAAGAACTATCACCTTCAAGTGGATGGTGAAAATAATGCTTTGATAACCGATTTTCCTAGAATTTTAAGATATACAAATCATTTCTATCATTATAATAAAATAGAATTTGTTAAATTTATAGATGAGCTCAAAAACCCCAAGGTAGACAGATATGGCTGTGAACAAAGAATTAATATAAAAGAGATTGGTGAAACAATAGGATGGAACTTATTTGTGATGTCTTGGATTTAGAATTAGACTTTTACTATTAAAAATAAAGAGCATATTAGAATTACTTTTTTTATCAATGTATGGGGATATTTTTTTTAGCTTCATCACTTTTTCTATCTTTTAAGCGCTATTTGAGCGGAAAAATTATTAGCAAAATTCTTAAACATAAAAATACACCCTCATATAAAGATTTGATTGCTATAAAAATTATAAATAGTAACTGTTTAATCGATCTCTTTATTAATATAAATCTTAAATCAATTGATGGGAAAATAGTTGAAGTTGGATTTAGTATACCATGCTACTTCTCGTATAGCCCTGAGTTACTCAAGTTTAAAAATAAGACTTTTCTAATTGTAAGCTATTGTTATCCTTATCATGATGTTCTAAGCTCCATAGCAAATAATATAGATATCTACTTAATCTCATTCGTGTCTCATTTAAGTTAATAGATTTTAGACAAGTTTAAGCTCATCAGATTACTTGAAGTTTCATATATACAACAGATATTACAAGGCTTTATTTGCACATTAGTTTAAAAATATTAGATTTTCAATAAACTAAATAAAATAATCAATTAAGATTGATTTTTATAAAAATGGTTTAGAATACAAGTTAAGACATTAGAAAAATTTATAATACACATACAAAATTTAGAACAATACAAGTATAGCTTTATAGCACTAAGCTATAGCTTATCTACAACCAACTGTGCTACAATGCTTATATATCAAAAATATTATCACTGAATTATAACTTCCTCACGGGGAATCGAACCCCGGCCGTTCCGGTGAAAGCGGAAAATCCTAACCACTGGACCATGAAGAACTATCTGTGATTCTTCAATACCAATTAAATTATAATTAATTTATTTAGTACAATAATGCTTTTGATTTGGTTCGATTTTATATTGTATTTTAATATTCTGCTTTTTTATTTGATTAAATTAACGACTTAATTATTTTGTTTATTTATCAAAAAAATAAATAGAATACACCACAGTGTTTATTATTTATTAATAATTTTTGCTTGATGTAATGTTGTGCTTGCTTTATATTCTTTATTTAAATCATTGATTAAAAACATTTTGAAAAATAACTCATGACTAAAGCAAAACCAATTCAAAGAACGTCAAAAAATGAATACACTTCTTTTTTATAATGATAGAACTAATTGAAAAACCCCCTAAGATTAATGTTATTTCTATATAATTGTATCCAAAGATTTAGATATCAAGGCAGGACATAAAATATACGGGAAAAGTTAAAAAATGCAGATGAAATAATAATAGAGATAATAATTGATGTAAACATGTTTAAAGGATATATTAAAAAAGCATCATACAATACATTCGATCTTGAAGAATACAAACATCCACCATATATTGGTATACCCTCGAGAAATGTAAAACTTAGTACTCCAATATTGAAAGAAAAAAATAGTATACAATATGTTCGATGGAACAATTTATACAAATCTGTGAAGACATAACAACTCTAAAGCTCATAAGCAACGAATTTGAAGTGCCCCAAAAACTCATTAATACTGAACTTGGTAAAAAAATAAATCTTTTACACAGAAAGTATTCTGCCATAATTATTTAAATCGGAAACCAGTAGTAATCAAAAAATATAGACTTATTCGAATTATTAATTGGCAGTACGCTGGTTGTTATCCTCCAGAATTTCAAGATATAATCGTTAAATATTTGGATGAACTTTTGTAGCCTTAAATACTAGCAAACGTCTTTTCAACTGGGTTTTGACTCTTGATTTTTTTAGAGTCTGTCTTCAAATAGATCTTATTAATCTTTCCACAATGTACCTAAATTTGTTAGTAACAGTTTTTGCTTCTATTATACTCTCAAACTTACAGGCCCTTGAATAATCCAGCTGATTTCTTGTTTATTCCAACTATTGATGAATTTAATATTATATTTCGTAAGAAAATTATAGATACTCACCACTTTCGCATTGACTATTCACTGGTCAAAATAATACAAATGGTTGTATTTTTGATCAATTGCTCTTACATAGTTATAACTCTCACCTTTCTATTTGCCCACCAATAGATCATGGTCTTTTTGGTGAAACTCTGATTTTCTTTTGATTGATTTTTCCTTTATTGCCCTTTTTTGCTCATTTTGCTTATCTTTTTTAAAATTTGAATAAAAAATTTGTAAATTAAATTAAGTGTCTATTAAAAAAGTTCAATATGTACATTTTAGGTTTAAGTGGAGGGATTGCTAGTGGTAAAAAAATAATGCTATAACAATAAACGAGAAATTAATATTAGAAATAGGGAAAAGTAGCATATCCAGTTACTTATTGAACAAAGGGTATTATATTGTAGACGCAGATAGATTAGCAAGAGAAGCGGTATTAGTAGGAAGTTATGGATATAAAAAAATAATAAAAGAGTTTCATAAACCAGAGGAAGGAGATGATATTTTGAATCCAGATTTAACACTCAACAGGAAAAAGTTGGGAGAAATAATTTTTGATAATGAGGAAAAAAGACTGAAGTTAAATTCTATACTTCATCCTATTATCCGATTTATGATGGGTTGGCAGATTCTTAAATGTTATTTAGGTGGCCACAGTTTAATTGTTTTAGATGTTCCTTTGCTTTTTGAATCTGGTATTTATAAGTTCACTAGCGGGAATATGTTAATTTATTGGTAATTAATTTTGAGTTTATATGACTATTTTCTTATTATTTAGCCCAGTTAAGATTCAACTTAACAGATTAATGTCTAGAGATAATATTACTCTAGAAGAAGCTAATAAGCGTATTGATTCCCAAATGAAATTAGATGATAAAATTAAGCTAACAAATTTTGTTGTTGATAATTCTGGAAATTTAGAAGAATCATTTAAACAGATTGATCAACTCATCAAAAGGATTAATCACTCAAAATTTAAAACTTTCCTTTGGTTGCTTATTCCTCCTGGGGCTATCGTTGCTTTGAGTTATTCTATTTATAAGTGGATCTTTTAATAAAACCATTGATTGTTTCCTTGATAAACAATTTTGCTTTTTAGTGTTTTTAATATGATATAAATAATAATGGCGTTAATAGCAATTCAAATGTTTCAAGATAATTTTTTTTTAATAAGATATTAGTGAAACCTAGCTAATAAAGAATTTTATTATTTTATAAATTCAAAGAAATTAATAGTTTCTTCTGCGAGGAGGACTACGATATGGTCTTTTAGGTGATGATCTAGATGGACTACGTCCTTGTCTGCTATCTCTTCTTTCTGGACTTGGACGATACCCATTTCTACCTCCTCTATATGCAGGAGACCTTTGTCTTCTTACAGGAGGTGAAATCGAACGAGAAACAGATCTACCTCTAGCCCTGTATCTTGGAGGAGATAGTGGAGGCGAATTCTTTCTATTGCTATTTCTTGGAGAAATACTCGTTTCATTAACTCTTCCTCTAGTTTCATCAACTGAAGGTGATCTTGATACTTGTCTGCCTCTATAATTGTTTCTTCGAATAGGAGATCGGGATACTTCTCTTTCATCACGTCTAGCCCTCAAATCAGGTGATCTAGAAACAGGTCTACCACGTGGTTCTCTTCTAACTGGAGAACGGGATTTTTCTTGTTTACTTAATGACTTGTTTCTTGGTGAGATGGATCTTGATACTGAACGCCTTTGTCTACGCTTGATTGGGCTTTTTGAGCGAGATACTGATCTTGAGATAGATCTTCTGATAGGCGATACTGGACGTCTCAAACTTCTTCTGTCACGTGGACTAGGGCTTCGGCTTGGATTATATCTTCCCACCCCACGATTCATTGCTCTAATTGGTGATCTTCTGTTGAAGTTTCTGCGTGGCGAACGTCCATTGAACGAATCTCTTCTTTGTATATCTCTGGATGGGTATCTATTTCTTGGAGGAGTAACTGACTGATCTCTTCTAATCTGTTTTCGGTTACTTGGAATTGAGCTTGCTGAGCTTGAATCAGAGTCTGAATCAGAGCTTGAATCAGAATCAGATTCTGAGTCACTGCTATCACTACTATCTGCTTGCTTAAGGGCCCGTGCAGCGGCAGCATCAGCTATCACTTTTTGTAAATGATCGCGGAGTTCTTCGGTAAGTTCACCTAGACCAATAGAAGTGTAATAATTGATAGCAAATCTTGTGTTTTTAGGATTATCCATGGGGAATAGCCCCTCTTGGATTGCAGGGAACAAAGCAGGATCCTTCAGTTTCTTATTTAAAGTAGAAAGGCCAAATGATCCTACCAATTCTTGAAATAAAATTTTCACAAAAATACGGGAGGAAGCAGTAGTAGTGTCTTCAGTTAAGGATATAATACCTAATGCTGGCATAGGAATACCATCGTTAGAAAATAAATGAGAAAAGAATTTAGCTATAGATCTAAGCTTATTAGTTTCATAGCGATGAATGGTTTCATAAATGTCTTGAAATACATGTTCAAAATGCTCAGCCCATTTGCGATTTATTTTACAAAATCTTTCTCCTAGATTGCCAAAAAATTTAGTGTATGTCCTTTCTTGAGAACAACATTCTACGATCATTGAACATAATTCGACTTCATCCTCGGGAGCGATGTTCATCTTCAAAAGCTTATGTGCACATTCTTCATAATCCAAACTTGACATCACCGTGAGATATATTGTTCTTCTAAGATTAACTAAATTTGTACCAGTTTTGTCTATGATATCCACCCCCTTCTGTACTACTTCTTGCTCTTCACTTTCACTTTCTTCTTCGCTACCAGATCCACTTTCTTCTTCATTATCTGATCCGAGAATTTCCGCTTTTGCGTTATGAAAAGCTTCTTGATGTTCTAAATAATCTGGATCAAAAGTAAAAACATTTAATAATTCTTCTGGATCGATGTCTTCTTCATCTAATGAAATCATGTGAGAAATTTTGTTATCTTCTTCAACTAAATCCAAATCCTCTGGTACGGCTGGATTGTCTTTAAATTTATCCTTTCGTACTTGGAAGAGAACCTCGATCATATACTGTACTCGCTTATCAACCTCACCTTGATGCAAGATACTACGGAAACGATCAAAACATAAGTTTACAATTTTAGGATTAGTTTCAGTGAGGTATTGACCACATTCCCTTAATAATCCAACAGCCAGTTCAACCGAGTCAGAGGTTGGACGTTCTAGCAATAAAATAATAATTTGTGAACATAAAATCTCAGTTACCACACCTTGATTAGTGAGGTGAGCTAAGAGGGTTAATAGTGATAAACAAGGGGCCCTATCATTTCTGTTATAAGCTCTTCTAAATTGATAAATGATTCTCTTGATCAATAATTCACCCACCATAGGCATCCTAGAATTTACTACTGATACAACTGCAGCGTATACCGGAGTAAATGGTATCGAAAAGGATTGTGCCTTCATTAATGATTTGCAAAATAAACCTTTTCCTCTGATCAAATCTTCACTGAACAACTCAGGAATAATTGCTCTTATATTTGCACTGTTTACCTAATTAATGTAAAAATCAAATAATTTGAATTCATATTTTAGCTACCTTATTTATTAAACCGTTAATACTTTTTTTCAAAGCCTCCCAACTAATACGTTGAACAACCTCAGAGTCTGGAGCTTCAGATTTCAACTGTTGCTGTTGCATTATTCTAAGCCTTGCTGGAGGTATATAAGCACCTGCTGAACGACGTGGCATTACATCTGCATTTTTTCTCTCGACATTCGAAGGAGCTGCAGTACCAATACTTTGGTTTCTAGAAGAATCACTTCCATTACCATTCAATTCATCCCCTTGACGAGAATTTGATATACTTGTCATTGGTAAAAAAACTAAAAAATAATTTCAAAAGCTTTCACTAATATTCTAAGATTGACTAATTTTCATTGGCTTAAAATGCTTAAGTTTGAATATTTCTATAGATCCTGATTAAGCAAAAATATAGTGCCAACCAAACTTTACGAAAGTAGTAGATGGCAAGATGATGGAAATGCTAAAACTAAACTGAACTATATCTTTTAATATAAAAAGAGAGAAAAAGCAAATGATAGTAACTCAAATTAGTGAATATTAAAACTATCAAGGATGCTTAATTTAGAGCCATCAAAAAGGCTAATCATCCATAGTAAAAATAATATAAATACAACTGTGTTACTATAATATATAATAATCTGTGAAATATCCAACCACTATATAAGTACCGTTTAGAATTCGACTTTTTCGTATTCTATTTATTTAAAAATAATGAATTTAGAAATGGCATATAAAGGGAGATATTTGAAGTACATTTATTAAACAAAATAGTTAGAGTATAATTTCTAATTACTTGATATATCCTTTAGTTTCATTGAATATGAGTAGATTTTTAGAGCGATAGTTTATTAACATCCTCATGATAAGCTCTGTATTTAAATATTCTATAACACATTTATACTTTTTGTTTATCAATTATCATTTATTTAATTATTTATTTGAAGCTAAATACTTTTTACTATCAGAAATCTATTTGTCTATGATTTAGAATTTAATCAATATATGGGGCTGTATTTTTTTTAACAATTTTACTAACAATCTTTCCGCTCAAATAACGCTTAAAAAATGGAAAAAATAATGAAACCAAAAAAAACACCCCCATATAAAGATCATTAAAATTTCATCTCGCTCTTTAATGTTATGGAGTCTATTATAAAAATTCAAACACCGATTATAATGGTTATCTAATTTATTAAGCTTATTCTTTTTTTTCTATAGTCTCAACTTCATCATATCTCTTGATAATATTATCTTTATATGGATGATCTTCATCTGGGAATATTAAAAGTCTTCCAATTCTATAATCTCTTAATCTATTTTTTGGTAACATACCCAATACAGCTTTACGTATAATCTAAAATAATCAGTTTAAATCAACTATATTTTCAAAAATAAATAGGTTACCTCATCAGGTTTTCTTTCTAACATTCTTTTGTAAGGTATTTCTTTTAAACCACCTGGGAAACCCGAATGGGATCTATACACTTTTTGTTCGGCTTTACGTCCAGTTACTTTTACACTTTTAGCATTGATAACAACTACATAATCTCCACAATCAGCTAAATTAAACATTGTTATTCCTAGTTTTTCATTATAATATTATCTTTTTTACCAGCTGGATCATAAATTGGTTTATGTTTGCCCATTAAAGTGGTTGCAATACCAGTAGCCATACGTCCTAAAACACGATCTTTGGCATCAACCAAATGCCATACTCGGGCGTATGATAATGCTGTCTATAATTTTTAGTTTAATTGACTAATTAATTAATTAATTTGAGTGTTATTACTTTTCCAATAGCTTGCGACATTTTTTTATAACAAAATAAATTTAGAATTCTTTATTTAATTTTTGGCTTTAAAAAATAAATCTATGCTTTATTTTGCAAAAAACTACTTTTGCCACTACTTTAGTTGTTATACTTGAAAGAATCTTACATATTGAAAATTATAAAAAACCAAATGTTACTCGAAAAACAAATATAAGAAATTAAGATAAATCATTATATATTTTATTGTTAAGTTTTATTTAGCTAGAGTGACATCGATTTCAATAGTATGAATTCCAAAAATTAGAGTATCAGATTAATAAACCATATACAGGTGGTCGCTTCACCTTATCATTATTTTCATATTGTTATTACAATAAGTATAAAAGCTTAATGCTTGAAAATGACCACTTTGGTTGTCAAGGATCTGTTCAAGTTTAAAATACTTGAGTTTAAGATTAGCTTAATTTTCAAAGTCTATTGAATATTAAAAATCATATATTTTTATATAATTGAGTTTATTAGCCTCATATAATTGTTAAAATTATTATTAGCTTTAATACTAAGAATGCTATTTAAAAATAGTTCATTAGAGCATATGGTTAATTCTAGAAATTATATGAAGATTTTAATACTATTATGTTATTAATATAAGATATATTATAATTTAATTTATCAATTTGGATGATTCTAGAAATTACTACAAATAAATCAGGGATAAATCCACCAATCAACTTTAAATTCTAATAGGAAATTAAAATCCCATCAAAAGCGATTCAAATTCAATTTTCAAGAATAGTTAGAAATCGAACCAATAAAACAAACTGTCACGACTCCATTTTCGAAGCATTCAAATATTTAAATTGTGATCAAATCGCTAGAATTCCAGTTTGAATTTTTCAATAACATGGTCAACAACGCTAGATTATTAAATAAAGTCGGACGTACATTAGTACGTAACTATTCCAGTCATAAAGAATTAGCCTTTGGAGTTGATGGAAGAGCTAAATTATTAAAAGGAGTAGATATGTTAGCTAAAGCTGTAGCTGTTACTTTAGGTCCACGTGGACGTAATGTACTTATTGAACAATCCTACGGTTCCCCAAAGATTACTAAAGATGGTGTAACTGTTGCTAAATCAATCACTTTAGAAGATAAATTTGAAAACCTTGGTGCCAGGTAAGTTCTTACTTTTTGTTTTTTAATACCCTTATTTATAAATATATAAAGATTAGTACAAGACGTAGCTAATCGTGCTAATGAAAACGCTGGTGATGGTACCACCACCGCCACTGTTTTAGCTCAAGCCATTTTTACTGAAGGTGTTAAAAATGTAGCTGCTGGTTGTAACCCAATGGATTTACGTCGTGGTGTACAACTTGCTGTTGATGAGTTAGTTAAATTTTTAAAAGAAAACTCTCGTGCTATTACTACTAGTGAAGAAATCGCTCAAGTAGCTACTATTTCAGCTAATGGTGATAAAGCAGTCGGTCAACTTATTGCTAATGCCATGGAAAAAGTAGGAAAGGAAGGTGTTATCACTGTTAAAGAAGGAAAGACTTTAGAAGATACTTTAGAAGTTACTGAAGGTATGAGATTTGATCGTGGTTTTATTTCCCCTTATTTCATTACCGATATTAAGGCTCAAAAAGTGGAATTTGAAAATCCATTGATTTTATTATCTGAAAAGAAGATCTCAGCTGTTCAAGATATCCTCCCTGCCCTTGAAGCTTCTGCTACTCAACGTCGTCCACTTTTAGTTATCGCTGAAGATGTCGATGGTGAAGCTTTAGCTGCTTGTATCCTCAATAAATTAAGAGGTCAAATTCAAGTAGCTGCTGTTAAAGCCCCAGGATTTGGTGATAACCGTAAATCCATTTTAGGTGATATTGCTATCCTTACTGGTAGCACTGTTTTCTCTGAAGAACTTGATATTAAACTTGAAAAAGCTACCCCAGATATGTTCGGTACTTGTGGATCTATCACCGTTACTAAAGAAGATACTGTTGTCTTAAATGGTTCTGGTGCTAAAGATGCTATCGCTGAAAGATGTGAACAAATTAGAGCTGCTGTTGCCGATGCTACTGTATCTGAATACGAAAAAGAAAAGCTTCAAGAACGTCTTGCTAAACTTTCTGGTGGTGTAGCTGTCATCCGTGTTGGTGGTGCTTCTGAAGTTGAAGTTGGTGAAAAGAAAGATCGTATTGTTGATGCCCTCAATGCTACTAGAGCCGCTGTTGAAGAGGGTATTGTACCAGGTGGTGGTGTAGCTCTTCTTAAAGCTTCAAAGATTTTAGATAATGTTAAGACTGATAACTTTGATCAAAAGCTTGGTGTTAATATTATTAAACAAGCCGCTCAAAAACCATGTCGTACCATTTGCAATAATGCTGGTTTTGAAGGCTCTGTTGTTGTTGGTAAACTTTTAGAAGAAAGCAATGCCAGTCTTAATAATGGTTTCGATGCTTCTAAAGGTGAATATGTCGATATGATTGCTCAAGGTATTTTAGATCCTGTTAAAGTTGTACGTACTTCCTTAGTTGATGCTTCTGGTGTCGCTTCCCTCCTTACTACTTCTGAATGTATGATTGTTGATGCCCCAGAAAAAGCTGGTGCTCCAGGTGCTCCTGCTGGTGGCATGGGCGGTATGGGTGGTATGGGTGGCATGGGTGGTATGATGTAGGTTTTTTAAAAGATTCTAACCCTAAAATTTTGCTTATAATATATTAAAAATAAAATTTAAAAAATTAATTAAGAAAGTTTATTAAAAAAGCAACCATTTTAAGTTTCATAAATAGATTGCATATTTTATTCACCTTCAGAACTATAATCAATTGCTTTGTCATCATAATCTTCAAAACATTTCAAACAAATGGCACTTATTTTATTTTATTATTTGAAAAAGAATTAGAGAGTAATTTTTTATTACCCAAAACACATTACCTTATTATCAATGTAGCATTTATCGTACAAACCATAGAATTTGTCCCATCTTTACTTCTTATTCCAGAAACAAAAGTAGTGTTTTTATTTGAATCCACTTCCACTGTATGATGTTTTTTCTTTAATTAGATTATTGAAAAATGAGTTATAATTTTTGTTTTATATTTTTCACATTCTAATGTTTTAATCTTTCCTCTCTTTGGATTAGAATAAGCAAAATCCTTATTCGAATTCACTTGACTATTATATACTATACTACTTTATCTGTTGTCGTCGGATATGGCTTTTATTGAATTATGTCGTAGAGTCGGACTGTAAATTAAATTGAGGGATCGAGTCGAAATGAAAACGTTATTTAATTATGGCCAATTTGTTTTTGTTTTGATACGAAGTAGTTAAGTATAAACAGCTTCGAAAAATATTAAAAACTTGAATGTAATTTACTCCGTTTTAACATGTAATTCAATTGTTTTAATTTAGCATTTGGGGGTGTTTTTTTATATTTCACTTTTCCATTTTTTAAGCGCTATTTGAGCGGAAAGGTTGTTAGTAAAATTCTTAAACAAAAAAATACATCCCCATATGCTTTTCTTTATTATATTAAAATTTTTAAAAATTTTATTTCAAAATTTTATTAAAGGCTTACAGTTTGTTCTTATTTTGATAAAAAGTAAAGTCAAATAAATATATATTTATATTTCATATATTTATTAAACATTTAATAAAAATAATATAAAACATATAGAGATGTATTCTTTCGTTTAAGGATTTTACTAGTAGTTTTTCTACTTAAATAGCGCTTAAAAAATGGAAAAAGTACTGAAACCAAAAAAAACACCCCCATATAGTTAAGAAAATTAATTATTTTAAAAAAATAAAATAAATTTTTTAAATTAAATAAAATATCTAGTTTTAAGCTTTTTAAATTTAGTTAATCACATATTAAGGACTTATAAATTTAAAAACTTAAAATTTGGATTAATTTTTAAATAAATTCTGAAACCAATTTAAATAGCCTTAATTTTATAATAAATTATTTTCAGATTTTTTTGAAATAATATACTTAATTTATTATATGTTTTCATTTAAAAATTGAAAATAGTACATTATTGAATCACTTTTGTCCCTAACTATAAACAATCAAATCTAGCCACTTGATTGGCTGGTTCGAATTTTTAGTGAATTTAGTAAAAATATGTGGTTTTAGTAATTTCCTAAATCGTATAAATTTATAGTAACTTTGATAAATAAAAGCATTAGTACTTATCTATAAGTTATGAAAAAACAAAAAGCTAAATTACTATGATAGTTGTATAGATGTATTTTACTTAACTGTATTTATATGGATTAAATTTACGCTTCAAAAAGAATTGATAACAAATAAAATAGTAATAGTTTTCTTAAAATTTATTGCTTAGATTAGCGATTAAAAATCCCAAATGCTGTATTAATCACATTCAATAGTTGGTATTGATAACATTTGTATTATATAGTATTTTTAATGGAGTAAATTATATATATGAGATAATAAATTATGGAGTATTTACAATATTGTTTAATTTAATTATTTTTTATTTAGTTTATAATTTTTTATGAAATCCAAGTTCTAGAAATAGCCAGTAAATTTAAATCAAAGTAGTATTTAAAAGTCTTCCAAAGTATAAAGTCATAAAATTAAAGGGAACGAACGATATCATCAACCTCAATGATAGCATCATTTTCGATAGCAGAAGAATTGCTGTTTGCATTTTCAATACTATTTGAGTTGCTATTAAGAGCCTCAAAGTTTGCTTCATTGGCTTCTAAAACAATTAAAAAACGCAAATGGCATTTATACTAATTTGCCTATTTTAATTGGTTCTTCTCTAAATCCAGATCTAGTGATATACCTCAAATAAATTTTTCCAAACGCAGAATGAATGGTAGGATCACAACAAAAGGCAATAAAGTTAAGAGTTCCTAATAAACCACCTGTAATGTAAGAATATATAGTGAGTTCATGTGAGTTAATGCCAGCAAGGTCATAAGCTGCTTGACTGAATATCAGTCCAGAATGTGAGATGAGCATAAGTATTGGATAAAGTAAGCTAAAAGGTTGTTAATTTAGATTTAAATAATAAGGAAAATGAGTACATTCTAAATCCCATAATCTTTGTGCTCCTAACAGCCTCAATGGATGCTACCGATCTACGAAATAATCTAAAGTCTCTGACAGTTTTTGTTTCTTTACTCAGTTTTACTATCACTGCGATAGAAACACCTAATAAGTAAACCATACAGATTATCATTATTAAGATGTTAGCGTAAAAGTCAATCATTTTAATATAATCTTCATCGTTGCTTGCAAGGTAACATTTCATAAACTTACCAAATCCAAGTAATCCACTTGCTAAAAGAAAATCATTAATAAATTTATAATAACATAAAAATAATAACATAAGGGGGTGTCCGAATTGGTTTCAGAATTTAACTAGAAATTAATCCAAATTTTAAGTTTTTAAATTTGTAAGTCTTTAATGTATAATTAGCTAAATTTAAAAAGCTTAAAATTAAATATAAAAATTTAACTTAAAGACTTATTTTATTTATTTTATTTTATTTTATTTTTTTGATTATATGTTTGTGAAAGTTAGTACTCAGCAATTGGAGTTGAAAGCAGCTCTAGCTTAGTTAACTGGCCGTAAGTCAAAAGGCCTTAGTTTATGTAGCTAAGATAGACTTAAATCAATAGGAGTAATACGCAATAAGCTACGAGCTATGTAAAATAAATAGAATACAGGATATTACTATAAAATCTACATAAGATATTATCAGAAAGATTTAGTGGCTTTATTAAAAGTAAAATATTAGGGAACAATTTAATTAAAAAGCCTTGAGCTATTATGTTGAAGAATCTATTTTATACTCAACTAGTTTTGTAAACAAGTTAAGTGATTATTATGCGATAATCAATCACAGAGATGATGAAACGATATTTCACAGTGTTTTGTATTTTTTATTAAATATTCAATAGCTATATAATATATAATTATATAGTTATTTGACTTTGTTTTTTGTTAAAATAAAAACAAAATGCAAGCTTTTATAACTAAACTTCGAAATGGAATTTCTAAAAACTTTAATACGGTAGGGAGAAGCACATTATATAAACATTGTAATTCATTTACATCAATTTTAGCAACTATTCACAATTGCCCAAAGTTTATGGAATTTTATAATAAAACAAAAAAAAGAAAAGAAATATTATTAAATTTTACTATTAATAATAACAAACTTAATCAAGCAATGTATAAAATTAGTGTTTTAAGGGAAACAGGAAATAAAAACCAACAAGTAGCATTATTATCGACTATAGCTTCAGTATATTCTTTTGATGAATGTAAAAGTTTTGGATTTAATATAAATAGAAATCAATATGATTATTCAAAAAGAATTAGTAATAATAAAACAACAACATTACAATTTATTATCAAAAATACAAAAAAAATTAAAGATGAGCAAATTGAGATTATTATACAATATTTACTTGATAATTCAACTATTTCATCAAGATTTAGTAAGAAAAATAATGATAAATATTCGTCAGAGAATATATATATATTAAATAAAAGTAGAAGGATGATATACAGTAAGTATTTTAATGATTTAAAAGATAAAGCAGTAGCTAGGTCAACATTTTTCAAATATATACCAAATAATTTTAAAAATCCAGCAAGAAAAACAGATTTATGTAATATATGTGCCCAGTATACAGTTAGAAAAAAGTTATTTGAAAATAAAATAAATACAGCGACAGAAAATAAAGCAGAGATACAGGAATCTTTTAATAAAGAAAAAAGGTTATATAAATTACATGAATTTTGTGTTGATACTCAAAAAAACATACTTAATGAAACTATTGAAAAATTAAATAATAGAAGTTGTATAATAATTTTAGACTTTAAACAAAATATGGAAATAGGAACGAGACCAGATCCAATAAACTTAGATCATTATAACAAACAAGCTATATCAGTATTAGGGTTTGGCGTTTTGTATTTAAAAAACGATAAAACAATAGGCAAAGTTTATTTTGATTATTTATCTGAAATATTAAATCATGATTCAGCATATGCAGGAGATTGTTTGATTGATTTAATATCTAAAGAGCCTTTGTTTAAAAAGTTTACAAAAATTAATATATGGGCAGATACAGGATATCATTTTAAATCTCAAGAGTTTTTACATTATGTATTTGAAGAAATTTATAAAATAAATAGTAGTTTAAATATTCATCTTAATTTTTTTGCTGAGCATCATGGAAAAAGTATAGTTGACGGGCATTTTGGAAATCTTTCACAGTGGAAAAATAGTCTTGAAGCATTAGGTAAAATAGAAGATATTGATCAATTAATTTCAAAATTTGAGATTTTTGTTTGTGAAAATAATAGATTTAATAACTCAACTGTCAATAATGGGAAAACAAATATAATTTTTAAAAAGTATGAAAGAAACAAAGATACAAAAAAAATAATAAAAATAAAAGGTATTAAAAAGTATTTACATTTTATTAAACGTGGTAAAAAACTATACTGTTATCCAGTATCTGATAGATCAAAAAAAAGCGATATAATTTCAATTAAAGTTATAGAGTCTATAGAGGATAGAAAAATTAAAAGGTCAACCCCAGCTTATCTTACAAAAATAACTGAGAATTTAAAAGTTTCAATATTTAGTAAGCAAGTAAGTAGCTTATTAGATGATAGAAATCAATTATTAAATGTTGGTATTACTTAAATTATTGATAGCTAAGTTAATAAATAGTCAAAGAGCAAGTAGTTGTAATAATAAGTAAAAACTATTAATACACTGCTTGTATTACATAGGGATGGTTAATTATAGTTTTGGGGCTAACCACTCCCTCCCATGCAGCTATTTATTAACTTAGCGATATATTAATAATGTAATTATAACATTAAAATAATTTATTCATTTGATAGCAAATCTGTAGTGTTGAATATAAAACAATTAATAATAAATATTTCTTAATAAAGCTATATAAAAGCATATATTTATTTACATATTACAACTTTGACTAATATCACTATACAGGCTATATTAGTAAAATCTTTACTAATCCAGGAATTTATATTAAATTTAATAAAAATTCCGCTAATTGACAATATAAATTATAACAAAATAAGTTAAAACTGTGTCGGGTACTTTTGGCTTTTAATAAAGAATTTATTTTTATAGAATTTTAAGCAAAGTTTTTAAAATATAAATATTTAAAAATTGGATAAAAAAATGAAACCAATTCGGACACCCCCATAAAGCCAATAACATGAAACTAATAACATACCAAGAGATGGAATAGTAATTATTAATGTGAGTAAAATTGATCCAATCCAATATGCTGCTTCAATCTTTCTAGTTATATAAATGCCATGGATAAAAACCAATTGTAAATTGATTCCAATAGCAACGTTGAGGAAGCAATAAAGTAAAGGGAATGCTAATCCTTGGAAAGCAATGAATGTACATAGTGGTGATCCTCTATAATCAAACAGACGAATCCATAATGGAGCAGCATGTGACCAGATATCATAACATGAGATTGCGGTTTGTAGCCTAAGGGTTACTCTATCAACCAACCGTTTATCATATATTGCTATCATTAATAGTTAACCAATATGCTATTATGCCAATGTATTATATTTTTTACTTAATATAATCATCATCAATACAACCACACTAGCCAAGGCTAATGAAACCTTGGACATTTCCGGGTATACATCTTTAACAATATAATCTGCAAAAGCTTCTGTGTCCATGATGCTTAGTTAATTTGCTGCTGTAATTAATTTTTTACTCTATAAATCAACTTGTCTTAACTTTATATGTCAATTTTGTTTAATTATAATGAAATGTTGTTTAACAAACCTATTTGATAATTTACATTTATTCTATATCTAAAAATTAGAGTTTTTCCTCGAATTTTAATGTAGCCAGATCGCCACATTTTGACGATTTAATTTAGAATAATTATTCCTTAATATGCTTTGAATTCGGGAATTGAGATTTAAGAACTTGATAATGTAATGATAATTTTTTTTTTACATCTTAAAAATTTACAAAACCCCAAGTGTTTTATTCTAAAAAATTAAAACAATAACTTTATATGTTATAAAATTATAAGTAATTATTTGTTAACACGTGTGCAATTAAGGTAGTATTCATTATTGTAAATATTCAAATAACAAATATTAGAAGGTCAAATTATTAATAACGATGGGAGTGGTCAGACTAAAGGAACCTTTAGAAATCATGTTTATGTGAAGGCTAAGTTTAAGCAATTTTACTTTATACAAAAGCTCTGCAAAATTTTTATTTAAATATACTAAACCAGGGTAAAAACTAAACTACATAGAGAAATACTTCAAATGTTTAATGCTATAAGTGAAGTATAAATGCTATTATTGCGGAAAAATTACTTAAGCTAGTTAGAATATTTTTCCATAATTTTTATTATAGAACACCAATCTGATTGAATATAAGTAAGTTTACATGTATATGATTTGATGAAAATGTGGCCTACCCTTAATGTAAAAAATATTTACGATTCAGTAGTGACTGTATAAAAAGCTTTTAATACAAAAAATAAAAATATGAAAATACAAGTACAGTCGTGATTGTATTCTTGCGGTTTTTGCTAATGTTTATTCGCTAGTTTCCAATTTAACTCGAAAAAAGGGACTTCAATGCAATTAAAATAATAGAAAATTTATAATTTCTTTTGAGAGAAAGATTTTTTTCAACTGAATAGGAAACTGACAATTTTTTTTACAGAAAACACAAATGTATACAGTTATAACTTTATAAAAATCTTATAGATTTATTAAATATGCCACGCATACTATTAATAAAAATACTGCATTCAAATCCTGAATTGTTCATATTTAATAAAAATCCTACGAATAAAACACTCAGTTGACTTAAAAAGGCTTGGCTAAGAAATGTTACAAGCACAACTTTTTTTGCAGCTTTCAAAACATTTAAAATAAAAACTTAATTACTGTTGACTTTCTTCACATCAATTCAAAGATAAAAGTTTATCTTGTGGTCAGTTAGAAGATAAGCAAATGTTTCAGCATAATAGCCGATGTCCCATGTTTTTGTTTTATATGATATAGATATATTGACTTTCGTCTTCAATGTGCTTGTATTTCATTTTTACAATTTTTACATTGTTTTGTACCATATTTTCTCATGTTGCTAGGCTATTTTCGAAAATTCTGATTTACTATAATTAGTAGGTATTTGGCAACAACTCTTCGCGACAATTCTAAACTTTCCAGTTTATGCCAATTAACATCAAAAACATGATAGTAAAAATGGGATTTAATAGAATAATGTATATAGAACATTAAGTATGATATAATTCAATAAACTCTCCGTTATTTTGTGAAGGATAAGGGATTTATAATATCAAATATATAAAAGAAAATTTACAATCTAATTAATACTTGCTTATTAAAAATAAAAATGAACACAGAAGCTTTTGCAGATTATATTGTTAAAGATGTATACCCGGAAATGTCCAAGGTTTCATTAGCCTTGGCTAGTGTGGTTGTATTGATGATGATTATATTAAGTAAAAAATATAATACATTGGCATAATAGCATATTGGTTAACTATTAATGATAGCAATATATGATAAACGGTTGGTTGATAGAGTAACCCTTAGGCTACAAACCGCAATCTCATGTTATGATATCTGGTCACATGCTGCTCCATTATGGATTCGTCTGTTTGATTATAGAGGATCACCACTATGTACATTCATTGCTTTCCAAGGATTAGCATTCCCTTTACTTTATTGCTTCCTCAACGTTGCTATTGGAATCAATTTACAATTGGTTTTTATCCATGGCATTTATATAACTAGGAAGATTGAAGCAGCATATTGGATTGGATCAATTTTACTCACATTAGTAATCACAATCCCATTCCTTGGTATGCTATTAGTTTTATATAATAATCGACTAATAAATGGTTTCTTTTAGCAACTGGATTACTTGGGTATAGTGATTTTATGAAATGTTATCTTGCAAGCAACGATGAAGATTATATTAAAATGATTGACTTTTACGCTAACATCTTAATAATGATAATCTGTATGGTTTACTTATTAGGTGTTTCTATTGCAGTGATAGTGAAGCTATACCGTGGTTTAAATGTACTAAAAAACAGACAATTGGTATTAGATGCTAGTGAATCAAATGAAGCTATTAAGTATATTAGATTACTGACTTCAAGGATGTAAATATTTAGTTTAATCAATCTATATTATATTAATTGTTATAGCTTACTTTATCCAATACTTATGCTCATCTCACATTCTGGATTGATATTTAATCAATCAGCTTTTGACCTTGCTGACCTTGACTCTCCAGAAATACGTATATATTCTTATATAACAGGTGGTTTGTTAGGGACCCTCAATTTTATTGCTTTTTGCTGTGATCCTACTATTCAATTTGCATTTAAGACTATTTATTATAGAGTAGTGAAGAAACAGGAAGTTGAAGTGTTTCGATCTGATAAGCTAAGTAAGGAATTGTTTTCTTTTAAATTGAGTAATTAAGTTTTCTATTAGGTCATAACGATGCGTTTGAACTGAATACAGAAATAAATGGCGATAAGGGAAATAATCTCGATAGTGAAATAGTAGACCAAAAAGTTATCCAATATCATAAATTTATCAAAACTTTATAATGATTGCTGCTTATTTTGAAATATATCAACTTGAAGTAAAGTATGTTTTTAATAGATTTTATTAAGCTATTTTATGTGATTCATGTGGTGTTAAACTAAACATAACAAAATACTAAACATAACAAAATAATAAATATAACAAAATAATAAACATAACAAAATAATAAACATAACAAAATAATAAAAGTACAACCATGTGGTTATCAAAGTAAGTAGATATCTATAAATATACCATAAACTGTTAAGAAAATGTTCATTTAAAAATTTGACAATTAATAACAATATAAGCATTATTATAAAGAACCTTATAAATACTTCATTTATAAGTATATTTTTGGCTCATAGGTAAAAATTCTGGGATAACTATATTATACAATTCTACAGTTATTTTATATTTTGCGCGTTATAAATTAGTTGTTTCAACTTTTAAAAAACTACTACAATTGAACTAAAGTCCTAACAAATATGAACCAAATTAACTGTGCTGTGATATAAACTTAGAATTTAATGATAAAAAAGCGGTTGATTATGTTTTAAACTCTTATAAAATCAAAAAGTCAGTCAAATATTATTCAAGGTATATTGAACAAAATCTCCGACTTTCAACTTATAAATAATTAAAAACAATAAAAATTTAATTCAAATGCCCAGGGTCAATCATTTGAGGAAGATGGTACCACTTTGGGTTAGTATAAACATTATGATCTTCATGTAAGCCTTGAGGGGCATTTGGATTTAAGGGGATGATAACTCTATCCCTTTGTTCAATTATACGAAATCTAGCTACTGCATTTTTGTTTCTTTTGATATAAGTATTTGTATCTTTGATGCTTTTTATAAAGTGAATGTAACCCTAAAATAAATTTAATTAGGTATTAATTACAAAATAGATTATAAGTTACATATATCTCATGGGCTAAAAGTAAAAAGATAACAAGAGAAGTTAAAACAGCATATACTAACAGAGAAGATTTTGCAAAAAAATAGAGGATAACTCCTATAGCTATGAATAACATACCTAATAAGGCTATGAATGCAATCCGATAATTATAGGTTTTTTTCACGATTAAAGGTAACTGTGATTTATTTTTATCTGTTCCAAACAACATTATTTCGGTGATACTGTGTTGTATATTTAGATCAAATAAATAGTGCGATTTAAGCTGGATATCTTTAACATAAGAACTTTCTGTCAATGTTGGTTGATTGAGACGCATTACAATAGTTGTCAATAGAGCTAAACTTTTATTTTGAATTTATTTTGAATTTTTTTCAATATATACCTTTTGTTCCTTAAAATCTATTTAGTTTTAAAGAAACAATACAGATAATTACATTTATTTTATTATAACTAAATTTAGCTTATTACAATTGTATAGTTTAAATTAAGTTAGTTTACTTTTGATATATGGTTCACTTGATTTATTTTAATTAAAGATTATAGAACTTGTAAATGTTGTTTTAATATTGTTTACCACAACTTTGAAAATTTAAAGTACATTTATAAAACATAGGTTGAAAAATATAAATTAAACTAGTTTAATAAAAATCTAAACTACGTTGTAAAAAAGGAGTTAGTATAAGTTAAATAGAATTCCAAAGATAATTATGTATGCACAATAACTTTTTTAGAATTCAGGATTCGGAGAATTTAAGCATAAATATTCATTATTCGAATAAAAATAAATTAAAAAATATTAAATGAACAATGTTTGACTTGATGTTTGACTTAATGTTTGGCTATGTATTTGGATATTATGTTTGGTCACCTTATTTAGAAAAGTACTTAATCCATTAGTTTCTATAATACGTTTGTAATTTAAAATAAAATAGCAGTATTCTAAATTAATTAAAAGTCTTTCTAAAGTACCACATTTGGTAGTAAAAAAAAATTAATATTAGGTTAGAGTACTACAGCACTCATATAAAATTCTCTTTGATAAAGAATTATTTTATCCAAGCTAATGAAAACGCATATTCCTCTACTAATTAACTGTGTAAGTACCAGGTTAGGACAACGCTCTTAAATTAAAATACTATGTATTCTATAGAGCATATATTTAAACTAGTAAAGATTCTATTTTTTGTTCAATTACAAGGAATTTGACAATCACATTTTTGTTTTTTTGATAAAAATCTCTGTATTTCGGATTTTTTTACAAAATTTTGATGGGATTAGTAGAGATATGGGGATGTATTTTTGTGTTTAAGGATTTTACTAACAATCTTTCTACTCAAATAGTGCTTAAAAAAAGGAAAAAGTAATGAAATTAAAAAAAAACACCTCCATATATAAATATTAGTTCCATTTTTAACAATATAATTAAATCTCAAATCTTCCAATCCTTATGTCCCAAAAATGCAAGGGCAATGATAAAGACTATAACAATGTATAGCAATACCAATGACTTGACAAAGAAGTATAGGATGGTTTGTATGACTATGGATACGACGATCAACAAGACGATAAGTAAAAATTGGTAGTATAAGCCCTTTTTATAATAAATGATAGTATAATTCGTTTTTATCTTTATTAAATAGCATGGTTCAGTCGTGGTATGTTCAACACTGATATTCAAAGAAATATGGTTTAAGCACTTGAGCATAAATGATGCTTAATTTATCACAATTTTTATTTGTAAAATTCTAATTTTGACGAGTTAAGTCGTCAAACTTAGCCCAATTAAGCAAAAAAATTGATCTAGTTTATCTTTTTCAAAAACTCTCTTTAGCACAAAATTGTAAACAATTTTATACCTAAATAACTAATGTCTAATCTGTTTTTTTGATTGCTTAATTAGCAATTTGTTCTAATTTTGAGCTTAAAAACTCAAAAAGACAAAAGAAACCATATCTTAAATAAATATCATATTATCTTAATAGTGTATAAATAAGCAATACCGCAGCAATCAATAAGTACCAAGGATACTTAAAATTTATAGACAATAATTCAGCCTTAGCTTCCTTAAAAACTTTAAGCTTTAGGATTTTTCTGCTTTCCGCGCTTTAAATCTTCAGATTCTATGCCACGTTTCTTATTGTTAAAGTATACTTCTTTAGCTTCGCATACTATTTTCAACTTTAATAATCCATCTCGGAAAGAATAAATAGAATCTAGCTCCTCCTGACTTAATTGATCTGCTTTAGGGTTTACTTCAATAGTTTCTTCGCCTTTGGGCTTTCTTTTGTAATCCACTTTTCTATCTACAGAATTGAAATTCTGAATAGCTAATTCAGTGCCTAAGCCGTCATATAAAGTGGTATAAATATTTTTTGGATTATTATAATTGGGTTCGTTTTTCTCAAACGGTAATATAGTTGATTACAGATATAGGCTCATTAAAAAGTGTAATAAATGGTATGATATCAACAGTACCGGTGACTCCGGTAATTTTAAATATACTTTTTCTTTCCAAAGCATCTTTTGGCCATGCTTCAAAATTTTCATGGCTCCTAAACTTCTTATTTTTTAATTCATACTGCTTACTATACTTTTGTTGGTTTATTATTATATGAAATTTAAAAAATCCTTACCGAGTTAGTAAATGTAGCTTTTTACCTTTGAATTTAAGGTTTTTTTGTTTATAATGCTCAAAGAACTTATCAGCATATTTGCATTCGGTAAATTCAACGAAAAGAGAGCCCTAAAGCCAATATTAATGAGTCGAGGAAATAAATAAGAAGCTACTTCAAACCCTCTTGTGTTAGCTTTTTTGTCATAATATATATACAAATCAATTATTGTAACTTACCCTTCTGGAGGAGCATCTTCATTACCTAATTTAGATCCTTTAATCTTTTCTTCAGTAAAATCGTATAACTCTTTTCTCAAATTGGAATAACCTTCCTCATTGAAACTCTTAATATAAATACTACGGTCAATGATCTCTTTTCGGTCAATCTTTAAATCAATCTTGGTTGCTGGGCCAACCTTATCATCTTTTACTTCTAATGTCTTAGATTCTTTTAATGCCTCCAATACTAAATACTAATATGGTTGATGTTTCTCTACCTTTACAAAGATTAAGATTTTATCAACCTCCACTTTATAGTTTTGATCCTTTGTTAATAGTCTTTTTAAATATTTGTCTCTAGGTAGATTATACTTTGAAAAATAAAATTCAAATTGTTCAACAACAGTACTTCCTAAGTTAGTTAACTCCTGTTCGCTCAATTCTTGAATTTTGGCTTCAATATTAAGCTTTTCTTGATCACTCGCATCTTCAATTTTAATTTCAACGGTAGGTTTATCTGCAAACTCAATTCAAGTTTAGTTTAAACCTTAACCAGCCCTTGCTTACTCACTCCTTTAACCTCGGTTTCAACCTTAGTCTTTTATTGTTCGTTCGCATCTTCAACTTTAACTTTAATCATAGCTTTATCTTGTACTCCAAACGCCCTTTTATAGGTTACTTATTAACCAGATAGTTTAAGGAAAACTAATTTGATTAAAAGACAAGTTTGTCTGCGCAATTGAGTTTTTAAATTTTTCAAAAAATTATGCCCATGCAAAAATTTAAGGAAGTGTCGTCGCCTATTTTGGTAAATTTCAAAATTTAGGTAAGTTTTGTACAATTCCTCCCACTTTGTTTTGATTGTTAGATTGTAATATTGACGCTGGTAATTGTTTATATAATTCTATAGTTTTCTAAATTGACTATTATTATGTATTTAATAAATCTGTAATTATATAGTATTATTTAGTCTATGAGTTACCAAATTATATAAACGGTTCCCAGTATGAATGATACAACCTAATATAAAATTGCAAATTTTGTAAGAGAGTGTCTTTGTTTGTTTGATTTTTCACTTTTTCCCTTTAATATTACAAATTCCATTTAGATTCAAAGGCATTTTTTTAAATGCGTAACTGTGGTTTAAATTGAGTAGAATTTTCAAAACTTACTCAACTAAGATTTGAATTATTCAAATGTTTTAATAAAAATAAATCATTAAATAATTACACTATTATTAAATTTGATTAATAATACATTTAAAACTATTAAAAAACTAGTTTTTAAAATTAATGAACCAAAATTTATTAATACAATTATTTTATTATAAAAAGAAAAGAAAAAAAGAAAATCATTATATAAATAAAAAAAAGTCAATGTAATAAACCGACCTGATAAAAAAACTAACTTAAAATAATAAAATAAGGAATTAGATTATATTTATATAAGTTAACTCTTAATATATTTTTAAATGAATTAACCAAAAATGAATTAACCAAAGATGAAGTTAATAATTTAAATATTTATTTTATTATTAAACCTGGTACAGTTAATAAATCAATAAATAAAACTTTTATTAATTTAATTTGAGCTTTTAAAAAAAGTTTATTAAATTAAAAAAAAATACAAAAAAACATAACAAGTTATTTAATAAGTTTTAAAAATGTTTAATATTGAAAAACAAAATTAATATATAATAAAATCTAACTAAAACCTAATAAAAAATCATTAAAAAAATTAGAAGCAAAGCTATTATGTATATATTTATAAATAGCGTAATAATTATTGAAAAAGAAACTGAGTAATTAAATATCAAATATAGTATAACAGTTTCAAAAGTTTTTTATAAAAAGTATAAATCAAGTGAAAATCAAAATTATAAAGATTTAAAACATAATAATAAATAAAATAATAAACTGTAAAACTATATTTGTAAGTGTATTATTAATAAAAATAACACTAGGTTAAAAAAAATTAACAATAAATTAAGTAAATATAGGAAAAAATGATTAACATTAATAATAAATTAAATCAAAGACTAAATGGATGTTATTTATAAAATAGTTACTAAAATTCTTAAAATCAAAAAAAGTAAAAATTTTTTATTAAATATTAAATTTTTATAAAACAAAACAATTAATTTATTATAAATTAATTTTTATGAGTTTTATTTTAATAAATTAAAATTACTGAGTATTTTATTTTTAATATACTTTATACAAAATATTACTTTGTCAGCTTTATAATTTATATAATACAATTAGTTCAGAGTTTTTTATTTTGATGTCTATATTTAGCAATTGTAATAAAAAATAACTATTATTATGTTTTTTATATATAGTTACTTGATTAAAATATAAAATTAATATTTTTTATAATTAAAAGGTAAAAATTTTTATAGTAAATTTAAATAAAAAAAACTTTGAATTGATTATACCTGAATTTGAAAACATAATGACTTTTAGTAGCAAAATCACCCAAAGAATTAAATTTACTATATGGGGGTGTCTTTTTTAGCTTTATCACTTTTTTCGTCTTTTAAGCGCTATTTGAGCGGAAAAATTAGTAAAATTATTAAACACAAAAACACATCCCCGTAAAATAAAATAAAATAAAATAAAATAAAATGATTTTTGGATAAAGATATTGAATTTTTAGACTGTAACTTTAGCTTGGGGCAAGCTATGATTTATCCAAGAGAGTTTTATTAAAAATAAAGGCATTGCATTAACAAAAAATTTCAATTAACTTCAAAAGCTTGGATAATCATTAAACTCCATAAGCAATAGAATTTAGTGTAATCAATTTGTCTTTTGTAGCTAATGCTTTTAGTTCATATATTACCCTCTTATAAAAACATAATAATCTGATTTTTATAGAATGTTAATAGTTTCTAACTAAACTCTTTTCTAATGAATAATTAAATCCAATAAAAAGAAAGAAACAGGAAAACGCACGATGAACTGAAATTGAAATTATTCACCAATGAAATCTTGAACCTAAAAATAAAGGTTTAATAAATTTCAATTTAATTAGAACTAGAACATTTGAAAATATAAAAGTTCATTTTTATTACAAATTTCATATAAAATTTAGTTTACAATTATCATTATTAAAAAAAGTTTAATTTTAAAAACAATGACTCAACCAGAATATATTTTGTAAGTTATATAAAATATTTATTACATATATTAAACCAACTTTATTTTTACTTTAGTTATAAACAAACTGATACATATGCTTTAAAAAAAGTTAATGAAGACTTAGTCATCATCTTTTATCGTGATGCTGGTTCTATTGAATTAAGTGGTAAGTTACATTATTAATTTAAGCAAAAAAAAAAATAAAGACAACAACAACTATAGATAAGTTACCTCACTTCAATACCGCACCTGAAGAGATACCTGTACATGGATTGTTAGGTATACAACGTTTATTATCAGGTAACTCAATAATTCTTCAACTTCCTTTGACCCTTATACTAACTCTACTCTTCTAGGTGACGTCATAATGCTCATTACCTCAGTAGAAGAAAAAGGCACTATATTAGGAGAAAGTATCTATCAAATCACTGAGAGTGAATTATTCCCAATGGCTAGAAATCATTGTTATTTAACCTTAGAACAAGCGACTGATGAAGAGAAATATTTCAAATTGTTAAAACAAACAATTAGAAGAGAAAATTTTTATTTTTCCAAAAAATTAGATTTAAGTAATAATTTTCAAACATTGTTAAAGGAAAATGTTCAAGGGATTCAATTTAAAAATGTAAGCTTTATTAGTTGTTATTTGAATGATAAAATGATTAATAATGACTCTTGATTTTTTTCAGTTTAATCCCATGTTTTGTTGGAATTATTTACATTTAGCTCCTTTTATGGAAGTTACTAAAGAGGATCCTTTACAAGATGTAAGTGTTAAGATTTAATTACATTAATTAATATAAATACCTAATATTCATTTAGTTTACTCCCTTTTTAATTCCAGTGGTATCAGGATGTAATATATACTATTTTATAATTACTATTAAATATACTAATAAATCATTTAGTTGTATCATTAAACCAAGTCTCAATAGAAAATCAAAATTTAAGTTATAATTTAATATCTCGACGTTCATGGCAACGTGTAGGTAAGTCAATCTATCCCTTCTCCTTAATCAAGATAAATTAGTAACAATTTCTTAAAGGTACTCGTTATTTTTCACGCGGTATAGATAATGAAGGCAATGTATCTAATTTTGTTGAAAGTGAACAAATTATTGAAGTTAAAGACTCTAATAATCATTTACAAGTCTTAACTTATTTACAAACACGTGGTTCTATTCCATTATTTTGGGCACAAGTTACTAATACTAAATATACACCCAAATTAGTTATTGATAAAAAAAGTGAAACTGTAAGTTCAAATTTACATATTATAGTATAATAATAGTAATATATTTAATAACATATTTAATATTTTTAGTCTCAAGTAATGAAACAACATTTTAATAAAATGATTTCAGATTATAATAATGGAGAAGTAGTAGTAGTTAATTTAATTAATCAAAAAGGATATGAATTACCTATATTTGAAGAATTAAGTTTACAATTAAAAAATTTAAATCATCCAAAAGTAATTCATGTGCCATTTGATTTTCATAAAGAATGTGCTAAAATGCGTTGGGATCGTATTAGTTTATTAATTGAACAATTACTACCTAATTTAGAAAAACAAGGGTAAAATTGAATTTTAAGTAATAATAATAATAATAATAATAATTTTTCATTAGTTTCTTTCAATATGATTTTACTGATAAAAATGTAATAAAACAACAAATTGGTATTATGCGTACCAACTGTATGGATTGTTTAGATCGAACTAATGTGGTTCAATCTATTTTAGCTAAAACTATATTAACTCAACAATTACAAACCTTAGGAATCTTTCAACAAATTGAAAACTATAATGAACAATTTGATTATATTTATCGTAATTTATGGGCAGATCATGCCAATGCCATTTCCATTGTTTATTCTGGTACTGGAGCATTAAAAACCGATTTTACTCGTACAGGAAATCGAACTAAAGTGGGAGCTTTACAAGATTTAAAGAATTCGATTGTAAGATATATAAAAAATAATTATTTAGATGGTCAACGTCAAGACGGTTTAGATTTATTTTTACATAAATATATACCATCACAAAATCTACCATCTCCCTTTGAGAACTCATTTAATTTCATTTATTATCTTGCAATAGCTTGTTTCTTTACTTCCATTTCTTCATTTACATTACCTTGGTTTACAACAATCTCTTCTCCTTGGTCTTCTTTATTTAGTTTTGGTTCAATAGCTTTATTAGTTTCAACTGTATTTGCTTTCGTTAAATATCCTCAATCCTTTGTTGATAGACCTAATTTAGTTCAATATGAATATGATCATAAATTACAAAAGAATCAAGTTAGTATTACGGTTGAGAAAGGATTGGCTGAGCCAGTTCTTATTAAAGGAAAATTTGATTAGAAAATGGAAGAGAATTTATTATCTTAAAGTTATCATATTAAAATTATAGTATATTGAATTGTTACTAAATATAGTATTATTATTTTATTTTTTATTATAAATAAAGCTAAATAAATTATAAGATTTATGTATAGGAAACAAAATCCTCCTAATGATTAGTTATTATTACTATTTTAAAGTTTTTAAAAGGAATAAAAACACCCAAATGATTTATTAGTTAAATATTAGAAGCTAAAGAAAAAACAAGAAAGATAAAATAGGTTATTTGACTAAACCCTGTACCTTTTGTTTGTAAAGGGATAGATAATATAGTGAAAGAATGTCCAATACAAGTTATCTTGTACTTTAAAAAATCAAAAGTGAAAAATACTTGATATTAAACTTAATATGGGGATGTATTTTTTTGTTTAAGAATTTTATTAACAATCTTTCCGCTCAAATAGTGCTTAAAAATGGAAAAAGTGATGAAACTAAAAAAAACATCCCCATATGCTATTTTCATATACATCTATAATAAATGATTAATCATAACTATTTTTATGAATTGGGGAGGAGAATAAATTCTGTAAATTTTGTTGAGATTTGTTGGAATTCTCGGATGAATAAGAAGTATCTAAAGTTCTACCTTTACTTTTTTTACTCCCTTCATTTAGATAGCCTGTATTACTATGACTCCTCTTAAGACCACTTACTTTATTATTACTTTCAAAATACTCTTCACTTTCTTCTTCCACTTCTCTACTTCTAACACTTTCTGTTATCGATTCACTTTTCCTTAAATCAGAGGAACTAGCTAAACATTTTTCTAAATGATAAG
The DNA here is from genome assembly GCA_030770535.1 of Batkoa obscura. Lineage (NCBI taxonomy): Eukaryota > Fungi > Entomophthoromycota > Entomophthoromycetes > Entomophthorales > Batkoaceae > Batkoa > Batkoa obscura. The sequence goes on along the minus strand of JASVEC010000026.1, from coordinate 324,887 downwards.
CGAATCGATTAACTGCCATCTTACGCCCACAATCATCACATTGAACTTGTTCTTCAATTACTTTTTTATTCACTTTTTTTAAATATTCGGGTAAGTTAAGGGTACAACTGGATTTTAGACAATTTTTACAATTGTCTTGTGCAGTCAGACTTTCTTCTATTAAACTGGATTTAAGATAGGATTCAATTGTCGAATCGAGAATATCTTCATAGAGTTCTATAAAGAGTTGATGAGTCTAGATAATCATAAAAGAAGTTAAGATAAATTAATGATTTCAATAAATAAAAAATAAATTACTAATCCATTAACGGTATCTGGTATTTCTTCATTTGAAATTATTAATTCGTTAACATCATTACTTTAAGTTTATAAATTAAGTGTTTGTTTTTATTTTTATAAATTTATCTTACATAACAATATCTCCTTTTGTTATTCCACTAGTTGGTAATATTACTTCTCCTTCAATTCCTTCTGCTTTTTCTTCTTCAAAATTAAGATTAATATTATCTTTTCCTCCTGTTAATAACTCTTCTAATAGTAAACCTTCATTATCAATATTTTTTTCAACACTAAAAAAATAAAATAAATCAACATTTCATTTATCTGTTTTATATATAACATTGGAGAATAAATGAAATTTACTTTTCAACAATAGAATGATAATTCACTAGTTGAACATCTGCTAAATTTCTTCCCAATTTTTCGATTAATTCGGAATATTCAATTAATTCATCATCCGTTAAACTGAGATTACTGGAACTTTCACTACTACTACTATCACTACCCATTTATTGAATTGAAATATTACTAAGATAAATTAAAAATGATTATTTTTTAAAAAGATTCAGTTTTTTAATATTTGAGAGAACTATCAATTGAGTATTTAATTGGTAAAAAAAATAACTGTCAATTTTATAAATATTAAAAATAAAAGATAATAACAAAAATAATAACATAAAATAACCCTCATTTTATTATTACAAAATAATATTAATTCATTTTTTTTAATTGGATTTACCAAGCACAAGAGCAAGTAAAGCCATTCTAACATAAAGACCATATTTAGCTTGACGGAAATAAGCAGCTCTTTGATCAAAATCTACTTCTGGATCAATTTCTCCAACTCTTGGAAGTGGATGCATAACAATCATATGAGTTTTAGCTTTAGCTAATACATCATTATTAACAATGTATGAATCTTTAACTGATAAATATTCTTCTTCAGTAGTGAATCTTTCTTGTTGTACTCTAGTAACATATAATACATCAGTATTTTCCATTAATTCAGGTGCATCTAAAGAGTCATAAGTGGTTTGTGGTATATTAGCTTTAGTTAATTGATTTTGTAATTCAATTGGTAAACCTAGTCCTTTTGGATGAACATAATTTAATCTTACATGATACATTGATAATAATTTGACTAAAGAATGAATTGTTCTCCCATGTTTAAGATCACCTACTAATGTAATAGTTAATCCGTTAACTGTACCTAATTCTTCACGAATTGTATAAATATCTAAGAATGCTTGAGTTGGATGTTCACCAATACCATCTCCTGCATTAATAACTGGTAAATTAGAATATTGAGCAGCTAATTGAGCAGATCCTGGTTCTGGATGACGTAATACAATAGCATCACCATATTGATTTAACATTCTAATAGTATCTTGTAAAGTTTCTCCTTTTTTAGCTGATGAAGTTTGACCATTGATATTAACTACTTGTCCTCCTAATCTTAACATAGCTGTATCAAAAGAGGCTGATGTTCTTGTACTTGGTTCATAAAATACATTACATAATACTCTACCCTTTAATAAATCCATACCACCATGTCTTTTAACCATAACACCCATTTCTTGAGCTACACCAAATAAGATGTGTAATTGATCACGTGTAAATTGAGAAGCAGTAAGTACATGATTACGATAGAAAGGTGAATTGGAAGCCATAATCTTCATGACGGAACTTGGTAATTCAGAAATTAATTGAGTAGATGGATGTAAAGCAGCTTGTTGTTGAGCAATAGTTTGATTTGAGTTGGTTTCTGGCTTATTTTCAGTTGGTGAAAATAATTCATTTAATGAAGTTGATTCTTTACTTAAATTAGTATCTAATTTTAAGCCAGTAGCACGAATACGTGGAGATAATGGATTATTAACTTGATTTAAAGTAGTAGTAGATTGAGTGGAAGGTACTGATTCAATAGTAGTAGTAATAGCACGAGCAGTTTCATTAAGATCCTTAGCAAATGGAATAGTTTGCTTAATGATAGTACCATCTAAAAATACAGTAGTTTGACGAATAACTACACGTTGAATTGTAGTATTTTCAGTATCTTTTAATAAGCTACTTGGACGACCAATTTCAGCTTCAACGTAAGTTTCTGGATGAGCTACTAATTTTAAAATTTGTAATGGATTGGTATGTAACTTGGCAATGATATCATTAATAGTTAATAATCCTTTAGTAGTTGCATTGAAAAGATAAGAAACGGCTAATTCTGGATTAATTGGAGCTGAGAAACAATCAACAATTGATAAATTCTTCCATACAAATTGAGCAAATTTGTCATCATAACTTTCATTAAGCTCAGCAAATAATGAATCAATTGGTACATCAAATGTAACATCTAATCCTTTTTGTTTAGCTAATGTCAATAATTCAATATCAGAAGTAGTTGATACTTTAGATACATGAATAGAATGACTATTTAAACTAGCTAATAATAATAAAGAAGATAAATTAGTACCAGTAGCATCTGAAATTACTGGTAAAGCACGAGCAGATGGAGTTTTAAAACAAATGTCTAATTTTAAAGTATCTAATGAATTAAATAAATTCTTTGAAATGAATAAAGCACCAGCACCAGAAAGATGATTAGCTAAATCATCTAAATTCTTCTCAGTAACTTCTAAAGAGAATAAATAATCACAATAAGATTGATTACGGAAATCAGAGTGTAATTGATTCAAACTTAAAGATTCTTCAGAATTTGAATTTGGTAAAATAACTACTCTAGTAAAACCAGCACGTAAAGAATTATTACTAAAAGTTTCTACGTTATCATTATTAATAGTTGAAGCTAAATTAACTAAGCCTGGTAATTGAACAGAGTCATAACTGGATTTAGCATCGTGTGGATTTAATGGGAATTCAATATCTCCATTAATATTAGCATGACGAGCAATAGCTTCAATTAATAATTTAGCACATTTAACATTGGTAATTAAAGGTACTTCAAAATCAACAGCCATACGACGAGTACGATAACCACGAGACATATAAGAAGCTGGACGACGGAATTGATTTTTACTTGGTAAATTAATATATAAATCAATTAAATTATTAGCTAAATGTTGATTTAAACTATATTCTTTCTTTTGATCACTGGTCATATTGTTTGTACCATCATCTTCTAAAGCTTCTAAATATTTGACTGGTAATCCATGTTCTTGAATAAAATCAGCAGTACCAGCAGTAGCAAAGATTTTAAAACCTAATTTGTGTAATTTAGCTACAGAAGGTAATAACTCTACCTTTTCTTTATAAGAACCAATGGATAATAAAATATTCTTTTTAGGTAAAGTAAATCCAGTAGCTTTAAGGGCTTTAAGATAAGCTTCATATTTATCACTGCCAAAACAAGCTACTTCACCAGTAGAAGCCATTTCAACACCTAATACTGGATCAGCACCTGATAAACGAGAGAAACTGAATTGAGGTACTTTAATACCAACATAATTAGCTGGTAAATTTTGATTTGGATAAGCTTCAAATTCAAAACCAAGCATAGCTTTAGTAGCCATTTCAATCATATCAACCCCAACTACTTTAGAAACAAATGGGAAAGAACGAGCAGCACGTAAATTACATTCAATTACTTTGATTTCATTATTTTTTGCAATGAATTGGATATTGAATGGACCAGTAACAGCTAAAGCATCTGAAATCTTTTGTGTAGCTTGTACAATTTTCCTTACAGTTTCTGGATCTAAATCTTGTGGTGGTTGTACTAAAGTAGCATCACCTGAATGTACACCTGCATTTTCAACATGTTCTGAGACTACATGCATAACCATTTTACCATCTTGAGCAACAGCATCCATTTCAATTTCTTTAGCTTCTTCAATATATTTAGAAATAACAACTGGGAATTCACGAGAAACAGCAGTAGCTTGAGTAAGATAATTCGATAAATCATCTGGAGAAAATACCACATTCATAGCAGCACCTGATAAGACATAAGATGGACGTACTAATACTGGGAAACCAACACGATCACAGAATTCTAATGCCTCTTCATATGAAGTTAATTCTCTCCATAATGGTTGATCAACACCAATTTTATCTAACATACGAGAAAATTTATAACGATTTTCAGCAGTATCAATCATTTCAGGGGAAGTACCAAGGATTTTAACATTTTGACGCATCAATGGTAATGCAATATTATTTGGTGTTTGTCCACCCATAGATAAAATAACACCGCTACTTTGTTCTAAATCATAAATATCTAATACTCTTTCTAATGTGATATTTTCAAAATATAATCTATCAGCTTCATCATAATCAGTAGATACGGTTTCTGGATTATAATTAATCATCACTGTCTTTACATTTTTATCTCTTAATGTACGAATGGCACGTACAGCACACCAATCAAATTCAACGGAACTACCAATACGATAAACACCTGAACCAAGTACAATTACACCATGATCATCAAATTGAACGTCACTTTCACAAGCATTATAAGTAAGATAAAGATAATTAGTGAAAGCAGGGAATTCAGCAGCCACAGTATCAATTTGTTTAACAAAAGGAGTAATATTATATTTCAAGCGATATTTACGAAGAGCAAGTTCATTGGTTTTAGCAAACTTAGCTAATTGACGATCTGAGAAACCAATTTGTTTAGCACTTCTAAGTAAAGTTGGTGGTAAAGTAGCTAATGAATGAAGGTTAAGTGTTTTTTCCATTTGATGAATATTATTTAAACGATTTAAAAACCATTTATCAATATTAGTCATTTCCCAAATTTTATCAACAGAATAACCTAAATGGAAAGCATGTGCAATAGCAAATAAACGTTGATCGGATGGATGTCTTAATTCCTCATCAATATTTTCAACATAATCATTATCTGAAAAGCCAAGGAATGAATTATCAATGGAACGAATAGCCTTTTGAATTGTTTCTTCAAAGGTACGACCAATTGCCATTACTTCACCAACGGATTTCATAGAAGAAGAAATCTTCTTACTTACACGATGGAACTTTTTAAGGTCCCAACGTGGGATTTTAACAACGACATAATCCAAGGAAGGTTCAAAACAAGCGGAAGTAAGCTTGGTAACGGAATTCTTAATCTCATTTAATGGAATATTCAAACCAAGTTTAGCAGCAACAAAAGCAAGTGGATAACCAGTAGCTTTAGAAGCAAGGGCAGAAGAACGAGATAAACGAGCATTAACCTCAATAATACAATATTCTTTGGAGAATGGATTAAGGGCATATTGAATATTACATTCACCAATGACACCTAAATGACGGATGACATTGACGGCAGTGGTACGTAACATGTTATAATCTTCATCAGAAAGAGTTTGAGATGGAGCGATAACAATAGAATCACCAGTATGAATACCAAGTGGATCAAAATTTTCCATATTACAAACAGTAATACAATTATCTCTACAATCACGAACAACCTCATATTCAACTTCTTTCCATCCTTTCATAGAACGTTCAACTAAAACTTGAGGACTAGCAGCAAACGCTTTATTACAAAGTTCAAGTAATTGACTTTCATTTTCAGCAAAGCCAGAACCTAAACCACCTAAAGCATAAGCAGCACGCACAATAACTGGGTAGCCAATTTCAGCAACAGCAACTAAAGCTTCTTGTACATTAGTAGCAGTTTGAGATTGAGCACATTTTTCACCAATTTCTAACATTTTTTGAGCAAATAATTCACGATCCTCAGTCATAATAATAGTTTCAATTGGAGTACCAAGTACTTTAACACCAAGTCCTTCAAATTCATCTTTCATTTTAATACCAACATTCAAAGCAGTTTGACCACCAAAGGTAACATAGATACCATCTGGACGTTCACTTTGAATAACTTTACGAACAAATTCAGGAGTGACTGGTAAGAAGTAGACTTTATCAGCTAATCCTTTAGATGTTTGAATAGTAGCAATATTAGGATTAATAAGTACAGTGTAAATGCCTTCTTCTTTAAGAGATTTGATAGCTTGAGCACCAGAATAATCAAACTCACCAGCTTGACCAATACTTAAACCACCGGAACCAAGGATAAGTACTTTTTTAAGACCAGAGCGAAGATCAACTGGGTGTTGAATGTTAATTTGGTCATGTACTTTACTTAATGGATTAAGAGTTCCAGTAGCTTTAAAGTCAACAATGGAATCAATAAAGGTATTGAAAAGTACTTCAGCATCACGTGGACCTGGAGTAGATTCAGGATGGAATTGGACGGAAAAGAAAGGCAAAGTTTTATGAATAATACCTTCATTAGAACCATCATTAGCATTAACAAAGTATTCTTGGAAACCTTCTGGTAAAGTGGTAGCATCAACAGCATAACCATGATTTTGAGAAGTAATGAAACAACGACCAGAGAACATATCAGTACATGGAATATTATGACCACGGTTACCAAACTTAAGTTTGGTAGTTTTAGCACCTGAAGCTAAAGCTAATAACTGATGACCTAAACAGATACCAAAGACTGGGGTGCGTGGAGATTCAAGGAATTTTTTAAGATTAGCAATCGTAGCATCAAGACTGGTTGGATCACCAGGTCCATTAGAAATAAATAAACCATCAAAATCATCATCTTTAGTAAAATCATAATTCCAAGGGACTACTTTAAATTCAACACCGCGGTTAACAAAGCAACGGATTTGATTATATTTCATACCAACATCAACACCTAACACACGTAATACTTTGCCATTTTTGTCCTTAATGGCTTTAGAAGCTTCAGGATAATAAAGTTTTGGTTCTTTAATAGATACTTCAGCAGCTAAGTTACGTGCATTTGGGTCAACCCATTCTACTTCTTCAAGCATGTTAACATCAAGCTCTGGATTGCTGGCATCACTCTTTGGGAATCTTACTTTACCCAACATAACACCTTGACTACGAATTTTTTTAGTAAGTGCACGAGTATCAACACCATAAATGGCTGGTACATTATTTTCTTGTAACCAAGTGCCTAAGGAAGAAGCAGCAAGGAAATGAGAATAATCTTTAGTATATTGACCGACGATTAAAGCAGCAATATGGATTTTGTTAGATTCAAAATGGACTGGAAGCTTATTAAGCTCATCCAAAGTTTCCCTTGATGGTACACCATAGTTACCAATCAATGGAAAAGTCAAGACTAAAACTTGACCTTCATAGGAAGGATCTGTTAAGGATTCAGAGTATCCAACCATACCTATGATTATTATTTAATTAAGTATTTTTAATAGCTTTAATACAAGTTATTACCGGTTTGGAAAACACATTCTCCAGAAATTGTTTTATTTGGAGCACCAAAAGAGATACCTTGGTACATTGAACCATCTTGTAATTCAAGGTAACCAAAGTGATTCTCTTCACTAATAATAGGTGCTGTGGTTTGGTAATAAGCTTTACTGTTATTTGATATGGTCATATTCTATATATTATTTAAGTAAGGCTTCATATAGAAGTAGAATAGGCTTACTTTTTTATAGGTAAATGATAGAGTAATTTTTTAAGTTTCTTGGTTTTATATTGATTTATACTAACTGCTTTGTCTAAGCTAATGATAGTTAGCTTCTTATCTTTAAATACTATTGAATAAAGTAGTAGGTTACCTGATCTATTCGTTTATAATAAATGGAGGGTAATAAGATAATAGTCACAATAGGATAAGGTAACTTGGATAATATTTATAAAAGATCTATGTATTGAAGAACAGCAGTAGCTTAAATTCGACAAAGATTTCTTTCATAAACTGGAAGATACTTGCTTTATATACTTCACCTCTCTTCTAATGCAAGTCACTTTTGTATATTTCAACCAGTTAAAACCGAAGAATAAAATTTTGATTCGAGATTCATTGGTTTATTTATTAATGAAATTCTTTTTTAAGGGAGAATAATTGGTGCTAAAAAAGGGACTTTATTTTTGCTAAAAATTTTATTCCCATAAAATCTATAGATTGTTTCAATTCTACTGTTATGCAACATATATACCTTTTGGTCAAATATGTAAAACTCCGATGGTTTATAACTTGCAAGCAAAAAAATTAAAAAAACTAAACAAAGTACTAGAAATATGTAGTATTCTGTTTAGTTTTTTTACTTACAATTTATAAACCGTTGGGTTTTCTACATTCTTCCAAAAGGTGTAGTGTTAGAAAATCTATAAAATTGGAGCATACAAATGTTTTAATTCATTGGCTTGTATTTATATATTACCAATCAAAATTATTATATATATTCTTTGGTTTTACATTGTGCTATTCTTCGTTTATCTAACCCAATTCCCCATTTTCTTTTATTCAGGTACTGTCATCCCCCCGCAAAATTTGAATTAGTTTGGTTTGTTAAATCTTGTGCTATGCTTATAAACACAATCCTATAATTGAAGGCGAACTGTATTATTATAAACGTATTTTAAAGTAAACCTGAACTTTAAAGAAGCTACTAGAAGTATTTTAGAGTTTTTAATCTAAAATTTACGAAAATTTTGATATCTTATCAACTTAATCTTCACTTATTTTTGAGTTATCCTATAGTCTAAATTTGGCAAATTTTGAAGTCTTTGTTAAGCTGTGAACTCTTAATTGATATTTGTATTTTAATTTTGATTGTAAATTAATTTTATTTTATAACTTCTGTGTATTGATGAATTAGTAAATGATTTATGAAATTTATGTCCTTATAATATGGTGATTTTTTTTGCCAGTTGCCTTTTCTTACTATTTTTTTAAGATTTAGAAATTAATTAACCAATGCAACTGTTTAAGTTTGCATATGGGCTGACTACCTGTTCATTTTGAATAAAAAATTAATTACCAAGCTTGAAATCAAGACAATAGACCAAATAACTAATTATAAAATCTATCATTTGTCAGTACATGCTTGAACTTAAACAGTTGCATTGGTTAATTAATTTCTAAATCTTAAAAAAATAGTAAGAAAAGGCAACTGGCAAAAAACATTCTGATATATTGTTACTTTAGTTACAAATATCATCCCTTACAAGACATTGTAGTTTTTTAAATGCTTAGATATCAATTTTCTATTTTTATTCTAAAATATTTTTTATAATCTCGGATAGTTGAATTAAATTCGAAAACATCCTAATTTAGGAAAGTATTAATCATAGTCTTAATTGAATTATAATCTTGCGAATGTAGTGGTTATTTAAATAAAAAGAAAAAAGAAAAAAGAAAAAATATAGTCCTTATCAATAAATTAACTTTCACTAACTTATATAGAAATAAAGCATTAAATAGTCATTTTTACTAGCCTACCTTATATTAAAGTCAAAATTAAAGACTCATCATGACCTAGCAAGTAACTTGATAAAGATGTTTAAGCTTTACATAATATCAAAGCCAACTTACAAAGATGGAGCTTAATTGTAAATTGTGTCATGTAAAAATCTAACAAGAATTAATGTTTAAAAACCAAATAATCTAATCGAGATATTCTAATATAATAAAATCCAATATAAACATGAATTATAAATAAGCCAAATAAATCTCAATTTTATACTATAATTAAAGTTGTTCGATATACTTTTCCAGTTTTTTCTTCAATTCTAGAGGTGCAAGATCCAAAGGTGATAAACTATCCTTATTAAGTCTATCCGCATCAAGGTCTTTATCTAATAACCATTTAGCCAACTCTTCATGACCTTCCTCACATGCCACATGTAACAAAGAGCTACCATTGGCATCAAAGATCTTTAACTTAGCTCCATGTTGCTTTAATAGCTGCGCATATTTCATATGACCTTGACTAACTGCTCTGAAACTAAAAATTTTGTGTTAAATTTAAGACAACTGATATAAACTCATCTGTCCACTTACATGGGAGTACGACCTTGGGAATCTATCTGGTTGACTTCGGCACCTTCATTTAATAGTAAATCACCCAGTTCAAGATGATTTTTTGATACGCAATAAAACCTTAATTTAAATTAAAATTTGTAAAATAATTATTTGATATTATTTACAATGGGGTTTGCTTTTTTTCATTAGCGATATTAACAAGGCTTGAATCAATGCTTAAAATCTGTTTGGCTGTATTTAAATCCCCAGTTGAAGCTAGATGATTTAAGTTAAAATCATTTAAATCAAAAATTTATAATCTTTTTTACCTGCTATATGCAAAACAGTCCAACCATCCTTATTTTAATTAATTAGTTGCTTAGTATCATTTTAACAAAAGTTACCTCATCAGCGAAATTAATTCTTGCACCTTTAGATAATAGATACTGTACTGTATCAAACTGTTTGCCTGAAGCTAAAAAAGAATGAATCCCTATTTCAATTATAATTTTTTTGAATTTACCAGCCCAAAATATTAAAGTTCTTCCATCCTCATCTAATTCATTTACCAAATTGGGGTCATTGTGTATTGCTTCGCTTAGTTGGGATATATCCCCCTCCATAGCTAGCATTGAATAATTTTTCTTTTCCATGGTTTAAAATGAGATACGTCATAAGCTTTTTTTCGATTTTGTAGGTGAAAATGAAATCCAATCAGAAATTAACTTTGATTTTTTAACTGCTTGGATATTTTACATTAAAAATATAGCATTGCAAGCTGAATATTGCCAGATCAATAGATGCAGGCTATTCGCATACTATGTACAATTATATATAGGATAAATAAAAGGACAATTACTTTTACTGATTTCTTTCGTAACGTCTATCATACATTTCCTTCTCATAAGAACTTGGTTTACTATATCAAGTTAGTATTATCTGATAGTCAAATTAAAAGTATTTTAAAGTTATCTATAAAACTAAGAATGTTTGAAAAGCGTTAAATGCAAAAACTAAAGAAACAATAAAGCTTAATTTAAAAGACTATATTGATATACATCACTATAACCACAATAAGACTACAATAGGACTACAATATAACACATAAAATATTTTTATTAAAAATGGCAGCATTTTCAAATTACGATTATGATATCTATTATGTTACCTCTATATTGCTTTTTTAGTATTTTAATATTTTAAAATTTCCTCATTTAAATACTAAACTTTTATTTTACATATGGGGTGTTTTTTTTGGTTTGATTATTTTTTCCATTTTTAAGCGCTATTTGAGTAGAACAATTGTTAGTAAAATTCTTAAACAAAAAAATATATCCCCAAATATTTATTGATAAACTATATAAAATAATAAAAACAAATACAATAAAAAATAAAATAAATAAAAAATTTAAGTCTTGATATAAAAATAAAGTATAATAAATATTTAGATAACTAAAATGTGGGGAAGTATTTTTTTGCTTAAGAATTTTACTAACAATCTTTCCACTCAAAGTGCTTAAAAAATGGGAAAAGTAATGAAACTAAAAAAACGTCCTCATATATTTAATATCAACTAGAATTTTTTCATTTTGTAGATTTTTAAATATAAGTAAAAAACGATAAAATTGGCGGACATAGACTTAGCTTGTCTGTCACTATATAAAGATATAAAAATAATATTTAGAGATTTAGAGATTCAGATATATTTAATTATAAGTAGTTAGATGATCAAAAAACAAGTATGTGATACAAAAAAGAAGGATTATAATAACCAGAAGACCTGAGGCCCAATAGTTGGAAAGTTGAACTTTATAAAAGGTTTTTTAAAACTTTCAGTTTACACTTAGTCTAACTTCAATAATTAGTTAATTTCATGACAAATTTTTTTACCTCTATTTGAAATTCAACACAGTAAATATTAAATTTAAAACTTGATTGAATACTATAGTGATATAATATTTATTTTGCGATAGTCATGAAATATTTGGTAGCTGAACAAGTGCTTTATTTTGCGATAGTCATGAAATATTTGATAGCTGAACAAGTGCTTTATTTTGAACTAATGTGAGATGAAGCAATAAAATTTCAGTGAAATTTTATTTATGTAATAAAGTATTGTAACTACTTGCAAGCACGAATAAAGAATATAAAGTCTGAAAGCCAGGAAGATAAAAATGATGGTAAAAAATCTATAGTTTATTTACAATTTTAATACTTGCCTTTTAAAACATGAGTATAGATTCAGAATATGAATATATTTACTCGTATTATTCCCCAGTAATATTAAAAATCTGTATCTACTTTGCGTTTTTGCTTGTAGTGACAACGATATACTTTAGTATAGCACTTTCAGCAGATTGATATCATAGATATTAACCATAATTTTCATGTATCTATCGCTGGCAATTAGTTAACTGTGTTTTATTATGTTTACAAAGAGTCATATCATACTGTGATACATGGCTACACATAACTTATTTATAAATAAGAAAGTACACCAAGTCGCCAAGTGCAATATGCTTGTTTATTGAATTGTACTTTTTATTTTCCCTTTATTACATGCCTTCTTTAATCCTCGTGTTGCTATTAATTTACAACAAACTATTTCACAGGAAAAAAGTAGCATTGAAGTGATAGAAACATTATACTAATTTATACCTTTGACGGACTGTTTATTTTTGCTACAATTTTATTAGAATACATAATTGAGGTAATCTAAATATTTATTGAATTTCATAAACAGTTCCTGGAAAACTTGGCTATGTTGAAAATGGGAGATGTTGTGTTTTTGACTCTGATAAAAGTTATACTAGAACCTTCAATTTACTGGTACTTCAGCTTACCCACGCCATTGTAATGACTTGATGATTATCGTGATTTTGGTTGAGATCAAATTAAATAAAAATGTGATTATTATTGAAAAGCATGAGTTTTTTAGAAGAATAGAAATATCAAATAAAACTATAAAAAACGTAGCGAAAATGGGGTTAAGAATTTAATTTTTAGTAAATTTCCACGTACATAGTTTGACTTTCATTTAGAGCATTATACCCATTTACTATGATACTCACATATACTTTAGTGTTGTCACACAAATATATACTAACTTCATTAGGTTGTCCAATGAGTACTTAGATATTTGGTCTATATAGGATCAGCATTGCCTGAAACACTTAATTTCGTAGCCTTCTACTTTGATCCTACTTTTCAATCACCATTAGCTAAGACATATAAAAGTTTAACAAGTAGATTTAAAGTCAAAGCTTGAAGAAGAGGTTCCAGTAGACAGTTTGATATTTATTCTGGCATTGATATAGCTTTATAGGTAATGCTATGTTAGAAACTGAACTAAGTTCAGGACTATCTTCTTCAAACCAGAGGAATAATATAGGAATATGAAACGCGTGGTAAAACTAAGGCTAAACAAAATACTGAAACCACTTTAATTATCAAATAAATTATTGCTCAATAGTCGTCCTTTTTCATGTGTTTTTTCTCTATAATATTATTTCACTCACATGGTGCTAGAACTTATAGCTACAATTCGATAACAAAAGAGCAATTGGTATATAAAATATGACATTTTTATTATTTAAGATAAATTGGGAATTTATTTTTTAGTATCATTTACCTGTGTTCCTTTTTATATAACATAAACTTAAGCGTTTTTTATCCTTATCCGAAACGAACAGTGTTTTATTTCGGGAATATATGTTAAATGGGAAAAGAGAAGAGAGGAAGTTTTACTTCACAATGGGAAGAAAAGGAGGCTATCTGATGAAAGCTTTCTAAATCAGGTATAAGCCGAACTATATTTGGTAAACACTGGAACAAAAATAATAATCGCATATAAAGACTGGTTTTACAAACCATCATGTTTAATATTTAAGTCTAAAAAACGGCACTAATTAGTTTGTTAAATAAAAATATACATATAATATAATATAATATAATATTGTATATTATATAAAATTTAAACTTTGAACATATATATTAAAAACTAAAAATGGGATCAGTAAAGAACTTTATTTATATTTAAATCCTATTATTTATGAAAAGGATCTTTTAAATTGATTTATAATATACGAGCCTATATATGAATTTTAAGATTTTTTTATTATTAAACATTACATAATGGTTCAAGTTAATGAAACAAAATTGAACATTAATCCTCTTATAAATTTAAAGAACACACACCTTTCTCTGCTAGCATCTCACCTTATAGTGAAAACATATCGGAATAAGCCATACCTGAATAAATATAGCACATGCTAGCATTTTATAGCCAACTTTTTATTTAATTGTAAATTGATACAAATTCAGTTTTATTTCGAAAATAGTTAAAATAATTAGAAATGTGAATATTTCCGTAACAATAAATTGTTTAAATAAATTGTTTTAAATTTTAAAGGCCAATGGTTTCTGAGATGTATATGAAAATAAGTTATAAAAACACTAGGTACGCTTGAAGGAAGCTAAATACTAAGCACCAAATTAGAGGGAATATAGTAAACTTGTAAGGTCCACTTCGGGAAAAGTAGATACTTTGTTTAAAAGAAGCTCTTTAGTTTTGAACTTAAAATTTTATTTTTTAAATCTTTAAAACCAAATAAACTATTTTAAAGAATGGTCTAAAATAAACAGCCCATTATAACAACCTCCCTGCAAAAAAGATACTTATAATTAACTATATAAAGTAGCATACCGATATTACGCTAAAAGCCTTATTTTTAAAAATGCTATTCTGAAAAATTAATTTTATATATATTAAATTATTTTAGCATATCGATCACTGCCTTTAAAAAGCAACTTTACACCATCGATGCTTAATTTAAAATGTTACATTTCAAATTAAATTAGACTAAAATTTGTGGTTTATTTAGTAACTATACTGATGATCGCTAAAAAAAACAGATTTAGAAACCTTACACTAAATTTATTTTTACTCAGTTTTGTCTTTTGCTTAAAAAGCAGCCTTTTTGACTAATTGTCTTAGCAACGGAAAGTTTTAAGTTCAAAAATAGCAATACACGCCCCTATGGGCTTTTACCTCTGATCACCCCCCTGAGGGTTTTAACCCCGAATTTCAGAGGAAGAAATGTATCAGATGTATCAATAAACATTTAAAGACTTTTTCCGCTTCGCTGTAAGCTTTTTCTGTACTGTTATATTTGTAAAAAATAATAGTGCTTGATTTGTTTTTACCATCTAATTTTATGAAAATAGTGTTTTCTAAATCCAGTAAGAAAAGTTGCATAAATTGGACTAATGTTAAAAAAATAACCCATAATTTCTGTAATTTTATTATTTTGTAATTTTCTATTACATTTAAATGTCAATATTGTTCTCCTTCATTACTACTTAATAGATGAAATATCACAATATTACTTATAAGTAATGTATGGTAATACATAATAATAGATCCTTATTACATTATGTAAGTTGATCGATGTTAAACCAATAGTATGGCATAAGGAAAATCAACGAAATCAAAGTTAAATAAATTCAAAGAATAAAAAATGGATAAATTATGTCAATAAATTATAATTCATATAAAAATTAAGGGTGGTAATTCAAACTCAATAATATACAAATAATTAAATCATTAAGAATAAAAAATGGTACTAATTGAAAAATTTATTTTAATTTATTTACACCAAAATAGAAACAGTACAAGATAGAGATAAGTAAACATTAAAAGATCATTTAAATCAACTTAATAGGGATGCCAAGGGTTAGCAACTTGAAATGAATGTAATGTGTTTACATTTGAAACTGATTTAATATTATAACTCAAAGAAGCAGGGATAGCAATATGATTATTAATACATCTTTTTAATATATTATTACTTTGATGTTTGTTGTTATTTGGTTTGCTATTATAGGATCTATACTTATTATAATATTTGTTTTGTATCCTTTGTTTTATTATTTCTTTTCTTTGTTTTTTAATATCACTTTCTATATGATTATTCAGTGTCTCTGATGAAAATAATGAAACAGGTGAATAAGTTGGTGCTATTAAACAATTCACAGGCTGATATGAAACAAATCTGTTTGAGTTTAAATCTATCAAGTTGTTATAATAGTTAGTATTGTTCATTGAATAGTCATTAGAAAATAACATTGGGTCGTTATTATAACTTAATTCACTTTCAGGAGAACATGACAAATTAGAATCATATTGATTAGTGTAAAATGAAGGAGTAGTAGTTGAGTAATCCATTTTTTTTAAAATAGATAGCAGTATTAAATTACAGATGTCAATAACAATAGCTTATTGAAATTTTTTTATTTCATTTCAACTCTATTTATACTATTTTTTTGCGCACTTTAATAACAAAACCCCAAAAATAGAAGCTTTATGCAATCCAAATATAATCAGATATTTTTTAAATTAAGGTTCAAGTTCATATTAAGTAAATATCGAAATGGTTTACTATTATTAATAATAAAAAGGAATACCTCAAAGTCGTAAAGATGTGTATTGGTTTTATATTAAATATCGAAAGAAATCGATATATTAAATATTAGTTTTTAAAAGAATAGAAGCGGTGATTTCATATTAAGATAAAATTGAGAGTTAAAAATAAATTACTACTTTAAGTACTTCATAATTACTGTTATAATAATTATAGTATAATGTTGTATAAACAATAATAAATTATTCTCAATTTGACAGTTTATTCGATTATTAAAAGTAAAATTAAATTCTCTAAAAATAAATTATAAACAAAATTTAGTATATTTTTAAATGACTGTAATATTGTATATTGTTGATAAATTTTAAAGTCAAATGGAAAGGCTTATTTAAATGCTAATTAACAATATTCATGCTTATTTTAGAGATTCGATACTTTCTATATACGGCAAAAAATCATTCAAGCATTTTGTTCTATATTTTTTAAACATGTTAACAAAGTTTAAATATTTTTATTAATTCAAATTTATTCCATTCAGTAAAAATATACAAAAATAAACTAGACAAAGCTATGCTAAATAAAAAAATATACATATAAATAAATTTTAGTTTTGGCCAATTATGTTGAAAACTTAAAAGTAAAAGATATAATTTATATATGAAATCAAGCTATAACTAATTTTTGCGTTTACTTGACCAATAAACTAAAAAATAATTAGACTACCACAAAATCTAGAAGGATTGATGAAATCACATAAAAGAAAAGCAGATTGGCCTATAAGCAACCAAATAAACACAGCTAAATATTATGTAATGAATAAGTTTCAATTAATCAAAATTCATATTAAAGTAAGTGGTAACAAAAAGCGGTTTTCTAAAGATGGTCATAAATCGCAAAAATAATATAGCAATACAGTAGTAAATTTAACCGCCTTGATACTTACTAGTGGGTGCACCGATAACACTAATGAGTTTTCTTCTATAATTTTTAGCCATGCTTAATTTATTTTCTTTAAACACCATAATCCAGTATCCGCTAACTAGTTTTAATCAAATTGTATGGTAATGAATATAATTTAAATACAAGAGTTTGGAGTCGGATTTCGTCTTAAATTAGCTCTTCAAAATAAAATTTGACTATTTAACGATAACGCAAAAAATTAATAATATTTTGCAGTTTTAAATTAAATATTGTCTTGGGTTTTCTCCTGACACTGAGACTATAATCTAAAAAATCAAATAAGATTTTTGTAAATTTACCTTAAATTTAAGAATAATAAGGCAATATTTAATTTAAAACTGCAAAATTTTATTAATTTTTTGCGTTATCGTTAAATAGTTAAATTATACTAGCTATATTAAGATAATTAGTTTTAAAAGAAAACTTTACTTTTGTAAAGTAGCGACCATAAATACGATTTTTAAAACTGAAAATTCCAATATCCTTTATTTGCAATCAACAAGCGAGGATGTATTTTTTTGTTTAAGAATTTTACTAACAATTGTTCTACTCAAATAGCGCTTAAAAAATGGAAAAAGTAATGGAACTAAAAAAAACATCTCCAAGCTTTTAAATTGAATGTACTTAAAGAATATTATCTCAAAAATATTAATTATATCGTTAGCTTTCTGCCCAAAATTAAGGCTCAGATTTGAGTTTCATTATAATATTTGATAAAAATCTACGCATACATTGCCAATCTCCATTGTGATTAGTCATGGTTAAAATTTGAAACAGAATATTATGCCAGATAAGACTTTTAATAAAACATTTTAGGCGAAACACTCGACATACTATTTAATTATATTCAAGTAAAAAAAATATGAGAGTGTTTTTTTGGTTTTATTACTTTTTGCATTTTTAAGCGCTGTTTAAGTGGAAAAACTGCTAGTAAAACTCTTGAACAAAAAAATACATTCCCATATTTATATTATTTACTAGAAGGGGGAATAATAACAATTTTGTGCTTGATCTGATATTGTATATACTAAATAAACTAGTTATATACATGATTCATAATAGTCACCAATTTCTTCTTATTTAGCACTTTATTTATTAAAGATAAGTACTAAATGCCATAAACTATTTATATTAAAAATAGTAACTTAAGCTATTGCCTTTATTAAATTACTTTTTATTATAATCTTTAGCACCAAATTAGTAAATAACACCATATAGGGATGTATTTTTTTGTTTATGAACTTTACTAGCAGTTTTTCCATTCAAATAGCGCTTAAAAAATGGAAAAAGTGATGAAATAAAAAAAACACCCTCATATGCTATTATTCAACCTACTTTATTAGATTAAATGACTTATTGGAAAAGACATTAGTATTCTCAAAAATAACTTTCTTTTTTTAGGAAAACTAACTATAAAAATAAAAATCAATTTTTAGTTTAAATTTTTGATATTTTAGTTAAAAAATGTTTTATTAAAAAAGAACTAATATATGGGGATGTATTTTTTTGTTTAAGAATTTTACTAACAATCTTTTCACTCAAATAGCGCTTGAAAAATGGAAAAAGTGATGAAACTAAAAAAAACATCCTCATATAAATTAATATTATAACAGTTATTTAAATAATTTTAAATTTTAGTAACTAAAAAATCATAATAAATTTAAAACTAACTAAAGTGGAGTTTATATAATATTATTAAGTTGCAATTTAATAATATAATTTTAATTAATAGTTATATATTAATTATTTTTAAATATATTTATTTTATATGGGGGGTGTTTTTTTGGCTTCATTATTTTTTAAGCGCTATTTGAGTAGAACAATTGTTAGTAAAATTCTTAAACAAAAAAATATATCCCCAAATGTTTATTGATAAACTATATAAAATAATAAAAACAAATACAATAAAAAATAAAATAAATAAAAAATGTAAGTCTTGATATAAAAATAAAGTATAATAAATATTTAGATAATTAAAATATGGGGAAGTATTTTTTTGCTTAAGAATTTTACTAACAATTATTCTACTCAAATAGCGCTTAAAAAATGGAAAAAGTGATGAAACCAAAAAAAAAACCCCCATATAATATATTAAATAATAAATTATTTTACTTTTGTGAAATATTACTTTATTAGCTCTCGGATTGATTATAACACAACAATCACTCAAGTTGCTGTGTCCTTAAGTTCAAACACAATCAAGTCAGAGTCCCTTATTTTGATTTGCTGCGAGAATTACTAACTTCATATTGCAAAGAATACTATCTTCTCGTTTTAATATCCATACTTATTGGAGTATAAAAGAGATCCTTCAACATGATAACTCGAGGTTTTTTAATTGAATTATTCCCTGATATCGTACCATTAATAAAGTCACTAAGTCTTTCTAACAACATCTTACGTAGATTTTACAGTAGTATTGTCTATTCTATTTGTTTTACACAGTTCGTAGCTTATTAGATGTTATTCCTATTAATTTAAGTCTATCTTGATTATATAAGCTAAGACCGTTCGACTCAAGGCAAATTAATCAAGCAAGAACTGCTTTTAACTCCTACCACTGAGTACCAACTTTCACATTTTATATTTTCTATTACTATTTATAACATTTTGCTATTGATTTATTATACTATAAATATTATTTTTATTTAAAGCAGCTAAAAAATTATTATTTAACTTTTTTTTCAGATTTTTTATTTTTTAAGTTAATGTTACTTAATTTAAAATTTTTAAACTAAGCCATAATTATAATTATTATTATTGTAAACTTTTTCGATATTTTTTAATTTTTTTGAATAAGTTATTTTTTTTAAATTTAAATTAAAACTAAAACTTATAAGTCATATTTTTATTAACTAAATAAATTTAACAAATAAAATTAAGCTTTTATTAAATTTTTTTATAAAATTTGATTTTTTACTATAGTTAATAATTTAAATAACATTTTTTATATATTATAATTAAATATGGGGATGTGTTTTTTTGTTTAAGAATTTTACTAACAATTGTTCTACTCAAATAGCGCTTAAAAAATGGAAAAAGTAATGAAACTAAAAAACATCCCCATTGTGAAAGTTGGTACTCAGTGGTAGGAGTTAAAAGTAGTTCTTGCTTGATTAATCTGCCTTGAGTCGGACGGTCTTAGTTTATGTGACTAAGATGGACTTAAATTAGTAAGAATAGTGCGCAATAGGTTATGAACTATGTAAAACAAATAGAATAGACAATACTACTGTAAAATCTACGTAAGATGTTGTTAGAAAGACTTAGTGACTTTATTAATGGTACGATATCAGGGAATAATTCAATTAAAAAACCTCGAGTTATCATGTTGAAGAATTTCTTTTATACTCTGAC
Organism: Batkoa obscura; assembly: GCA_030770535.1. Lineage (NCBI taxonomy): Eukaryota > Fungi > Entomophthoromycota > Entomophthoromycetes > Entomophthorales > Batkoaceae > Batkoa > Batkoa obscura. The sequence continues at coordinate 304,085 of JASVEC010000026.1, read as the reverse complement.
TAGATGGCTATATATAAGGAAAATGATAGCAGTTATTCCTTATTGTAGTTGCCAAGTATGGACATTAAAATGCGGACAATAAGTTCTCCATGATTAGGCGGTAGGAATTCTTATAGCAAATCTAAATAAGAAACTTTGGATTGATCGGATCACATGAATCACAGCCATGTTGAATACAAGGTTACAACTAGTTTTATAAACAAGTTAAGTGATTATTATGTGATAATTAATTATAAAGCTTATGAAGTAATATTTCATATTTTAAAATAAAATAAAATAAAACATTAACTATTGTAGATTTATTTATTGGTCAATAAAGATAAAAAAACAATCTTTATTAAATTTTACTACTCATTTAAGCAACAAATAGCTTCTTTGGCGCAGCTGGCAGCGCGTGAGTCTCATAATCTCAAGGTCGTGGGTTCGATCCCCACAGGGAGCATACATTATTTTTACAAGTACTTTTTTCTACTAAATTGAAATTAAGATAGAAAGTCAACATTATTATTGTCATTTTACTTCAATATTTAGCCCTCTTTTTAAATAGTCTTATATTTAAATTTAGTTCAAAAGTTGCACTTTTATACTTTCAATTATAGAAACAATAGAATTAAAACAAGGGTAAAAAACTCCAAATTACAATAAATTTTATTTTTATATAGGAATGTTTTTTATCTATTGCCCTTTTTTGCTTTTTTTAAATTTAGAAATTAATTAACTAATGCAGTTGTTTAAGTTCGAATGTGCACTAGTAAATGATAAGTTTTATGACCAGGTATTTGTTCTGTCATTCTTCTGATTTGAAAATTATTAATTTAATTTATTAATTTAATTTTTATCTTAAAATGAACAGTTAACTAGCATACATCCAAGCTTGGACAGTGTATTGGTTAATTCTAAAGTTAAAAAAATAGCAAAAAGGACAATTGGTAAAAAACATCCCCATACGTTTATTAATATAAATATTATTCGTTTTTAAAAGGATTGGTATACAATAAGTGATGCTTTTGTGTCTTTTGTACATGAAAATAATTTTTATAAAAAATTTAAGGTTTAAAAAATTATAACATATTCTTTTATAAAAATGGGTTACTTAATTTTGCACTTTCTAATTCTAAAGGAAAATGATAATTCATAATTGAATAAATGGTCATGAAGTTTAACATTTTATTTGATTGGACTTATGGTGGCCTTGTTATCTTTATAGTGTAGTTTTTTGAAATTATGAAAAGCAGCTACAGTAAAAAATCATAGTGGATAATTTGATGACTAGGTAAAACAGGTGATGAAAATCAATCTTTATATATATAAATATATATATTTTTACTCTGTTAAAGTTGGTTTTACATTTAAACAATAGACTAATTGGGCTAAGAGTTAGCTATTTTTATAAAGTAAGGAAATAGCCTATAGAGCATTATTATGTTAAAATAGACAGAATAACTACTTTATAACTCTTTACACCTTAAATTTAACAAAACTTTAGATTTTTATTAGTTATGATTTTAAATTATAAAAACAAAACTTGATAAATGATTGCCTTTCGAAGTAATAACTCATATAGAAAGCTTTCACGTAGTTTATTATATTAAATAGTTTTACTAAAAAATACTTACAAATTTAGTTTTATAAATGTGTCTCAATATTTATCCTAAAACTTGGGTTAAATAATTGTTCTCAATTTGATATAAATCTCTGCTAATTAAAAAAAGTCTAAAATAGTGGAATAGCGCATAGTTTATTAAGTTATTTAATTTAAAACTTGGCCATGCCTTCTTATATTCATTTCAAAAATATAAACAGATAGTGTGATAATAAATTAAGTTATATATTCGTTTTTTTTGGTTTTCGGAATATATTAGATTCAGGAATTAAGCATCTGAGTGTTTACAAATCCACTCTAAAATATTTTTTAGTTATTCAATATTATTCATAGGTAAATTTAAGTATAATATAACATGGTTTTGAATATATATATAAGCATATAAGAAAATCAATATTTTTTATGAACAAAATGTTTACTAAGCTATTAATTTACTTACTCCTATCACCCATTTTAATCAATTCTGCAGAAGTTGAAAATGCTGACCCCTGCGCAATAATTTCTAAAAAGCCTGTAGCAAGTTATCAAGATACAATGTCATGTTTAAATTTGATTAAATTGACTCCAGAAATAAAAAATTCAGTATATGATACTATTAACAAAACCTTGTCATTTTATGTATTTATTGATATAGCTGAACGCTCTCCTGAATTTAAGATCTCAAGTAATATTAATATCAGAAAAGAACTGGCTAAAGTGGTATCAAAGCCATATAAATCTGAAAATGAATATCACAATTCAATTACAAAATTCATCACCTCATTATATGATGGTCATCTTAGATATAAGTCGAACTGTGCCACCATGTTCGAATTTAAGCAGCCTTTTCCAGTGTTCACAGAAGAAAACCAATGGGGAGAAATTAAAGTTAAAGTGCTTGAAAAACTTGAGTACTCAAAGGAACTTATTGAAGCATGGAAGTTAGTTGGAGTAGAGGTAGCCAAGTATGCTGGGAAAGAAATAGTGACTATTGATGGTTTACAACCATTAGAGTATCTTCAAGAATATAGCAAAGAATATATTGGGTTCTCTAGAGATGTTAATGCACGCATCAGCTCTGCTACAGCTAGAGTTATACAGGAAAATGGAAACTGGGGTATAAATTATGGAGCATTTGCTTCAACAAATATCCCTCCAAACAAAGAAAACATAACTTTCACTTTTATAGTAGATGGACAAGAACAAAGAGTTACAGTTCCTTATATTGTTTTAGTACCACAAAATTATGATCTTTCCGTGAATTTTATGAAGTCTTTCTGTTATGTTCAACATATGGTGAAAACATCCCAGCCTGAGAATCTTAAACTAAACAATAATGATTTAAATGATATTAAAGGATTAAAAATAGATCAAAGTATTGATTTTGGAGTAACAAGAGGAAGTAATTCTTTTTTATTACCACTTTTTGACGGGATATACATAAAATCTTATTTACTTCATGGTGAAGTCGGTGTTGTTACCATACCTGATTTTTCACCTAATGATGCAAAGCTTTGGGATGTTGAAATCCGCGGAGCATTTCAAAGTTTAAAAGACAATAAGGCTGGTAAATTAATATTAGAACTAACTAACAATGGTGGAGGACAGATATGCTATCCCTATAATATTTTAGATTATTTGTTTCCTAATGCGCAAATCAATAGATTTAGTGCTGATATTCATTATGATCCAATTTTCTTTGAAGTGCTCAAAGCACTTGATTCTGCTGGCTTTGATATTAAAAAGGATATTATGCAACCAGACGGATCTCCAATTGATAATATAGATTACTTTAAAGAACCCAAGATATATAATCGGGGGCTAAATAAAAACAGCAAATATACAAATTTGATCCAAGACAAGTGCTCTGAAAACCCTCTAAAACCATTACTTAATAATAACTCTCAACCATTTAAAACAGAAGATATAATAATATTATCAAATTCAGTGTGTTATTCAGGATGCGCATTTTTAGCTAATGGGCTACAAGAAATACATGGTGTGAAAGGTTATTCAATTGGAGGGCTTAAATATCAAGAGGCTACTGTAGGATCAATGGCTGGTGGATTACGTACACCATTCCAATTAGTCGAATTTGGAGTTAAGTTATCAGGTTTATCCAATCACCCAGATGTTCCAAAGCCATTTAAGACAAATTCTGAATTTTCTTTTACGTCCCGTGAGGTTTACTCTACTAAATTCAAAAGACTTCGTCCACTAGAATTTACCTGGATTCCTGCAGATAAACGTCTTAGTTATAATTCTAAAACTGCTTTTAATCCTTTTAAAGTTTGGGAACAGGTATCTTTAGATGCTTTTGGGATTTAACTATCTATAGTTGATTTGATTAAATATATTTTTTAATTGATTTGCTTTTTATTATTTAAATATTGTTAAATTTAATAAACTTGATAAAATATTATGATTAATCATAATATTTTATTTATAAAAAAGAATTAAATATAGTGAAGTTTGAAATAAATTTAAAAAAGATCTTAAGCCTTTAGTGCCTTTATCTCTTCCTCCGATTAAGTTTTATTTTATAATTGATGACAAAATATTTGGTGGGTCTCCACTTTTATATTCTTTCTTTTACTAGCCTTCCGTAATTTCTTCACAAATAAATCATACAGTCAACTTCTGAGGTGTAACCAAAAAAACTTGAATACGTAATACTAGTATTATAGAAGGCCAAATTAAAACTTGAATTAGAACTATAAACCTTGGAAGGATTTTTTTGGTTTGAGATCATTTTTACATAAACTATAAATTAGAATAGAATAACAATCCAAGCTTTAGTGGTGGATTTTTAAATTTTTATGACAGTTTTGGAACAAACATAGTAAGAAGTTTCAAACTTAATATAGAGCTCATACAGCTTGTTACTAAACTTTAAATAGTAAATCATATAATCATTTAACTTTTATATTTATTAATGAAAGCTTTGAAATATTAATATTTTATTTATGCGTTTGTTTAATTAATCAGTTTTTATTTATATTAAAATTATTACTACAAATTACATCATCATTATATATTATTTATAAACTAATTTAAATTGTTTAAAATTCAACTTGAAAATAACGTAACTTACTATATATTATTTGACTTTCATAACCAATATAATTTTATATAAAAGATGAAACCCGTTATATTTAATACATGCTTCTATATATCAATGTAAACTATTGTTTTAGTGATCTATGAATATTTTAATAAGTGATCTAATATAAAATACTGATAATATATGAATCATAACGTTGCGTTTATGACTATAGCTACATTTATTAAAAAATTCATAAATATTTATTATAATAATCCCTATCTACAATGAAGAATGTACTAAAATAATAAATTTATTCTTAAAATTGAAGCAATTTAGTAATAATATTGGGATCACTTAAAGAGGACATGTTTAGAGATTCTACTAGAATATTTAGCTCAAATTTAAGCTTCGGCTTTCTCGTCGGCATCAGCATTCTCTTGGAGATCTAATAATATTAAAATCAAAGCCTTAATTTATGATATCTAAAACTTACTGTCACCTATGTCAGTTTGCCAGAGTGTTAAGTTATCACGTAAGAGTTGCATAATCAAAGTGGAATCTTTGTAAGAATCTTCAGAAAGAGTATCTAATTCAGCAATAGCTTCATCAAAAGCACTCTTGGCTAAGTCACAAGCTTTCATTGGTGAAGTCATAATTTCATAGTAGAACACTGAGAAATTAAGGGCAAGACCAAGACGGATTGGGTGGGTTGGGGCAAGCTCACTGTTGGCAATGACAGAGGCTTTACCGTAGGCTTCAGAAGCAGAGTCAGCAGCCTTGGTACGAACATCTTCAGTAGTGAATTCAGCGAGATAACGGTAATAATCTCCCTTCATCTTGTAGTAGAAGACCTTTGACTCATTAGCATCAGCTGGTGATGACTTGATGAGATGGTCATCTAGAAGAGCAAGGATGTCTTCACAGATATTTGAGAGTTCTTGTTCAACTTTTTTACGGTATTCCTTGATCTTGGTAACGTGTTCTTCATTACCTTTGGATTCTTCTTTTTGTTCAATTGAAGAGATAATTCTCCAGGAGGCACGACGGGCACCAATGACGTTTTTGTAAGCAACAGATAATAAGTTACGTTCTTCAACGGTCAAATCAACATCAAGCTTTAAACCAATTAGAACAATAATGGATTATAATAATAAAAATAATACCTTAGCAACATCCTATGATAAGTACAAAAAAAACAAATTTTTAGAATTTTAATATTGGTTATTTACTATTTCTTTTACCTTCATGAAGTTGACCATTTCTAAAAGATGTTAGTTACTTATATCTAGTTATTAAATATATTTACCTTCATAGCGTTCAGCTTGTTCGGCGAGCTTGGCCATATAAACCTAAAAACCTCAAGTATTAGGAAATGCTTATAACAAGCAGCTTATTAACATACCTGATTTTCACGACTCTATAATTTTAAAAACATAGTTAGATATTGTTAATATTATGAACTATGTGACTTACGGCAGACATATTCAAAATTTAATTAAAAGAATTACTTATAAGAAAGGAGGCCTTCATAATGCGAACTTTTATAGCTTCCAGTCAACGTAATAAATTATAGGATTGACTAATGTTTACATTTGATTGGTGGAAAAGCGAGCTAAATTTAAAACCCCATGTACACTGTCCAATTAAATACTTTTATTTTGACAAAATCTCAAAAACTTCAAATTTTGTTAAACTATGAAGGCTTAAAAAACAATAACATTATTTTACAATTTTTGGATTTTCTCCTTTAGCAAATCATATAAAGTAATTCCTAATATTTAGTTGAGATGATTCAGTATTAAGTTTTAATAATCAAACATCAATTGTTAACGACTTTTTTAAGCAAATGGCGTTGAACAATTCATTTTTTGACTCCTCATGATTGGACAATATTCGCCTTGTGACTTTGATTCTACCTCTTAATTTGTATTAAAACTGAGTTTAATATTTTGGGCTGAAATTCTGGGCTAAACTAACTTAAAAAATCGTCTACATAAAAACATTTTTTAATGCAATGTTGTTTTATTTCCTTCATCAATTCAATGTAGAACTGTCAACTACCTTTATGTTTGCGTTTTATTTTTATTTATTCAAGTGATTTCTTAGAAACTATGTAGAGTTTTAAATCCTATGTTGTTAGCAGCAATTTGTTTTGAACAAATATGCCCAAGTGGAGAGATAAGAAAATTTCCTTTATCTAACCCTTGAGATCATACATCAAATTCACCCAATACGCATAGCTAATTTATCCCCAAATCCCCAGTCAAATCGTTCATGCTCGCTTATTGGGCAGTTGATCCCCAAAATAAGCTAAGCACCAATAGTATTTGATATCATTTGAAACATTAGCATAGTAGTTAAGGAAACAAACCCCAACCTATTTTTAAATATTAATTTTAGCTTAAGCAAGGAAATTAGTTAGCCTTTATTTTATAAAATAAACGTTGAAATTTCAAATCCATTGTAATAAAATACTTAATTATTTATTTTAATATTAATATAGTTAACTTATAATAATCAATTATTCAACTAATTTTAACCTTAAGAGAATGAAACGGCTGCTTAAATAGTTTGTTAGAAATTATCAAAAATTTTAAAGCCAATTTTTCAACATAAAATATGATGCTTTTGGTTGCTTTTCTGCTTTTAGCCCTAAAATTTGAACAATTTATTAAAGTATTATTATTACATCACGGCTATAGCAAGAAAAAAATTCAGCAAATGAAAATATTTGATAATAGTTTTGAGCAAAAGCGAACAAAATTAAGGATTTTATTGATATTTTTAATTTTGTTTACTTTCGTCCAAAATTGTCATCAAAATATTTTTCAATTTGTTGAATTTTTTTTTGCTGTGGCCGTGACGTAATAATATACTATAATAAATTAATAACAGTAAAATGTGCCCAGTTTTAGTACTTTAGTTTATATTGAATTAATTCAACATCCATACTGTTGTTTTTCGTTTTTAAACCAAAATTGTATAAGGATTTATTATAAGACAAACGGTTATAAGAAAAACCATGCTAAGTGCTATATTTCCCTAAGGGAAGATATACTTGAAATATTGCTCACTCTACTCTGAAATAGATGTTTAATTATCCATTTTGGACTTCCAAAAAAGCACTATCCAGTTAGGTATAAGGTAATCTCTAAAGTAATCTGACTTTTTAAGCTAAAATTGATTTAAAAATTACTTATTGCAATAGCAAATTTTATATCTAAAAGTAAGATAATTTTCTTGTAAAAAAGCAAACCATACCAATTTTATACCCTTATGCAGATGGATTTACCCAAAAAGTCAGATTACTTTTATAAATTACCTTATATATTTGAGTGCTTTTTCTAAATTGTTTTTATTTATCCTTTAATCACCTTAAAATTTAGGGAGTTTATTAGATTTTTGTCTAAAGTATATTAAGCTTTGAAATAGTTTGTTATCATACAAAATATTACTCGTATGCTTTATATCAATTATAGGATAATTTTGGACATCTACTACTTTAGGTTAATAGTTAATAGTTAATATCTGATCTATAAACATTCATCACCACTTTGTGATCTAAAAAGAAAAAATTCAGCTTTAGATTTGATATTTCAATATACAGCCATATTGTAAAACTAATTCATCTTAAGGAGAAATTGATGAAATGATATGAGGGTATTTTTTTTGGCTTGATTATTTTTTCCATCTTTTAAGCACTATTTCAGCGGAAAGATTGTTAGTAAAATTCTTGAACAAAAAAATACATCCCCACTTGAAGAATTTAAATATTTTAAGAAATGAGTTTAAACGCGTTTGATATTTAATTGTTATAAGGTAATATGTTGAAAAAACATAATAGAAGAACAGAAAAATTAACAAAAAGCATTAAATAGTGTTTTTGTTTTTTTTAATCATTTAAGTGACATATATAAAGGTGCTGCTTTGATATTATTGTTCAAATTATAGAAGCTCAAAAGTCGACATTAGTTTTTTGGTTAAAAGTGCCTATTTTCTATAAAGAGAATTTCTATTTAGATGTGTAAATTTTAATTTTAATTTAAATAAACTGTTTGCTTTTGGGATCTTATAAACTATTTTTTTACTTTTATTTTATTTTATGTTTTTTTATTTTATTCTATTCTATTGGTATTTTATATTCGACATGATATGGAGATGTATTTTTTCGTTTAAGGATTTCACTAGCAGTTTTTCCACTCAAATAGCGCTTAAAAAATGGAAAAAGTGGGGGTGTTTTTTTTGGTTTCATCACTTTTTCCATCTTTTAAGCGCTATTTGAGCGGAAAAATTGTTAGAAAAACTATTAAACACAAAAATACATCCCCAAGTAATGAAGTCAAAAAAAACACCTCCATATCTTGATCATTTAAAATCAAAGGTTTTAATGTGACTCCTTATTTTAATTTCTTTTGTTTTACTGTATATTTTAAAGCCAACCGCAATAAGATTATATATCATAAAGGCGATTAGTATTATATAGTTTAATATTATATAAAGTTTATTATTTATTGTATAAACATACATGAAAAACAAATGAATTATTTTTTCTTAAGAGGAATATGCTTTAAAAATAGAGTAGAAATAAAAGAGAGTACAAAGAAAGCAATGCCACCTAAAAATAATGTACGAAAAGCAGTAACATAGCACCCAATAGCACGTTGTATAGTCTCTTGATTAAAACTAATCAAATAACTTGAATCTTTAACTAGTTGCTGAATGTTAACTTCTGGCACTTCTCGAGTTAATGAATTAATCAACGAATTTTGAAAAACAGATCCAAGGACGGCAATACCAATTACACCGCCTAATGAAAAACTAAAACTAGTTAGGGAAGTTACTATAGCTGCATCTTTTAAACCGACAGCTGCTTGTGAAACAATAGTATTTGTTTGTAAACATAAACCAACTCCAATACCAATCATTAAAGAAAAGCCTAAAAGCTCAGCATGTGAAATGTCATTGCGCATAAGGACACCTAACAATATCACACCAGTTAAACCTATAAAAGTACCGCTAATTGAAAGTAGACGATAGGTTCCGGTTTTCACAATGAATATCCCAGAAGTAATAGAAAAGAATACTAACCCAGACATAGTAGATAGTAATTCTAGCCCAGATTGAATAATGGATTCCTTATGAACAATTTGATAATATATTGGTAAATAGACTACTGTAGCAAAGAATATACATCCATTAAAAAATGCAGTAAGATCAGCTGATATTACATTTCTTACTAAGACATGGCCAGGGATTATAGGTTCTTTAGATACTTTCCATTGTAATACAATGAATAAGGCTAAAGAAATAAAGCATAGCACAAATAGTGAAATAATAACAGCAGAATTCCAAGGGTATTCTTGGCCACCCCAATTAAGAGCTAGGACTAAAAGGATAGTAAATGCAAGGATAGATATAGACCCTAAATAATCAATTCTCTTTAATTTTTGACGTAGATTTTGGTTTTCACTAGGGAAAGTTATAAATTTGGCAATAATAATCATAACTGCTATACAAATAGGGATATTAATATAAAAGCACCATCTCCAAGAAGCACTTTCTGTAAGATAACCTCCTAATAGTGGTCCAACAACTGAAGCAACTGCAAAATTGGCTCCTACTATACCAGTATACAATCCTCTTTTTTCAAGTACTACAATATCAGAAATTATAATAACTGACAATGAAATTAAACCTCCACCTCCGATACCAGCAATAGCTCTTGAAATAATTAACATGATAATATTGGTAGAAGCCCCACATAGAATTGAACCAATTAAAAAAATGGACAAAGCGAATAAGGTAGTTAATTTTCTTCCAAAGATATCAGAAAATTTACCATAAAGGGGTTGGAAAGCAGTAGAAGTTAGTAAGTACGAAGTAGCTACCCAAGAAATTTGATCTAAGGCATCGAATTCTGAAGTTATTGTGTTTAAAGAGGTTCCTATAATGGTATTGTCTAAGGCAGCTATAAATATTATTAATATTAAAGCTATTATTACAATTATAAATTGGTTCTTTGATAAAACTACTTTTGGTTGATTATCATTATTAACATTGCCAGATTCAATGGTAACTAAATCCTTTTCCTCTAATGTAAACGCTTGATCTGTAAATGTAGGTGTACTCATTTTGCTTTAAGAATATTTTGATTTTGATTTCTCACGTCTTGATTTTTATATATCTTTTTATCATAGTATTACTTTGAGGTTCGGTGATTGTTTTGATAATTGAATTAAATTTACCCTTCAGGAATTTTTTTCGTTTCCTGAAGCTTAGATTACTTTTCAAAATTGTTCTACAAAATTCGGATTAAGCAAATGTGGATGTTATTAGACTTTTATAGAATTAAAACACCGAATTATTAAATTCTGGGATAATTATATCCGTTTTAAAAAAATCAAACTAAATAATCTATATTAATAGAAAGAAATGCTCATTAGTTAAATGTAATTTAAAATAATATATAAAATTATACAACATAATCTCCTATTTTTAATACTACTTAAGGAACAAACGAATTTATATTTATATTTTAATGCCCATCCTATTATAAGTTTATCGTATTTATGTATTAGTGCTACTTTAAACTATGAGTAATTTGTTAAGGCTATATACTTAGCATGAGTTATATTTTAATTCAATCATTAATTGAGGTCCACAATTCACAATTTACATAAACCCTTAAGTTATCATCCCCTGATTTTATTTTATCTTTAGTTTTATTACCCCTGAACTCCAATTTTAAACCTAAATAAGAGTATTGGCAACCAGTTGTCTTATCTTTATATGGTCATTTTGTTGTTTTGTATCAAATAAATAGGATTTGCAAAGTTCAATGATATAATTTGAGAGATTCCGGTTTTAGTTTGATTTATATTTCAGTTCTTAGTGTTACCACTTTATTCCAATACGTCAGGCCTTCGGATGAGCCCTTATAGCCTGTCAAGGTTACTCATAATACCTTATCTACCCTAATTATTCCTTCCGCTAATATTTTATTTGCCCTGTGTCTGTCAGCTGAGTATCCTCTATGTGGAACCCCTCTATTTAATTAAATATTTCTTAGCTACTTTTGTTTGTAGCTAAAATTGGTATAACTCTATGAAATACTCCATTTTAAGTTAAATGTAGCTTATCATTTTATTTTTATAAACTAAATTGAAAATTCTAGCTATTACTAATATATGAATAAAATAAAGTATTAAGTATCAGATAAAACATTCTCAAATAAAATAGAAACATCAAATTAACATAATGAATTGACTAAAATTTAATAAAATAAAACGACTAAAATTTGATAAAATGATATTTATCCCTAAGTGCCTTGACTTGCCTTTCAATATCTCCAAACTCAGTAGTTAAATAGGTATTTAAAACCACTTTGAGTTGGTTAATAATCTCTCGAATTTGCGGATATTCCTTTTCAAATGCCATCTTTAAATACCTTTAAAAATTGTTAGTTAATGTAACATAATATGATAAAATAGATTACTTATCAAATCGGATATTTTTATCTTTTTGACTTTGTAGGTCAAATAAAGCTAAAGCTAACTGAGAAGGATTGGCCAATAATAAAGTATCAAAATACATTAACTTTCTAGCCTTGACATTACACTCTTTTAAAATACTCTCTAAATTAGCGCTATCATCAAACCTTTGGTAATCCAAAACAATGCCATTTAGTGGAGTATTTAGTTTATAAACTTTAAAGTCAAACTCAATCTTTTGACTTATTAAATATTCCAATCTTAGTACTTCTTCTGGTGGAACTTTTACTGTTTCAGCATACTTGTCAACGCTTATCCATCGATTCTCACTTTTAATTGCTAAATAAAGGCAGGCGAAACTGATAGGGTTAATAAGCCATCTTTTATAAATTAAAATCAAATTACAGAATAGCTGGTATGTTATATTCTAATAAATGGCTACTCAAATAAAATCTTTTAAAATATTGTAAGCATGTAATCTAAAATTTAAAATGAGCTAATAAAAGCATGAAATTTTCAATACTTACCAATATTTCGTTATTAAATTTAAAGTGTTTAATTATTGATTGTGCTTTTAATGAATGGTACGTGAGGATGGCTTGCTCTTCTTGTAAGGTAAGATACCCAAGCTTTTGTAACCTTTCTAACTTCTCTAAATTATCCACACTTTTTACTTCTTCTTCCAGCGTTCTCTTTTCAAATTTAATATTAACATAAAATTAGATGGTATTACTTACAATTTCTGCTTCTTTTCTAACTTCAAACTTTTTTTTAGCTATTTCTCGCTGATGTTTTCTTAACTGTTTAATATCCTTAATCGCGAACCTCCATCTTTTATTTTGGCTACTTATTTGATATAGATAAGGTAGTCTAGCTTCTTCTCTCATTAAATATAAAAGTTATTAAAAAATATTTTTTAGTGAAAAAGAAGGGATCAGCTTATACAAAATTTTTGATTATATTATGCGAAGCTATTTGACAAATTTCATTGAAGCAAAGTAAAACAAAATCCCTTGCTTTTGACTGCGGTCTTTAGTTTTTTATGAAATAAGACTTGCCCAAAATGGGATTAATAAAAAATCATGAAAATCATAAAAATCAAAATAAAATGTGACAAATCTATATAATATTTATTCAACTTAATTATTATTCCTTATTCTTTTTAGACTTCTTCTTCTTCTTAGGTTTTTTGGCTTCATTGTGATCTTCAGTTTTAACTTCAAGCTCAGAGTTATCTATTTTAGCACTCTTTTTCTTTTCTTTACTTTTTTTCTCTTTATTATTCTTTTCTTTAAACTCAAGCTCAGCTTTAATCTCTTTCTCACCTAGTAAATCAAAATTAATATGTAATAATATAAAGCACTTTAACATACCAGTAAAAAATCCTACTGGATGGAAGCTCATAGTTAAACCTTCTATTTTTTTAGGTGCTTCTACAGGTTCATCACGCATTCTTTTTGCCAATTCAAAATTGTTATTTGTATCTAATTTCTTACTAACAGTAAGATAGCGTTGGATCTTCTTGGTAGCTGAATAAATAATAAAATAATAAAACATGAACTATAAAAAGCTTACATGGAGCCATTATTCCATCCATATATTGTACAGGTAATAAAGGAACCATATTGTCGATTTGCTTAGCGTCATTATTAGTTAGTTTCCAACCATTTTTTAAATTAATTTCTAATTTCTTGTTATCTAATTCTATTTTTTCATTATTTAAACTAGATTGATCGAACTTTAAAAATAAAATTGTTAAAATTATAAATCATTTAAAAAATATTTACATTTTTTGGTATACGAATTAACCAAATTTCGTTATCATTTTCTTGACCGTCATAATCAAAGTCTTTAATTATACTTTTAATATTTTGTTTTTTATATTTTTCTTCTATCTCTGCCTCTAATAAGTCATAGCTATCAATCCTTTCAATTTTATCTTGATCCATTTTAAAAAAAATACTTTTCTTTTTTTCGAAATTTAGTTTTGGATTAAAATCTAATTGCAAATTTTGCTTTCAATTTTATAAACACAAAGTCCAAAATAGATTAGAGTTAAATTTCAAAGCTCAAATATTAACACCAAGGCATACAGTTTAAAAATACATTTTATTTTTAATAAAATAGATTAATTAGCTGTGTTAATTTTTTGAGTGGATTATCCTCTTTGTCTTAAAAAATAGCTTAAGGTATTGCATAATAATATAAATGTAAGAGTAGTAAAGTAACCTATGTTCAAAAACTTAAAGGCATATTAAACTCATCTTCTAATATTCAGACAGTAGCATATAATGATAACAATTACCTAACACTTATAGAATAATATATAAAAATCAACATTAGATTTTAACTTATATCTATAAAATAAATTCAATAGACCATTTTTAAGGTCCATACGTTTTACTACAACATGTATGTAAATTAAAAGCACAATAAAGTATAGCTATTTAAATTTTATTTGCATCCAAAAATAAAAGCAATCGTATTATTTAAATATGTATATAACTATAGTTTGAATTTTTAAAGATTTCCGAATCAATGAAAGTTTTAGGTATATGACTTCTTTCAAAGTGATATCCAAAAGAAGGGTCTTTAATCGGTCTTGATAGTAATAGCTCAAGGATAATAAAAATAATTGGTAAAAGGTTTATCATAGTAGTATAAATTTGTTTAGTGAATCTTTATTCTAGTTTAGTTCTGTATGACCTTCTTTTATAATATGTTTGATGTATATACAACTTTTTGAGAATTACAAAATGCCAAACTACTTCCTTGGCATTCAGCTATTACTATCTCTTTATCCCTTATCGTGACTTTAGATGGTATTATAACTGGGAGTATCATACAATGTTTGCTAAGTCATAATATTGTTCAACCAATAGCCAAACTACGTAAATATTTATTTCCAAACTATGGTTATCTTAATAAACAATTCAGCGAAATTAACTAAAATAGTAATTAATATAGAAATACAATTTATAGTAGTCGTTATAGTAATTCATAAGTTCGTAATACAACAATGAAACTTATCCTACAGGTAAAAAAAAAGTAAAAAGCAATATTTTATACTACTGTTGTTAGATTAAGTGGCTTATAAGTTGTTGTTAAAGCTATAGTTAAGTTGCAATAACTCATAATCCATATCTGCGTCAATATTAGCCAAGTGAAATTTAGAACAAGAAATAATTTAGGATAAATTTAAAAGTAACAATATTTTAATTATTAAGTCCTAATTTAGGTTTAATTTACAAATATTCGTAAAGTAACTTTATCATTATAAAAATTACCGAAGTTTCAATATTAGGAGGTAGTTTGATTCAAAAATGGGAGGCAAGAGAAGGAATAAAATATACGTTTTTAATAAAAAAAAGACTTTAATGTAGATTGAGATAGAAGATAAAATATAGCTATATACTTTTGAGTTGGATAAAATTAGGATACAACTCGGCTTCCTTTTTATAACGTTTTGTATAATTGTTTGCTTTAGAAAGGCTAATTTTTATTACTTATAGTATAATACCTTCCACCCTCTAATTCTAATATCAATAAGAAGAATAGGAGACGCATGAATATAGGGGAATTGGGTATATGGTATTTCATTATGGAGAATTCTCGACGTAACTATTTTTTGATAAAGATTAAAAGAATCAGTAAAAGTTCAAACATCTTTTAGTGTATTACTATAATTTTAATACATAAGTCAATCTAGGATATAAAACTTAAATAAACATATAAGGGATCAACTTATAATTGAAGAATTTATTTAACAACTCATAATAAATATGTTAAAAGTTAACGTATATAATGATATGAGCTTTTTATCTCAATTTAAATATGTACTTGTGTTTTCAAAGTTTATACAAATGTCATTCTTTAAGAATATAAATTATGTTATATACGTGAAATACACACTTTATGAAATACATTCGTTATTTATATAAAATCTTAAGATTTTTTAAATTTAGTTTTCATTTTAAATGATTTAATATTAAGAATAAGATGTATCTAAGGTTACTTACCAGACTTTATAAGAGTTAAATACAGTATCTGAGCCATAAAGCAAAATTTTTTTTCTGGAAGCCAATCAAACTCAAACGAATGAGGCTTTTAAATTTAGTGGAATAAGCTTGTCTAAAGGTCAAAGTAAACAGTGAAACAATTGGGAAATGTTTAGGTGCATCTAAATGGCTTGATAAGCCAGCGGATTTAAGACCCAATAATATTTTTTCAATTAAAATAACTACAATTTCAGCTATAGAACTTACACTAGCTTCTTGCCCTATAAGTCCACCAAATGTATATGTTTTAATATGATGAGGCTTTTGCAAACTATTAACAATGATAGAACAGGCTGAGTAATAGATTGAATCGGACATTATTGTAATATTATCTTTGTCAGAAAGTTCAGTGTTATTATCAAGGAGAGACCATAAATGATTTTCTTCACAATTATCTTATACTAAATCAGTATATTTACTTTGAGGATTAGTTTCACGGTTATATACTTAATAGTTTCTAAAATAACTTAAGTCATTTAAAAGAGAACTATTTATATAGAGCTATTTATCTTTAAAGTTAAAGATACATGTATTGTATTTCATAACATAATCAGACATAAATTGATTATAATAAACATCGCTATCAAATTGTTTAATTTTTGAATTTGGAAACAAATAGTCTAAAATACTGTATCCAAGACAAATTTCATCTCTATAGTTATTGCTTAAATCTAATATAGATTTTTTTGATCACCTCTCTTTTGGAGCTTTAAATGGGCTATAGACCTCATCTTTCCGCTCTTATAGAACTTTTGGATCAAAATAGGCAACGGCTATGGCTCCAGTTTTACTTCTTGACATGTAAGCTTTAATGTATGTTCTATTAAAAAGCGGAGGTAGAAGCGGATGAGATGGGTTAAAACGCTTTTTAGATGACTTTGGATTTTTTTCGTATCTTGAATTGGAAGCTGAAACTCTAGGCTCTTTATTTTAAAAGTTCTACCCATCAATTTTTGAGTATAACAATTTTGGTTCATAAACTCTGTTGAAAAATTAAAGCCAGTTGGAACTTCTGCTATATACGGAATAGTTATTGTATCTTTTTTCATGTTATGCATAAATATAAAAATTAAAATTTCTTTTTCTGGTGGTGTCCTAGTCACAGTAAACTTTCGATTGTTTATACTCCATTGACTTTGATTTTGAAACGGTTTAGCTAAAGCATAATTGATACGAGAATTTATATCCCTAGAAGTACAATGTGTTCTCTGGAATACATTTCGATATATTCCAATGGTTTATATCCCTCAATATCTAATATCTCAGCTCCGGTGTATTTTAATACATCTACTGTAGCTTGTTTCCAAGGGTCAATAGGCTCTTGATCATGATATATACATCCAAGTATTTTGATTTTAATTTCTCCAGTATTATCTTTTACGACAAAAATTGGGAAAGGTTATTTAAACTCAAATAAAGAAGCATAATAAGGTTGATAGGTGGTATGGCCATCATATAATGTGTTAAATAATTTAGTGATAGAGTTATGAAATTCATTTTCTGATTTATATGGTTTAAAAGCAACTTTGATTTTTTTAAACACCAATTGAACTTAACATTTTAGGCTCTGTAGATTTATTAACAATATCAACATATACGTAAAACAGCAGTGCTTTTTTAATGCTATTATATACACTATTTCTTATATTTGATGTAAGCTTAATATTATTTGGACATCCCATTGCTTCATTATAACTAATTATAGGTTTATTTCATATGGCCGAATATGGATCTGGTAATGAGTTAAAACGCAGAATATTGAAAACTGAAGAAGAGCAAAAAGTAAAAAGTAGCTTCTTAATCATTTCTGGTGTATTTTGTGTAACGGGCGCATCATCACATTTAATTGCTTGGGACCAAAATAATTCAGGTCAAACAAAAAGAACAGAATCTTCCAAACTAGAAAGTTTTCCGCCTATCGCCACAGGCTGGGACCTGGTTCCATACAACTCGGTTAACACACTTCTTCTCGCTATAAAAGAAACTCAACAAATAATATGATTGTTTGTTGTGAAATAGGTTATTACAAATGTAATAAATAAAAATAAATAAAAAGAACTAATAGATATAGATTAAATCAACGCATGCTTTATTTAAAGTTTATATATGAGAAATTCATAGGATATGCCTAGATCTCCAATAACATATCTAATCGCCAGATATATAGGGGCTTCCATAATATCTCATTTGACACTTAAACTTACCTATTTAATTTACCATATCCACAGTAAAATCCCTCACCAATTGGAAGGCTCTTTATATGTCTGGTGTCCTGTGTGCCTCTACCATGTTAGCGTTAAACGAAGGGAACTCTACCCTTTTGGGAATAGTAGCCTCTATTCTTACTTTAATGCTCTCCTGGTGTCATGTGCCTTACAATGCGAGCACATCCGTTTGTAGCAACCAATCGGGTTGTTACATTTTGATATACGCTGCTACTTGTTTAAATTTTTTGATTAAATTAATACTATATTAAGGCTAAAACTAATGGCAATTGAGAAATAGCTTTATTCTCTAAATATTGAAAAGAATCAAACTTTATTTAATAATTCATTTAATATATTTGGCTTTAAGTTCGTAATATTAATATAGTATAGAAGCACTTTATCATATAATTTTTTAAATTTGGTTTTAGTATTATCCAGATTTCATTTGACAAGTATTTCACTAAAATCTATAGAACTATAAAGTAGTCAATTGGTTCTTCCTTAGAATGTTTATGGTATTTAGCTTTTAAAAAAAGTCAATACAGGATTTAAAGTAGAGAATACTAACTTGTTATTAAGTGTTATATTTATTAACTGATACAAAATATTAATATTTTTTAATTTAAAATGCTTATATTTATTTTTATATTAAAATTTATATATTAAAAAAAACACATAATGCTTAAAGTTTATTTACTTTATATTGTAAAAACCTGAAAATTAAAAAAAAAAGTTTATAATGACTGTGAAATATTGGTTTATCAGCTCTCGGATTAATTATAAGATAGTAATCATTTAACTTGTTTACAAAGCTAGTGGTAGTCTTATAATCAATTTGACTGTAAATCATGTGGTATAATCAATCCAAAGTTCCTTGTTTTGATTTGCTGTGAGAATCTCTAACTTCATATTGCAAAGAATATAGAAGAGATTCTTCAACATGATAACTCGAGGCTTTTTAATTGAATTACTTCCTGATATCGTACTACTAATAAAGTCACTAAGTCTTTCTGACAACGTCTTATGTAGATTTCACAGTAGTGTTGTCTATTCTATTTGTTTTACATAGTTCGTAACTTATTACGTATTATTCTTATTGATTTAAGTCTATCTTAGTTATATAAACTAAGACCGTTCGACTCAAGGCAAGTTAATCAACCAAGAACTGCTTTTAACTCCTACCACTGAGTATCAATTTTCACAGTATTTAAAAAATGTTAGCCTAATTACTGCTTTATCTTTTAAATTATTAAAATATTTACTATATAAGGGTGTTTTTTTGGTTTCATCACCTTTTGTATTTTTCAAGCGCTATTTGAGTAGAATAATTGTTAGTAAAATTCTTAGACAACAAAATACATCCCCATATATTATTTTTGTATTTTTATTTAATATATATATTATCTGATAAATAATTATTATTGTCTTTTTTTTTCAATTAGATCTTGATAAAATAATTAACTTATTAAATAAATACTGTATAATATTTTTATTTTCCTTATTTTTATTTTTTTTTGTATTTTTAATAATAGGTTGTAATATTCATGTTTTATTATTATTAATTATTTTTGAGTAGTTATATTGATTTTTATTTATATTAAATCCAAAACTTTTACATTTATGAAAAGAATATACTGAAGCTATAGTTGACAATAATGTTACTTGTGTGAAAATTGATACTCAGTGGTAGGAGTTAAAAGCAGTTCTTGGTTGATTAACTTGCCTTGAGTCGAACGGTCTTAGTTTATATAACTAAGATAGACTTAAATCAATAAGAATAATACGTAATAAGTTACGAACTATGTAAAACAAATAGAATAGACAACACTACTGTGAAATCTACATAAGACGTTGTCAGAAAGACTTAGTGACTTTATTAGTAGTACGATATCAGGAAGTAATTCAATTAAAAAGCCTCGAGTTATCATGTTGAAGAATCTCTTCTATATTCTTTGCAATATGAAGTTAGAGATTCTCACAGCAAATCAAAATAAGAGACTCTAAATTGATTGTGTTTGAACTTGAGAACACAGCAACTTAAGTGATTGTTGTGTTATAATCAATCCGAGAGCTAATAAACCAATATTTCACACTTGTTGGTTTTTGTTTCCTGTTTCCCTTAAAGCATTAATTTATATATTGCTTGATTAAGTTTATTATTATTAATAGTAAACTTTAATGACTTTTCTTTTCTAATTATAAAATTCTATAAACTCTGGATTATTATAAGTAATTGTTAAAATTAATGTAAATAAATTACAATGTTTATACAATATGCTTCGCCTTATTGTATCAAAGTTTCTAAAAATTTTATTTTAAAGTTTAGCTATAAAAGCTTGTGTTTTATTTTTATTTTAATAAAAAACAATAAAAAATATACAATCAAAAAAATAAAATAACTAAAATAAGTCTTAAGTTAAATTTTTTAATTTAATTTTAAGCTTTTTAAATTTAGCTAATCATGTGGGGATGTATTTTTTTGTTCAAGAATTTTACTAACAATCTTTCTGCTGAAATAACGCTTAAAAAGTGTAAAAAATAATGAAGTCAAAAAAAACACCCCCCATGTATTAAAAACTTGCAAATTTAAAAACTCAAAATTTAAATTAATTAAGAATTAAATTCTGAAACCAATTCGGACATTCCCATATAATAACTATTTAGACAACTGAGGTACAAACTGTAAAATTAGCTTTTATAGTTTGTATTGTTTTATTGAACAATTCAAAGCTATTAAAAGTGTGAAATATTGCTTTATTTAGCTCTCGGATTGATTATAACACAACAATCACTTAAATTGTTGTGTTCTCAAGTTCAAACACAATCAAACCAGAGTCCCTTATTTTGATTTGCTGCGAGAATTTATAACTTCATATTGCAAAGAATATTATCTCCTTTTAATATCCATACTTATTGGTGTATAAAAGAGATTCTTCAACATGATAACTCGAGGCTTTTTAATTGAATTACTTCCTGATATCGTACTACTAATAAAGTCACTAAGTCTTTCTGACAACATCCGATATAGATTTTATAGTAGTATCTTCCATTGTATTTGTTTTACATAATTCGTAGCTTACTACATACTATTTCTATTAAGTTAAGTCTATCTTAGTTACATAAACTAAGACCGTTCGACTCAAGGCAAGTTAATCAACCAAGAACTGCTTTTAACTCCTACCACTGAGTATCAATTTTCACAAAAAGTTTAAGTTGATTTTAAAACTCTTTTATTTAAATTGATTTATACAAATATGGAAATGTTTTTTATTATTTTGTCACTTTTATTATTATTTAACCATTATTTAAATAAAAAAACTATTAGTAAAATTTTTGTATATTATTTTATTTAATGCATTTTTAATTAGAGCATAATACTTTTGAATTATAATATTATAATAACTTTATTTATTTAAATAAGCATTTAACTGATATTATAAATAAAATTATTAAATATAACTCGTAAAAAATGGCAAAAATAAGGAAAACGAAAATAATAAATTTAAAAATTTTATAAACAAAGTTAAAATAAAACATTTATAAATATACAAAAATATACTTAATTATATAAATAAACGTTTAATTTAGTATTCAATATTTATAATAGAATAAATATCTAACTGCCAAAATTAGTAAAGATGTTTATATATACACTATTTTCACTTATGTTTACACACTTACAAGAAAAAATGAACATTTTGCAATAAAAGATTTGCCATTTAATTGAAAAAAACTTTATGCATCCTTACTTATAGATGCGAAAAATTTAGCTTTGAGCTTACATGAAATTATACAAATTTTTTATTGCAAGATGTTTTTTTGTAAGTGTGTAAACATAAGTGAAAATAGTGTAATTTAGGCGAAAGAGCATTCACGAATAATAATTTTGATATTAGATAGTTTGGTGATCTTAGAAAATTGGGAAGTATTGAACTGATTGATATTTATGATTATTTTTTTGGAACAGACAATAAGGACACCTGTTTGATAAAAGGTATAAATCATATGTAAAAATCTATCAACTTGATAGATTTTTACATATGATCCAAAGGCAGCAGTGTACTAAATTAAATGATTTTGATTTTTTAAACCCAAACCAGATTTGATTACAACTTTTTTAGTTTATCAACATTAAAAGTAGTTTATATTGATCATTCATCAAAAGAGATACATAAATATGTTTCACTATTACCAAATATTATGAATATTGATATAGAAGATCTGGGTTGTACCCTTGAGAATTTTATAATAGAAATTGATTTAGATAAAAGTAAAGCTAATCGTATTGTTGTACAATTTTTGTCAGTGTAAATTTATAAATTGAATTACAATTGATGAAGCTTTTCATGTTCCGCTTACTGAATTCCTTTACTTTTTATTTTTCTTTCCAGATTTTGAAATCATTAAAATTGAGGGCTTTGGTCTAAGAGATATAAATATAGATGTTATTTTAAATCTACCACTCCTTTGTTACTTTTTGCCCTATTACGTTCAATATAAAAAAAAGAGATTATAATAAACTAAGTGAAATCCCGATGTTGGCTTGGTTGAATTTATAAGCAGCCCAATGCCTAACATAAATATGCTCCTTGAATTATTATATATCAGCACCAAATAAACATCTCAGTCCTTTATTTATTTAATTTTAATTTTTATCCTAACTATAATATATAAAACTTTTTTTCATTGGTACTACTAAAATTCTACTAAAAATGTTAAATTGATAAAAAACATATGGGGGTATTTTTTTTTTGGTTTCATTACTTTTTCCATTTTTTTAAGCGCTATTTGAGTAGAAAGACTATAAGTAGAATTCTTAAACAAAAAAATACTTCCCCATATTAAATTTTGATAGCAAATAAGCTTCATTTAAAATTTATTAAACTTCATTAGATGATATAATGAATCCGAGCTTATATTCTAATTTGCGAATCTTATCTGAGAGTATCTTTCCTCTTTAACAATTTCCTTTCCTTTCATGACCATCAAGTTTGCTGCTAACTGTGTTTTTATTTGCAATATGGTACAAGTGACCGATTCTTTTTTGAAACACTTTATCTTTACGTTGTTTATTTAATTACTCAATTTTATCTGATACTGCCATTCTAAATTTTGATACTTCTTTGTAACGTATCAAGTTATATCCTTTTGTTTTAATATCAGTATTAGATGTAACATTGAACACATTATCTAAGGCAGTCCAAAATAAGTTATTTTGTAGTCTAGAAATTGTAATATTTTAATTGTTTTTTGAGACCCTCAAGGTCAACTTCTACATTTTTAGAGAGGTTAGTTATACTTTGTGAACTTAAAGAAGTTATATGATTCCATTTGTTAATTGTGTTCTAATAAATGTTAAATTTCGCAATTCTAGTCAAGTTTAAAATCCCCTGGTAGCCAATAAGAACCCAAAGATAACTCAAAAGATCCCATTAAACATCCGCATTTAATGATCCTAAAAATGATTAACCAAATTGAGAATTTTTAAAAAAATCGAATCTTTGAAATCAATAGAAAAAGAACAGTATATCCAATATGATTTTAACTGGTGTTCGTCAACTTAGTAAACTTACTTCAGTATCTCGTGGTTTAACTTATAAGAATGTAAGTAAATTATTTAAATTTTAAAGTTTAAATTTATTAAAGTAAATTTTCTAGCTTCTTGTAAAAGATGCCTCAGTAACTAGCTCTTTTGGTAAGTTTTTTATTATTTTATTTATTTACTAATAAATATTTATTTAAAAACTTAGTTCGTTTTTATTCTGATGTTTTCAACCGTGATAAACCACATGTCAACATTGGTACCATTGGTCATGTCGATCATGGAAAAACCACATTAACTGCTGCTATCACTAAATGTTTAGCTGAAGCTGGACAAGCCAAATTCAGAGATTATAGTGAAATCGATAAAGCACCTGAAGAAAAAGCTCGTGGTATTACTATTTCAACTGCTCATGTTGAATATGAAACCAATAACCGTCATTATGCTCATGTTGATTGTCCAGGTCATGCTGATTATATTAAGAATATGATTACTGGTGCTGCTCAAATGGATGGAGCTATTATTGTTGTTTCAGCCACTGATGGTCAAATGCCACAAACTAGAGAACATTTATTATTAGCTAAACAAGTTGGTGTTAAAAATTTAGTTGTATTTATTAATAAAGTAGACGCTATTGATGATCCAGAGATGTTAGAATTAGTTGAAATGGAGATGCGTGAACTTTTATCTCATTATGGTTTTGATGGTGATAATACTCCAATTGTTCAAGGTTCTGCTTTATGCGCTTTAGAAGGCCGTAGTGATGAAATTGGTAAAGAAGCTATTACTAAATTAATGGCTGCTGTTGATTCCTTTATTCCAACCCCAGAGCGTGACCTTGATAAACCATTTTTAATGCCAATTGAGGATGTGTTTTCTATTTCTGGTCGTGGTACTGTTGCTACTGGTAGAGTAGAAAGAGGAACTGTTACTAAAGGTTCTGAAGTCGAAATCATTGGTTATGGACAACACCTTAAAACTACATTAACTGGTATTGAAATGTTCCATAAAAGTTTAGAAAAGGGTATGGCAGGAGATAATATGGGAGCTTTACTCCGTGGTGTTAAACGTGAACAATTATCCCGTGGACAAGTTATTTGTGCTCCAGGTTCCATTAAACCACATACTAAATTCCAAACTCAACTTTATATTCTTACTAAAGAAGAAGGTGGCCGTCATACTCCTTTCGTTAATAATTATCGTCCACAATTATTTGTACGCACTACTGATGTCACTGCTATCCTTCGTCATCCTGAAGGTACTGAAGATGCTGATGAAAAAATGGTTATGCCAGGTGATAATGTTACAATGGATGTTGAATTACTTCATGAAATTGCTATTGAAGAAGGTCTTAGATTTACTATCCGTGAAGGTGGTAAAACAGTTGGTACTGGTGTGGTAAGTAAGATTTATGAGTAAAATAGTATCTTTAGACCAAATAGTATAATAAAATAACTTATGATTTAACTATTGAATTTATAAGTTTATAATAGTAAAACTAACATTTAATAAATTTTGTTTTTAAAGTATTCTGTTTACAATTATTATTTAAATTAGACAATACTTGTATTTATATAGTTAAGATATAACTTTTTATTTAATAGCTAATTATGAAGCTATATCGTATTAGGAATAAATTATTTATTTACGATTTTATCTCTAAAAAAATATTAATAATTTATGAATATAATATTAATTAATAGTTTACCTATACTCATGAATATTATCAAGAGTAAGTATAACCAAATCTCTTTTAGTTAAATGTTGTTTAGTTAACGGACAGGTATTTTTACTACCTTCTGAAGTTAAACATTGTACCCAATTAGCATAACTATAATAATTAATACCTAATAATAACAATAATATTATTATTAATAATAATTACCCCATCACATGACCATAAGGAGAGATAGCAGGTTGAACTACTTGATCTAAAGTAATTGGATCAATAAAACCAGGTAATGGATTATCAAAATCCTCTTGTTGATCAAAATCATCATCTTCTATTGCATCATCTTCATTATTAGTATTGGAACCATCATTAGATGAAGTTGTTTTAATTTTACTTCTGTTTAAGGTCCTTTCAAATACTGTTCTTTTTGGTTTATAATCCATGATAAATTCATCATCTGAAGTTAATTCATCATCTGAACTATTAGATTTCTTTCCCCTCTTTTTACGTGATTTTGATTTAATATTAAGATCACTATTACCTAATATAATCATAGAATTGATATAATAAAATAAATCAAAAAAGAAATTAAACTTACCGTTCCTAACAATATGCTTCGAATGAGAACGAAATGCTTTTTGTACTTCTCCACTTTCATCTTTTTGTTTAGTTGAAAATAAATACCTTACTTTTCCGTTTTCAACTACATAATTTGGATCATTGACTTCTTTATTTTTAACAAGTAGACGATAAAAATTTGAACACTAAAATAATCAAATCAATCTGTTTAACAATATTGACTTAATTAACTTACTTGATATCCAACTCTACCTGGAATAGTCATTGAAAATAAACCCCATTGACCATTAGCACCAACTTCTTTTAACCTATCAAAAAATAATTTACGTTCTTCCTAAAATATAGTTTAATAAAAAATATAAAAATATAAAATAATTTATAATATTACTTTAGTCCAAGCACCTGTCCTTTGTTCTTCACCAGGAGCATTAAAACGATAATAATAAACATTGGGATTAGATTTTAAATTTTTGTAAGCATTAATACGAGCTAATGACCAACCTTTCATGGCTTCATTTGGATCGATTTTCATTTGTTCTAAAGCTTTATCGAGAGCCAATCTACCAACTGTATGAATATGACTTGGGCTTCATTTCTTATTAGTAATTTAATAGATATCTAGGCTAAAATAAATTCACCCCTCATTTTTACTCTTTTTATTGCTATTTTTGGATCTTTTTTCCATTAGATTATCATAAGCATCAGCCTGTTCTCGAGTAAGAAATGCTATTGAAATATTTAGATATTTTCTTTATCTTAATAACTAAGACTACCTTTGTGCTCATTAGATTCCACTTGAGCAAGAGATTTTCTAATTTTTTGTAAATAACCAGGTTCGGAGAATTGAGCAATAACTTCGCTCTAATACGATTATAAGGTTAAATATTGATTACAATACTAAATTACCTCATCGTAAAAATTGTCTTTTAATGCTTTTTTAATTTCACTATCATGTAAAAAATCATAAACTGCTCGAATCTTTATGGATTTTTTCTCAAATTCTTTTCTTTCGAATTCTTGAAACTATATTATAGTTAATAGGATAAAACAAAACAAATTATAATGCTTACTTTTTTCTTTTGTAAAGATACTCTCTGTTCAATAAGTTCTTTCTCTTTTTCACTAATATCTTCACCAAACACATTACTTTTTCTAATCATTGCTAAACTATCGCTAATTATTCTCTTGTTAGCCTCATTTTGTTATTGAACTATTTTTTTTACCTTGAATCCTCATTAGAATCTTTTTCTTCCACCAAATTATCTTCTTTATTACTATCCAAATCGTAAACATTTCCATCATAATCTGAGTGAAGGGTTCTATCTTTTAATATCCCCTAAAGCATTTAATTATTAATTGGGTTTGATACTATAATTATTATTGTTTTACTATTAAATCAATGATATCTTCCTTTGGGCTCCAAGTAGCCATTTTATTATAAATAGAAAATCAAAACTTAAAATTTCAATTATGAAATTGAATTTGGGCTTCTACTTATCCTTTAACGCGTAAAAGACGCGCTTTGATTGGATTAACTAATTTAATTGCTCAGATATTCTTTGAAAAAAGTCATCCCTTTAAACCAATAATATTTTACCTTTTTGCCGATTTTTTCGTTGATTTATTTTTTAAAAATTTCAATTGATTAGACTTAGCTTTAAAGTTTTATTAATATTGAAACTTTCCAGGTTACTTTGAAAGGTCCTTTTATTAGTAACATTACAAATAAGGAAATAAAATATTAAAATTAAAAAGTTTTAATTTTTGTTTTAATTTTTAAGATAATGTTTATTAAAAGTTATTGTAAGTGCTCATGTTGTTTAAGATGAAAGCCTAGGCTTTTTCGAAGTAACTAATACAGCCATAAGTGGTGTCAAGAAGTAAGTCATAATATAGTATTCAATGTTATATGGATCAAAATATCAAAGTTGGAATTTTTTAACTTAGAACTTTTTGAAATGTGTTATGACTTTAAATATAACCTTAATAGAATTAGTAGTTTTAAAATCAGTTAACTTCAATATAATATCAATGGTGTTTAAATTTTCCGACATTGTAAAGCAATTAATGGAAGGCAAAAAACACTACTGACTGTATTCGAATCACATACGACATTAGTATAGTATGTTGTTTAATAATTAATAGATTGAAATTGCAACTTTTAATTTCAACAAGATATGACAAATATACTTATTTACCTATATTATTCAATCCGAAGTAGTTTTATAAATCAGTATTTATTTGGTTTTTATTATACATTAAACTTCTAAATATGAGGGTGTTTTTTGGTTTCATTACTTTTTCGATTTTTTAAGCGCTATTTTAGTGAAAAAACTGTTAGTAAAATTCTTAAACAAAAAAATACATTCTCATATCTTTGCGTACTATGTGGGGATATATTTTTTTGTTTAAGAATTTTACTAACAGTTTTTTCACTAAAATAGCGCTTAAAAAATCGAAAAAGTAATGAAACCAAAAAAACATCCTCATCTCCTATTAGTTTTCATAAATGTTTTTTTAAAAGTCATAAATACTGAAAGCCTTTCTTATCATTTTACTTAGTAAAGCCATTAGCATATTTGTTTTATTTTATCAATTGCTCTTTTATTCTTATTAAAGCCTTTCCATTTCTTTGGGCTACAATAATCAACTATGTTAATTATATACTATTGTCACAGATTGGTTTAGATGATAAAAACTATCTGATGTATAGACATTTTCATTTCAAATTTAATAATTTAATTTATCAACGTAGAAGAGGTTTTAAAGTAGGAAAATTGAAACTAATCCTTTAAAATCTTTTATACAATAATTACATTAACATTGTTAAATAAGGGTATTTTTTTAAATGTTGGTACTGCCCACTTTTTTCAAAGATCTAGCTGATTTTATTTTGAAATTTTAAGCTCCTTAAAAAGTGAACAAAGTAATTAAACAGAAAAGACATTTACATGTTATACAATATCTTTTGGTTTTATTTTTTATTTTTTTAAGTGCTTAAGTGGGAAAATTGTTGGCAAATTTCTTAAACAAAAAAGATACACCAACATGGCCTATAATAAAGTAAAAATAAACAAATAAAATAAAAAATTAGAGTTATTAGTACAACTAAAGATAAAGTTTTGAATTTTTATAAATATCAACTAATATATATTGTAAATAAAGTCACTATTACACATATAAAGTTAAATAATATTCTTTTAGTCTTTAATTAAAATATAACAGTGATAATGAATTTATATAATATTGAATCAAAATTAAAAACCAGAAATACCATGGTGAAGTTAGGCCTAAAACGGAGGTAAAGACACCCATTTATTTTATTACTTATGGTTGGATACAATTTATTATCATGATGTAGGCTACCAATGAACTTTGAATATTTAATATTTTTCAACTGAAGGATGTTGATAAAATAACAGAGGAAAGAGATGCATAAGGCGGTTATCCGTTTAGGGTTCTAAAGATCACTTATATTGATATGATTATCTACGTAAAATGGAAATGCTTCTGAATGTAAGGGTATTAACTAAAACAATAAAAATTAATTTGAGATTTCAAATCTTCGTTAATATGGCTAAAAGTGAATTTAATAAAATGGAAGTTGGTAAAATAATATTAATACATGATATAAAAGTCAGTAATTAACTGCTATTTAATAAATATTTAACTACTTTTTCTTTTTTTAAAAGTAAAGAGTAATAAAATAGAAGAAACCGGATCATTTTATGTTTCTCATAAACCTAAGCCGGTGGTTTATATGGGTCTATTCTTACAAATTTTGACCTGTTTTATTCAACATCTTTAAATAATCCCGATATTCTATAACTAAACAAAAAACCCTTTAATTGTCATTAATGCCTTACTAAAAGCTACATTACTTAAGTTTATTATAGATTGGCTTTATTGTAGAATAATAAAAATCATTTTATTTAATTTTAATTTTAATTTTTGTTAAGCATTAACTATGTTACTGTAAAATATGATAGCTAGACTCAATTTCCAAAGAGAAACGGTAGTATGTGGCATAATTATACTAACTGGTAGTAACGTCTTTTACAATCTCGGGCCAAGCTACCAATTTGGTAGAATCAAAGTAGTTATCAACGTTCAAGGAAAAGATATAATTATAAATGTAATTCAGGCACTATAGAACATCTGTTTATAAAATTTAAAGGTTTGAAATAGATTTAAAACAGGATTACTTAGTATCTTTTTAAATAAGTTATTACAGGTAGCATTCATACTTTTAAAAGAAAATAGTAGCTGTTTTATTTAGAGTCGAATTAAATAAAATTACAAAATCTAAAATGAATAGATCGACCTTAAAAAAGTGTTATAATGAAATAAGTTCATTATATTATTATTAATAATAAATTAAAAAATTAAATTAAAAAATTAATTTTAATAATTAAATAATATATTTCTCATATAGAGTTAATCCAAGTTTTAAAAATTTAATAAATCTTAATTTGTAATAAAGATATTTTTTATTTTTCAACAATATAAATTAATAATATTATATTAATTACTATTTCAGATATTTTAATAAGATCTTTTATTAAAGTTTAGTCATAGTTTCTGTTATTAAAAAGTAATAACGTTTAAAAATGTGATCGGTTATTTTAATAGCCAATCAAGTGAAGCGAGACTAACTTAAATGAGTTAGAAAATCAAATGAATTTTGGATGCTTTGAAAATGAATAATAATTGATGTTCTATCAAAGCTAAAAAAATGAGAATTTGATATGGTGAGAATTTTTAGATAACAAAATTTTAACGTTAAAGCAGTTATTATGAATCAAGTGGCAACTATTTTAAATAAGAAATAGTCATGCTAATAAAGAGTAAAATGATAGTAAAAAGTATACTGTTAAAATAAATATGAAAAAAGAATCATTACAAAGAGAAGATTAACTTAACTTCTATTTATTTCACGTTTAAAAGTACAACTTAAATTCCATTAAAACTATTTAAATACTTGGATTTCGAGTCCCTTATTATTTAAAAATTTTGATAAATTATCATATTTTATCAAATAAGTATTAAATAGATTATTACATAGATCGATATATAGAATATATAAAATATGGTTGCTATCCCAACAATAAGCAATAGTGTCAATGATATTATGAGTAGTAGTACAAACGAAGTTGGCGTAGATACATCTCCCTTATTTCCAATTACACCTGATGTTGATGGCTGGAATTATGGGTTTGAAAATAATGACTATAATAACAATATGAACTATTTAATGGCTTCTCCAGAATTAGACTCTTTATTATTAAATAATTATCAGAATCAATTTTATAATCAATTTATAAAAAGTGGTGAGCAAGATATGTATCATTATAACTTACAGTTATTAACTAATGATACTGCAGTCAATCAAACTAATTTAGTACCTGATTGGTCACTACCTTTAGAATCATTTCCAAATTTATTAGACCCTACAATCAATAATAACACTGAATATAACAATAATGAAGAAAGTATAAATAATACCAATGAAAATAGTTATTATAATCAATTGTTATTACAACAAAATCAAAGCGTGTTATTCAATAATTACCTTACTAACTATAACAATTATAATTTCTATAACCAAGTGAATGAATATTATAACTTTGAAGATAACGATTTATATCAATTTCCAAGTATTAACTTTGATGATAAATCCGACAAAAAACCTCCATATTCCTACCCTCAACTCATTACCCGTGCTATTTTAGAATCCCCAAAACAGCAATTATTGTTAAGTGAAATTTATGAATGGATGATGAACAGATTTACTTTTTTCAAGTTAGATAGAACTGGAGTATGGAGGAATTCGGTGCGTCATAACCTATCAGTTAATAAAGCCTTTATAAGAGCACCACGTCAACACGATCAACCTGGTAAAGGTAGTTATTGGACCTTAGATCAAAGACATTTAAATAAATTAGACAAAAGAAAAATTAAACGTAAGTTTAATTTGATACCGACTCTAAGTAATAATGCATTAGAGCAACCACAACAACAATTGAACATAAATGCAAGTGAAATGCTTACTAGCTTAAATAATATTCAGGAAAATATTATTGAAAATAATCATACATCAGGAGCACAGTTAGAACAATCTATATAACTTTAATGTATATTATCTCTCTTTTTCATCTATCCATCTCTTTACTTCTTAACTATTATCTTTAAAAATCAAAATAAACCACTTTTATTATTATTTAAATAAGAATTTTTATTTATTCATTTTCTACTTAATACACTGAAGCACAGATTTAAATTAAGTAAAATATTATATCTTAAATACAGAAGTTTAAAGTCTTATCTTTTATAGAGTGTTGAATTAAATTAACGATTATACTCGAGAAAATATACTGCGATTAACCATGAGTTTAAGGACAAAAAATGCTGCTGCTCCTAATAGTGCAGAGGTTCCTGCATATATTATAACTAGTGTATAGTTAGGCTTATTTGGATCTGGACTTGATGCAGACAATATAGCTGATGCAATAGGGGTACCAACTAAATTAGGAATTCCGGTGCTGAAATAGAACAACCCATTAATACTTGCAATACCTTCCACACCAAACAATTGAGTTGTAACTGCGGGTAGCATAGAAACGAAACCTCCAGAAGATATACCATATAAAATGTTGAAAACAAGTAAGACACTAAAACTAAACGCAAACATCCAAATAAAATAGCAAAAAAACGATGTAAGAGCAATACAAACAAAAAGAATATTAAGTTTTCCAAAACGATCACCTAAGCTGCCTAATACAATCCTCCCAACAGCAGAGCCTCCATTTAATAATCCAATTAATAAAGCACCTTGAGATTCAGAAAGATCAATAGAACGAGCATATTTGGCCATAAGCAAAAATGGTACAAGGTAGCCAAAAGAACACAAAAAACCTCCAAGAAACAGTGAAAGAAACCGAGAATCTTTAAATTTCTTTAAATCAAACCAGGATCCTTTGTTTGAGGTCTTTACTCTCTCCTTTATAAAAAAAGCACTAGCCGGTAGTATAATAGCTGAAATAATAGCTTCAACTCGAAGTGCCCATCTAAATCCTAAATTACTAATAATAGCCTGAAGAATCGGACTCAATGTCAAACCACCGATGCCTGCTCCAGCAACACAAATCCCAGTAGCTAAACCAGTATATTTTTTAAACCATTGAGCTGGAGCACTTATAGCTGGAATAAAGGCAATTGCACTACCAATACCCACCATAACACCTTGTGTTAAAAATAAATGCCAAACTTGAGTACTAAAAGAAGCTAACAATAAACCCAATGAAATTATTCCTGCACCAATAAAGATAGCCTTACGATAACCTATTTTATCAGCCAACCTCCCAGTAAATATGGCTAATACATTTTGAATAGAAGAACTTAAGGTTCCAATAAAAGTCAAAGTGGATAATCGTGCTTGATCCTTAAACAATACATCAGCATAATGCTGGATAAACACTCCGATACTAAATGCCATACCTACTACTATAAATAAACTCATGAAACTAGCCATTACTATTATCCATCCCTCAATAGTGTCAAGCCTTGGATCTTCTTCTATTATATCATCCAAAATATCTTTATTGTTTTCTTTAAATATAGTGTTTGAGTCTAATGATGGATTTGATTTTGTCTTTTCATTAGCAATTTCATTATCTACTAACGTTGTTTCGTTATTCATTCTAAATTAGATTTTTTATATAAGTTAAATTAAATGAAATAAATTAAATTAAATTAAATTCTTTTGACAGCTTTTATATATACTTTTTCTAAGCGATTTATAGTAATAATATTATAGTTATAGCAGCAATATATATATTGTTAACTTGAAATTTTATTAAAGTCCTATGATTGTAAATTAATATAATAATAATGAATAAACTCTATCTTTAGAATATAAAAGGGGCAATTTAAAGCATGAATAGTCATATATTTGTTTTTAAGAATATAATAAGTAAATTGATTAGTAATAACATTCATATTTTTATTTCTGCGAAAGTGCTTACTTTACTAAAGATATAGGGATGTTTTTCCTGGTTTCATTATTTTTTCCATTTTTAAGCGGAAAGATTGTTAGTAAAATTCTTAAACAAAAAAATATATCCCCGTATAAAGTTTTACATTTTTATAAAAATAGTTATCTGATTTTATAGCCCTAAAAATATGATAATGGATTGGGGAAATAATTTATAAAAATAGGACTTATTTTATTAAACTTAATGACTCATTTGATGTGCTAATAAGTTTGAATATTTTGTTTTTTATTGGTCAAGTTTAATAAAATTTTAGCTGCTTTGGCTAAAACATCAACCTTATCAGAAATCTAAAAGGTCAAAAGATCTTATCTTTCACTTTATTATTTCTTACCATTATTACTTTAATTAATAAGTCACTCAGGGTCTCATTCCCTTTCAAGGTTTTAAAAAAAAGTTAATAAATCATTAAACATAAGTTATGCAACTTTAAGGCTTCTTAAACTAGATGAGTATCCAGGTAATAAAACTAATCAAAAGCGCTAATTAATACAAGTGGGTTTAAAAGCTAAATTAAACTTTTAAATATTTCCAAGATTTACTTTAGATTGAAACTTCTTGATTTTGTAAAGCTAAACGAAAAACTATTAAAAACTAGATGGTGTATGAGAACATTTTTTTCTATTGGTATTTAACAAATGCTTTTAAGTTTAATGTATAAAAAACAGATATACAAATGAAATTAAAAAGATATTTTATATTAACTACTTTGGCGTTTTTTGCATTTTCTAAATACTTTAGTTTAAATATAATTACTCAATTCCTTCAAAAAAATCACATTTTCTTAATCTTTATACTTAATTTGCCTTTGTATAAATATAATCGGAAAAAAGCTGAGCCTTGGGTTTAAGTCAACACTTGGGAATGTTTTTTACTTGTTTGCTCTATTTTGCTTCTTTTAAATTTAAAAATCAATTAACTAATGCGGTTGTTTAAGTTCAAATGATGAATTTTATAACCAACTATTTGTTCTAACTTACTGATCCGAGGCTTGTTAATTTATCTTTTATTTTAAGATGGACAGTTAGTTAGCGCAACATCCAAGCTTGAGTGAGCAGCGTACTAGTTAATCAATTTCTAAATTTCAAAAATAGCAAAAAAGGACAATTAGTAAAAAATATTCACGCTTATTAAATTAAATTTAAAAAGCGAGAAAAAAGTCACGAACTTCATTTAAGTATTGACTTATAAATTGTTTAATTGCAGTATTAACACAACTAAGGCCTTTTCAGAAACATCAAAGTTTTGTAGATAAAATGCGTTGAAAAAATTAGCATATCAAGCCTAGATTATGGGTAGTCCGAGCCTTATAGGTATGCTTTACTGACTAAGTAGACGTTGTTTATTAGGAAACAGGAAGCTACTTTTAGTCAGTATTTGAAATTTCCTTTAAATCAAACTTTATAAGCCTTATTATTATCATAAATTTTTTTAACCTTATATTATTCAATCCTATTAAAATTTATTCATTCAAGTTTTGAATACTAACTATTTTACTATTATTGTACATCTATATAATTAAGTAATCGATAGGAACAAGTGGTACTTTTATGTATATAAAACAGCAACAAGTATAAATTTATTTGTCACGACATGATTTTATACAGGATAATGAAATAAATAATTTTATGGTTCAAGGTTAATTAATTGTAATTTTTTTATATTTATTTAATACATTGTTTAAACATAAGCTTTGCTAAATTTATATTAATGATTTTATTAGTGTAGTATACTGTTATATTAAATACTGATATTGTTATTTGCTTGTTTTTTTATAAGATTGATTGAGGGAAAAATTGTAATTAAGGATAAGTATAGAGTCCATACCAAGTTCTTATAAGTTTTAGTTAAAAACTGAAAAAAATCTAAATATAAAAAAAATATAAAAAAATATATCTTTTATACTTTTTTATTTCTAATATAAAATATTTTGCTTTTGTTTAGCTTTATGATATGGGGATGTATTTTTTTGTTTAAGAATTTTATTAACAATCTTTCTGTTGAAATAGTGCTTAAAAAATGGAAAAAATAATGAAGTCAAAAAAAACACCCTCATATATACGAATCTTTTTATTAGTTGTTGCTATTTAACTATCAATTTTTTTAAATTCTCTCTCTTAATGGAAATGTACGATTTTTTTGTAAGTTTAAAAGTCATAGAGACTTTGTGTTTTATTGAAGAGAAAGCGACTGTATAAAATGATTAAGGAGACGTGTAGTCAAAAGATGAACAAGATTCACAGTATGAGATAAATTTGTTCACCACTAAATAGTCAAATCCCTTTAAGAAAGGAGGGATCATTTCTCGTAAAGAAGAGTTTGTGACGATGTGAGAGGGATATAACAATGTAATTTTTATTTTATCATTTTGTTCATTTATTTAATTTAGAATCAACTCACAGTTTATTTTTATAAAGCTCTTTAATTATGTGAACATAAAAGGTACTAAAAATTTCAATATAGGGGTGTTTTTTTTGGCTTCATCACTTCAATCTTTTAAGTGCTATTTGAGCGGAAAAATTGTTAGTAAAACTCTTAAACATAAAAATACATCCCCATATGTTCTAACTTTATCAGTCACTGTATGTAGCACAAAAGCCAAATAAAATAATAAACCAAATAAAAGGTTCTTATATAATAGCTAATTAGAAGCCTAAAAAAAGTCTTTTATTTTCAATTTTTTAAACTAAAGTAATTATATAGTTATATAGCTATACTCGTGAAAGTACATTACGATTAACCAAAATTCTAAGAACCAGAATTGCTGCTCCTCCTAATAATGCAGAAGTACCTGCATACATCATAACTGGGGTATAGTTAGGTTTATTTGGGTCTGGGCTTGAAGCAGACAATATAGCTGATGCAATAGGAGTGCCAACTAAATAAGGAATCCCAGTACCAAAATAGAACAACCCATTAATGCTAGCAATACCTTCCACGCCAAACAACTGAACTGAAACTGCTGGTAGCATAGAGAAATAGCCTCCAGAAGATATGCCGTATAATATACTAAAAACGATCAAAATACCAAAATTAAATGAAAATGTCCAAATGAAATAGCAAAAAAACGATGTAAGAGTAATACAAACAAAAAGAATATTAATTTTGCCGAAATAGTCACCTAAACCACCTAATACAATCCTCCCAACAGCAGAGCCTCCATTTAATAATCCAATTAATAAAGCACCTTGAGATTCAGAAAGACCAATAGAACGAGCATATTTGGCCATAAGCAAAAATGGTATAAAGTAGCTAAATGAATATAAAAAGCCTCCTAGGAACAAAGAAACGAAACGCAAGTCTTTCAATATACCAAAGTTGAACCAAGGCCCCTTTTTTGATACTTTCACTCTTTCTTTTATAAAGAGAGCGCTAATAGGTAATATGACAGCCGAAATAATAGCTTCAACTCGAAGTGCCCATCTAAATCCTAAATTACTAATAATAGCTTGTATAACAGGGCTTAATATCAAGCCTCCAAGGCCTGATCCTGCGACACAAATCCCAGTAGCTAAACCAGTATATTTTTTAAACCATTGAGCTGGAGCACTTATAGCTGGAACAAATGAAATCGCACCACCAATGCCTGTCATAGCACCCTGTGTTAAAAATAAATGCCAAACTTCTGTACTAAAGGAGGCTAACAATAACCCTAAAGGAAGAACTACTGAACCAATAAGGATGGAATTACGATAACCTATTCTATCAGCTACTCTTCCTGTAAATACAGATAATAGTGTTGTGAGAGAAGTGGTTAAAGTTCCAATAAAAGTTAAGGTGGATAATGGTACTTGGTCTTTAAACAACACATCAGCATAATGTTGCATAAAAACTCCAAAACTAAATGCCATGCCTACTACTACAAATAAGTTCATAAAGCTAGCTATTACTACTATCCAGCCCTCTTTACTGTCTAATCTTGGATTATCTTCAACTTCCCCGTCTAATGTATCCATGTTCATCTCTTCAGGTGAGAAGTTTAAGTTAAACGATGAACTTGATTTTACTTTTACATCAGGTTCATTTTCCACTTTTACAGTATTATTATTCATTATGAATTTTTTAATAATTTATTTGCTTTTAGTAGCTTCTTATATATACTTATTCTCTAAGCGCTTTGCAGCAACAGTATAATATTCAAGTAGCAAAAAATGGTTTTATGTTTACTTGAAGTTTTATCAAAGTCTTATGATTGCAACAATTTTAATAACAATTGATAAGCTCTATTATTGAGATACTGAAGGGGTAACTTATAGTACAAATAGTTACAAATTTATCTTAAAGAATTATTGTAGAAATTGATTATTAACAATATTCTTATCTTCATTTCAGAAATGTTGTCCGCTTATCAAAAAAATAAAGTTGGTATGTTACTTTAGTTTATAAAAATAGTTATTTAATTTCAAAACTCTAAAAATATAATATTGAGTTAAGGGAAATAATTTACCAAAATAGTAATTTTTAGTTTTATTAAATTTTATAGCTGTTTTAATGCAATAACAAAATTACTTTGCTTTTATTGGCCAAGTTTAACCAAATTTCAGTTGCTTCAAGCGAATTGATAAGTATGAATTGTATAGCTTTAAGGATACTTGAGATACCGAATATTCAGATAATGAAACTGATAAAAAGTACCAATTGGTTTATTAAATTTAAATTTAGTTTAAAAATAGATTGAAACTATATTTGAACTTTATTTTATAAATAATCCAACATCACAGATTCTGATGAAGCTTAATGGTCATTTGTAAAATATTGGGGTTTTGTAGATATAGGGCCCTTAACTCATTAAGTGTATCTCATGTACATTGTAGTTAACCAGAGCACTGTAAAATTGTTTTAGCCTTATTTATTAATATAGAAGAAGGCAATTTCGAATTAAATCCAATATTTTCTTTCCCCGATTTAAAAAAATAAGTAGCTTTGGATTACTAATACTTTAATTTGATACTAATTTACCAATAATGAATTTATGTTTTTATTCCAGCTTTAGATATTAAGTCTTTTACGATAGCTACAAGTGTATATAGTGAAGCAACGGATGATTAAAAATCGACGTATTTATACTATATAAAACTATAAATAATCAAAATTGATTTACAAAATCTAAGTTAAAATATGGGGATGTTTTTTTTGGCTTCATCACTTCTTCCATCTTAAATGCTATTTGAGCGGAAAAATCGTTAGTAAAACTCTTAAACAAAAAAACACATCCTCATAGAATAATAACTAACCTTTTTTATACTTGAAATAAAGTTTTTTATGATTTATTTTGTATTCATTTATCACAATTATAAGGTTGGAAGTTTTCTTTAAATTAATTTAGCGATCTTAATAAAAGTTACAATCCAGTCATATTAAACAATAGTGTTATTCGTACTTACCTAATGGTTAAGCAGCCAATTTA
Organism: Batkoa obscura; assembly: GCA_030770535.1. Classification (NCBI taxonomy): domain Eukaryota; kingdom Fungi; phylum Entomophthoromycota; class Entomophthoromycetes; order Entomophthorales; family Batkoaceae; genus Batkoa; species Batkoa obscura. Next base: position 264,451 of record JASVEC010000026.1, on the reverse strand, counting down.
TAACTATTATCGTAGAGTATTAAGTATTATATAAGTATTTATAGAAAGCATTGTTCTTACTTTTACTTCTATACTATCTTTTAAAAGTATGGAGAAAGTTACAATTATATTTTAAGAACCTTTATTAACTTCAAAATTTATCTATAAAAATAATTTATTTCTCTTGATAGAATTTGAATATCATGTAAAATTTGTATAAGAACATTTGCAATAAATCACCTGATGATGGTTTATTTTTAAGAACATTTATGATAAATTTATGTGTATAAAAATAGAGTTGCGGGCAAAAAAAATTAACAACTTGAATCTTTTCTTATTTGTTTAAATTAATCATCAAATGTCGTTATAATTCGACTTATTGCCAAATCTTCTACTGGAAAAAATATTTAGATTATTGAACCCATTTAAGTTACTCGAATTATGTTATTTGAGTAAATATTTATTTAAAATCTCAAGTGTGGGTATCAAATACAACCTAATTTTTTCTCCTTATAATCAAGAGGGAACACTACAAATGTGAATACTACAAGGATAAATTTATTGTAAAAGACGGAACACTAATGAAGCACATTGGCTTATATAATCATGAAGCTACATACATGAAATATTGCCCCAATTTAGTATCTATACACTATGGAATCGATAGATATTTTGATGGCAGTTTTGTAAGTGAAATTAAGACCAAATTACCAAAGCTGAAGAAATTTACTTTCAAGTCAAATGTATATTCCTTATCACATTTTTTCGAAAGTTGTTTGAATCAAATTGAATCATTTGGATATGAAGATTATAATATAACTATTAAGCATTTAATTGATTATTTTAATTCAAAAAGTCTTAAATCATTTAAATTATGTATTAATATTAAATCGAATTGTGATGGATTGGATATAATCAAATGAAAATTCAATAACTTGAATATAATGCAATTAACATCAGATGATTTTATTGAGACCTTTATTAAATTTGACCCAAACTTAAATTTTATCTTAAACTTGCAGCTGGAAATTAAAGGAAATCTTAGCCATACTTCCAATGTTGATTGCTTTGGTAATTTGAAGCAATTGGAGAGTATGAAATTAGTGGATGCATATGGTGTTTATTTTAATACTAACTATGAAAACGATATTACAAATTTAACTAAAGATGCTAATTTTTCTTCTTTAGGCCGCTTCCATCTAATTTCTCAAGTCAATTATGATTTTTTAAGATTATGAACTTTAAAAGATATATATTGATGAATCATCGAATGAGTTTGCTACCTTCGATTTCTCTATTATCAAACATTCAATTCATTCATATTACTTATTTAGATGAACCTAATAGTGAGCTATTCAGCCAATGTAATCTAAATATCAATAATGATTGTAATCTAATTGAATGTAGAAATACAAAAGAAATTAAGGCTGAAAACTTATACTGTAAATACAATGTATTCCTTTATTTTCTATCTCTTTTTCCAACTATTAAAATACTTAAAGCTAAGTGCTTTGAGTTAATGTCCGTAAATTTAGATACGAATAATATGATTACTACTCCTTTACTGCTTATTATACCTTCTATTTTACAAATTGATGCAACTCTTAACGAATTGGAAAAAAACATAATGTTGGCTTGAGTAAATGAAAAATAAAGTGTTAATGAACGTATTGTTATTACCAACAGTGACCTGTTTTAGTTTTATTTTTTACCACCTTAACAATTTTTCAACGCAAATAATTAATTTTATTTTGGGCATTAATTTAGTTTTTCATTCATAGTTTTGAAGCTAGTAAATATTGGTAAACTGTATCAATAAGCCTACTTATTCGAATGTGCTATTAACAATTTATGTACTCGTAGTTTATTCCAAGTATTTTAGTATAGCAACACATAATTTCAAAATAAACAAAACTCAAAGCTTGGCTGCTTTATTGTGTTGTTTCAAAGTTACACGAATATACTGTAAAATACTTTACTAACTAAAGCTATTAAAATATGGGGATATATTTTTTTAAGTTTTACTAACAATTTTTCCGCTCAAATAGCGCTTAAAAAATGGAAAAAGTGATGAAGCCAAAAAAAACACCCCCATATCAAATTTTATGAACTTTGATATTGAATTTATATTTTTTATAATTTTCAAATTTTTAAACAAAATTTGATAATGCTATTTAACACTTTACAAATTTTCCAGAGATGTAGAAAAAACATAAAATGGAATATTATATAGATAACGATTCCCAATAATTCATATATCACATAAATTGGATAAGTTAAATAAAATATCACTAATTTAATAATAGTGCTATTTTAATATTTTAATTTAACTTCAACTATAGTAAATATTTTGAAGCTAAAAAAACTGCAAAAGCTGTAAAGACTGCAAAAAATCGAGTTTAATTCTAGCCTATTAAAATAGTGTCTGCTTTTATAAAGCTATAAAATTAACAATTTTTTCATAAAATGATACCATCTTCTTAAAAAATGGTGTAATCTCTAACTTAATGACATGATCACTAAATGAAGACATTCGAAGTCACGTTTTCAAGCATTTCATCACCAAAATTCAAACTAATGAAACAATGTAATTAAAAATATATTCAGGATAAAAGCATAAAATTCGAGATAACATTCATTCATTACCTTAGTTTATTTTATAAGATATATTTTTTAAAACAAATCAACTTCATTTTTTTATTTCTTTTATTATTTGTTAATTTATTATTAATAATTATATTACCATGACCAGTACACCAACTTCCCCAAACTTTAAAAAGCCATACCATTTATCTACCGAAGTGGTATATATTGATAGTACCGATGGTATAAGAGATCCATACAACGCAGCTTCAGTGCCAATTTATCAAACTGCCACATTCAAACAACACTCAGTGACAGAAGGTGGAGTATATGATTATTCAAGAAGTGGTAACCCAACACGCACTCACCTCGAAACTCATCTTGCAAAATTAATGAAAGCAAAGAGAGGGTTGGCAGTTTCGAGTGGTATGGGAGCTTTAGACGTTATTATGAGATTATGTAAATCTGGGGATGAAGTTATTGCTGGAGATGATCTCTATGGTGGTAAGTTTAAAGATCATTGCTCATTGATAAGTATATGCTAACCTTTATTTCTGTAGGTACAAATCGACTATTAAACTTTTTAAAGTCGCATGCTGGTATTATTACTCATCATGTTGATACAACTAAAGTAGACTCTGTGATATCAAAATTAAGTGAAAAAACAAAAATGGTTTTATTAGAAACACCAACCAATCCACTAATCAAAATTGCAGATATATCTACTATTGCTCAACTAGTACATGAAAAAAATCCTTCTGCTTTAATAGTAGTTGATAATACTATGATGTCACCTTATCTACTTCGACCATTGGAATTAGGCGCTGATATCGTTTACCATTCGGGTACCAAGTATTTAAGTGGCCATCATGATCTTATGGCTGGAGTAATAGGGGCCAAAACTGAAGAATTAGGAAATCAACTTTATTTTATAGTAAATGCTTCAGGATGTGGTCTATCCCCATTTGATTCTTGGTTATTAATGAGGGGAGTAAAAACGTTAGCAGTACGTATGGAACGTCAACAAAAAAATGCTATTAAGATAGCCAATTATTTAGAAAATTTAGGGTTAAAAGTACGTTATCCTGGTTTAAAATCGCATCCTCAATTTGAGCTACATCAAAGTATGGCCGATGGACCAGGCGCTGTTTTAAGTATTGAAACAGGTGATGTGGGGTTATCAGAACGTATTGTAGAATCAACTAAACTTTGGGGTATATCGGTATCCTTTGGTTGTATCAATTCGCTTATTAGGTAATTTTAAATCTTTGTTTTTGTAGCTAAGTTATTTATTGTTAAATATAGTATGCCTTGCAGTATGTCTCATGCTTCTATTCCAGCTGAGGTTAGGGCAGCACGTAACTTTCCAGAGGATCTTATACGATTATGTATAGGTATCGAGCATGTCGATGATCTTATTGAAGATTTAGAAAGAGCTTTCAAAATAGCTGGGCTTACTCCTTTAAATTAATACGCATATTTTTAAGTTATAAACTATTTGATTTTTGCATATGAGTTTACATATAGTTAATTTTAGTCTCTTTTTAAATCACTAAGTTTATTCCTTAATCTTTTCTAAATTTAGAATTTTAAAAATATTGTAGATATTATAAGTTTTAAATTTGATATTTCTTAGATGACTATATCGCTATTAACACAACAATTAAAATCGTAGCATTTTTCTTAATTGTGACACAAAAAACAATGATTAAATAGCATTAGAGTTAGTTTATTAAATGAGAAAGTATAATTTAATTCTTGAAAAACTGCAAATAATTTAAGCTGTAACCAAATAAAGCCATATCGACTTTTAAGTTTTTAAATAGCATACTTGTCTGTAATTACATGTGTCTTAACTTTATAAAATTCAACCTTCTGTTGCCAAATAATATGTTAATTTTGATTCTGATAAATTCAAATTACCAATAGAGTAAGCAGTATTAGGTGAGATTGAAAAAGACTGATGTATGTTAACAATATGAGATTTATGATTAACAGTGACTTCTACTTTTCCTTGGGCAACAAAGTAAACAATCCTATATTTTGACTTAACTGACAATGGCTCTGCCTTTTGACGATTGATACATAATAACCCAGTTTGGAAATTAGGGTGTTGTTGGGCACTGATGTAAAGTTTATAATTCTTTTTAATGATTGGTTCAATCTTTGGATATATTGAAGCTATTTCTCTCCTTTCACTATTTGAATTTATTACCTCTCCTTTGATCGACTCATTCTGATTATTTGGTAGATCAGTATCTCCTATATCAAATATATCTTCTTCGACTATTTCATTAATTCCTCGATCTTTAGAGCTACTTGGTTGTTCGTTTTCCCAAAATTTAAGTGGCTGTATTCTATGTCTTTTACTTCTTCTTACTGACAATGTCGCTTCATCTTCTTCTTGATTTTCCTGCTCTTTTGGTGATCTCTTCTTTGGGCTTTTATTTTTGCTTTTTTCATTTAAAGATGTCAACACTTGAACTGAAGTTTGTTTGGTCAAATCATTTTTTGAACTATCGTTCTTTGATTTGTTGGTGCTTGGTTTTTTGTTTTCAACTTCTTTGGTTTCATTTAAACGGGTGTCACCCTTCTTCTTACCGGCATTTTTACTTGGAGTATTAAAATAATCACTAGGAAGATAATCTTCGTTAGCTGGAGAAAAAAACAAACTAACTTTAGGTAAGTTATCCTTTTTCTTCTTTTCTGGAGCCTTAGCTCTAGTTTCTCTTTTTGTCCTAAATCCTTCTTTTGGTTTGATCACTATCGTAGGAGTTGGTAACTTCTTTTTTTCTTCCCTAAGGGCAAAATCGTTGTCATATAATTCTGCTAGTGTCTTGTTTTTGGTTTTTCTCAAAAGGATTTTCTTCTTCCCTCTTTTCTTTGTAGGGGCTTTGTTCTTAGGGCTTTTTGGATCCTCAGTACCTTTTATTGAATCAAGCATATCATTTTCAAAATCTTGCTCCTTAATTGTATTGCTATCTTTACTAGTAGTTAGCATATATTTAGTTATAATAAGAACTAAAAATTACCTTTCTTAATAGAATTCATATTAGTCGTTACTGCTAATTAAAATAAATTAATCGAATTTTAAAAAATAAAATTTGTTACATATTTCTTTTTCAATTTCATTAAAAGATACATGCATAGCCTTTTTATTTCCATTGTTATTTGTTTTTCTTGGCGAATTCATAGATTGTGCACTTTTCAAAATTGGTACTAATGTTTTATTTCGCAATATTATATTGCTATTTTTAAGCGATAATTGATCAAAGGATTCCTCAAGGTTAACGTTCGAATTATCATCTGATGCCTTATTTTTTACCAAATCCCTATCTTCTGATTTTACTAAAATTCTATCATTATCATTTCTGCTTAGATTTTTGGATGGGGTTGTAATCACATTATTATCTTTTGTACTCAGCGTATGTGTTTTTAAATATTTATGCGGATCACTCATATATAATTCATTGTAGTTCACAGCCTTGATTTTTCGAGGCGTATTCCTTCGTGAGATAGCACTAGTTGGAGTCGAGGTTTGAATTGTTCTTTTTTCTTTATTTGATTCCTCATTTATTTTATTGCTATTATTATTTAATGGGGCTTGCTTTGATGGTAAGCTTTTCTGGCTCAATATATTACTGCCTATTATCTCTTTAATTTCAAATGAATCCAAGCCATGAGTGCCTTTTTTATCATATATTTCTTCTTCATCGCTTTCATTTGATGTTATTGGTTTATTGTCTTTTAATAAAGTACTTTTATTACTGATATCATCACCATATTGAGTTTCAATTGGAAATTCATCAAATTGATCAAACTCAATTTCATTGAAGGTTTGGCTAATCATAGGTTTCTGACTTACATCAAACATATCATCAAAATCAGGCATCCCATCTTCATCTACTTTGACTTCCTTTAAAGTAACTCCGGTTCGTCTAATTAAAATTTAATATAACCATTATTAGATATTGTTCTTAATTACCTTCCCTGTATACCGATATTATCAAAATTAGCCTTCTTACTCATCTTGAGTTATTTAAAAAAAGGAAATAAGTTTTTTTAATATAGTATGAGCAAAACTTTGTGTAATTATTATAGAAAAATTAGGGATTAATTTGCCAATTAAAGCATTCTCTGCTAAAATTATGACAAATAAAACGCGCTAAAACATTTTTTTTATTCAGGTTTTTTTTAACAGTTAAACTAATATATAGGCGTTTAATTTTGGTTAAAAAAAATGAAAAATAATTAGAATGAAAAAACATTTAAAATATGAGTGAAAATTTTACAATAATACAGAGTTGTTTAGATTTAAAATAAAAAATTTAGAAGCTAAACATTTATTATTCATAACTTTAATGATTTTACCACTAATTGAGTTGTAATGAAATTAAAAATTCCTAAACACCATATAAACTTAGTATATGTAATATCGTATTATACAGTTTTAATTTATTTATAAAATCCAACTATATTTTTCTATTTTTGTAAGAATATTTACTTATTTATTGTATTACAACAAAAGATCAATATTCAGTTCTAATAGCATACCTTAATTTTGCGGATCTAGCTCTAAAGTTTATTTCAATTTCCTCACTAGAAGGTAAAATAAGAGCATTTGATTTTGATACGTCTAATTTAAATTTAGGTTTATCAGCATCCTCCTCCTCAAAATTATTAAAATCACTATGCTGCTCATATTCTTGTTGATCATTCAATAGAGAGTTTAATTTATGTTGATGAGTTACTTTTCTTTTCTTTTTTAATTCTTTAATGTAACTATCGCTTTGTTTCTTATCAAAATTAATAGTTTCTTTATGTTTATTTCGGCTAATATGTTGGTAGATAAACTTTTTTACTAGTCGGTCTTCTAGAGAATGAAAACTTACTACTACTAACCTTGATTCTGGTTTTAATAAATTAACACTACTATCTAACGCTTTGTTAAGCTCATTTAACTAAAATTTGTTAATTTAAAGCTGCTATTTTTATTAAACTCAATATTACCTCGTCATTAATATAAATTCTTAGACTATAAATAATAAATCAACAAATTAAAGCTTAACAATAGTAATTAATTACCCTTGAAATGTTCTTGCTGCTGGATGTGGTGAACTACTTCCGTAGCTATTCCACTTACTAGGTCTGAGGTGTTTCGGACAAACTTTCAAGATAATATTTGCTAACTCAGCGGTACTATTAATCACTTTTTTATTTCTTTCTTCAACTATGCCTTGTGCTATTCTTTTTGAAAACTTTTCTTCTCCATACTAATATACTATCAATAACTGCTAAAATAAATTGCGTTATTCTTACCTTAAATATAATATCACACAGTTGGTCGTAGCTAAAATTATTGACTATTTGATGCGCTGTTAAGATTTTATCCAAATATAACTTTTTGTTTAATTCTAGCATTAGCTCTTGTTTTGATCCTAATTGCCGAATCTTTTCTTCTGTTCGTACATCTAATTGACACATCCTCATATCCAGGACTCCTTCTTTACTATAAGAAAATCCTTTTGCAGGATCATCTATCTAAACTTATTAAACATTATAAGATAAAATAAGATTAAAATATGTTACTTGTTCACTTGATACTCCAATGTCCATAACTATACCATCAACTTTTTCAAAACTAAATTTAAACTTAGTAAATGAATTAGAAGTTAATTGCTAATTTTACCTTGGCACTGTTTTATCTTCATTGTAAAGTTGGTTATAAAAATTCAAATGCTCTTCAAGTTGACCAAATTTCCCTAGCATTGGGATTAGTCGACCTCTGCATCAAAATAAAGATATTAACTAATACTCTTACATAAAAATTATATTACCTATAACTTGGATTTAGAGAAAGCTGATGAGCTCTAAGAAAAGCACTTGGATCCTGGTCTAAAGCGATAACTTTCACTTTATCATATCTATCTTTTCAAGTATTGAATTCTCATTTCTTTATTATTACTGTTTATTTATAATTACCTAATATCATCTTAGTATATCCACCAAATCCAAATGTTAAGTCTAAATATATTTTATCTTCTTCATTTTTTATTGCTAATTTTTGTATCATTTCTTCTTTCAATACTCCTATATGTCCGAATCCTCCTTGACTTGTCGTGTAAAATCGTTGGATGTTATTTGCCGTCAATTTTATTCGATTCATTTAAGTTAGATTTTTAAATTTAAAGAAGAAAGAAGATAAAAAGAAAAAAATGGACAATACTTTTTAATGACAAAATCCCCTTTGATTACAAAATGAAAATGTCTTAAAAAACAGTACTTTTCTTTTAAACAATATCAATTAAAGTAGACAAAATTTAACTAAAGATTATATATAAAATAACTTGTTTATTCTACATTCTAAAACAAAATTAGCGATTGTTACGAGAACTCAAAGGTAATATTAAAAAATAGAAATTATAAATAGTATGATTGAAAAATATAGCTAAAACAATGATAGCAGATATTTTATCGTTGTATTTTTATATAGCTCTGATATGTTATAACTACATCCAATATATCATTTGATTCTCCTCCAATTCATCATAAAAATTCAAATCCTTTTGTATTCTATTGTGGTAATAACTAACAAAGGAGTAGAAAGTATAAGATCAATAACCCCATCTTCACTTGGATCCACAGGCTTAATCTCTTCAGTTTAAAGTACCTCGAGATTTGGAAATATGGATAAAAATTTACAAAATGCATTACAGTCGTTAGTATAATTGTCAATCTTGATTTGTTTTATAAACTTATTTTGAATTGATTTATGTTTTTTTGCATCTAAAATATTACCCCTTAGTTTATGCTTATCAAATATCTCATTTTCAAAGCAATCTAAGTGATAGATATTAATAGTTTGAATATTTGGCAGTGAAGAAATAGACTGTAACAGCTCTTCAAATAACTCAACAGTATATAATTCTTTCAAAGTAGACAATTTTAGAAAGTCATAGTTAAGTTGACAATATGAATGAAAGTAACCTAACTTAACGATATTACCATCTTTCGTTAAATCCGTATCGTTTCCTTTATTATTAATAATAAAACAATCACATGTATCATTTAATAGCTTTATACTTTTAATCTTTTTCAGATCGCCGAAATAGTTTATATCGAAACTAGGATCAAACCCTTTAATTTCTAGCTTTATAAAAGAAGTAAAGTTTATATTAGAATTGATTTGAGTGGAAGTGATGAATAAATTATCTGATATTAGTTGCAATATTTTTAACTTAGGGAATTTTGTTTTAAGGATATCTAAACCGTCACAATCTAAATTACTCCCAGAGTGCAATTTTAAGGGTTTTAAACTAAATAGATTTAAACAACTAATAATATATTTAATAGTTATGTTGTATTTTTTGCACTCCAATGCTTCAAGTTGATTCAAATAGTCTTTAAATCTACTTAATGATGGCGAGCGTCCATTTGAATTGATAATCAACTTTTTTAACTTTAGCAGTTTGATTTCCAATTCAATGCCGTCATTACTATTGAAATAACTATATGTTTTATAATATATGGATACTAAATTCGGACAATAACCTAAAAATAGGGAACCGTCATTGTAAATGTTTATATGCCTCATTAATGTTCCATCTTTTTTAATAAAAATCTTTTGATAATGTTGATATTCTTCAAATTCCTCTCGGTTGTAAACTGAGTAAATCAAATTGTATGACTACTCTGCCTGTAATTCCAAACAGATATTTGCTTAAAAAGCACTGCTCCAACAACTTAACAGGGTTTGTCAGTTTAAAATTTTGCTCTAGAAGGATATCGGATAATTGTTCAAACTGTAATGGCATATTAAAAAAGAGTTGAAACTAAAAGAAAAGAAATTGATATATTCATTTTATTTTTAAAATCACCATTTTATTTTTTGAAATACTATAAACAGAACAATTCCATTGGTTAAAGCAATATAGCTATTTTTTTCAAAATTAAACTTAATACACTTAAATTACAATATAATATAATATACTCCTTTACGATATTATTTAACTAAATACCAAAGTGAACATTTATGATCAACCAAATGATAGATTGTTTAGGAATTTACTACAACGAAAAACCTACAATTGAAGAAAAACAACAACTATTGGATATATTCTATAAATACAGCGATACTCAAGATAATGATGGATCCCAGTTATTACATGAAAACTATAATTGTGATAGTATGCCAGTTATAGATAAAGAAAGGTTTTATAGTTGTGCTGATGATAAAATAATAAAACATTTTAATGCTACTTGAAATAGCGAACGTGTTATATTTGTACTTAATAAACTAAATTTAACTTTGGAGATGTTTAGGGCTATTGTTAATTGTTTTAATGATAATGGAGTACATGAAACTACAAAGTTTTTATGTAAACATCAGGATATTAGTGATATTATTTCAAATGATATTGGTTGTGCATTGATTAAGAATAATGTTAAGAATGAGCAATTTGTTGGTAGTGTATATGCTTGGGTCCTATTTTGTTAAAACAATAAATAAGTTTGTGATAGCTTTTTTCAATAATTTATTGTTTTCATAGTATTTTGTTGTTAGTAATTTAACATCCTTGTACTAAAAAATAATTAATTAATTAAAAAGAAAAATGTTGTATTTTTATATTTGTTATATGTATTTTCTTTATCATCACTTGGGGATGTATTTTTATGTTTGAGAATTTTTATGAGTAATCAAAAGGAATTATTTTATTACATTAGTAAAATCTATCAAACGTTAAAAACAAAAAAAATGCTATATTATTCAATTCAATGGTAAATTTATTATAATTTTATCCAAGATAACATTGGTATAATTTCTAATAGAATACAAATCTCATCTTCTATCTCTATTTCATAAAGATAACAGGAAATAAGTAATATTAGTTTATTAAGGTATGATTGAATTTTAGTATCCACATCACAACCTATTAAGCCAAACTCCTTAATTTTAATCATGCAAGGTTAGAGAATAATGTTAAAAAAGAAGGAAAATCAATCAAGTTATTATAAAGGTTCTCGATATTTATCTTTTTTACATAATTATTTATTACCAATCTCATTTTCTTTTATTCTAATTGATCAAAGCATATAACTTGTATAGTTGCTATTTTATATACTAATTTGAGTATACTTGCTAATATTTTGTTGGTATGAACCTCCTTTAAAGTAGATAAATTAATAAAATCATGATTAAGTAAATGGAGATATATCTTTGTGTTTAAGAATTTTGCTAACAATTTTTCCGCTTGAATAGCGCTTAAAATATGGAAAAAGTGATGAAGCCAAAAAAGATACCCCCAAATGTACAAATCAATAACAACTTAATAATAATATAATGTTTTCAATTAATCTTATATTATCTTTTTCCCTTCTGAAAAGCTCACCTGAGAGGCTCATTAATTGTATACTTTTGAGCTTTATTAGATTTCAAAAATTAGAACTCAATATATCATTGGCTTTTTCTTCAACAACTTTAAATTAAAATTAAAATACGAGTTCAGAATCCATATCACTTAATGAGCAAGAAACAGTATTTGTAGTTAAATATAATATTTTCAATTTATTAAATTTGGGCTTGACAATATCTATTCCATCAAATTGTAAAAAACAATTTGAATGTAATTTTAATGACTTTATTTTACTTGGTGGACCTAAATACTTAACAGTTTCTAAAATACTTGTAGTTTAATTCAATATCTCAAATGTCTCTATGGGGGTGTTTTTTTTTGGCTTCATTACTTTTTACATTTTTTAAGCGCTATTTGAACGGAAAGATTATTAGTAAAATTCCTAAACAAAGATATATACCCCCCTATCAGCTTTAAACGCTTAACATAATTTATAAACTCTAGTACACACTTAGAGGTGAATCAAATTTCTACTTTGTTTAGTAAAACACAAAAATCCTCCTACTCTATTTAGTATAAAACTATGTAAAATCTGTGAGCTTTACTAAATCAAGTAATAATTTAGTTAAATTCATACATACGTCAAAATAAATGGGACTAACTTACTAAAAATTTATTAGCAAATAAGTCCCATTTATTTAGTATTTAGCTACTCTGTCCACCTCTAGGTGTGATACCATTTTTATTAAATTCAAAAAGTATCAATTTTTTTATTTCTAGAGATCCGATAAGATTATCTTAAATTTTATCAATTTACGAAAGCGTTATAATCAATACAGTGAGCAAATATTTATTGTCATTTGATGTAATAGATATAAAGGTTGAGTTTTTATTACACTTTAAAGCTTTAAATACATAGTTTATTAAATTATAATTTATAAAAATAATTGTAAATATTTATTGTTGAATGATAAAGATTGTGGAAACAATTTAAAAAAAAATCAAAATGTAAAGATTTTATTTAAATCTAACATTCTTCAATAAATTAATTTTATTTGCTATAATAAGCATGTTAAATTTGAACTATATTGCTTTTTATCACTAGATAGCCTGCTTTTTAATGAATTTAATATGTATTAAATATATTTCAATATTAAACGTTGATCAATCTAATTAAAACTTTAAACAAAATAAAATTGAAGCTTTATTAAGCTCTGTTCGATAGTTTGTATTACAGCTTGAATAGATTTATTTCATTAAATACAAAAGTTTTACTACTAATTAAGATAACAATATAAAGCTAATAAAAATGAACTTTTTAAATATTAACTATATCTAGTCTTAATGCATTTAAATCATATAAAATGAACTAGGTAACCTTTATCTGAACTATACATAGCAAACATTAAACTTACCAATAGTTATTGAAACTTATCATGGTCACCAAAAATTCAAAATCATTTTTTAAAAAAAATACCAACGTTCATATAAACTACTTATTTTTAAAAAAATGATCATATCTTTAATTTTACTGAGAAAGTAATTCTTTAATTTTGCTATCGACTTGGCTCACACTTAAATTTTCTAAATTAATTTTCTTTTCTTGTCCCTTATCTAAAAAGTTATTAGAATTAAAATTTCATCCTCATAATATTAAATAAATAAATAAATAAACTTACCAAAACGACCAAATACACGAGCTTCAACACCACGAGCTTCACGAATAAGGATAGGTAATTGTGGATGAGATTTCTTTAATGAAACATAGGAATTTTGTACATAGTCTCTGTTGAAATTGAAATTCGATTAATAAAACTTCTTAACACATAATCTCATGTTTTGATTTAATTAGGAGAGGATGAAACAAAGGACTTACCTCAACCCTTTAGAAGCTGGCGATTGTTGACAGAAATGAATTCTTAATTCTTTAACGGAATTTGCTAAGGTAGTAAGTTTGGTAGCCATTTTAAAATGGATTTTATTTTTAAATGAAAAAAAACAATTGTACAATTCCGAAAAAATCCAAAATTTCAATATCTAGTGCTTGCAATAATTTCAATTGCAAAAAAAAGTAATTGCAAAAATTTCATCAAGCTCCTATTCCATCAGTTAACTAATTCGAATGTTCTGTTCCTTTATTGAGTTTTAGAACAAGGAATTAATATAAAAGTTGGATTGAATTAAATTTGATCTATTGTTTTAACTATAAAAATTATAAATTCATGGAACCTATAATAGAACATAACAAAGAAGATTTAATAGAAGAAAGCTCACCTTATGATATTCATACACAAAATAGCTCCTATCAACATCAATTTGAAACTTCAAGTTCAAAACCCAATTCCAATTGGTTAGATACAGAAATGGATACCAGTATTGTTATTGAAGACTCAAAGAATACTAAAAATCCAACTGTAACAAAAGGGGAAAAACATAAAGTCAAGCCCACTGGTTTTAAAGATAGTCGAAATGCAAAGTTCAAAGGAGCCATTAAAAGTAATTTTAGTAATCTATCTATTCACACAGTCTCCTATTTCCATCGACGTATTGAAGCCTTCAAGTCCCCACGTCAACCAAAAACAGAATCCAAACGAATAATTCAAGAATTAAGAAAAGTGATCCATATTTTAGTATTAAATGAAAAAGAAGGTCATCGAAGTTCCATTGCTTTTCCAACTATAACTGGTACTTTAAAAAATTTACCTAATATTCAGCCAATGCCAGGTTCAAGTAGTCCAACAGCTACAAGGTTTGGTAGTTTGATACAGAATTCATTACATGGTACTTTCAGTTCTGGTGGTTTCTTTAGTTCCCCAATTCAAGAAGAAGCATATATAGGATATATGAAAGCTCTCAATCAAGCTCAACAGTTACTGGGTAAGTTTGAACGTGCAGAAAGGAAAAGCTTACCATTTTCATTAAGAAGACAACTATTAGCATTTTTATTTATCCCATTTCGATTAAGAGAGTTTGATGGTAAGTTTTTTTTCTAATTAATATTTAAAATATGTTTTGATGTTCCGTTTTTTTTTAGAACAAGTGGGTCATAAGGCTTTAACTGCATTGCAATATTTACAATTAGAATATCCAACTACAATACCAGCGGTAAGTTTATTTTTTTATTTAAAATTTTCAAAAGGAATAATTTATTAATTTAATTATCTTAAATAGCAAATTTATCAATTATTAGGGCTTTATTTATGTATCTTAAATTCACCATCTAATAAGATTAAAGTAAGTTTTAATAGAATAATAATAAGAATTCAATTATTTAGTTATTAAATTTAAATTTTTTTTTAGGAACTCTCTTTAAATAATTTAAAACATTTAATTCAACAAACATTTTTAAATGATCAACTTAAACTTACTTATTATGAATATGAAATTATATTAGATAGTTTGATTCATTCCTTAGGATTAAGTGAATCAACTAAGTTGAATCAAGGTTATGATAAGTTAATTGAAAAATTAACGATAGATTTAATTACAATAATTTCTAAAAAAGGAGATGTTTTAATGATGGAAATGACAGAACAAAATTGTCCAATTGAGTTGACATTATATGGATCTTTGGTGAGATCATTGGCTTCACCAGTAAGTGAAGTAAGAGAATTTGCTATGAAATTATTGTTAGAGGTAAATAGTTTTTTTTAATAGTAAATTGAAGATAAAAATTAATGAAGATACTTTATTCAGAAACCATGGCCTAAGTATAATGAAATAATACAGATAAAAACATTTTATGAAACATTTTTATTTTCAGGTAAGTTTTTATATATTAATAATATATAATGATATATAATAATACATAATAATAATAATAATAATAATTTTATTTTTATATAAATAGCTTATTCTATTTTATGTTATTTATTGAATTCTAATGATGATACCAATTTCTATTTTATATGTCAATTACAACGATTAATTTATAAATATATAACATCTAACAAAGAATTAATATTAAAATTCAATTCATTAAATATTCAATTATTATCTATCTGTTCAATGATTGGTTTATCTTTAATAACACCTGGTCAATCTGATACAAATTATCAAGATAAATTTGATAAATTTTGTACAATTATTAAACTATCAAGAAATTTAATGAATACTTTATTTGAATTGAAATTAGAAAATATATATTTTATAGGATTAAAGGAATTTGTAAGTTTACATTTTTTAAATAAGAATAGAATAGAATTTAGTTAAATGAATATTTTGATTAGTTTAAAGGTTGTGATTTATCTCATAAATGTTTATTTATTTATCGTGTTGCTATTGATACTAGTAATAATTATTTAGCTGAAATATTAGCTACTGAAACAATTCCTATTTTATTTGAGGTAAATTTAATAACTAATAATAATAATAATAATTTTTAATTTTAATTTTAATTTTTAATTTTAATTTTAATTTTAATAGAAGTTTCAGTTGGATCCCAATATAACAATAACAGAAGATTTAAAGACAATCTTATTAAAATTAAAAAATTTATATCCTTATGCATTTTATACACCATTAATCAAAATGATACCAACACAGGATAGTGTTATTAGTAGTAATTTATGTGTCTTAATAGAAGTATTAAGTCGATGTATTACTTCAACTGAATTAATGTTTGTTGATATAGATTTGTTCTCAGTAATATTATTTACAGATTTAGGTGGAGAAAAAAATTATTCAATAGGTCAAATATTATTTTTAAGCAAATTTATTAATACAATGGAAGAATTGTATCAAGATAGAAACAATTTAAATGAAGATCAATTTAATAAATATAAAAATTATTTTTTAGCTATTGAAAATCAAATCTCAATATTTTTAACAGCTAAACAAAAATTAAAAGATTTAAAATATCATCCAATAATTCAACATTTAATTTGTTGTTGTTTATTACAAATTCAAAAATTTATTCCATGTAGTAAAAGACCAGGTTGGTTATCTCCTTATTTAAATTGGATTATGAGAGATTATATAGAATCTTATTTAGTATTTGATTTTAATATGATTATTATGGAATTAAAAGAAATTGAAATTGAATATTTCAATTATTTTAATGAATTTACAATTAATAATCAAAAAAGGGAAAGTTATTTTCCATCAATAGTATCTAATTCTAATAATAATATGAATAATATGAATAATAATATGAATAATAATTTAATTCAATCACCAATTGATTCCAATAATAATAATAATAATAATAATAATAATACCAAATTTATTATTAATTATCAACAGTTATTTAGTACTAGTAAGAAATTAAGTGTATTTACATTATTATTAACAGTATATGCTTTTATTACTAAAGTAGAATATCGAAGTGTTTATGATATAATTTGGGAATTAGGAATTATTTTAGGAGATTTTAATTTAGATGCTATGTTGTTATTTTTATTTGCTGCTGAAAAAGATGAATCAAATGCATTGGAATTTATTAAAGTTAAATTAAATATATTAATTATAAATAATAATAATAATAATAATAATAATAATAAATATATAATATCTTTTTTATTTCGATTAATGGACTTAAAAAGAAATATAACAAAAAATTATTCATTTATAAAATTTCCAGATCGACCATTTAGAAGATTAGGAGCTAATTTAAAATATGTATCAACAATAATAGGAACTTCAGAACCAATATTAGAAGAATCAATATTATTAACTAAATTCAAATTACCAAATACTAATAATGAAGAATTAAAAACAATAAGACAATTAGGTTGGGATGAAGATGATTCAGATGATGATTTAATAATGGAATTTAAATCAGGTGTTTATCCAATTACATTATATTCTCAAACCTTAGATGATATTTGTTATTTTGATAAATATTTAAATAATTTAAATAATAATATTAATGAATTAAATTCATCTAATCATTTAATATCAAAACCTTTATTTACTATGTTAAATAAAGAAATTATAAATTATTTAGTTGATGAAGTAACCAATCATACTCATTTACAATCATCAATACAATCAGAATTAATTATTAATTTAATGCGTAATCAATCACTTTGGTTATTAAGGTATTATTTAAATCAATTAGAAGTTAATAGTAATAACAATAGTTTATTTAATTTATCGAATGTTATATTAATGAAATCTAAATTACCAATTCAATTCTCATTTCAATATCATAATTATTTATTAGGATTTTTAAGATATAATTATCGAGAAAAATTAAGTCAAGATTTGGAATTAATTAGTAAATTATTAGCTATATTAAGTCGAGTTTTAAGTTCATGTTATGAAGTTACATTTAGAGAATTAAAAAAAGCTAAATTAGATTTTGCTTTATTTTTTGATGGACAATTAATATTACAAGAACCTAATAATTTTTTTAGATATTCAATTAATCAATTTATAAATAATATAATAGATAGTGATAATAATAATATAAAAATATTGAATTTAATACCAAAACCTTTATTTGATTTAATTATATTAAGAATTTCACAAGCTAATTATATGACCAAATTAATTATTAATTCCAATCATGATGCTATTAATATTATTAAATTAATTAAAAAATTTGAACCAGTTAATTGGTTGTTTCAACAAAACAAAAAAGAATTAAATTATAATGATAGTAATAATAATAATAATAATAATAATAATAATAATTTAAGAATATTACCTTTGAATTTATCTTCTGAATTATTAAAAGATATACGATTTTTATCAATATCTTATTTACATTCTCACTCTTGGTTAAATTTAATAGAAACAATTTTATTATATTTAGATTGGAGTTATCAAGAACTAGATGGATTAAATAATATATTAGAAGGAATTAATCGAATTGTATTAAGTCATTATACTAATTTTAATATATTATCAAGATGTATGAGATTATATATTAAAATAGCCATTCAATTTAAACGATTATTTTCTATAAAAACAGGATATTCATTATTTATTAATACTTTATTTGAAGTTTATTATCAATTAAAATGTAATCAAAGTAAACTTGGTATTGAATATGGAATTGTTTTATTATTTAATTTACATAGAGAAGCTTTCTTATTTCAAATGTTAGGTTCTTTAGTTCCTTTTATATTAGAGAATAGAAATGTTAATGAATTTAAAGTTAATTTATTAAGTGAACAATTATTTACTTGGTTTCAATTATTTCAATCTAATCCAATTTATGATCCATTTAAATTACAATGGAATTTACAAATGGAAAATAATAATAACAATACATATAATAATAATAATAATATTAATATTAATATTAATATTAATTTAAATCAATTAATATTACAAAAAACAAAATCATTAGATATTGAAGGAGATATTAAAATATTTCGACCATTTTCAATCTCAAATTGTTTCAAATTATTTATTACAATTATAGCTTATGATCCAGGGTCCTTAAGATCAGAACAATTCGTTAGTATCTTAAGTTATTTATTACCATTATTTATACGAGATATTGAAAGCTCTGGGATTGTAGAATTAGGAATTAAATCTTTATTAACTATATTCACTAAGTTTTCAAAGAAGAGAACACTATTTTCTAAATTAATGGGAAATAATGAAATGGATGAGGATATTAATAATAGTAATTTTATGCAATCAAATTATGGTAAACATTGGCAACAAAATGATAAAACTACAATTAAATTGGAAATTATTAAATTAATTGGTAAATTACAATATTGTGGTATTAATTTAAATCAACAAGATCAAGAAGATTTAATAATTATTTTCAAGTCAATTATTAAAAATAATTATCAATTATTAAAAAATTGTTATCCAATTGAATGTTATACTCGATTCATTATTAATACTACATTAGATCCAATATCAAAAGCACAATTAAGCTTTAATTTATTAACAATAATAAGAACAATTATTAATGATTGTAATAAGCCAGATAAATTAACTAATTTAATTATGGGAATTATTGAATTAATTAAGAATACTGCACCTAATCATGATACTTATGGAACGGTACCTTTTATTCCTATATTACATAATATGTTAAGAGATTGTAAAAAATGTATAGAAAATTTAACATTAAAGAATTTTCAATCTGCTCAATTATTAGGTAATTCTATAGTTGAATTATTATTATTATTAAGTGATAAAGAAGATGGTAATGTTATTCAAGAAGTAATGAAATTGGATCAAAATAATATATTGAATTTTCAATTTATATTAATTCCTTTTTATTGTAAGTTAAAGTTTATTAAGAAAGAAAATAATAATGAAAATATGAAATTTAATGTTTTCTTTTTGGATATAATAAGTAAGTATTTGATAATTAAAAAAGATATTAATTTAAATGATAAAAATCGAACATTAAATTCATTTATGTATTTAATTAGTATTATTGGTATCAAATGTTTTTTATTACAATGTTGTATTGATAATACTATTTTAAATTATTTTAATATAATTAATCATTTAATACTCATTATAAAATCCACTATTTTTAATCCAGTATTTAATAATAATAATAATAATAATAATGATTTATTACCTTATCAAGTATATTATTATGCAACAAAAACAATAATTCAATTTATGAAAAAATTACCTAATTTATCTTTCATTCATGAATTTCAACAAGAAATTAATCAAGTTCAATATTTACCATTAGAAGTATGTTATAATGAATTAGAACCTATTTATATGAGTCGAATTCATTCTAATAATTCTAAAACAAATGATTCAATATCAATACCAATGTCTCAATTATCTGATAATTTCCAAGGTTCTATAATCGAAACGTCAATTGAAACTCGAACAAATCATAGTAAAAGTTCTAAATTAAAATCTTTTCGATTTTCTACAAGATTATCGAGTACTAAGCCAATGGAAAATAATGATAAAGAAAATAGTATGTCACAATTGAATTTGAATTTGGTATTAGATAAGTTAAATCAAAGTCAAAGTCAAAATTTGGGCAAAAGTAATAATACCATTAATAATACAAGTGCAAGTAATTCACCTAATTTATCACCTATAATAACTGGAAATGAAATAGGTACATTTGAACAAATGGAAACGAAGATTGAAGCGAAAAAACGAACAAATTATAGGTTAAATAATGAATTGTATAATGAATTAAAATTAGAAATTTTGAATGAATTAAATCTAATTCAAGATGCTTTTGGATTTCACTAATTAATTCTTATTATCAAATAAATAAATAAATAAATAAAATAATAAATATTTTTATTATTATTTATTATTATATTTTTTTTATATTTTTTATTAATTTATATTGTTATATTTTTGAACTTTATTCTTCTTTTTTACGTAAATTTCGATTCCCCATTTTTCTCTTTTTAAATCCATTTGTTATACTTTCAACTTTCCCTCCTTCTTCTAATTTTATTGTATCTTTTTTTAAAAATTCAGGTAATTCCACTTCACCAATTTCTTTTTTAGTTTCAAATTGAAACTCTCTTAAATCTTCTGGATCTTTAATTCTATCTTCTTTATCCTCACCGTCTCTCAACTCCTTCTCATCTTCTATCATCTCCATTTTACTCTCTGTAACTACTTCCCATTTACCTATTTTACCTTCTAATATAATTTTATCTTTTTTAATAGTTTCATATTGTTCTGTTAAACTGGGTTGGGGTAAAGGTACTTTGGGAGCTATTAAGGGTACTTCTTGTACAGGTTTCTTTTTGATCGTTGGAGTGGAATTAGTTGGTTTTTGTATAGTGATTGCTGAAGAAGTGTTCGTTGATGAAGATGAAGGTTTTGTTATTGAAGTATTGGTGAAATTGGAGCCTACAATCTAAAATAATTAAAATTGAAAATTACTCAATAAAAAAAATAAATTCCAAAATTCTATAAATTAACTTAATAAAGAATAATAAACTAATTATCAATTACTATTTTTTCTACTTACCTTTTCGATCCTTTTTAATTCCAAATCTACTTTTCTTTGTTCTTCTTTTTTTGTTTTACTTGTAATTTCTACATCTTTCAAATATCGAGCTACATTTACTTTATGCTTTTCACTGTTATCATGACGTAAACGACTCTATAGAAAAAAAAGAAATAATATCAGTTTTAATGATATTATGATTTAAAGTAATGATGAATGGATTATTATGTTAAATTTGAAATAGAAATCAAACAACTTACTGGTTTATTATCGTAGACGAATATCTTACAAAATTTACACCAAATTTTTTTACCACTAACCCAATATTCAGACCTAATAGATTGAGTGTATCGTTAGTGAAATATCAAGAGTGTAGTAATAAAAAGCTTACATTTTAATTGATTAAAAAGTTTCTAAAAAAGAGTATGAGTTTTAATTTTTAACTCAAAGTTGAAATTCAAGATTCCAATCTACGTTTTTTTTGGAATGAAGTATCTTTTTAAAAACATTGTTCACTTTTTATATCTTGAAAATAGTTTTTTTTTTATTGGACTTAAATCAATGTTAATATAATTAAAGTGATAAATAGATATGATCATGTAATACATAAAGAACATGAAATAAATAAATAATAATGCATTCAAGAGCTTATAGAATTGAACAAATATTTTTTTGATATATTAATATTATAAAGATATATATTGAACTTAGTTTAATTGATTATGAAAGTTTATTTCATTTGGTATTTCAAATAAAGCCTCAATATGATAAAAGTCTTAAAACTTGGTTACTTTGTTTAATAATTCAATATGTTATAATGTATTTTTGGTAAATATATTTGATATTTAACAATAAATAACTAACGTTAATTATATTGATTACCAATATTTATTTAAAAATGATTGATTTATTATCACTACTTTACAATAAACTATATTTATAAAAAGTATATGGTAGATTGAAAGTATTTAAAGAAGATAAATCAGATGCTTTCTATTAAATTTAAATTTATTTCAATTTGTCATCAAATATCATTGAAGTTCGATTTGTTGCCAGATCTTTTATTACAGAAAGTTTTCAAATTTCGGATCCAGCTGAGCTACTTGAATACCACTTTTTGAGTAAATATTTGTTTGAAGTTATAAGTGGTGTTATAAAATATAACTTAATTTGTTCCGTTTATAATCAGAAAGTATTTCAACAATATGAACATTATCAAGAGGAGTTTATTAAAGAAAACGGGATGTTGATGCTACATTTAAATTTATATAATGATGATACTAAATATTTAAACTATTGCCCCGATTTGACATCTATTCAGCATAGCAGTGATATTAATTTAGGTAACATTGATAAGATTAAAATAAGAATTGAGTTGCCATATTTGAAAAAATTAACTATAAATCCATACGAGCGTTCTTTATTAAATCTGTTCAAATCTTATTTTAAATCAAATCAAAATATTTCATTATAGTGAAGAGGAAATAGTAATCAAAGATTTTATTAACTATTTAAACCCAGATATTTTAAAGTCAGTGAAGGTGAGTGCTATATTTATATTAGAACTTGATGGCTTAGATATTATTAAACAAAGTTTTAATAAGTTAGAAAAACTACAGTTAAAAGCGATTGTGTTAGCTATTATATCTTCTGTAACATCAATTCAAATATCAACTTTGATTCATATTATTTACAGTTAGAAATTGAGGGCAATCTTAATCGTAGTTTTGATATCAAATACTTTATGAATTTAAAACTATTAAAAAGCGTGAAGTTAAGGGATAGTTCAAGCGAAATTTGTGCTATTCATTATCAATAAAACACTTTAAAGCCAACAGAGAGGATATGGGGATGTATTTTTTTGTTTAAGAATTCTACTAACAATCTTTCCACTCAAATAGCGCTTAAAAGATGGAAAAGTAATGGAACCAAAAAAATATCCCCATATCAATATGATTGCATTAAGATATTTTAAATCAAACTACCTATATAATCAGGATCTTTTAAATTATCCACTTTGGAAGAAATTTATATACTAAAGAGCATAAATTAACTCAATATATCTTTGTAACACAAACTGAGCGAATATTTTAATAATAATTGTGATTTTCTTGCTGGTTTATTGTATATATTTCCAAACCTTAAGCATCTTAATTAAGAAAATTAATCCACCAAACAAATTTACAGCTTTAAATATTAATCTCATAATTATTACTACTCTTTCATTAATTTTTGCTCTTATTAAATTTAAAAAACTACGTTTTGGTAATCAACTAAATAAAAATCTAATAATGAGTTAGACATGCTCAAGAGAAATTATTTATTAATGATATTTTATTTTTAATAATAAAACATTTATTAACTTTGTTTTAGTTTTGTTTATTATTTAACTTTATAATTGTAAAATGTTATTGTTAAATAAGTTATTTCATAACATTAATTTTCTACTTTAAATATATATATTTATAAAAAATTGTATATTATTAAATTAAACACTTGTTTTATATAAATTAATTAATTTTTAAAGAACATCAAAAACTTTAAAATATTATTTTAAAAATAAACATCATAATAAAAATTAATAATAATTATTTATTAAATATATAATAAAATTACTTTATATAAAAAACAACAAATAAATTTTATAAAATAATAATAAAATGTTATCTATTAGATATATTTTATAAATATTAAATTTAGTTGAAATAAAAACAAATGCAAACTTTTATAGCTAAATTTCAAAATAGAATTTTTGAAATTTTTAATACAATAGGAAAAAGCACATTATATAAACATTGTAATTCATTTACATTAATTTTAATAGCTATTTACAATAGCCCAGAGTTTATGGAATTTTATAATAAAATAAAAAAAAGAAAAGAAAAGTTATTAAAGTTTACTATTAATAACAACAAACTTAATCAAGTAATGTATAAAATTAGTGTTTTAAAGGAAACAGGAAATAAAAACCAACAAGTAGTATTATTATCAACTACAGCTTCAGTATATTCTTTTGATGAATGTAAAAGTTTTAGATTTAATATAAGTAAAAATCAATATGATTGTTCAAAAATAATTAGTAATAATAAAACATCAATATTACAACCTATTATTAAAAATACAAAAAAAATTAAAGATGAGCAAATTGAGATTATTATACAATATTTACTTGATAATTCAACTATTTCATCAAGATTTAGTAAAAAAAATAATGATAAATATTCGTCAGAGAATATATATATATTAAATAAAAGTAGAAGAATGATATACAGTAAGTATTTTAATGATTTAAAAGATAAAACAGTAGCTAGGTCAACATTTTTTAAATATATACCAAGTGTGAAAGTTGGTACTCAGTAATAGGAGTTAAAAGTATTTCTTGGTTGATTAACTTGTCTTGAGTCGAACGGTCTTAGTTTATGTGACTAAGATAGACTTAAATGAATAAGAATAGTGTGCAATAGGCTATGAACTATGTAAAACAAATAGAATAGAAGATACTACTGTAAAATCTACGTAAGATGTTGTCAGAAAGACCTAGTGGCTTTATTAATGATACCTTATCAGGGAGTAATTCAGTTAAAAAGCCTCGAGTTATCATGTTGAAGAATCTCTTTTATACTCCAATAAATATGGATATCAAAACGAGAGGATGTTATTCCTTGCAATATGAAGTTAGAAATTCTCGAAGCAAATCAAAATAAGGGACTAACTTGATTGTGTTTGAACTTGAGAACACAGCAACTTAAGTGATTGTTGTGTTATAATCAATCCGAGAGCTAAATAAACAATATTTCACATTAATAAAGAATTTATTTTTATAGAACTTAAAAGCAAAGTTTTTAAAATTTAAATATTTGTAAATTGGATAAAAAAATGAAACTAATTCGGACATCTCTATATGCTTTTATAATTTATTTTTTTAATTTTAAATTTTATTAAATTTTATTAGTATAAATAATAATTTTTTATTTTATTCTTATTACAGCTATAAAATTTTATTTATTTATAACTTGTATGTTATTATAATTACAGTTTTTATATAATGATTATAATTTATGATCATTTTAAGCATTATTATATTTATAAATCATATTTGAGGATGTATTTTTCTGTTTAATAGTTTTACTAACAACCTTTCCATTCAAATAGTGCTTAAAAAATGGAAAAAGTGATAAAACCAAAAAGAACATTCCCATTTATTAATTGCTGTTTTTTTAATTCTAATTTAAACAATTTATCATTTGGTTAATTATAAATTTTTGGTTTTATGTTTGGTTTAATTTATTTTTAAAATACATGCTTTAAGCAAAAAAGTTTAAAAAAATGCAAAAAAATTTAAAAGCTACCAAATTTAGTTGAATTTGCATTAAGCTTTATAAGTAAAATGGAGTTTTTTATAAACTTTTTTGCTGAAAGCACTCCTAAGCATCTTTTTTCATTTTTTGGTAGCTGTGTCCTTATGTTCAACTTTGTCTTTTTAAATTACAATCACGAACTTAAATCAACAATCCATTTTTTAAAATATATTTTACATTATTAGACACCTAATGCCACTAAAACTTGATTTATTACCGGATCTTTTACTAGAGGAAATCTTCAAGTTATTGGACCCAGGTGAATTATTTGAGTTACGCTTTTTAAGTAAGTATTTATTTGGAATTGCAAGTAGAGCTATCAAAGGTAACTTAACCTATTCAGTTTACAACCATCATTATAGCTTCGAAGAATATCGACACATTCAAGAAGTCTTTATTAAACAAAATGGACCGCTAATGAAGCATATTATTATAAATGAAAATATCGTTGACCATATAACTTATTGTCCTAATTTAACATCATTGAAGTTTGAGCCTGATCTTAATGATGATTTCGATCAGCAAGAGGCTACTGTGGACTTTAAATTGCCAAAAATAAAATTACCAGGATTAAAAAAGCTCTTTTTAAGCTTATTCGAATATTCACCAACATTAGATACGTTTGCAGATTATCTAAATCAAGTTGAAGATTTTGAATACGAGGGATGTAATTTAGTTATCAAGGACATTATTAGCTATTTTAATCCAAATAATTTAAAGTCATTCAAATTATTTTCTCTTTATAATTTGGACTGTGACGGATTAGATGTAATTAAATCAAAATTTAATAACTTGAAAGTGTTACATTTAAGATCTCATTGCTCGATTCTTACTTCCACTCAAATTAACCCTAATCTGAACTTTAGTTCTAACTTACATCTGGTCATTAAAGAAAGAGCTAACTGTAATTTTAACATTGGATATTTTGGTATCCTAAAACAAATAAAGAGCATAAAATTGATAAATGGGCCAGGGGTTTACTTTGATATTAATAATAGAGAGAAAATTATAGAATCAGCAAAAGATAGCAATATTATTACTTTAGGCAATTTTGATCCCAAGCATCAGGTTAATAAGGATTTTTTAAAATTATCCACTTTAACAGATGTATGTGTTACTCGCTTATTTGAAGAATTATTAAGCTCAATTTCTTTATTGCAACACATTAGGGTTATTCATATTGGCCAAGTTGATAGCTATACAGACATACATGATAAGTTCAAATTGGATGAGGATGAAAAGTTTGATGAAAAACATTATTCATTGCGATGTAAATTTGTTAAACAAACTAAAATTGGATATTTCGTTAATGGATATAATGTAATTACTAATCTTTTATTCCTATTCCCAAGTCTTGCAGTACTCAAGATTGAATACATTGAAGATAATAGTGTTGATATCAATATTAATTTGGATTTTAATATTACAACTCATCTATTAATTATTATACCATTTCTTTATAAAAATACAAAGTTTCACAATCAACTAAATAAAAATCCAATGATAGATTGGGTATGGCTATAATAAATCAAAGTCAAATTCATTGTATTATTGTTGTAGAAGTAAACCATTTATTAGACTTATTTTTAAAGTTTTCTTTAAACAATACTTTTTTATACTTTAATTCATGTTTGAATAACATATTATTATCTAATTTTGATACTATTATTTAGTAGAACTATATGCATTTTGACGTAAAATAGCCTTTTCGAAATAATGACTTATAAACTTCAATCCTTTAATTATAAATATTAGAATATATACTGAAATAAGTTTCAAGTAAGTATTACTTTTATTTATAATGATCATAGATATAATAGAAAGTCTATGTTAAATTGCATTTTTGTTTCATTTAAATTTACTTTGTTAGGTATGTTAGTAATATATATTAAACACAGTTAGCAAATTTATTATAACAAAATGCCAAAAAAAACGCAATTATTAAAATGTTTACAAATGATAAGCCCAAGCTTATTTACCATAAGTTGAGATCTGTTATTGATATTGATATGAAAAATAGTTGTTACTCTCTTTTGGTTATTTATTACATTATTCCTTAGTTTAAAAACACAACATATTATCTTACTCTATTATTGATGCCTTTATTAACTTGATGACAGTGTATACGTTAAAATATTATAGTCACAATTAAACACCTATAATTAAAGTTTCTCAATAATAATGAAATGATTACTTACCTTTGTATTTATTATTCACTTATAAATTATGGATTTCCTCTTGTAATCTTTTTGAAATTACTACCCTCTTACTCAACTACTTGACGTTCCACTCTGTTCTTTTCCTCCCTTTCCTCGTGGTTTAGTTTTATTGATTATCCAGCGGAAAATATATTTCTTGTACATAGAGCTCTCTGATAAGTATGGGATTGCACCTCCATTTGCCTTTTTATCCATTTTTTGTACTGCCGAAATTATGTAGGCTAAAATTTAAAGTTATTAAATGTAATTTGGCCCTATGCTTATCTATAGCTGATGTATAAAAATTGGTTCCCTTGCCTTAAATTCAACTTAAAAAAGTTTGCTTTAAAGTCCTTCTGATTCCTTTTAGCTTGTCTCCTTTCCATATCAGAAGCTGATTAGTTGAAAAAAAAGTCACAAAATCAGCTATTTGATTTAGCCAATAATGGCTTGTTTTTCTTGCTTGTTCTTTCGTAAGCCTAAATTTTAAGAAATTGCTACAGACAAAAATAAACTTACATTCTTATTTTTTAACTTATTTTATCTTTAAATGCCATTGAAACTCGATTTACTACCAGATCTTTTATTAGAAGAAATTTTCAAGTCATTAGATCCAGTTGAGTTGCTTGAGTTACGCTTCTTGAGTAAATATTTGTATGTAATTGCAAGTAGAGCTGTTGAATATAACTTAAGTTATTCAATCTATAATCAAGAAGAATTTCAGCAATATCGATATTATCAAGAAAAGTTTATTAAAGAGAATGGCATATTAATGAGACATATAAATATAAATGAAAACGTGAAATACGATGACCTTAAATTATTAAATTATTGCCCAAATCTGATTTCAGTATATTTTGAAGGCAGACTTTTTTATTATTCACTTAACAATAATAATAAAATACACATGATTTTTCCAAAGTTGAAAAAGTTTACAATAAAGCTAGGTGCTACTTTACAGCCTTTAGATATCTTGAAAAAACATTTATATCAATCTGAAGCAGTTGAGTTCCTAGGGAATGTTTTAAGTTTTGACAGCATTACCAATTATTTAAATCCAAACATCTTAAAGTCACTTAAAATAAATTATAACTGTAATTTACATCTTAATGGATTAGATGTTATTAAAGAGAAATTCAATAATCTGAAAGTTCTATGTTTGAAATCAAAGAAAGCAATCATTACTGTTGGTAATATCGTCCCTAATATAAATTTTGCTTCCAATTTAGAGTTAGAAATAGAAGGGGAATTACATAGTGATTTTAGTAATGCTTTTAATATTAGATGCTTTGGAGACTTACGTAAATTCAAAAGCGTTAAATTAATAGACGTTAATAAATCATATTTTGATATCAATAATAAAAATAACGATATAGAAGTAATAAAGAATAGTAATGTCATTTCCTTAGGCTTTTTTAGCAAATGTGGTAGAGCTAATCATGATTTTATAAAGTTATCCACTTTAAAAGAAATTAAGATTGATTATTTCTCAAAAGAATTGTTACACTCAATTTCTTTATCACCAAATATACAAACTATTTATGTTGATGTCGTAAGCTTTTGTTTTATCAAGGAATTCAACCGGCCTGATTTAATAAACAATGAAGAGTGTGATCAAGGATATAAAGCAACCCAATGTAAATCAATAAAGCAAATTGAAATTAATAAATTTTATAGTTATTTTAATGAGCTATATTGTTTATCTTTATTATTTCCCAACCTTGAAAAAGTTAAAATTAAAGATTTTAAATTGACGGTTAAAAATGAAAACATTAATTTTAACCTTACTTATCCCTTATTACTTATTACTTCAACAGAAGTAAAGAAGTCAATCTATTATAATGAATTAGAAAATAATCCAAATATAAACTGGATATGTATATAGTAGGTTGAGCGTGAATGTATTGTATTTATTAGAAATAAAGTGCCCTTTGCATTATCTATTTTCGTTTATAATTTAAAGCTAAGATCCCAATAGTACTACACTAATCAGTAAGCACCTTAGTAACATCAAATAGCAAACTTTAGTCTTTTTATTACATCACTGTTACACGTAAAAAAAAATAAACAAGATGAAATAAAAAACTCAACAATTATCATAAAAGTTAACAAAATTGAGAATTCTATAACGATATTTTCAAATTTTGTTCAATTTTGTTGAAAACTATTCTTGAACTTTTTTTGTTAATTTTTTTATTTGGGTTTGTTTAAATTTTTTTTTTGCTATGACCATAATAGAACTAGTTGTAATTAGATTTACAGGGATTTATTTTAAAAGTATTTTAAATCGTTTAGATGCGAACTACTATGCTTGGATTTATATATTTCTTATTCAAATTACGATTTATTTTACAACTTTTATGAAATCATCAATTTTGATGTAAAATGCATTTTATTCAACTTAAACATATTTCTATTTTTTACATCAAATGTTTTATTATATAAAATGAATTTAAAAAATACACTACTGTATTTTTTTGAGTAAATCTCAAGTTTAAGAAAAAAAGATTGAAAATAATCAAGTAAATTATAAAATAATATAAAATACATAAAATATTACATAAATAGTAACAAGATTAGTTTTTAAAATTAGTTTGGTTTTTTTTGTTTTTATATTTTTTTGACTTTTTTTGACTTTTTTAATAATTTTTTTGTAATTTTCAATAAGCTATTAAAAAATTTTACTTAAGTGTGAAATTTTAAAATTATTAATTTTGCTTTTAAATATATAATCAGCTTTATAAATAGTTAAAAAATCTTATATATATATATAAAATAAGTATAATAATACTAAAAAGTTTTAGTTTCAGCTTATACTTGCTTAATATTTTTAATTATATTATTATTTAAATAATAAGTTAAAATTTTAATTCTATATTTTAAATTTTTTTAAAAAAGCTATACCAAAATAAAATTAATATAATTAAATTAGCAGCTTTAATAAGAAATTAAAGTTTTTTAAATTAGATGAATATTTATATTATTAATAATATTAACTTTTTTTATTTTCTTCATTTTATTTCTAAATTTAAATTTGTTGTAAAATTTTTAAATTTTTATTTACATTAAATTTAGTTATTAATAATTATATTTTTTAATTCTAGATTTAAAAACTATATTAATATAATTTATATGGGGATGTATTTTATTGTTTAAGAATTTTACTAATAATCTTTCCGCTGAAATAGCGCTTAAAAAATACAAAAAATAATGAAGCCAAAAAAAACGCCCTCATATTTTTAAAAATTAGTTTTAATATTAAAACAATTTTTTAACTGATTATTATATAACTCTTTCTTTAACGATATAATAATGTAAAATATTGTTTTACCAGCTTTATAATTAACTATGATATAATAATTGTTTGAATTGATTATAAAATTAATTACAGTTTCATAATTAAATTAATTATGATTTACGTGGTGATATTTTTTTTGGTTTCGTTATTTTTTTATTTTTTAAGCACCATTCGAGCGGAAAAATTATTAGTAAAATTCTTAAACAATAAAATACATCTCTATATAATAAATTTAATTAACTTCAGGTAATTTTACTATTAAAAGCTATTAAGTTTTTAAATTCAGATATAATTAATTCAAAGTTTTTTATTTGAATTTGTTGTAAAAATTTTTGTCATTTAATTAGAAAAAATAACTATTGTTATATTTTGTATATATATCTATTTAATTAAAATATTAAAATATTTCTTAACATGAGGATGTATTTTTTGTTTAAGAATTTTACTAACAATCTTTCCACTCAAATAGCACTTAAAAAATGGAAAAAATAATGAAACCAAAAAAAACATCCTCATATAACAATTTAAAGCTTTTTATTAAATTATTTTTTGATATTATACTTTTTAATAAAACTATCAAGTTTTATAATATTTTTTATTTTATTTGTTTTATATAATCCATAGCTTATTATATATTATTTTTACTAATTTAAGTTTACTTTAGTTATATAAGCTAGTTTTTTTAACCTATAACCAGTTAATCAAATAAAAACTGCTTTTAACTTTAATTATTAAATATTAGGGGTATTTTTTTTGGTTTCATTATTTTTTGTATTTTTTAAGTGCTATTTGAGTGGAAAGATTGTTAGTAAAATTCTTAAACAAAAAGATATATCTCATATTAATTTTTGTAATAACTAGTATAAGTTTTATTTAGGGGTGTTTTTTTGGCTTCATCACTTTTTCCATCTTTTAGCACTGTTTGAGTGGAAGAATTGTTAGTAAGAAGATTCTTAAACACAAAAATATATCCCCATTTAGATAAATAAATTTATAATTTTTTGATTTTTATATTTATTAATATAAAATTTTTTTATTATGTTTTTAAAATTAAAATAAAGTAGTTTATACTTAGCATAACTGCAGATATTTTAATATTAACTTTTTTATTTAAAATATTTTGAAATATATGCTTATTTTTAATTTTAATTCTTGTAAATCTAGTTATGTGATATATTGGTTTATTAGCTCTCGAATTGATTATAACACAACAATCACTTAAGTTGCTGTGTTCTCAAGTTCAAACACAATCAAGTTAGTCCCTTATTTTGATTTACTGCGAGAATTTATAACTTCATATTGCAAAGAATATTATCTCGTTTTGATATCCATACTTGTTGGAGTACAAAAGAGATTCTTCAACATGATAACTCGAGGCTTTTTAACTGAATTACTCCCTGATATCGTACCATTAATAAAGCCACTAAGTCTTTCTGACAATATCTTACATAGATTTTACAGTAGTATTATCTATTCTATTTGTTTTACATAGTTCATAGCCTATTGCGCACTATTCTTATTAATTTAAGTCTATCTTAGTCACATAAACTAAGACCGTTCAACTCAAGACAAGTTAATCAAGCAAGAACTGCTTTTAACTCCTACCACTGAGTACCAACTTTCACAGTTAGTATTTGTATCTTTATCAAATAAATCAATGCTATTTAATTTATTTAAAAACATTTTTAATAAATTTTAATATTAAAATAGATGTTTAAAAGATTTTTTTAAATATTTTGTATTATTATACTATACATTTATCATCATTTTTAATTTTGCCCTGTAGTTAAATTTAGTTAAAAATTTTAATGACTATTGAGACCTTTTTGATAAAAATACTAAAACAAATTACAAAAATCATAATTTAAAGTATCCAAACAGTTATCAAATGCAGGAGGATTGCAAATTAAGCTTTATAAATTGCTTTTTATTTATTAAAACCATCACATCTTTTTTTTAATTCTTTATAAATCATAAATTTAATGATAAAATTTACTTTTCTTAATCTGGAAATCCCAATTAAACTGTATAAAACGCTTTTAAAATAAATCCTTATAAATCTGACTGCAACTATTTCTATAAAAAAAATTCTGTATTTCGACTTATAAGGTCGTGTCCAAAGTAGTATCCCTCTCCCGGGCAAAAATAACAAAAAGGTTACTAGTTTCAATAGAAATATCTTTTGTTTAAAAACAAAATCCTTTTCATGTAAAAAAATCGACTGTAGCAATTCTACACCCTTACCCAAGTGGATTTGCCCAAAAGCAGGACTTCTTTAGAAATAACCTTATACTTTTGATTAGTGTGACACTTGGGCTTTGTGCTTTCTTGATATCATGCCAATGCTATTTTGAAGATCGTGTTGTGCTTTATAAACAAGTAAATCTTTTTTACCTTTTATTTTTATTTTAGTTTCCTACCAAATGTCATTAAGCTTCGATTTATTATCTGATCTCTTACTAGAAGAAATTTTTGAGCTATTGGATCCAGTGGAGCTGTTTGAGTTACGTTATTTGAGTAAACATTTATTTGGAATTGTAAATAGAACTATTGAATCTAATTTAACTTATTCGATTTACAACGAAAAGAAATTTTATAAGCTTCAACATTATCAAGCAAAGTTTATCAAACAAAATGGAAAACTAATGAAGCATATTAATATAGGTAAAAGAACTATTAATTATTTAAATTACTGTCCAAACTTAAAATCAATTAAGTTTGAAGATAGAGATTATTATGATACTGATATTAATACTGATATGGGATTACAGTTGATAAAGTTAAAATTATCAAGATTGAAAAAGTTGGTTTTGGAGCTGAGAGGACGTTCAGAATTATTAAATATATTTAAAAGTCATTTAAATCAAATAGAAGTATTTAAATATGAAGGAAACAACATAGTTATTAAAGACATTATAGACTATTTAAATCCAGATTGTTTAAAATCATTGAGAATACATTCTTATGACCATTTGGATTATAACGGATTGGATATTATTAAAACAGAATTCAATAAGTTAAAAGTATTGCAGCTAAAGTCAGGCATTTCACTTATTGATCCTGCTCAAGTTAATTCAAATATTGATTTTGTTACTAATTTAAAATTAAAAATTGAAAAAGGTTTTTGTAATTATTCTGAGATTAAATATTTTGGCAACCTTTATAAATTTAATAGCATAAAGTTAGTAGACGCCATGGGTGCTTATTTTGAAAATGACTACAAAGAAGAGAAGTTAAAGTTAATTGAAGGTAGTAATATTAATACACTAGGTCGCTTTGATCCAAGGTGCGGAATTAGTTATGATTTTTTGAAACTATCCAAGCTAAAGAAAATACATATTGCTGGCTTATCAAAAGAATTACTACGTTCAATTTCTTTGGTACCACACATCCAAAGTATTCATATTAATCCTTTAAATTCTGATAAAGTTATGTTTA
The DNA here is from genome assembly GCA_030770535.1 of Batkoa obscura. Classification (NCBI taxonomy): domain Eukaryota; kingdom Fungi; phylum Entomophthoromycota; class Entomophthoromycetes; order Entomophthorales; family Batkoaceae; genus Batkoa; species Batkoa obscura. Next base: position 229,373 of record JASVEC010000026.1, on the reverse strand, counting down.
CTGAACTCGATTTAAATAATAGCAAAGCGTATAATCAAAAATATAAGTCAATACAATGTAGATTTATAAAGCAAATTAAAATCAGTGATTTTAGTATTGAATATAAGGCATTTACTAACCTTTTATATCTGTTCCCAAACCTTGAGATACTTCGAATTAAAGGCATTAACCTAATGGGCCCAACCCCAGGCTCGAAAATTGGACTTACTCTTACTACTCCTCTATTACTTGTTATATCTATTTATTACAGAGATTCAGAGTTTTATCATCATTTAAGACATAATACAATGATAGATTGGATGTGGCAACAATAAGTTAGCATTGGGCTATCATTAGCTTAATAAAGCATTTGTCTTCATTTTTTACGTTTTAATTTCCTTTTTTTTAAATATCTGAACTAGCATACTAATCTTTAACTTTACTTTTGTACTATTATATAATTTACTTTAACTATAATCCTTACTTAACGTTTTCTAAACTTTGATAAAACCTTTTTAAAAATCAACTTACTACTTTGTAAAAAAAATTATTTACTTCTAAATAAATTAAATATTTTCTCATTGAACCAATAGTAATAAAATTATAGCTATGTGTCCATTATTAACTTATTTAATATTAAAATAAAACTTAATGAAATGATTAAGGTTGACTGTAAACAATGTTCAACGTTTTTACACAGTATTGAGTAAGTATGAATATCTAAGAGTATTAAAAAAAGAGACGATATTAAAATGAGAGTAAAATTGTAAACTGGGCGTATTTTGACTTAACATTTAGATTTAATGGTTGTACTAAGATGATTTTATATAACTGTTGGTAAGCAAAAAATAGGAGAATCAAAAAAATGATATTTGATATAAAAAGACATGTTAAAGCAAAAGCCATTGCTTTGGACCCAAGATTCAAGTACTTCCCTTAGACCATATCAGTTTTCTCTAAAGCCAAGTAGTATACAATACTATTATTTTTAGTAGAAGATAAAAAACTTTGCTTTTGTTTTAAAAAGGGATTGGTTAATATAAACATTGTTAAGTTTGAACAACTCAAAGAATGTTTGAAATTTTATAAGAAGCTTAAAATAAGGATAAAGTAGTATTGAATGTAATGTTATTATTAGTTTAAAAATGCAAATAGAATTAATTAAACTTTGAGGAAATTGATGGCATAGTTATGAATATTAGAAGTTCAAATTGGAGAAACTATTCATAATAAAAAAGTGATTAATATACTGGTGACCTAATGATTATCATTTTAAAAGCCTTCCCTAAACACTATATACTTATCAAATTGAATAATTATAGTAATAACAACTACATCAAGCAACAATGGCATTTCAAAAGTAATTTGCTATTTGTATATTTTAAACATATAGTTGAAAGTAGGTGCTTTACAAAATAACTAGACTTATGCTGAATTTTAATAATAAAAGAAATTGTGTAACGCAATGTAGTAAGCGTTAAGATTTTATAAACTGTTTAATAATACTATCATTATATGAAGTTAAACAAATTGTTGTATTTCTGATTCAATTGGCCTTAGTATAAACTTTAAATTTGTTATGTTACAATCTCACTAATATTTAAAATTAAAAGTATTTTAATATAAGAGTGCCATAAATAATAATAACACTGTGTTAAACTTTTCGTTATGAAACTAATCACAATAAATTATTCCTCGAAAAAAAGGATATTATTATTGAATTTGACATCAACTCAATTTTATTGTTATGAGAGAAATGAAGCTAAAGAATTCAAGCTATAGTTGTAATATATGTTTTATAGCTTTAAATAATACATTAGTTGTATTTATTTTTTATAGGCTTGTATTTGTTATGGAATTGTATGCTAATAATAATAAAGTGTAGATCGACCCTGAAGCTTATTTTATTATAAAGTACATCTTATTTCAAAATTATTTGATAAACTAGAAGTGATAGAAGCTAATTCCTTTATCTAAAAGTTAATAAACGAAACCTTTAATGATCGATTATTAATAAAGGTTTTTATAATTACTTGCTTAATAATACCTGCTTATTATTATTTATTCGATGATATTTGATGTTTATCATGATAAAATCATGATTGATCTTGTAGTGATTGATATTTATCATAATTTAGTTAATAATAATTGATATTTACCGCTGTTTAATCAAATGCGTATGATATTTTATTAAATTCTTATACTAAGTTAAACTATAAAAATGATATTATAAATCAAAGGTATATAAACGTATATAAAGGAGCCATTTTTAATTTTTAACATTCTCGTTTTACCTAAAGATGCCACTAAAATTCGATTTGTTACCAGATCTTTTATTAGAAGGAATCTTCAAACTATCAGATCCAGTTGAGCTCTTTAAGCACCGCTTTTTGAGTAAATATTTGTTTGGGATTGTCAATAGAGTTATCAGGCACAACTTAACTTTCTCAGTCTATAACCAAGAAGGATTTGATAAATACTGGTACTATCAGCTGAAGTTCATTAAAGAAAATGGTCAACTGATGAGACATATTAACATAAATAGTACAATCATTAATTATTTGAATTATTGTCCAAATATAAAATCAATAGAGTATGTGACTACGCCTGGTAATGAAATTGATATGAAATTTGAGTTGCTAGAGTTGAAATTATCAAGGTTAAAAAAATTGATTTTACAACTAAGTAACTTTCCATCATCATTAAATATATTTTTAGGTTATTTAAATCAATTTGAAGTGCTTGAATACGAAGGAGTGATACATTTATTAGAGGCATTGTTAGATATTTAAGTCCAAATAACTTAAAGTCTTTGAAATTACTTTCTTGTACTGATTTAAACTGCGACAAATTAGATTTAATTAAAACAGAGTTTAACAATTTAAAAGTGTTATTTTTAGAAGCTGATAATCATATTGTTACTGCTACCCAAAATAGCCTGAATTTAAAGTTTATTTCCAATTTGCAGCTAATAATTAGAGGAAGACTTGTTCGTAATTTTAATATCAAATATTTTGATCTTTTAAATTAATTGAGGATTATATAAATGGTAGATTACTCAGGAAAATATTTTGATAGCAATACAACTGAGGATAACGCCAGTTTAATAATAAAAAGCAAAGTCGTTATGTTAGGTTATTTCAATTTAAACATCAGATCAATAATGATTTTTTAAAATTATTATCATTAAAGAAGATATTTATTGCTATTTGATTTTCCCAACAATTATTACATTCAATTTGTTTATTGTTACACATTCAATCTATTTTTATTGGGGATGTAGGCTTTTATACTAGTGTACTTAATAAGTTTGAATTAAATAGTTGCAAGAAGTTCAATGAAGAGTATAATTCAATACAAAGTAAATTTATCAAGCATTGAATTTAGTAATTTTTTAATAGATACAACAGGATTTCAAATCTTTTATTCTTATTTCCAAACTTACAAGTACTTCATCTTGATTACACTGATGAATATGATTTAAATGGAAATATAAATTTTAATTTTGCCTTTTTTACTCCGTTATTAATTATTACCCATGTTAGCTTTAAGAGGACAACTTTTTATAATGAATTAATTGTAATCTAATGATAAATTGGATGTGGATATAATAAATTATAATGTTTATAACTTATAACAATGATAAAACACTTTTTAATCATTTAGTAAATTTATTTTAAATTATGTTTTCTACATTTCAAATTCAATATGTTTTTATAATGCATTACTATTATATACAAATTATACAGTATATATGGGGATGTATTTTTTTGCTTAATAATTTTACTAACAATCTTTCCACTCAAATAGCGCTTAAAAAATGGAAAAAACAATGAAGCTAAAAAAACACCCCCATATATTATAAATTAATACTTTTTTTAATAATTAATTTTTATGAATATTAGTCACTTAAATAATTTCAAAACTTGCTTAAAATTTCCTAACATATTTTTTATATAAACACTAAACTACTAAAAAATTATAATATAATAATAATAGAAACATTTTAATTATATAGGGGTGTTTTTTTGGTTTTATCACTTTTTCTATTTTTTAAGCGCTATTTGAACGGAAATATTGTTAGTAAAATTCTTTAACAAAAAAATACATCCTCATATGATTTATAGCTAAAGTTTGTCTAAAAATAAAATTATCATCCACTGTCTCCAATTATTTCTATTTTACAAAGCTTATTTCTTGCTTTACCTGTTTAAAGATGTTACTCTTTCAACATTAGTTGAATATTGCACTTCATTCTTACCTTCTTTCTCTTGGCTCTTTATTATATTAATATGATGGTGAAAATCTACTTATGCACGAAGCTTTTTGCTGATAATGTATTTACACTCTTACTACTTTTTCATCTATCTTTTTTGGATGGACAAGTTTATCTAAGCTTGAATTTAAAGCCTCTAAATGCAGTCTGCTTATGTCTAAAAATAGTCTATCTGAATTAGAATTCTTGTTCTAAATTTGATACACAGTACTCTGCTTTAAATTTGTCTTATCCTTTTTTCATCCTTATTGTAGTTAGAAATAAAATATTTAAGAGCTTTGCTCCTTTCAACATTTCAAAGATTGAATGCTTTTAATCAAGTACTTGGAAGGTAATTAGTTGAAATCAAAAGTTCCAATAGTTTACCACTTGAGTATTATGAACGAGTATACTCACCAAATTTTCACAGAAAAATTAAATTATGATGAACATTGCTTGTCAATTAGCTCTGGCTAAGCAAAAGTCATCCTTGAATAGTCAAAAGATGGATCAAAAATTCCAATCCAATCGAACAGAATTTTTTGAGATATTTGATACTCAAAGGACTAATTGTCTGCATTTTAATAGTGGTATTTTTATAAGTTTGATTTAAATAATAGTGAAAAACACAATGAACGCTGTATTTTAATCTAATGTAAATTTATCAAACAAATTAAAATTATAGATTTTATTAATAAATATAATATGTTTACTAACTTTATATATTTATTACCAGACCTTGAAGCACTTAAAATCAAAAGCATTACTTATTAAATACAAGTCTAGATGCAAATATCAACTTTACAAAATTTACTCATTTATTGCTTCTTATACCATTTAAATAAAAGAACTCGACTTTTTGTAACCTGACCAAAGATGATCTAATATTAGATTAGATATGGTTATAATAAATTAAAACTAAATTTATCACATTACTAAAACTTTTTCAGTACTATTTTGATAATTTTTATAACATAAAATTAAGGTATTAAAAACAATTTAATTACTTAATAAAATATTTTTATAGTTTATATAATAGATTCAAAGATATTCTTTATAAATTTTGTTCTTTTTAATAAATACACTTTTAAAAGAATTTATACTTTCATAAATATCAATCCATCATAATATTTGTGTTCTTATATCAATAAGCTGGAAAAATTCCAAAATGAAATAATCAAAATTATTTCAGCGTATTAAAAAGTAAATACATCTACGTAATATCTTTTAAATATAGATCCAAGAACTATAAAAGTAACTCATTTTTATATAAAATAAATTATCTTTAAATTAGATTTGTTTACTTTTATTTTATTTATATTTTTAATTTATTCAATTTTTTAACTACAAATGACGATAATCATTCTTCTGGGTTTTTTCCCTCGTTCTTTTTACAGTTAATAATAAAACTTTTGTTTAAATTATATGTTTTCAAACTTTTTTGTAAATGTAATAGATATTTAAAGGTAGCTCATACTATATTATGAAAAGATAAGATTATTTTAATAGTAATGTTTTCATTTTGCCTAGAATTATTTATTAACCATGTTATATATTTGTAAATCTAGTTACAATTTGACTAAAAATGAAATCATAGAAAGTATTTGAGATGCAATTCGGAAAGTTATTTTATTGATAAGTCATAAACAGATCTTAAACTATGGTGCAGTCACATTAACAGACGTTGTTTGTTCATTTGAGCCTTTTGGTAGTATTTCAAAACTAGTTAAATTGTTGGGATCAAATTTATGACTGTAAATTTAAGATAAGTTTATCAATATAGTTTACTACAGACGCATATACTTTTTAGTTGGTTGATGCTATTTAAATGGAATTAATGTTCCAACATGTTAAAAAATTACAGTTCAAATATTATAATACTTTTTGAATATCACTTAAATAGCATCAATCAACTAAAAAGTATATTCGTCTGTAGTAAACTATATTGATAAACTTATCTTAAATTTACAGTCATAAATTTGATCCCAACAATTTAACTAGTTTTGAAATACTACCAAAAGGCTCAAATGAACAAACAACGTCTACTAACGTGACTGTAAGTTTAAAGGCTAATAAGGTTTATTAAATAGTAGCTGCTGTTATTTTCATCCCTTAATTACCCTTTTTAAAGCTTACAGACTATTTTAAGAAAGCTCTGTCTATTTTTAACTTATCAAATTGATTATCCTTGTTTAAAAAATATGAAAACTAAATTAAACTTAAAAATCAATAGACTAATTTCGGAGAAAGTTTTAATTTTAGTTTTAAAACAATTGTTTCACTAATAAAAGATCGAAGAACCTAATTAAATTAGGGTATATAAACTCAGCAAGGCACTCTAAACTAGAATTAAAAAATCAAAAAAGTATGTCTTCTATTCTCACTCAAGTTAATAAATCCTCTGTAAATACTAGTATTATTTTGAATAACGAAGCCTCGCCCAAGCTTACAAACTCAAAAACATCATCAGCTAAAAACCCAAAGAACAAAAGTATATACAAGGGGCAATTTAACATTTATTGGTTATTTAGTTCCTTACTCTCTTTATGGTTTACTTTATATAAAGGTGTACCCTTATTATTTGACAAAAAGACCGGTCCCGCCTTATTCTTCCATTTGATTTTCTGTACTACAATCACACTTCAATGTATTATCAACTTATATTTTGTACCAAATATGGGCTCACCTTACCGAGAATTACATAAATTCCTTGGGAAATTCTGCTTCTTAACTACTTTTCTTAGCACTTTATTTGGTCTAATCACTACCTGGAACGAGCGTTACTCTGGTATCAATAGTTTTTCAGTAGGCATATCTATTGGTGGCTTATTTCAAACGGGGGCTATGATAGGAGCTATCTACTATATTCGTAAAAAAAACTTGAAGGGGCATATATATTGTACCACTTTTGTTTTTTATCTTGGCTGCTTGATCCCAGCTTATATGCGCTTGCCTTATTTGCTTCAATTCCCTGCACCTAAATATTGGGATTTAATTGCTGTATTTATTGCTATTACTTTTAAGTATTTGGCTTATTTTGCTGCTGTATCGAAGAGGTGGTATTGATGTGATTTGATAAATGAGGATGTTTTTTTTGGTTTCATTACTTTTTCCATTTTTTAAGCACTATTTAAATGGAAAGATTGTTAGTAAAATTATTAAATAAATACATCCCCAAATTGTAATTTTAATCGTAATAATTTTTTAATTTCCATTTTTGTCTCTATACAAATTAATTAAAGATAAAAGAGATGGCGAATAGCTAATTGGGTAATTTTGACACCAGTTTTTAAACTTACAAAACTTGATCTAATTTGGTAATTTTAGCTTATGAAAAATGGTAAAGAACAAAAAAAAGTAAAAATGGAATATTGGCATAATTATTGGCTTGAACTAAGTTCCCATAACTAGAGGGTATTAAAAGCACGAAGAAATGGAAAGAAAAATTAAAATATAACTTTTCATTTATAAATAATAGTAAAAAGGTAAGTAAAAAATAAATTTTTTGATTTTAGTATTTGATATAATCTGTGTGTTGCTTCACAAGCTTAATGATGGATGTCTTTACTAACTTTTCTTTCATAGAGTTTTAAATATGGTTTCTTGTCATCGTTGTAACCAAGGTAAACATAAATATAACTAATTAAAACAAATCGTTAATAATATTCAGAGGGTCACATTTCTCGTGAATGTACTGAAGAACAAAAATGGTATTAACATTTTAATCTTTTACTTCAACCCATTTAACCTTTCATCTTTAGTTATAACTGCCAAAAAAGTGGTCACTTAAGCAGAGACTGCCCAGAACCAAGCGAGAAGTCTTGTTACAATTGTAATGAGAAGGGTCATATTGTAATAAAGAATCTTGGAATCGTTTTGAATATTTGCTAATTTTTTAGTCCCGTGATTGTCCAAAGGGTGGAGATAGAAAGAGTGGTGGTTACAGAGATAATGGCCGTTCCCGTGATGGTGGTTCAGGTGGTTCTGGTTGTTTCAAAGTATACTTTTATATAATTTTATTTGGTCTTTAAATAACCTTTTGTTAGTGCGGTAAAGAAGGTCACTTCTCCCGTGAATGCCCAGAAGCCGGTGATAGTTATAGATCTCGTGACCGTGGTTCTCGTGGTGGTGACCGCTATGAGGACCGTGGTTCAAGCCGTTATGGAGACCGTAGAGGAGATGATCGTCGTGGTCGTGATCGTGGTGATCGTGGTGATCGTGGAGACCGTGGTTCTTCTTCATCTTGTTATAACGTAATTTAATCACTCAATTAATGGTATCTTACTAATATTTTATTAGTGTGGAGAATCTGGTCATTTCTCCCGTGATTGCCCTAAAGAAAGCACAAGAGGAAGTCGTGAAATGAACTGCTATAACTGCAAAGGTACTGGTCATATGTCTTATGACTGCCCAGAAGGTTCAAAATGCTACAAATGTGGTAAAACCGGACATATGTCCAGATCATGCCCAGATGAATCAAGATCTGAAGGTTCTTGTTATTTATGTGGAGTAAGTTAAAGTTAAAAATTTAAATACTTTTATTTATATAAAATTAGGAAACTGGTCACCGCAAAGCTGACTGCCCAAAAGCCTAGATGTACACAAGATCATTTAAAAATGCTAATAGAAACTATTCAACTTTAATTAGGTTAATACTTTAAATTAACAAAATACGAGCACCCATCTTATTATAAAATAAAATACGCTTAAGAATATATTTTATTGTTTTTTATGCTATATTACAAACCTTTTAAAAGTTATATCAATAATGAAATTGAGTTGATATACTTCATTATGTTACACGATAAATAAATAAATATTCATTGTACTGTTTTATACAGATATATTACAACTTTAAATGAGCTTTTAGCATTATTTTATTCAAGCTATTTATTGAGATTATTATAATAAAAAATTAGCTGCAAAAGAAAATATTTTACAACACTATTTGCTTAAAACCTGTGAATGAATAATAACATAAACTCAATGTAAAATAAAATCATTACAAGGAGTTAAAACATTTTATTTTAATAAAAGAGATAAAGTTGAATAGCTTAGCCTAACCTCCCGCTGATTTCAACCATTTAATAAGTGTTTAAAATTTCAAATTATGCAAGTGTAGTTGGTATTGGTAATTAAGCTTAGTCTTATTTCATAAACTTTTATATTCCTTTTTATTTGCTTAAAGTTTAATTAGTAAAAGTAGCTTAAGAATTAAATATTGTAATAAATTCCAACAAATACTTATATAAAATTGTTAAAAAAACTACTAGTTAATAGCTATTTTAAATATAAGGTATACCTTGATGAGTGGTAAAGTATAAGTGGTTAATTAGCTTAAATTATCTTTTAAAAAAATGAATTAAATAAAATAAGATAATACAAATATATGTTTATCGTACATTCAAAAGTAGGTTTAGTAATTAATCATATTAAAAAGTAGACTTTTAAATATTAGTATAATAAAAAACAATAATTAAAAATGTTTTTAATATGATAATTTATCTTATTTTTATAATATGACTTTTTATGATAATTTTATAATAAGGACAGACTTCAATAAAAATTATAATTATTAATTTAATGACTATGTCTCATTATAATATAAAAAGTATATGCTAATGTATTTTTTGTTTAAGAACTTTACTACAAGTTAACTTCTTGAGTGTCACTAACTTGGAAAATTACGGCTATAGCCAACCCCTTGAAGCAAAGTTATTAAAAGTAGCATTTGACCAAAGAGTCCAAAAATTTTAGCTAATCGAATCAATTTTTGATCGGACTTTTTTTAGACATTATTGGTTAAATGTTACTTTTGGTCTCAACGGATACGTTCATCTTAATCACTTAACAGGTTAATAATAAAATACAAATTAATAAACTAACAATTTCTCATATTATACCATAAATATTAAAATGATTTAAATAATAAAAGGTAAAAATTAGTTAACTTTTAATAAAGAATCAATAATCTTTTAAAATATTATTACATCTTATATAATTTTGTTTTTTTATTTATTTTCTATCGAAAATTTAGAATAAAATAATCTCATAGCGTACAATCGAATCTGATGAAAAACGCACTCGAGTGAAAATAAAAAATAGATGTCTTTGCATAATATTGAACAAAATAACTTTTTATAAATAGGTTAGTTTAAAAGCTTGGCTCAATTTTGTGCAATTTAGATTTTTAGCAAAAATTGCGAAACACAAGGTGCTATGAAATTACTTGTATAGTAATGTTTTTTTATTCAGTATTTGTTTAAAGAAAATCTCAAAAATTTACGCTACATAAAGAATGGACAAAAAAAGTGAATTAGAAAATTTTCTTAATTTAACTGAGGTTTTAAACTAACCCATTTATAAAAAGTTATTTTGTTCAATATTATGCAAAGACATCTATTTTTTATTTTCACTCGAGTGCGTTTTTCATCAGATTCGATTTGACATTATTTATTAAAAAATATTAAAAAAATAAGTAATAACAAAGTACTTATATTAACTTGTAATCAAAGGTTTTAATTAAATGTTTATCTCCTTGCCTTATTTTGTATTATTTTTATATTGTTTACTTATTTTATTTTTTTATAATAATCTTTTTGCTGACGTTGTCTAAGTTAATTTTCCTTTATAAAATTTTTGGTAGGAAGACTATCAGCAAATGGGGTATTTTTTTCATCACTTTTTCCATTTTTTAAGCGCTATTTGAGTAGAAAGAATATCAATAAAATTCTTAAGCAAAAATACATCCTAAATAATAGTAGAGATTTTACCAAAATTAAATTTATTTAGGCAAAATAAACCTTAATCAAAATTAACGCTCAATCAAACTATAATAAACCTACTCAAATTAACTTTATAGGGCAGGTAATTAATTTAGACAGTTTTAGCTCAAGATATTATGTTAAATTTTATTTAAAATAAAAAAATCTATATTAGAGCCAACCTTATGGTTAAGGCTAATATTAGGTTAGGGTTGGTACTATATATAATTTCGTAAAGTTTATCATTATCTTTTTCATTCCATAAAGATTATTTTCTCATTAAAAGTTTCAAATTTTTACTATATGAACATTCGTTTCATACCTTGTCTTTTAAGTGTTGGTTAATTAGAAATAAAAAAACCTCCCTTACAAAATCTCTATCTATTTAGCTTGCTCATTTTTTAGTTAAATTCATTCTTCATTGTTGAGCTTAAATTAACCAATCAGTTTCATCATTAAAACTAGTTCTTGATAAAATCATTTTTATTCAACAAAGAGGTAGAAAGCTTTTTTAATAATTATCATGTCTAGTCCAATATCAGAGCATAGTTCAATATCAGACCGCAGTCCAGTATCGGAGCGTGAAGCAAAGAGTAAAAAGGAGGAGGATCTTGATAAGGAAATTTTATCTTTATTAGAAGGAAACCCAGAAAAATCCAATAAGAAAAAAAGTAAAAGCAAGTAAGATTGATTTTAAATTTTCTTTTTTAATCTTAATCTCGTAAAGAAATAAGTATTCTGACTTTAGTGAGTCGGAATCAGACGCGTTTTTAAGTGTTGGCGATGAATCAGCATCGGGATCTAGCACTGGTGGTAAGAAGAATAGAAAAAATGGCAAAAAGATTAGTAGCCCTTCAGCAAGTGAAAGTGAAATTGAAAGTGAGTTCGATGAAGTGAAGTAAGTTCATTGGTTAGATCGAGAAGAAAGTAATTAATTAACTTTATTAAAGGTATAAGCATCTAAATGAAATAGAGAGAGAACAGCTTATTGCCGAAAAAGCAGAAAAAGTAATATTTACATTTAAGTGTAGAATAAATTATTGACAAATCTATAGAGGCAAAAATTTTATGAAAAACAAGAGTTAAAAAATCGTTTTAAGAAAAATAAAAAGAATGATTATTTGTCAGATGATGGTTCCGATGAAGAATATAACTTGCCCTCAAGTAAGTTTGAACATACTAATTTATTAATGATTTTCTTAATTTATTTATTAGGACCTTCAAGGTCAAGAAAGAAAGCACCTAAAGCATTGAAAGTTATCAAAGAAAAGAGGAAGAAAAGTACAGCTGTAAGCAATGAATTTATTGAAAAGAACATGATATTTATTATAAAATTAGAAACAGGATTATCGAACCTCAAGTGATGATTCATTTGATGAAAGTGAATTAAAGAGAGTTAAAGAACAAGAAGAAGAGGAGGAGATTGAAGCTGAAGTAGATGATTCTGTAAGACAATGTTTATACTTAATTACTTCTCTAACCTTTAATTAGCCAATTTGTACTAATGTACATGAGATTCTTCCAGCTGTGTGGTATAGGGAAAGTATACGCAATTTCGTACATCATTCTCAATTTGAAAAAGTGATTGAAGGCTGCTTTGTTAGTGTAATTGTTAATGAGCCACCAAAAGAGGGCGAGAATATAAAGGACATTGAGCTTAAATATCGAGTAGGGAGAGTGTTAGGTAATCAAAATTATTACAAGGGTTTAATCCACTTGTTAGAATAGTTGGCATTTTTTAACAATGCCTCATTATATTTTGGGACATTTCAATCAGCCTTGATATTATGATATCTTATTTTAACAGAATATACAGATTCAACGTAAACATTAAAAAAATTAGCCCTACTAGTTTCTAAGGAGTAAAATTTTTATAAATTTTGGTCAACTTTGTTAATACGGGAATTTTAATTAAAAATTATCATAAAATTTACGTCACTTAAATAAGCTCAGCCCACCTCTAAGGCTTAGGTTATGTTAAGATTCCGCGTATGTATAGATACAGCATAACAATGCTAAAATTGGGAGAAGTATGTTAAAATAAAGTGAAAAACCATCGAAATATGCAACTATTCTAAATAAATGGATTAAAACCTTGAAATACAAAAATAGTAATAATATATTAATTAAATGATAGAGGTTCAAGAGGTTGATACACCTTACAAATTTGATAAAGTATGGACAAATAAAGTATTAATACTGTTGCATGGTAAACATACCAAAACATTTCCAATGAGTGCTGTATCAAATGAGGATCCGACAGAGGTAGTATTTACAACATGTAGATAGCATAAAACAAATATTAATACAAATTAGGTTGAGTATCAAAGATATCGACAAGCAATGGAAACAGATGGTATGCCACCAATTAGGCAAAATATGATTAGAGCCAAAGGGGAACAAATTGAAGTGTTACGCAATACACCAAAAACAGATGTAAATTTTACCAAATTTACGTTTATGTATTAATGTTTACTAATATTATTATTAGGAGGAATATATGTATGGGTTGAGGTCACAATGTAAATGTACTGATGACATAGTTTTGTTAGGCAATCTTTATAGGATTTTAAACTCCATGCTGGTCCAAGCAAGAACCAATTTAGATTTTGATAAAGTAGCAGAAGTTCAAAAAGAAATTGACGAGCTTGATATAATTATGGCGCCTCATGTCGAAAGACATAACAGAGAGCAAGAAGAATATGAGCGTCAGGCCAAAATGGCAGCAGAAAAAAGAGAACAAGAGTGGCGTCAAAAAAGGATGCAAAGAGAAAGGGCTGAACAAGAACTTATAAGAAAACATGAAGAAGAAGTAGTAAAAAAAGTGGATTATACTGATGAATTGGTTGAGAAATATAGGAAAGCATTTGGGGATACTCCAAAGATTATCGAAGCCAGACGTATTCGTAAAAACCATAAGTTTCCACTGCCAAATAATTTGAATTTAAGTTGGCCTAAAGATATAACTATTCTAAAAGACAATACTCCATTAAATATTTATGAGCAAGAGGTCTTGGAATCTACTAAAAGAAGAAAGCTTTAAACATGTATTTAATAAAAGACACTTAAGGACTTATATTTTTTTATATTTTTTTATTGAACAGTACGATGCTTGAATTAAACCACAATTCAAAGGTATGAAAATTATCACAGCTGTTGAAATTTCACATTTGAATTTTAACAGCTGTAACGTTAATAGGTTAGGTTGTAAGGGGTAATTAGTAGCACCACATAAACTACAAGACTTGGCCACATCACATAAATAAGCTGATGAGGAATTTTTTTAATGGAGGATTTAAAATAAAAAACCAAAAATGCCAGTAAACAGATAGTAGAAATTAGAAAGTAAATATACAAATAATACGTATGAAGTTGAGTATGAAAAGTGCACAGTTTAAATTCAGCATCTAAACTACCATTTTTTGGTATGGTTAATAATAAATAACCTGGTTGTAAAGAGCCTTGTAACCAAGAGTAAGAGGGGACACTAAATTCAACAGTTTCGTTTGAATGCTCAATTAAGCAAGCATCATGGTCATCCCCAGAAAATATAAATTTTGGTTTTGTTTGATTTAATATAAGCTCACTTTGCCTTTTGTATATTAAATTTTGATATTGAATTCCAAACCCTTGATGAATACGATCATGGGACGCACGTGGGTCACGTAAAGGACCGCATTTTACTGAACCTTCACGATAAAAGGGAATATGAGATAAAATTATATTATTTTGAGATGGCTCAAATTTTTTTATAAACTTTAAAACGCCTTCATCATTATTAACTAAGCCTAAAGAATTAATAGTTATTAAAGTATAATTACCAACCTTAATATGTGAGTTGACAGGACCAAATACGCTTTCATATCGTCTTACTACATCCTCTTTGATTCTACCTCCAAGTCCTATATCATGGTTTCCTGGTACATAATGGTAGTTTATTTGCTTACTACGCTTATTGAATATTAAATTAAATCGACTCAACTCGTTATACCATCTGTTATTCAAAGTTATTTATCTATCAACTATTATTATATTTATTTTACCTTTCGTCCTGCCACTCCCTGCCACCATCAAATAGATCACCCAAATAATAAACATGATCTGGAGTACGCCACCTTAACATAGCTGAATAATGTTTTAACATAAAGATATCGGAATAAAACATGGTTGCAGTTAATAGTATCCCGTCCTTTTGTTTATAAGAAAAATGATCCGTTAACTGTGGGTCAGCTAGTAGCATTAATTTATAATAATCTCCAGGAGTAGATGAAGGGTAGTCACAGCTGAGTATGTTCCACTCAAATTGAACATATTCATGATAGATAAAGTTAAAGATCCATAATAGCCTTAATATCTTTAAAATGGTATTATAGTTGCTAGAAGAGTTTGGTTTAATGAGTTGAGATTGTTGTGAGTAATTAATAGATAATTTCATATCATCTATCATACTATCATGTTGACTATTTGCTGCTACTGGTATATAACCTTCAGAGGTCATTTTAAATAAAATATTCAATTTGAACTTTGGTTTTTTTGTTTTTTCTGATGATTTAATAACTTGTTTTAAATCATGCACGTTCAATGATTTGGTAAGCTAATTTAATGAGGATAATACAGTTTACTGTCTCATTTTCTAAATTTGTACAACTCTTCATGTTTAAGCTTGACATTCTTTACAGTTATTCCTGAAATTATTTTGTTGAATTTAGTAATTCTAATCTCAAGAATTAGTGATCCATTAAACAATTCTCTTTAAAATACCAATTTACTATCAATTTATAGCTTCTAGCTTTATATTTTGATCTCAGTTTTAACTTTCAGTTCTGTAACTGTTAGAATATCTCTTGAAAGGACCACATTTCTATAAGCGTTAATTTAAAACTGCATCTTTGTTGAACATTATGTATGCTTTGTTTCAACTATATCATTCCCATATTAAGTAGTACTAAATGAACAAGAACTTCAGGTATAGTTATAGCAAGTTATTATTGAAAAAATAAACATAAATGTAAGCTCAGTCACTTAATAAATTGAATTAGAACATTTAGAATATCATTATTTTATTATTAAATCCTATTTTAATGTCTTCAATTTTTTAATCAATTTATAATAACCTCATGGCTAGGTTGTACAGAACTTCTAAATATTATACCAAAAACGCTGTATAATAAAGTTAACAAGGGTAAAAGTGGGAGGGAAGTTGTCATTAACCAAGGTGCAAAGTATTAAACGTTTGTTATATACTTTGATCATAAGTTTATCAGTCATAAAATTAAATTTAGACCAACTCGGAAATTGCATTCTGATTGCAATTTAATTTTGCTAGAGGAAATGGCTACAAAAGCTAAATAAAATGTAAAATGATAGGTACACAAAATTTATTTATTTGATACACCACTGATTATCTTATGTTGGTTTGGCGTCAACTTTAAAACTATTTATACTATTTTCAAAATAAAAGAATAGCTTTTCAATACATAAGATAACAAGATAAGATAGGAAATAGGAATACCAAGGAACGGATAGTAGTTTAAGGAATTCTTTTTAAGCTTAAAATCTGATAGCTAAAGTTAACTTGAAATTGAAAAGGAGATTCCCCAGCTTTGTTAAACAACATAAATAGGTACACTTATTCAATGTAACAATTTAGTTGTTATAATTTGGGTAAAATTAAAACCCCGGATAAAGTTAGAAATGAAAATTTCAGTTTAATTCTTTAATGAAAAATTTGAAGTTCTTCAAAATGTAATATTTTATAGCGATTATCGATAATTTACAAAATCGCAAGATTAATGACGAAAAAAAATTGGTATAAGCTAACCAGTAATGTAAAATGAAAACAGAACTTATATCAATTAAGGGATAGAAAAGACATATTTATTACTTTGATTTGTGCTTAGCTACTCCTTAAATTTATCCATAGAGTTATAAATACTAATCAAATAGTAAATTAAGAAACATTTTGTCAATTAAATATAATAAAATGGAGCAAACAATACTATTAGGGGAAACAACCCATCAGCGGTATCTACCTGTTCAACATGATTTTAAGTATAATGTATTTTATTTTGCTATAGATTTGAATAACATTCAACAAAATAATATGTTTAAATATAATCAATTTAGTCTATTTTCAATTTATGATAAAGATTACTTCACTAACAATAATTATAGTATTAAGAAAAATTTCTTAAAGTATTTAAAAGATAAGGTAAGTTTATTCGTATTCTTTTGTTATTTCTTATTCCATTTTAGTTAGGATATTCACCAAAGTATCACAGAATAATCTTCGTAACAACACCAAGAGTACTTGGCTATTCTTTTAATCCAGTTTCTTTTTATTTTTGTTATGATACTGACTTAAAGTTACAAAAAGTAGTTTATGAAGTTAACAATACCTTTGGGGAAAGACATATTTATATATTAAAAGAAAATGATAACAATAAAGCTATAATTAATCGCGATTTCCATGTATCTCCATTTAATGATCGGAAAGGAATTTATGAAACAGAGTACAAAGATATTATCAAGAGTAACAAACTATATGTAAGATTGAGGTTAATTGATAGCAACAAAAATAAGAAATTTATGGCTAAAGTGAGTAGTAACGAAAGTCTTGAATTTACTTATAAAAATTTAAGTTATTGTTTGGTTTATTTTTCATACCATGCTTTGCTAACAATGCCTCGTATTTTATATGAAGCTTTTAAGCTCCATTATTTCAAAAAAATGACAATATTTCAAAGGCCTACACCAAGAGTTAATTCTTTGCTTTATAAAGATCCAGATTTCATTGAAAGGTATATTATTAAATACATTTATAAAACAACATAAAAATAATACTATTATTCTAGTTATTGTTATAAGTTAATTGAAGCTTATTTCTTAAAGTTAAGCGAAACATTTAATCTAAAAATTCATTTAAACTTACCTGTATCCCCCAAATACCCTAATTCAAGCACTATATTAAACAACATCACAACTGTAAAAGATGATTTAACCTTTGATTTTTATGGTTATGAATTATTTACTGGACTCATTTTAGAAACAAAAATCAACCAAGATACACTACCAATTTTAGCTTCAACGTATATGCGAGGTTGTTGGAAATGTAGTAAACTTGATGTATTCTTAGTGTATTGGAATCGGTTTGTTCAACTTGAAGCATTGACATCTAAAAATGAACTTAGCTTGAATTTTATTCAAAGTCATAGTTTATCATTTATTAGTAATACAAGGAAATGGATGTTAAAAAAACAAATTCAACTGAATTCTTCTAATTCACAAGAAGTTGGAAATTTAAACAATTCGCAGCTATTGCTCCCTATTCATAGCGATAAAAAGATAAATAGTGCTGTCAATTTATTCGATACTTATGCTAATAATATAGTCTTTCATGCACTATATATACTATTAGGCTTATTCTTAATGACACTTGAAAATAAAATATTTCAATCAATTGCTAGTTTTGAAAGATTAAAGTCTCCAAATGAAATATGGAAGAGATATTATTATAACTTGAACAGTTTATTAGAATTAAATCAAGGTGTGTATCTTTTATCATTAACTTTTTTGTATTAATATTTTATATTTAGATAATAAATTAAAGTTTGATTCCATGGATGAAAGCAATTTGAGTGAGGTTAAAGATGAGGAAGAAAGGTTCAATTTATTTTGTTTTATTTTTTATTTGAACAAAAAGGAGACATCGATTCGATAGTAAATAAATTCCAGTCATTTTTAAATCTATTTTTTCTATTTAATATTGTTAATGTTTACTATTTTATTATTATTGTTAAATGTTATTTTATTACTTCGGTAATGTCATCACTTTTTAATTTTAAAATTAAAACCATACAAATTCAATCGGTGCTTGAAGTTTTACCTTATGACTTAATAAAACAACAATTTTATAAATATAATTTAATGAAGATCATTATAAAATAAATTGGGAATTATTGGCTGAGATGAAGCTAAGACTTTTACTTAAAACGAATCACTTTTTACTCTCCCACTTTTATTTAAGGGTGTTGTTAAAATAACAACTATAAAAATAATCAAAAATTGAAAATGTTTTATCAGATTAGATAAAAAATATATATAAATACAGTCAACGAAAGCAAACATTTTTTTTTAAAAAAGAGTTAACAAAACAATGCAAGAATCGGATTATGTAAAAGTACAAGAAACGCTTGAAAGTCTTAATGTAAAATGTCCAGCGTTTCATCATGGTTGTCCATTTTCAAATCCACATGGTCGATTAACTTCAGATTTAGTTGGACAATGTCCAGCATTTAAAGAAGGTTGTCCATTCAGTGGCAAAAATCCAGAAGAAATTGAATTATTAGTTAAAGAGATACCAAAAGATCATAAATTATGTCCTGCTTTTGCACCTGGAGAAAATGAAAAAGAATTAAGTTGTATGGATGGATTTTCTATTATTGAATTTGTCAAATCCATTCGTAATGAATTATTTATTGAACCTTTGGAATCGGGGACTCAAACATTATCTAATAAAATGTTGGAAGATACTTTGGATGTTCATGCTGAAGCAGAAAGATGTATATTTATCAAGTAATGCTAATTTTTATTTTTATTAAATTTATATTAATAACAATACAATGATAGACATTTAATTAAGGGCAAGATTAGTAGCGATACATATGCAAAATTTCTAATGTGTTTATACTTTATTTATTCAACGATGGAAGAAGAAACGATTAAATTTCGTACTCATCCTATTGTTGGTTTAGTTCATTTTCCAAGACAAGTGAATCGAATTCCATCTTTATTAGAAGATTTAGAATTCTTTTTAGGTCCTAACTGGAAGGAAAATGCGCAACCTACCAAAGCTACCAAAGTATATATGGATCATATTCGTGATTGTGCTAAAAATGCACCCCATCAACTTATTTCTCATGCGTTTACTCGTTATTTAGGGGATATGTTTGGTATGTAATAAGATTATTATTAAAAGTTAATACTAATTCATTTTATCATAGGTGGTCAAGTTATTTCTAGAAAATTAAAACGTAATTTCAGTCTTAAAGATGAACGAGGCACCGCTTTTTATCGCTTTGAAAATATTACCGATTTAGCGGATTTTAGAGAGTTTTATCTTGGACGATTAAACGCTATTCGTGTTGATGATCAGATGAAAGGTAAGGACAAGCTCAATATTTATGAATCATTTAGTAATATGTATTTTTAGCTGAGATTATTGAAGCTTCTAGGATGGTATTTAAATTAAATATTGGTATTTTTGATGAATTTGGTGAAGGATTAGAAGATAATGAAGATACTAGTAAACGTAAGAAGAATGTTACTTCTTCTTCTAAATTGGCTATGAAATATACAGGTAAATTGAGTAATTAAATTAGTATAGAAATGTTTATTAAAATGTTTTTTTTAGGTAGTAGCGGTACCAGTAATGTAAATGAAAAAAGTAAACAAACAACTGTAGTTGAAACTAAGGATGTAAATACAACAAGTGCCAATTATAATAATGTTATTGTTGCTCTCCTTTGGTTTGGTTTATTAGTTTATTATCTTTATTCTAAAGGTTATTTGAGATTTTAATTTTTTTTGCCAATAAATCTTTTTTATCAATAAACTTTTTTATCAAATTTTAGCACTTTTGTTAAATTTTAATTTTTTAAATTTCAATTTATTGAATAAATTAACCAAGAGAATTGCAAATTTTAAGTTAATTATGCTTATTTAATTCTTACTCATGTCATCAAAATTCTTTATTTTTTTATAAAAATAAAATGGGAAATAATCAATCACTTGAAAATCAATCTGACCAAGATCTTTCGGATTATAACGGTTTCCATGTATTAAAAGTAAGCGAATAACATTACAACAATAATCAAAGCTAATTTAATAACCAGGTTAAACCCAATTCACCCGCAGAAAAAGCAGGATTAAACCCTTATTTTGATTTTATTATATCAATTAATGATCAAACAACGATCACTACTTTAAAAGATTTTGCTATTTATATTTCAAGGTTTGCAAATCAAGATGTTAAATTAAGTGTTTTTTCTTTAAAAACCCGTAGTATTCGAGGTAAGTATTTCAATTTTTTCAATTTGAATTTTAGATTAATAAATTGGCAGAATTAATTTTAAATCCTACAAATACTTGGTCACCAAACCCAAAAGATGGTTTATTAGGTAATTAGTTTAAGTTGGTTCATTTCAAATATCTAAATTAGGATTAAAGGTTGTAGCGTAAGATACTCAAGCGTTGAGAAAGGCTTAAGCTGCGTGTGGCACATATTGGTAATTCACGATTATCACCTAAATAAATCTCGCTAATCATTTTTTCACCATAGGATATTCACCCTAGATCCCCAGCTGATCGAGCCGGGTTACAGGCTCATAGTGATTATATTGTTGGTTGTGAATATCGTAGTTTGGAAGATGAAAATGATTTTTATGATTTAATTGAAGAACATGAAGGCAAATTATTATCATTATTAGTTTATAATCAGGTTTGGGATAATTGCAGAGAAGTAGTTATCTTACCTAAAAGAGATTGGGGTGGTGAGGGTTTATTAGGTTGTGGTGTTGCGTCTGGTTTATTACATCGAGTTCCTATTAAATTACCCGAGCAGCAAAATGAGAATTTAAATCAAAATGAAAATGCTATTAATCAACCTCATCCGGATAATAAAGATAATAGTAATTTAGATCCTGCTCCTGAAAATACAACCCAAACTATTCCAACAGAGATAGTAGAAAAAGAAAACGATGTTAATATACAAGATAATAATAGTTCAGCCCCAAGAGCTTCATTAGTTGAGCCTCAAGAACTATCAATTAAGGAAATTTTGGTCCCAAGCACTTCATCAGATAAACCTCAAGAAGAATCCAATACTGAAACTTTGATTTCAAGCATTTTGAATGAAGTCAAAGAAGAGATTAATACCAATTTAGTTGATAACAATAAAAATCTGGAAACGAAAGAAGAACCTAAAACAGAAGTTGAAGAAAAACAAGAAGCAACTGAAGAAGTTGAAATTGAACCATTACAAAGTGTTGAAATGAATCCTATCAAACAAGCTGTAGATACAACTGCTAGTGTAGAACAAATTAATCAAAGTCTTAATCAACTTGAACTTAATGATGAAAAAGCAGAGGTCAATCAAAATAGTGATGTAAGTTTGGAAAACAAAATAGTGGATGAACATGTAAATTCTGACTTATAATAGGTTTAATAAACTATTTTTCTTTTAGTATTAAATATTCAATTGAAATTTAAGGTTAATATTGTTGTTTTTGCTTTTTATTTATTAGTTGAGAATAAGTATAATTTTGTTACAGTATTCATGTCGTTTATTTTTTATAAGTTAAAATCTTTTTTAACATACAAAATAAAAAAATAAAAAAAGGTATAAGATACAATAACAAGTTTTAAAAAACAAAACTAAAAGACTTTTAAAATAGAATTTATTATTATTAATTCTAATGAATTCTTCTATTATAGCTGTATCCAACTTAACATCGAATTCTTTTTTAATTGATTATAAAAAACAGAATCTTATATTTAATATCTATAATGAGTAGTAATGGAATGATAAGGGCAGGATCATTATTTGTATTTGATATTAAATTTAGTAAATAAATAGTTTTAATTAAAATATCTCAAAGTTTGAAAACAAGAATAAAAAGTTAGTAAATACATTATTTTTATTATTGAATTTTTCATCACTATATGAATCTAATTTATAGAATATTGTATTGGAGATGTTTTTTGGTTTCATCACTTTTTCCATCTTTTAAGCGCTATTCAAATGGAAAGATTGTTAGTAAAATTCTTAAACACAAAAATACATTCCCATATATTAAATTTGGGCAATAATTTAAAAAATCAATAGTATATTTACTTATATTGATATGTTTCATTAATGGTCGATTTTCTTTGATAAATTCCTTCTAATAATATCGATATTGTTTATTTTCTTCCTCATTACAAATTGAATAAATTGAATTGAATTGAATTAAATTGAATTGAATCATCTTAGTTATATTAAACAAACATTTGTTTAAGAAACGTAACTCAAGTAACTCAACTAGATCTAATAACTTCAAGATTGCCTCTATTAAAAGATTTGATAATAAATTAAAATAAAACAGAATGATGAAAATTGGATTATCTATTTTATTTTTTAATGTTATCTTTTTAAAAAAGTAAAATATAGAACAAATCAAAGTTGAAATAATAGGCTACAATTGATTAAAATAATGTAATTACTTTTTTTCAGAAACTAATAATTGATTTTTGAGTTAAATTTCTATAATAAATTAAAAATAACAAAATTCCTCAACCCTCAACTCAATCTATAAATGCTTTTCGTTACCTTTAACTTTCGCTCTTAATCTCACGATTAAAAACTAAAAATGATAAATAACAATTATTATAACAATAAATAAAACTGATTATTAATATTAATGTTACTTTCAAGAAATAAAAACTATTTAAGATAGTGATATAATTAAGTAATGGTTTGTGGACTATAGAACGAATAAATGATAAACTAAATAAATACTTATTTTTGATATAAAATTATATATTTTATAATTAAAACAACCTTTAATAAAAATCAATAAAAATGCAATTGAATTCTTTCTTTTGTAATACTTGTGTACCATTTTTGATTAATATTTTATCATTTATAAACATTATAATAGTGGTTTTTATCAGATACAGTTACTTACAAGTTAAACATTTCTATAAAAAATCATATTTAAAATCAATTATATAATATTTATTATAAAGATATAATAAATAAATTAATATTTTAGTATTTAATTTTCAATGAAAAATAATGTTAACGTTATTGTTTTCAATAATTATAGTAAATTAAACTCTATATATCATATAATTTTTTCCATATGATTAAAAGCTACTAACTATCATATTATTATTAACTGTCGAATCGGATATAAACACTCTGGTTTCTTTATCCTTCATTTGTTTTATTTTTATGACATATTGAATAATTAAACAACCGTACATATCTAAGATAAAGATATCAAATATCAAAAGGTGATAAAACTAGAAATAAAATAAAATCAAGCTATATTCGTTGTAAAAATCTATTCATTAATATCTACAAACTTCTAATAGTTAAAGTTGAAGATAGAAATAATCAGCTTTATACATTCAATAAAATAATCAGTTCTATACACTCAATAAAATAATCAGCAATAATAATTAAAAGCATGATTACTATTTGATATTAAAAATAAGAGTTTGATCATAAAGAATTAAAATTAATTTTCCCTCCTCCTTTTTAAAAACGTTACCTCCTTCAACTTAAAATCTTTAATCAAGCTAAACGGCCTTTGAATTTATTACACTAAATAGGCTATTAGCTTAAACTTTTTTTATATATTTAGAAATTTATAAAATTACAATTTAATATGCGGAATAATCTTTCTTATTAAAATTGAATTTCTTAGTAATATTATGATAACTTATTCTGATATCATGAAACTGGAACAAGTGATGCAAGCTAAACGACATTGACTAACTAGAATTAAGGTCACTTATTAAAACATTTAATGTAAGAAAAAAAAAAACTCACTTTTTTAAACTATACAATTCAAATATTTTAAATTACATAAATATGAAAACTTTTATTCATAAAAATCAGTATAGAAAAAACAAAAAGTAAAAGCAAAAACAATAATAATATCAAAATTTAAAGATTAGTGAATTAAGTTTTAGGATCTCGTGGTTTCCTTTGAAACGTTTGTCGAATGATATCAAGTGCCGTATAACCTAACTTCTTAGCTTTAGAATTTTTATTCCCACTAGATGGTTTTCTTTTCAGTTTAAATGGTAAGCTGTATTTATTACTCGGTTTCTCTGTCTTATCAGTTTCTTGATCTTTCTTATCAATACATTCGGAACCGCTCTTTTCACTTAATAGTGGAAATTCTTCTTTTCTTTCCGGTGGTGGGGTACTAGAAAGAACTTGACCTTCTAAAGAATTCTAATAAAGTTAAGTTAGTATAAAATAGTAAGTTGATAAATATAAACTTACTAGATTATCTTCAACAGAAGAACTTTCGGGTATAACCTGGAGGTAAGGAGCTAAAACTTCTTTTTTCCGTTTCTAATTAAATAGATGTAAGCTAAATATCAATCAACTATAAATTATTTACTTTATTCCCTTCCTCAGCTTGTTTCAATATTTCTAGTACACTATTGTTTACTAATTCAAGCTTCTTATCTTCCTGTTTAGATCTAAGCAAGCTTTGATGTATCTTTGCACGTTTTAATGGTTGTTCACTTAAAAACATTCTTCTTTCATCTCTTGAAGAAATATTCCTTGGTTTTCGATTTTTTTTCATTGGAGATATCATCTTCGAGGAACCAATAGTAGAATCAAAACAACTAGAAGGCCTTGAATTGATTTTATATGGTGTTGACGATGTACTATAGCCTGGTCCTAGATATTTCGCCGAATTTAATGAAAGTCGTGGTAGTTTCTTTGTGACAGATTCCACCCTCCTTTTGGTACTCGAGGACGTACTTGTTCTCACCTCTTTGTTGATCGTCAAACTAGAATCAATCGTTGAATGTCGAGATGGTACGGATGCTTCGCTCATTGTTGGTTAAATCGAATAATAGTTCAAGTCCGGTTAGGTTGATGTTTAGGCGTGTAGTTATAAGTATAATCGATTTAATTGTATTAGTACTATAATATAATAAGGTTGAGAATAAGTTGGGTTGATAGTGGTAAATGAAATTGCCCAAACGAAGAATGAAAACAAAACAAAAATCAAAAAAATCAAAGTAAAAAAAATCGAAATTTTTTAAATAATTTTAAAATTTAAAGGAAAGAAAAGTGAAAGTAGTTGTTGATAGGTATGATTGATATCTATTTTTTTATTTACAAATCAAGTAATTGCTATTTTCAGAAAAAGGGTCATAACTTCAGTTTCAAAAGATAGTTTCAATTTAATTGGTCCCCCTTTTTAGAATATCATCAAGTGGGAAAATATAGCTCCATGGCTTTCGCAATATATTGCAGTAAGGGTCATTTTATAATGATAAAGTACAATTTTTAAATACTTTGGAGAATTTGTTTTAAAATTTTATTTTTTAAAATATTAAATTAATAAAAAAATAGTATCTGCTCTCATATTCTTTGTTTTATTTAATAATAATAGTGGTTAAATAGTAGCATTCATACTTAGCATATAGAACATTTATAAAGGTTCTATATTAAATAGAATCATAATTGCATTTTCGCAGTTTAAATACATTAAAGTGATAAGGTGATATTATTGATGATATAAGATTATTACTTATACTAAGCTTAAAATTATCCGATACTTTGAAAATCGAAGCAAAAAACATTATGTAAACATAAAGTTGCTATAAGCTCCATTTCAAAAAAGTTTATATAGTAAACTTATCTATATACTATATTAGTTTGAATAAAAGCTCTTTAGTAATAGTAAAATTATAGTCGTGTTATTTTAATTTTATTTCAATTTATTCTTCTTTAAATAGTATCCATAAATGCCGTATAGAAAGTCACATTATGTTATAGTAAGGACTGCTCTTAATATTTATTTATACATATACGATTGAGAATTTAAATTAATATTTCGTAATGACTCTTGGGCATTAAATATTTCCACAGTGCCTTTTTTAATAAAACATTAAAAATATTTTATAAACAGCTACAAATAATTACACAAATTGTCATCATTTCACTATAATTGGCTCATCCTAAAAAATATAACAAAGTAAACTTTATTTTTTTACTTAATTTTAACATGACCGATCTGACTAAAGAGTATAAAGAATTAATAAACAACTATAAAAAGGAGATAAAAGTCGAAAAGAAGAAACATGAACCCAGTTTGAAGAGTGATAATTTTATCAACGAGGCTTATCGAATTGTAAGTAATACCTTGTGTAATAGCTTGTTTGTTAATTATTGTTATTATAGTTAGAAGATTTAGAAGAATTAAATGTTCAATTAATTGAAGTTGAACCATCTTATTTAAATTTAGTAAGGAAATATAGCAGCTCCCCAACAAAAATAAATCCAATGAGCGATAAAGAAAGGGATGAATTAGATGCTTATATAAAAATATCGTTGAATAAAACTGGAACATTGATATTAAAACTCGCAGAAAAAGATCAAGGTAATTACGTTTAAAAATAATTAATATTAATATTAAATCTAAAAAAGAAAGAAAGAGAGATTTTGAAAAAAAAGTAATAAAGAAAGATAAATCGTTATTGTCTAGGTGGTTACCAGAGGAATGGTTAAGTACGAATGGCTCAAGAAATAAAATAGTGGATATTATAGGGGATCATAGGGAGTCAATAATCTGGTATCTTAACTCATGTATTAAAGAAGTAACTGAAAGTTTTAAAAATTTACAACATATTCGATTATCTAGAGAATTAGAAAGGCAAGAAACTTTTTCATTTAAAACTAGTTCCATAAATGAACAATCGGATACCTTTAATTTACCTTGGGGTAAAAAACAAAAGGATCTTAAACTACCTCCTCCAATAAGGTCCGTAGAAGAAGAAAAATTACCTACTTTAGAATTGGATCAAACTCAGTTACAGGTACTTGAAAAAGAAAATAGTGCGCTTTTAGAACAGTTTGAATCCACTTTAAAAGAAGTAGAGTAAGTTAAATGTTTAACTTTAATTTTATTATAATTTTAACACATTTTTTATTAGACTAGCAGAAAAATCTCTTCAAGAAATATCAAGTATGCAAACGACGTTAGCAACGCATATTGAAATCCAGGCCAAAGAAGCGGAAAAATTATATCAGGATGCTAATGTAGCTCAAGATAATTTAGATCGTGGAAATACATCTTTATTATCAGCTACTAGTAATTCTCAACAATCTAGAAGGTTTATGCTTTGGTTTTTTATCATTTCTTCTTCAACATTATTGTTTTTAGATTGGTATAAAAATTTTTAATTATTGAAATTTTAATAACTTTATTTTATTGTAATACAAGTATACTTAATTATCCTGTTTTATCATTTACAAGTGAATAGATATACATACTATTACTATTATAAATAATTTTTATTACACGCCTATATGGAGGAATAGGGTTATTTAAGAATATAAAGAGCTTGAGTATAGAACCTCAGAAGCTATGAAAATTGTGGAATTCTTTAACAGGCAATTTTAGCTTTATTAATTTGATAGACTAATCCTCTTTAATAATCAATGCATTCTTTTTAGCCTCACCAAGACCCAAACCTCAAGCCTTGGTTGGAGAAAGATTATCAATAGTTTTTAATTATTGCACTTTTTGGAAACGAAAACTCTTTATATTTTAATTGGATAGCCAAACTAAATTTGATTGGTTTAATCCCAACACGATGTAAAATTGTATAAATGAGGAAATGAAAAGCAGAAAGATTCTTTGGATTACATTATTAATATCGAATTCAAAAGTAAGTACCATTCAAATATACAAAAAAATAAAATATGAAGAAATAAAAGTAAAAGGTTTGAAAAATAAATACAATAAAGTAGACATATTGGTTTAAGTTTTGAATTGATGATAAAGAATATCGAGATTATGGCTTATTATCTCCGTAGTTGACTCAAGATAAATATCAACTATTGTAAAAGGCGAGCCAAAAATAAGGTTAAGATGGGAAACTTTTAAACCATGTTATGGATAACCATTGTATCTTTTTACGATTGTGTTAGAAATGATTATTTTATTTGTTTTTTTGTTTTTTTGCTCAATTGCCAAGCTTGGTACTGGTTTAAGCTATACTCAGTGATGAGCGAATAGATTAAATTATTTAAAGATATAACTTGGCTTAACGGTTTTGTTCTGTTTTTTGTTGGTTTGTTTTGTTTTCTCTTTTCAAGCGGATTGGTGGGCATACATTTCACAAGAATCTCAATTATTCTGCTTATTAATTTAACAATTTAAATTCAATGATCTGCTTTAGTTTATTTTAATGACAAAATTTGGTTTACAGATAACACAATTGATATATACATTGTTCTATTTCCATTTTACTAACTATTTTATTTTATTTTAGGGATTTTGTAGATATTTTTTTATAAATAAATTAATTTTTTAAATTTATAATTTACGCATTGAATTTTATTGCAAAGATTGAACTTTAATAATTTTAAACATTTCTTTTTATAATTGAAAAAATAAATTAGAATTTTACTATTTAATAAAATAAAATAAAAATGTTTCAACTAGGTAATAACTTAACTAACACAAAATAGTCATTAGCTAATGTCTCATTAGCATCACTCTTAAAAAGCATAGTAAATCCAATTAAACTCACTAACCCTATAAATTTACAACAAGTAAGAGATATGGGATATAAATTAAAAACTCATAAAGGAGCTGCTAAAAGGTAAAGACACGCCACAATATTAAAAAAAGTAAAACTCAAAAGTATTTTATAGATTTAGAAAAACAAGCACCGGCCATAAGCGTGGACAGGCTGGTAAACAACATCTTAACTTTGGAATGAGTGGAGAAAGAAGAGGAAGATTGAGAGGAACTGTTGAGGTTACTAATACTCAATCCAAATTATTAGATAGAATGCAAATTCGTTAAAATAAAGTTTTATAGAATAAGTATAAGTAGAAAGAAGATTTTGAATAAATGGGATTTAAGTTTTATTCTGTAAGTTTAAAGTCATATTTAATAGCAATAATTTAAAATAGTTGCTTTCTTTCAACTATGATAATTATAAAGATGAAAAGTTATTATGTTTAATTACTTTAATCAAATTCCAATTATATTAACTAATGTGATTGCTTTAAAATTAATGAACTATTTATTTTATTTAAATTTAGTAGTAGATACTATGAAGATTTTAGATATACTATTAAAAACAAGTAAGCAAAAATAGCTATATAGATAATAGTTTAATTAATCTGAAATAATAAAAGCAGACTGTGTTTCTCTTATAAGCATTAATAAATCTAAAAAAGAGTTGATAGAAACTCTTAACATCTTTTTGGAGTTAGAACTAAACTTACTATAACAAATGAGTTAATTTCCTTATTTTTTTAAAAAGAATAGCTTCACTTACGCTTTTAAAATTTGTGGATTGGCTTCGTCTATAGCCAGTATCCTTTGAATTTCCTTGTCTCTTAATTCCTTGTCTACAGATATAACTTGTAGGGCTTGATGGGATAAACCATGGTCATGAAAAGGGATTTGTAACTCTCTAATAAATAAGTAAATGATATTAAAATAGACTAAAGTTTTACATGCTATATTTCATTTTAGTTTTTATAAAAGAACTAAACTAAAAAAATTGAAATTTTTTGGAATATGATAATAAACTAACATAAATTTGCAATTTAACTTTTTTATTTAAAAAATTATGGATTTGAAATATAATAAGGAGGAAAGAGGTTATGAAGAAAAAGAGCCGGTAACTGAAGAAGAATATGAAAAAAGTATTAAATTATTAAATCAACGATGTGAAACCAAGTGGAAAGAGTTATATAAGGTAGCTTTTATAAACCGGTATAAAATTTAAAACTCATTTTTTAGCTACATGAATTAATCAAGGAATATGAAGAGTTCGAGAAGAAAGAGACACAAGAAAGTCAAGAAACAACAAGTAAAAGAGAAAAAATAGATAACGATAACATGGAAGAAGCAAGTCTAGAGATGATGATCTATGAAAGGGACTTATTAAAACAGGAAATAGAAAGTCTAAAGGAAGATTTACCCAAAACCGTATTTGAAAAAGATCCTATAATAAATCAAATTTACACCCAGAATTATATTCAAAACGAAATATCCCAGAAGAAACAAGCTATTGTGGAACTTCAGTATCAAATTAAAAAGGGCGAAGAGGAAATCAATCATAATGAAGTTAGGTTGCAAGAGATCAAAGAAGTTTTAGAAGCCATAAAGAAAAAAAATGAAAGTAAAGAGGCTGGGAGTAGCGGGCATTTAAAAGAAATGAATAAGAAAAAAGCTCAAGCAAATAATTTATTTTTAGGTCTAAATAAGTTTATAGATAAATACTATCCAGCCAAGCAACCCAAGATTGTAAGTTTATATGATTAAAACATTTTTAAAGTTGGCTAAGTTCTATTTTATTAGAATAAGCTTATTACTTCAAATAAAAAAGAGGTACCTCCAAACTCGTTGAAGAAAATATTAGAAGTAAGTCAAACTAAATAGTTTAATGATAGTAACTAATAAGTAGGAATTGATGAACAATGCAGTTAATGACCCAAATGTTTATTATCAAATCCCCGAACCATTACATACTAAGACATATAAACAAGAGTATGAGCCATTCATCACATTATTAAATAGTAGTAAATTAATTCAATTTGATCCACAAGATCCAAGTAAAATAAGATTAATTAAATTCTAAAATGTAAGAATAAAAAATGTTCATATTAAAACATTATATTTAAGTTATTAGTACTCTAACATTTAATTGTGTAATTTTAACAATAAATTCATTCTTCTCAAAAAAGTTTTGGTAATAATGGCTGAAGTAAGGAATGCGGATAAGGTAACAATGTAAAACATGAAATCGTTTAACTCAAAGTAATTTTTTAAATTCATGCCGAATAGAGCAGCAATAAGGGAAGAAAAGGTCAACCCCAAAGTTAAAATAGCTACCCTTAACTCTAATAACAACAAAGAATTTCGTTGACTATCTAATATAATGTTGACAATATCTTCTGTTGATTTTACATTGTTAGATAACTGTGATATTATATTTGCAATTTCTTCTACCTGCTTGCAATAAGTTTCTAACAACATTTCTATCTCTTCATGTTGATGAATGGATCTAGGTTCTCCTTTTAATTTAGAAGTTAAATACATCGCTGCTAAATCCTCATCTTAAATAAAAAAATTAATACTTGACTACAATAAAACAACAATATTTTTACCTTGATCTAATACTTCAATAATAGCTCTTCGAATAGTTAACACTTTTTGGTCAAAGTGAGCCAACTTCTTTGAAACATCTAATAACCTTTTCAAAAGTTCACGATTGATATCATCTTCCAATTGGATAAGCAATGACGTAACCGTTTGAACCGTAGTTTCCATCTCTTGGTTTAAGCTACTTGCTACACTTACTAAGATGGCTTCCAAAGCTCTAGATGAAATTGGTGAAAAAATTAATTTTAAAGACTAAAAGTGTCCTTTTGGTTTACCTAAATTCTAAAGGAGTAGCCATGGAATAGCTTGATTTTGATCTCAATCTCTCTTGCAAGTCATAAATAAATAAGGATTGATTTAAAGAGTTCACAGAACCGAAGGAATCAAATACGACCACTGAGTCTGCTTTGACAATTGCTTTTATATGTAACATATTCACTAAGATTGCCTTTTCTCTTACCAATATCCCTGGCATTTGATTTAAATACGTGGAATCTATCTAATTCCATAAGCTATGACTAAAATCGTTTCTTAAAGCAATTACCTTTCTTAAGTCTCTTGGCTAATTAATTTTGTATGAATAATTAAATCACTCTTTATTTTAAATTTCGAATTCTAATTTACCTGAAGACTATGCTGTATATTTAATTAATAAATTTGTCTTTAAAAATTTACTTTAAATAGTTTACC
The DNA here is from genome assembly GCA_030770535.1 of Batkoa obscura. Lineage (NCBI taxonomy): Eukaryota > Fungi > Entomophthoromycota > Entomophthoromycetes > Entomophthorales > Batkoaceae > Batkoa > Batkoa obscura. The sequence goes on along the minus strand of JASVEC010000026.1, from coordinate 196,752 downwards.
TTATTACATATTTCCGCTTTCGAAAATTCTCTTGAAATCTCTTTTACACCTCCATTTCTGTCGAACTCAGTACCTAAATAGAAGTTTGAGTTAATCACTTCAACTCATACTTAAATCTTTACATCTCAGCTTTAAGTCTTGGGATTGGTGGGACGTCTTTAATTTGTATTCTAATAACGGAGTATGTAAAAATCTAATGTTTAGATTCAATACGTTTTTTTTATTAATCGAGTTTGCTATCAAATTAAACTTATATTTTAACATCGATTTTTTAATATGTTAAAGAAATAACGGATTGAGTTTTCTTGAGTGTAAGCTTTTAAACAGCATCGAAATTTTTTGAATGTTTTGTAACTATCAGTTTTAATTAAATTATTAAAATATTTATTATAAAAATTAAAATAAATAATCTAATCCCCTAATTTGGCTTCTTAAAATGTTTATAATTTCCATACTTTTCTTTAAGTTCTTATAAGAACTTTTTTTAAAATAATTGCAAGAAATATTTGATTGAATCTTGTGCTAATAAATGATGAGTATTTTTTTTATCGTTTTACGATAAAGCTATAAAGACAATGTCTTAAAATACCAAACCCAATAGACATAAATATGATACTTTTCATGTTTGACTTAACCTAAATATGACTGAACTAAAGCCAGTTCAATACAACTTATCTCAGTTTAAAATAGAGGGTTTGTGAGCTAGAAGTGCTCCCTTTAACATAGTAATTTTTTGATTACTTGTCACCTTTAACACTTACACTATTTTCTCTTAGTTTTTTGTTCATAAATAAACTACTTGAGTGTTCTTTTAACTCTTTCAAGAATTAAATTTTTTTTTACAGAAAATAGCATAATGCTTAATTTAATATTAAAACAATTTATTCAAATGAATGAAAATATAATAAGAGATAGTTGATTTTACAAACAGTTTCAATTATAACAATTAACAGTTAATATGGCTAATCATATTTACTGTTTTTGGTTATAACCTTGAGTTGAATAAGCGTTATTAAATTGAGACGCTCTTGGATCTTGACTCATTGGATGAAGGTAGCCCCCGCCACCATACTGTTGATTAGGAGGTACTTGATAAGACATTTGTGTCATTCTATTTAATGAATTGTTTGATCCAGGTTGTTGATTTTGATAAGGGGAAGGGGAAGCGACTCTAGATAAAAGGCCTTGGGAAGGCGTAGGAGAAGCGCGTCCATACAAATTAGGATTTAAGCCACCTATAAATTCTCCATTACTATGACCATAACCTACTTGAGGGGCCATAGCTAAAGGCTGATTCGAGGAACCTGAACCTTGGGAACCGGTTTCCCAAAGCTTTTGCTCATAATCAGACCACTTCATCATTGGAATGGAATCTGGATCAAACTCTTCTTCATCTTCAGTTATCACTTTTTGGACACCATCGCCAACGACAACACGAGTGTTACCCCATGAGAAATCATCAAAGTGCCAATAAGAGTAGATTGGTAAGTAAAATGAAAAGAAAGGAATACCAACGATATAGAAGATCATCCAACCAATGTGTTGCCATTGGAGTTTAAGTAAGAAGATAAGCGCTTGAAGTACATAAGAGGCCACCATCATAACAATTGCATAGTCATCAAAGGTTTGGAATTTAACTGAAGCAGCGATAATAATGTAAACTAAATATATGACAGTTGATGGTAAGATAATGGTACCAACTAAATCTAAAAATACAACAAATCTCATTGAGAAACAACAGAACCCACACATTTGCTCCAAAAATATCAACTCAAATAAATTATGAATTGTTGAATTAATCCATCTACGACGTTGAGACATTAAAACTTCGAATTGATCAGGTGCTACAGTTTTACATTGAGCATCAGGAGTAAACTTAAGCTTATATTGAGGGAAATGCTTTAACATTAGAGTAGTCAAATAACGATCTTCACCTAAATGTAACAGATTCTTGGTATGTAAGGTATCAACTCGATTTACAGAATAATCACTGATAATACCATTATTGATAATAAGTGGTTTGCCACTTACAGTACGGATACGATACATTGAAAAACAACCTGGTAAACAAGTTACTGAGCCGAACAAAGACTCAAAAGCTTTAGCAAGATGATGGGAAATATAATATTCGTAAACTTGAATCATAGTTGTCATACTGTCATTTTCATTAGATAATTTAGTTTCACCACATAATCCCATAATAGCTGAGTCTCTGATCATTACTGAGATTAATCGGGTCATTGAGTCTTCCATTACCTCAGTATCTGCATCCACCATAAGAATAAACTCATAAAGTTTAGGGTCGACACCAATCACATTCTTCATTTGATGATAAATCTCTAATTCTAATGGGGCCATTGGTGAATCAAAGTGAACACGATTTAAGAAATTCATCAATACAATTTGTGAATCACGTTTACCACGATTGCCAGGGCGCGATTTTTCAGATGGGCTACCAACTTTAGCAACAACAATGTAAGGTACTTGTCTACCCTCACATTCATAAAGGCCAGAAAACACCTTACCATAATTCAGCTGTTTGGAACCTTCAGCTACCGATTGGAAGGCAAAAGGTTCTGGATCATGCTCTGGATCAACACCAAGTACATCACAAACAATACGTGGAGTAGGCTTATCGTTACCACTACCTATAAGCATACCATCCGATATCACAAATAGCAATTTATGCTTATCATCATAATCTGTCAATGCTAAAGATTCTAATGTCTTTTTAATAGAATCATCACCTTCTGTATAACATGGGACTTGCATAATAACAAATTTGTCATATTCCATGGGTACTCTTTTACCACCAAATTGTAAAGCTGCAAAGAATTTAATCAACGTAACCAAAATTACAATACCACTGGAAGCAATCAAAATATAATTTGTGATTAGACAACGGGGGGCTTTCCTTATATCTACTGTACCAACATAAAATATATTATCTAAACAAAGTAATAATTGATCTCTATAGCTGCCACTAGTTCCAGCGATTTTGTCAAATGCTTGTGTAAAGTCAACCGTTCCACCCTTTTGAATAGGTTCTGTAGCGTTAAAATAGTTAGTAAGGTCAACTGGGAGGAATAGTTTATCCTCTGCTTTAAGGCCTTGTCCCGAAAACGGATCTTCAAGGTATCTAAAATATGGAGAAAGCTCATACACTTTTCCATTAATTACCCCATAATTTCCAGTTCCATTTTTTGTAGCACCAGTAATACGCTCCATGTCATGGAACACTGAACCACGTATAAACGGTTTAATTCTATTCATAACCCTTTTAATATCATCGTAACTACTAAGCAGGTGTCGCTCAGGAGGTTCAAAACGGGAGCCATCTTCTGTTTTATTATGGGGGAAATAAAAGGTTTTATCACTGTTAGTTTTACAATACAGTGTAACATCCTTAGGAAAAAGATCAAGCATATTTTGGTTCAACCTTTCAATCATAGGTTGAATTTGATCACCATAGCTGTAACCTTGAGGTCTATTAGTACTTGCTCCGTGAATACCATTGAAATAATCTTTAACATCATATTCTTTTCCGTACATATAAATAATAACATGTTTCTTATCCGGGCCAGCTTTTTGAAGTTCAACTTCTTCATGACCAGGGTTTGGAGGACATAAGATCAAACCCAATCCAATATTAACAAATAAAATAACAATCCATAACCAAACAATAAGGATACAGATGGCCACCTTTTCTCTCCATGCCATTTGTACGTCTGGTCGAGTGATACCACATCTTGTCATACAGCAAGTAGGGATCATCCAAGTAAGCATCCAAGTAAGTTTTACCCAACGTTTTCTAGTAGGAGAGAGTTTAATTTCTTCTACTTTTTTTGGCTTCTTAGCTTTAACTTCGCCTAAGTTCGAAAGTTCATGGCCTTGTCCTTTTTCATTAATACTATCAGAAATGTCTTTTGACATTGGTAATTCTTTTTCACCATAGTGACCATACCCTTGGTTTATTGATTCACCAACAGCACGATGAACGTTATTGTTTACATCATCAACATAAACACTTTCAATGTTGTGTCCTAATCTACCAACATTACCACCGTCATATCCTGAATATAATGAATCGTTATCGTCATTTCCTAAGAATCCAGGTTTTGGAGTAGAAATAGCACCGGATTTAACATCACGTAAAGAAACTCTTAATGAGTCTTCTAAATCTTTCCATTTTGATTCATTGATAAATATTTTGCTATTTCCTAAAACAAACTCAGTTCCAGAAGCCCATCCTGAAATGGTAGCAAAAGATTCCACTTGTTGCCTTGGTGAGCGGTTTGGATCTAAATTCATTGAGCGTGCTACCAACTCATATCTTTCGATAAACTCTTCATAGGTAAAATGATTACCGAAATCAAGTCCTAGATGATCCATTAATAATGGTAATGAAAAACTTTCAACTTGGTGAGCAACTTTGGAAAGATTATAACTTGGCATAACATGGCCAGGTTCACTGTCAAATGGAGCGATGTTGATAACTGTCCAAATACGAGTATCATCAAGAGTAGCAAACAAATCATTAAGCGTGTAGTTGATCTGTTTAAGGATAGTATTAACTTTAAAAGAACCTTCTTCAGTATTACCCTCCGATAGCTTCTTTTTATGTTTTCTTGATGGTTGACGCATTGGAGCAGTTGGTTGTTGTGCAGAAACAATGGTACGTTGATTTTGAGGATGGCTTTGAGTTTGTACTGCTTCAGAACTAAAAAGTTCGCCAATGAATCCATTTCCTGAAGCATTTGTACCATCTGGATTACGGAATAAAGTAACAAAATCAGGTGGAATTCCATCAAGATTAACTTCAACAAAATCGTCTAATGTGTAATCTACACTACCTGCAAAGTGACGAATTGTGAAACTCGAAGTGTTATTTGGCTCTGAAATGAATTCTGGGAAATCTCCAAAAGAACGACGAAGAGAGGAAAGTAATTTGTCATCGGTTCTACGAGCTTCAGTTTTTCCAGAATGCTGATTGATGGCTTTTACTAAACCGGCTTCACCATCTTCACCTGCTAAAAGAGTACCTGCTGAGATAAATTTAGGAACAGAGGTTACAGGAAGTTGGATACCATCTTGCATCAAAGCAATTTTAAATCCGTGATGTGGGGAAATTAGTCTTTCAATGGTAAATTGATGGATTCTTTCATTGGAGAAATTGATACAAAATTGTTCAAAGAAATTAGTTTGATAAGATTGGAAACCAAATTGATCTAACAGAGCAATGAAATTGGCTGGTTCCTCTTCACAAAAACGAGAATTGACAGCTTCGATGATCCATGAAAAGAGTAAGGAATACAATAAGGTTGAGAGAAGATCACGTAGACCTTGAGCTTGACCGACATCTAAGAAAACAGTACATAACTCTTTACCGACCATTTGAGATCGAGTAGTCAAAGCAGTTTCCAAATCTTGAGGTTCAACTCCAAGGAGGTCAGATACAACATCAAGCACATCTACGTTTGAAACGGCACATGTCTCACCTTCAGAATGTTTAACAAAGCTCAAGTTACCCAAATGTAAGATGGAAGCTATTGTTTGGAAGATCTTAGCACGAGCTTTACTCTTTAATCCGACGCCTTTCATTGACTCCGTCAAGTAACCAAAGTTAGCCTTATCATCGTGAGAAGTAATTAAATTATTTCCAGAGTTTATGAGATAATTGAAGTTTTGAGTACTAGGTGGACCCAAATATAAAGCTTCTCTTTCTTCAGCAGAAGCACCATGAAGGAGTTGATAAAATACATGGAAAGATCTTTCGCCAGTTGGCGTTTGTACTACTCTTGATTTATCAAGGAAGTAAGTTAAAGTTTTGATACCGATGATACGACCACGAGCATTAAATTGGATTTCTTGAAATTTACCAAATCGGGTTGAATTTTTGTTGTGAATAGTAGCTGCGTTTCCAAAAGCTTCCATCACAGTACCAAGGTTAGCTAATTGCTCATCGATTTTAGATGGTTTTTTAGGGTTGGCTGCTAAACGGCATAATTGGTTTAACACTAGCTTATAGTTTTCACTTTTTCCACTGTTGGTTGCTCCACTAAAAAGGAGTTAGTTCCTATTTCAATAATAATAAATATTTAAATACCAAAATACAAAACTCTGATCTTCACCGAGACGTCTGAGATGAAGGTAAGCTTTGGTAGCTAAGCCAAAGATATGTGGTGGTAGGGGCTCAAAAGAGTCATCGAAATTTTTGTAACCTTGTTCAGCGTGCAATTCAGCGATATCGTCATTATAAATTTGCAGTGCCTTTCCAGGGTTTAAGTTTATTAATACAGAGTTTCCAATGGAACTATAAGGAGTGTCTTGCTGGTCTAAACGGTTTAAGAGATAACTAGCAATACTTCCACTATCGTCGCTTGAAAGGTGAAGTAAGTCACCTTGATCTGGATACGAGTCACCCATATTAATAGATTGTTGAAATATTTAAATTAACTAAGAATAGCAAAGGTTAATCTTCCTATTTATTAAATTAAGCTATTTAAATATCACCTTATAGCAAATAACGAATAGAATAGATTTAAAATAGTTGATAAAAAATTAAATTATAATATACTATATTAAAAACTAAGAGAATCTATATTAATTAGCAAAAGGAATATATATTAAAGATGCTAAAGTTTCTCTCTTTTTTAAAGTTATTTACAAGAAAAAGAACTTAAGGCCTTAATTAAACTATTTTTACTTTTATTTAAATAATTACTCCTTATTAAATTTTCTACGGGATTACCTAGTTGTAAAAATAGATTCACCACTTAGAGGGATTCCTAAATTTAGATAAAATTCAAGTGATTCTTGGTTTCTGACTTTCTTAAAGAATTAGAACTTAATCGAGGCCTAGCCAATTAAATGGCTCAATTCATTGCTTTATTAATGTAGCCAATTAGTTTCTAATTTATGGTAATTAAAACCTCTAAAAATAAATGATTTTTCAAATAAAATTTTCAAAAGTGGTTAACATATTAATATCAGTCTCCTTGATCCAAAGCTTATAGATTAAATCATCTTTAATCCAATTAATTACTTTGTTTTTATTTCACAAATGTATAACTAAAGTTATTCTCAGGTAATTCGATTATAATAGTATATAAACAATCTATTTTAACATTTTTGCTCTTAAGAAGTCCGCCACTGTTGAATTAAAATTAAAATTATTTAAATAAACCGGGGTTAATTTTCTTTTAACTATTATTTAGAATTAAGGCACAGAAGTTATCAAAAATTTTATTTAAAGCGAAAAATTTTGCCCAAGGCCACATTGATTCTGGAACAAAGTAATTCTCCGATAATCAATCTATTTTTAAATAATCTTAGAAGTTAAAAATAGGTTTAAAATTTTATATTCAAATTTTGCACTTTAAATAGATTATCGTTTGATTATAAATAAACTCAATTGTTACTATATTGAAATTGTTTATTTTTCAATCATTAATCTACATCTGCTACAATTATTTATATATATTACTACTTTCTAATAATAAAGTATCTTGGCGTTTAAGCTTATTTTTATGTTTTTAGCTATAAATATCAATTACAATACTATAAATAATATAAAATTAAATTACTAAGGAACAATCATTGTTGTAAGTTTAATCTCAAATCTAGCAGCAGCCCTTAATTCCTATGCTTTTTGTTAAATATATATTTTAAATCATCATAAATATCGACTAGTTTTATTAAACAAATCAAAAAAATCTAGAGTTAATAACAGTTTTTATAAATGTAATCAATAGTTTCATGCCATCATAGTATATGAGAACGTATTTTTGTGTTTAAGAATTTTACCAACAATTTTTTACTCAAATAGTATTTAAAAATGGAAAAAGTGATGAAACCAAAAAAACACTCACATATATTGAATCAAAGTGTTTAAAAAAACAATTCATGTGACAAAATATTCAATAAAAGAGGAATATTATGGTAGTTTAGAACTTTTGATATATGGATTAAATTAATAGCATGTTTATTAAGCATTTATATTTAGTATGATTATATACTAAGGAAATTTAAATTATTGCGTAATAGAAAATGTAAAGAGTTGTATCAAATTTATTTCAAATTTATTTTGTTATAAATAATCAAATATATCAAGTTTATACATTACAATAAAACACTAAAAATATCGAAACTTCAATAAGAACCAATCGTGTTTATAGAATCTAAATCTCAAAATTCGAAAACCCAATAGAGTAACTTTTAATTGAATTATTCTTTCAAAATGGGAATTGGAATTCTAAAGATAACCAGGTTAATTTAGGATCAAGGTATCTTAGTGTAACATTTATTAATTTTGTTTATAGATCTGATTCCAGAAATTGACTAAACTTTTTAATAACCAAGTTCACTATGCTAATTTGGTTGATATTCTTCTCTTTATTTATTTATAGTTCTAGTTATACAGCTCAAAATGCCCCAAGGATATCAGGTGGAAATTGTGCCTTAGTCAAGGATAAAGTTTATTATTTAGGTGGCTCGATACAAGATAATGATAATAAAGTATCATTGAGTAAAGACGTATATGTGTTAGATTTATCAGATGAAGATTTTATGATTGGTAAGAATCAAGCAAAATGGACCAAAGTTAATAGCGAAGGACCTCCTTCAATGTATGGTAGTATAATACAACCTGACAAAGACTCAGATGAAATTTATATGATTGGAGGTGAAAGCTCAGATGTTTCAGCAGGGTTTCAAATATACAATGTAAAGACAAATAAATGGAGAAATAATAAAAAGGCATCAAAAGAACTTTCAGAGCAAATTAAAAACAAGATTAATGTTAGTAATGCGCCATTATCAAACACTTATTTGATTAATGTTACGACTTCGAATGAAAATGGTAATACAAAGGAACTATATTATTTTAGCGGTAAATACAAATCAAAGGATAATACTATGAAGTTTAACGAGAATATATACATTTATAATATTGAAAAAGATGCTTGGAGAGCTAGTGATACATCTTATTCAGCTACTGTAGATGGTGCAGCAGTATGTTTAAAGTCATCTATTCAAAACTTTGGCGGTACAACAAGCAAGGGGAAATATCAAGACGGAAAAAGTTATAACACATGGTCAATAGACGCTAAAAGTAGTAGCCCAAATACATTTAGTGGAACTAATAATTTTCCAGCTATGTCTAAATTTTCAACTGTTTATGGAGAGAATAATGAAATGTTATACGTACTAGGTGGTACTGATAGCAAGAACGGAAATGTTGTTTATAATATGACAACTTTAACTATAAGAATTGACAATCAATTTAATATAGATGGATTGGAATCTTACGACAATGGCTGTTTAGTTTATTATAAAAAGTATTTGATTTATTCTTTTGGTAATAAAAAAGACAACTATTCTAATAAAACACAATTGATTCGGTTAAGCAATAAAGAGTTGACAGAAAAGTATATAAAAGATGCTCCAGACAAAGACACAAAGACAAACATTGGAGTTATCATTGGAGGATCAGTCGGTGGTTTTATAGGGTTGATAGGTATAGTTAGTGGATTATTATATTTTTATTATCTAAGGAAAAAAAGCAGGAGGAAAAAACAGTTAAGGCCACCTAAATATATCAAACAAGTAGTATGGGCAGGAAAAAAAAGTACCATGCTGGAAACAAGCTTCATCGATTCATTTGGAACGCAGTTGACTTATATTGACGATGACGTTACGGATCCAGAAAACGTATCTCTATTTTTAACAAGCAGTAACTCATTTTTGAAAAGGAGTTATTGAATTTATATGCAGTTTCTTTTAATTAATAAAACATTTTGTGATAATGACACACATTTTTTTCTAATATGAATTGGTAATAAATAAATACAGAATGTCTGAACTAAGGTGTGATAATACAGTTAGTAAAATACTGAATTTTACGTTGAAAGTGTAATGTAAAATACTAGGGCTTTATGTAATAATGAAGAAATTTAAAATATTAAATTTAGTTATTAATCTTTATTACTGCTACTACTTGAAATCAGTCAAAAATAGCATTTTAGATCTAGCTTTCGACTACAATTATCAAATTATAGAAAAAAATAACTTTGTTGTAAAAGTTTTGCATCCAAAATAAACCTGGTTCATACTATACTTTCCTTACTTGCCCTAAGCGGAAGAGCTTTATTTTGATAACAATACCATTTATTTAGAAAGGAAATTGTATTGTTGTGAGCTATGAGAACTTGGATCAACTTTAAAGATGCCTGATGGATTTGCTTTTAAACCTGGGACTTTTACAAAGAAATCGATTCTATAGTCCAATTTTCAGTAGTAAATATGCTTCAAAATATTAAGTTGACCTTTTGGTATATAAATTCAACATATTTTCTAATAAATCGGTCTTAAACAGTCCTTTAAAATGTGTCTAACTAACTCCTAACCAGCTATGTTGTGACTATTGTATAGCTTTATGGCCCTTACTAATATTATAAATCAGCCTTTGTGTTAAGTTATTGGTTTGCTTTTAAGGTTATTCCAAGAGTTCCGTACATTTTCGGTTTAACTAGTATATTTTGATATTTTATATCAGATAAAACTATAGTATTAGCTAGTTAACAACAAAGAATATCAAATATGATAAACTAGTTTTACTAACTGATCGATTTTCTCAAATAAGAAATACCATTGTTTTAGATTTCATTATTTAGCAAACATTATAATACTAGAGTCATCTAGTTGTAACTTTTACATGAATACGTTAAATATTTGTATGATTACAGCCCTGATAGATATATAAGAATAAACGTGGAACGAAATAGTGGAACTAGACCATAACTGGGCAATTCAAGATTAAAGTTACGACTGGAATTATTCTTCAAATTTGAAACTGTACCTTGGGATCAAAGCAATGTCTCCTAAATATATAATATTATAGTATTATATATTTATTTTGGTTTTATTAGTATACTTGTTCTTTAATGCATGTATAGCTCAAAATGTTACAAAGTTATCTAGTGGAAGTTGTATTTTAATTAAAGATAAGGTTTATTATTTGGGAGGCTCAACTTAGGATAGCGCCAATAAGATAGTATTAAATAAAAATGTATACATATTAGATTTATCAGATGAAGATTTTATGATTGGTAAGAATCAAGCAAAATGGACCAAAGTTAATAGCGAAGGACCTCCTTCAATGTATGGTAGTATAATACAACCTGACAAAGACTCAGATGAAATTTATATGATTAGAAGTAAAAATTCGGATGTTTTAGCAGGGTTTCAAATATACAATACAAAAACAAATAAATGGAGGAATAACGAAAAGGCACTGAAATCGCTTTATGGTCAGTCCAAGCAAAAGGAAACTGTTATTAATCCAGCTTTATTAAACGCCTATTTAATTAATCCTAGTCTTAATCATAATGATGCACTTCAAATGAAATTATACTGCTTTGGTGACAAATATAAGACAAAAGACAATAGTATAGAATACAATACATATATGTGTGCTTATGATATCAAAACCGGTACTTGGAAGGTAGGGCGTTTCAGCTACCCAACTACTGTTGATGGCGCTGTAATATACCTGAAATTGTCTATTAGGAATTTTCGTGGTACAACAAGCGATGGGAAATACCAGAATGAAAACGATTATAATACATGGCTAACAGAAGATCCAAACAGTATAAGTTCATTTACTTCGGGTAACAAGTTTCCGCCCGTGTCTAAATTCTCAACTGTTTATGGCGAGAATAATGAAAGGCTATATTTTTTTAGGAGGTATTGGTAAAAAAGAATAAAATGTTGTCTATAATATGATAACTACAACAATGAAAATGAACGATGAGTTTGAGGTAAATGGGTTAGAATCTTATGACGATGGTTGTCTAAATTATTATGAGAAGTATTTAATTTATTCATTTGGTAGTAAAAAAGACAACTATTCAAACAAAGCGCAACTAATTCGGTTAAGTAGTAAATCGTTAGCTGATAAATTCACCAAAGAAACCCCGAAATTATCAGATAAAGACTTAAAGACAAACACTGGGGCTATTATTGGGAGATCAGTTGATGGCACTATAAGCTTAACGGTAATCTTTGGAGGGATCTTTTACGTTTATTTTAAAAGAAATAAAATGAGAAAGAAAGAAGAATTAGGTACACCTAAATATATCAAAGAAACAGTATGGGCTGAAAAAGAAAGGTCAACGATCGAGGCAAGTTTTTTTGACTCATTTGGAACACAAGCAACTTATACTGATGGTGACGTTACAGATCCAGAAACATATCGCCTATTTTCGTAGAAAATGATTCTCTCATTAAAATGAGTAACGTTTAGGAACTTTTCCTTTATATGTTTAAACAGTTAATAAACTTAATTGATGGTCTTTAGCCATGATATATTAAATATTTATACATTACTAGAGCATTGTTTTCAACTGTCTTCTGTTTTTTGTATTTTCGTAAACTATACTGATAACATTTTGAATCGTTGACTTTATTCTTATTTTTATACAAACTATCTATCATTACGCTGACCTTTAAAGTACAATTAAAAGAATAATAGTTAACAATATCATATTTGGTAAATAATGCTGTTACATAGTTTCACTCATTTATTATAAGACATTATATACCCATCAGTCCCAACTAGATACAGTACATAATTAAAATTGATAAGTTTTTAATTAGTATTTGTATCTGTAATTGTTTAACTAATATGCTCTTAATTATTTCGAGGTTTAAAAAAATAAAGTGCAATAGTGGTGTATAACTCTATGGGAAATAAACTTTATATTGGATGAACTTATATAGTTAAATTGTAGAATCCTTATACAAGAATTATTACTATCCGTATCATGTTTATTGAATTTTTTTATTAATGTCAGGATAAAAAACCCGAAAAAATCATAAGACAATAAAATTTATCTTGGTTTAGCTTTTATACCTTGCTTATTGACAATAACAAAACAAAAACCCTAACAATACGAAACTTCAAATTGATGTAATATATCAAAATCACCAACCTAGTTCTCATACACATCCTCGTATATTATACGATCAGCTTTTAAGGTGGAATGAAAATCTATATCGGGATTAACACCATGAATGTGAAACTCAATCGCCTCTAAAGATAGTGCTTCCAATTCCTTGAATTATGTTTTAGTAATTTCTAATACTTTAAGATATATATATGGGGATGTTTTTTATAGTTTCATCACTTTTTCCATTTTTTAAGCGCTATTTGAGTGGGAAGATTGTTAGTAAAATTCTTAAACAAAAAAATACATCCCCATGTATTTTTTTTTGTGTAATTCAAGTACATTCAATTTATATGAATTTAAATATTCAATGATATTTTCGATAGTTATAATTTTAATATTAAATGTATCCAATACTTCGATTTGATACAAATCCTTCTTGAACAGCCCCAAAGGTTTTTTACAATTCAAAGAATCTATTATTATCTTTTTTAATTTTGGTAATTCAATAAAGTTTTCCATTTCACTGTAAGCATCAGTATAATAAAAGCAATCATCATAAATAGTATTATACCTTTCAGTTATATTTATATAAAATATAGATACTACATTTGGGCAGTAATTTAAATATTTGATATAATCCTCGTATAAATTTATATACTTCATTAATATCCCGTTTTTGCTTATAAAATTGTTTTGGCACTCTTCATTAGTTTGACTTTTCCTGGTTACAAATTGAATAGGTTGAATTGTATTTAATCTTTTTATTTACAACATTAAACAAACATTTTCTCAAAAAGCGTAACTCAGACAATTCATTTGGGTCTATTAACTTGAACATCTCCTCTAACCCAATTTCTAGTAGAAAATTAAATTTTATTGGTATATTAAAGTAAAGTTAAAAGGGAGGGAAAGAGCTGTATAATTTTTTTATAAATTTTGGTTATTTATCGTATTTTTATAAAGTACAATTTAAAATAATACTAAAAATGTATATTGCTTTATGGTCAAATAGTCGAAAATAATTTATTTTAGTTTGGACTAAACTAATCATCCACTAAACGCTTTATTTCAGAGAAAATTCAAATTTATACAAAAGAATCTGGTAAGTATAATGAACAAGCATTGTCAGTGTTTGAAATAGGAAGGATGCTTGAAATATTATAAAAGTTTCAAGCTTTAGAACAGGTAAACAATATGATAAGACATAACATGTTTTGTGAATATAAATACTGTATTTAATGTAGTATAATAATGGTTAGATAAAATTTCAATTCTTACAATTATCTGGAAGTTATTTAAACCAGCTTCAACCATTTAAAATTGGTGCAGATGATGTGATTATCCAAGATGCTATTAATTATTTAAACTCATACAAGCTAAAAGTATTGACAATAAATGGCTATGCTGGCTTAAACTTCAATGGGGACTCTGGATACTATCAAAGCAGATTTTAGTAAGCTAAAAGTATCAGATTTAAAACCTGACGATTGTAATTTTACTAAAATGAGTCTCAATATCAACTTTGACCTTAACTCAGTTTAGAATTAAGGGGTTTCCTAACTTTGATATTAAATACTTTGACAATTTAAAAAATTGAAAAGTATTGAGTTGTTAAACTATAATAGCCCTTATTTCACTATTACTTCTAAACAAAATAACATAAAGTTAATCGAAGATAGTAATATCGCTGTTTTAGATTGTTTTGATCCAATATTTACTACATTTAGCTTTGGTTTCTTTAAATCATCAACTCCAAAAGAAATATATACTAATAATTTAACAAAAAAATTATTAAGTTCGATTTCCTTAGTATTAGACATTCAAAGTATTCATTTTTTAAATTTAAATTTTATTAGTGAGATACTTGACGGTATTATTTTAAATAGTGATTTGCATACAGAAGAAAGCAAATTAATTCAATGTAAGCATATCAACAAGATTCATACGGATACATTAGATGCCGCTCTTAAACAATTCTTTCGCTTTTTCTATCTTTTTTAAATCTTAAAGAATTAAATATTAGTGATTCAAGTATAAACTATAAGCTAACTACTTCTTTATTCTTTATTATATTGGTTATACCAAGTGCATATGAGACACTTCATAATGTATCAAGAAAGGTTCTAATGCCAACATGGATAAACTCGTGGGAATTTTATTAATATTTACAATTTTTAATAATAAATATTTCTTGCCTTTATTTTTTTAAAATAATTTTCAAACCCTTATTACTTGAGATTAAATTTCTATCCTGATTAAATTTACAAATTGAATCTATATTCATTAGTGACAAAAAAACATTCTCATAATTAAAAAAAGTATAAAATCTTCCAAACTTTAATTTTTTAATCAAAAAACTAATGGACAATCGACAACCAAAAAGATTACATTTTGGAAAAGAAAGTAATTAACTATTCAATATAAAAATAACCGCATACTAAGATTTATTTCTTTAGTACCCACTCTGATGTATGGTGGCGGAGATGTAGAATACCCATTACAAGAAAGTGTAGAAGTGATGGAAGGGATATTAATGGATTTTTTATTCGATGTGTGCTCCAAAGCGTGTGACTTTTCAAACAAAGAAAATAGACGCTTAAAATTGGATGACTTTAAAAAAGCCTTGAATAATGACGATAAAAAATTGGCACGTATTGAGGAGCTATTGTACATGAATGAGGTGATCAGTAGAGCTAAAATGTTATTTGATCAAGAGGAGGTTAAAGATTGATGGGTTAATGCTAATTATTTTAATATTTAAATTGAATGAGTAGCGTGGTTTATTTAAATAAAGATTGTAATAACTTGTTGAAATCTATAACTGTTTTAAAACATTTAATGAAATTTAAATTTAATTCTAATAAAAACTTTATTCTTTTTCTTTTTCATAAATACTATTAACGTTTCTTTAAAAAGTTCTTAGCCTTAATAGCATCCTTATTAACTTTACGTTGATATTCTCTTGAAAAGACATCGTCATTTTTAACTTTAGCATCTAAAAGTGTCCATAACCATTCTGGATACTCACTATCCTCCTTAGCCATAGGATCACTCTTTCCTTTCATAAAATTTATTCCTTTGAGTACGGTTCCATGTGGCACTGAAGATGCTGGTCTGACATTTTTTTCTATTAAATATTAATTATCTAATTAATTATTATCTAATTAGTATAAAATTACCTTCATTTGTAGTGGACTCAGCTTTATTACTTTGTAACCTTCTTAAATTAAATACCCCCCTTGTTATTTCTGTTGTTTTCACTCTATAGAGACTGTGTTTAAATAAACTCATTTTTTATATTAAAACAATCTTGTAAATTATAAACCCTGCTATAATTTTTTATTTAATTTGGATCAGTTTAAAAATGGGACTTTTAATCTCTAAGATTTAGAATTAAATTTGTTTTTAATAATGTAAATGCTAGAGCATATACTTAGACACAGTATTTATCACTATTATTAAGTTCGAAATCCTTGATTTATATTGTTAAATAAAATAGCTTATTTTTATCTTTATATTGATATCCGTTTTCATAGCGAAAAGGAATTTTTTTGTAAAATTATTTAAAAATTAGTTACCTTTTTAAGCTACAATCTAAATTATATAAGATTTTATTATTGTTGAAACTATAAATAATGGGAATACTCACAAATTTATAGATTTATAATATATTATGAATATGAATGATTTTTTCTACCCTTTCTAATTTAATCCTACTATAATTATATTTAAAATCTAATTTAGACACCAATAGCAAATATATTGTTAATACTAAAAATTATTTTTCTATTTAAACAAAGGCAAATGAACTTTGTAATCTTCAAGAGCGATACCTACTTGATAATACTTATTATTCTTCAATAAATAAACAAAAACAAACATATTTTATCTGGTTTTATCCAACAATATCAGATTTATTTTCGTAACTGAGAGGGTTAAATAACAAATTAATATATTTTTAAGCATAATCAATAAAAAAGCATTGTGTTTACCAAATATAGAAAAAATGCTTTGTTATTGCTACTAATATTTGACAACAAAAAGAAATTAGAAAACATAAGGTACGGTGAAATTATTTATGATGCAGAAAAATCGTTTAAAATGGCTATAATGATTGGCTACTCAAGCCCAACCGCCAAACGATTATTTCTTGGTAGACAAGCAAGTAAAACCTATTTTAAGTGGCTTAACATTCCCTTTAATTTAAAGGATTGAGAACTATTAAGCTATATTAGGATTCCAACTCTAACTTTTAAATCCATTAATTTTTCAAAGTGAATCCTTTTCAATCTGATTTTGACGACTTGAGTGCTTCCAGTGCGAACACTGGAAATATGGCAAGAAATAATTTAAACGTCAAACACCCCTCCATATCTTCTGAGTTTACAACCAATACCGATGGTTCAAGGAATTCACGTTCGGTAGAAAATCAAGGATATGAGATGTCAGCAACAAACCTTATCAATGATAGGGGTATTAACAATACGGAACAAGAATACAAAAATGAGAAACCAAGCAAAAGCATGTTTAGTGGTATGATACAAACGTTAAAGGATTTGGCTAATCGACCAAGGCCTAGTATACCTAGAGATATTTATTTAAATAATACAAGCATGAACAGCGGTTTTTTGAAGAATTCAATAGCAACATCAAAGTATAATATATTGACTTTTTTACCAAAGTTTTTATTTGAGCAATTTTCGAATTATGCTAATATTTTTTTCTTATTTACTTCAATCATTCAGGTAAAATTAAAATTAAAAATTAAAATTAAAATTAAAATAAAGTTTAGTTAATACCAGATATTTCTCCAACAAATAAATACAGTACAATAGTGCCGCTGTGCGTGGTCTTATTTTTTACAGGTATTAAAGAAGTTATTGAGGATTATAAAAGACATAAGTCGGATTATGAAACCAATTCCCGCAAAACAAAGGTGTTAAGGAATGACGTGTTTGAAGAGCTCTCATGGAGCGAAATTAAAGTGGGCGATATTGTTAGGATTGAAAATTTTGAAAATTTTCCTTCAGATTTACTTTTGCTTTCAAGTTCTGAACCGGAAGGTCTATGTTATATTGAAACTTCCAATTTAGATGGGTTTGTTTTTATGTGAATTGTTTTTTTATAAATTAATTTTTAATAGTGAAACAAATTTAAAAGTAAAACAAGCACTTTCAGAAACTTCCGATTTAATCTCTCCCGCCCAAATTGCTAGTTTAAAAGGTAGTTAAATTTGTTTATTATTGGAGAATATAATTTAGATTTAATAGGAATGATTAAATCTGAAGGCCCAAACGATAGTTTATATACTTATACCGGAACATTAATTATGAATATTAATGGGACCGAAAAACAATTACCTTTAGACCCTACTCAAATTTTATTAAGAGTATTTATTAATAACATAAAGATTTAATTAATTTTAATGCCGTTTTTTAGGGTGCAATGCTAAGAAATACAGATTGGGTTTATGCAGCTGTTATTTTCACTGGACATGACACTAAGCTTATGCGCAATGCTTCTTCAGCTCCTATTAAAATTACAAATATGGTTAGAATGACAAACACTCAAATTGCATATCTTTTTATTATCTTATTGGTCATGGCTTTATTTTGCTCGTCAATGAACCTTTACTATGCAGTAGGAAAAATAATTTCAATTTAGAAAATTCAAATTAATATTTTTTTAGTATACTAAAAGTTCTCAAATGGGCTATTTACTTCAAGGAAATACAGCCTCGCAAAACTGGACCAATTTTGGAAGAAATATTTTAACATTTATTATTTTGTTAAATAATTTAATTCCCATTTCGTAAGTTTATATACTTTAAACACATTCTCTTATTAACCTGTTTTTAGACTTATCGTTACTATTGAAGTGGTAAAATTTCAACAGTCTGAACTTATTAATTCAGATTTAGATATGTATTATGCAAAATCAGATACACCAGCATTAGCAAGAACTTCTTCTTTAGTTGAAGAGTTGGGACAAGTAAGCTTTTTTATAATCAGTAGATCATTTTTAATATAAAAATTATAGATTGAATATATATTTTCGGATAAAACTGGTACGTTAACATGTAATATCATGGAGTTTAAAGAGTGTATAATCAATGGCATCCCTTACGTAGAAAAAGTAGAACCTGGTAAAATTAAACTTGGAAACGATGAAGACATTACAAAACATGATTTTGAAACGCTAAAATCAGAAGTGGTTAACAATACCCCTCAAGGTAGATTTATTGACGATTTTTTTGTGCTTTTGTCTATTTGTCATACTGTAATTCCTGAAAAGAAACCAGATGGATGTAAGTTTTTTAATCAAATTAAAGAGTTAAACTAATTGTTTTAGCTTTTATCTATCAAGCAGCTTCTCCAGATGAAGGTGCCCTTGTTGAAGGAGCAGCCACACTAGGTTATGTTTTTACTACTAGAAGGCCCAAATCAGTCACAATTGAAAGAAACGGAGAATCGTTGGAATATCAACTTCTAAATGTTTGTGAATTTAACTCAACTCGTAAGCGTATGTCAGCTATCTTCAGATGTCCGGATGGAACTCTTAAATTATATGTAAAAGGAGCAGATACCGTAATTTTAGAAAGATTGGCAAAAGAAAGTTCATCTTCAAAGATAATTGATACTACTTTAAGACAGTTAGAGGATTATGCTTGTGATGGATTACGAACTTTATGTATGGCAGTACGCGAACTTGATGAAGATGAATATCAAGAATGGTGTAAGGTATTCGATAGAGCAGCCACTACATTAGATAATCGAGGTGAAGAATTAGATAAAGCAGCAGAGTTAATAGAAAAAGACTTGATATTGATTGGAGCAACTGCTATTGAAGATAAATTACAGGATGGAGTACCCGAAACAATTTTTACACTTGCGCAGGCAGGAATCAAGATTTGGGTTTTAACTGGAGATCGTCAAGAAACAGCAATTAATATAGGATTCTCTTGTAAACTACTACAGGAGGATATGACTTTGGTTGTTTGTAACGAAGACACCTCTGATGGGCTTAGACATTTACTTGAAAAAAAATTGGATGCTTTACAAAGTGGTACTGCAAGAGATGCCGGAGTTGAATCTCTAGCGCTTATTATCGATGGAAAAACGCTTAATTTTGCGTTGAGCAATGAATGTGAAGCTTTATTTTATGATTTAGCAACTAAATGCAAAGCTGTCATTTGCTGTCGTGTTTCTCCATTGCAAAAAGCTTTGATAGTCAAACTTGTAAAAAAAAAATCATCTGCTATTACCCTAGCTATAGGTGACGGTGCTAATGATGTGAGTATGATCCAAGCAGCTCACGTAGGTGTTGGAATTAACGGGATGGAAGGACTTCAAGCAGCTCGATCATCGGATTTTGCTATTTCTCAATTTCGATTCCTTAGAAAGTTATTATTGGTACATGGAGCATGGTCATATCAACGATTGAGTCGACTTATTTTATTTTCGTTTTATAAGAATATTTGTCTTAATATGACCCAATTTTTCTTTACCTTTTTCAATGCTTTTTCAGGACAAACTGTTTATGAATCATGGACGAGTACATTTTACAATGTTTTATTCACCGTATTTCCACCTTTAATGATTGGTATCTTTGATCAACATGTGTCAGCTAGGATGTTGGATCGTTACCCGGAAATGTATAAAATTGGACAGAAAAAATTAATTTTCAATGTTAAAACGTTCTGGGGATCAACAATCAATGCTATCATCCATTCAATAGTATTATTTATTGTCATTATTGTTTGCCATTTACTAATCAATTCGTTTTAGATCTTGTTTTTCGTGATTGTACTTTCTTTTAATACAGGTATACCACTTTTTGGTATTGGTTATATGGGAGGATATGAGTACATGGGTGTTACTATTTACTCTACAGTATTGGTAACAGTACTTTGCAAGGCTGCATTGTTAACAGAGTAATTATAAGCTTCTATTTATCAACTAAATAACTAATTAATTTAAATAGCAATTGGACCAAATATACCGTCATGGCCATTCCAGGCTCATTAATCATTTGGTTTATCGTGTTTAGTATCTATGGGTCAGTAGCACCTAGAGTTAACTTGGCTAATGAATACAATGGCTTGGTACCTATAATCTTTAGTTCTGGATACTTTTGGATGACCATTCTTATTATTCCATGCATATGTTTATCAAGAGATTATTTCTGGAAATAGTAAGTTTATATTACGATTTTTTTACAAAATTTATTAACTTAATTTAGTATCCAACGTATGTGGCGCCCTAGATCATACCATATTGTACAAGAGATTCAGAAATTTAATATACCGGATTATCGACCCAGAATGGAAAGATTCCGTAAAGCAGTACATAAGGTACGTATGATTCAAAGGATGCGTAAAGGTAGAGGGTTTGCATTTTCGCAAAACGAATCTGGACAAACGGAGGTGGTTCGATCATATGATACTACTAGAATTAAACCTCAAGGATAATCTGTTGTTACTTGTATATTTTTAAATTGAGACAACAGGTTACATTTATCATTTAAATAATAAAATAATTTTTAAAGTATGAATCGTTATTTATAGTGATATTTTCGTGTTTTAGTTATTACTTGCTATCTGTGAGTTTTATTCTTTATATTTAATTCTAACAAGGTTTTAAATAATAATTTGGGTAAAGTAGTTTCATATTAACTTATTGTTTTGGTTAATTGAGTATAATTTTTTGAGGTTAATTATCAATTTAACTGTAAATGAGAAATCCATTTATTTCAATGATTTAAGCTTTTATCCCTGAAATTTAATTAACGTTCAAAATTTAAATTCTAAGATAAAATTTAAATGTTTCTGCGTTTGACTAAATGTACAATATTCTTTAATTTGGTTTACAGCCTCTATAATAATTTACCAAAATATTTCATTATTTTTGTCTACTTTAATGTTTTTCGTTTTTATAGTGCAATGGCTATAACATTCAATATTTTAGTATTTTCAAAATAGTAGATTCTAAAAAATGAAATTCAAGCTTATTATTAACAATAATACTTCACATTAAAATCTGCCGTTTTTAACTAAATAAACACAAGTTATTTAACCTTTTAACTTTTTCACAAAAGAATATTAAAAGTCATTATTTAAACATTTATAACTTTACAACTTTAAATGAATAAAGTTCTAAAATAAAAGTTCCATTTGTAAATTAACTTTAAAAGCCACTTAAACTCATCATCCTCCACCCTTCGATTCTATGATGTAATAAGAGATATCATAATTAAAACATTAGTTTATAAAATTAATATCCGTTGAACAATTTAAAAATATGAAAAATAGAATTTATATTTGGTTTTTACTTTATCCATTCATTCATTTATTACAACATTTAATATATGGTGGTAGTGTTTCACATAAAAGAAAGACAACTCTTAAAAAGGGGTGGAGGTTTGATTGGTTCGAATTCACCTGTGTTTAGTTGACTAATGATTCTTAAAAAATAAATCAAAAAGAGGATTTGTGTTTTGATCTAGATAATTATATAATTAACCTTTTAGGCTTAATATTAAATATATTTTAAAATTAAACTAATAAATTGTTTTATTTTATTAATAAATTCTAGTCTTTTTTTAATATTTTTGAATTCCAGTTCTTTTAATAAAAAACAATCTTTATTTATACACTTTATTAGCCTTCCAAATAGAACTTTCTTTTTAACTACGAATCACATTTTCAATTAGCATTGTACTCATTTAATTTCTCCAGCCAGAAATTTGAAAAGACCTGCCAAAACAAGCAATTGATTCAATTAGAAATGAAAAATTGAGCAGCGATTCTTTAAGAAAACAGAAATTAAACTAAGAAACTATTTTTTTCTAAATTGCAAGTTTGGTTATTAAGTAGTACGAGGAGCTCAATAGCAAAGTTTCAATTCAACTGAAGCTTTCTTCGATTTATGCCAACCATTTACTAACTTATAAACAATTTTAAATGTCTTCCATTTTGTCCAGTAAAACGGGTAAAAACTCGTATACCACCAGCACTAAATTGACAATCAATACCAGGGGCTCAACATCGTACCCGTCAACATTGTTGATAAGAGACTCAAAGATATCAACATTGAATGAGTTAAAAGAGTTATTACTAACGGAAAAGCATCAAAAATTGGAAGAGTCAAAAGAGATTTCAAGGTTATTGCTACAGCTAAAAGCACTTAAAGTATCTTTAAGAGAGTTTTACATTTACCAAGACTTAATTGAAGTGCTACATGACTTGATTAAAAAGGAAGAGGATACGAGTAGTTTTTATGCGTTTTATAAAGAAGTATTTCAAAATTTACAGTTTAAATTGGTAGACCAAAGGTTATGTGACCCAACACTAAAGCTTTGTTTGCTTGATGAACTCAGCCAGAAAAACAATGTTTTAGTACAGCAGTTTGTTACTTTTATTAGGTCCCACTCCGACATTATTGCACCATATTTTACCAATTTATGCTCAGATAAACTGTTTGACTTAGTTAAACCTAAAGTGCCGTTTGAAAGCGCATCAACTATACCGGATATTTTTTTGTATGGCTTATTTGATTCACCACTTTTTGAGCAGGAATATTTTCAAAGGATGAATTTATGGAAAACAATAATAATATCCTTGATTAAGGAAAGGAAAGGAGAACAGTTTATTATGGGAATATTGGAAAGGTATTTGAAGGTACATAATTGGACATCAAAAGGGTCTTTGGAATTAGTGTTATTGAAAGTACTAAATCAAGGAGAAGAAATATTAAAATTATACCCAGAAGAAGAGTTAAATCGTACCAATATTTCAGGAAGAAGAAGATCCCAATCCTTTTCTCAAAATATGTTTACTATGCACCAAAACATAAATTCTCATTTCTCTACCCCTTACAATCAGCCCAATCCTGCCGAAGTCGATAAGTTTTTAGATTCCGCTTGTTTTGAGTTGCTATCAATACTAGATCAATATATTCCACCTTGTCTAATACATTTAAATCATGCGATACTTTCGGAACTTCCAAGTCAGTTTCATTATTATGCGTCAATTCAAGTCATGTTAAAGTTCTTTTTTTATCGTTTTTTTGGAAAGGTCATATGCTATCCAGAGGTAAAATATTATTGCTATCACTTAATAAATATACTTATAATATTTAGTTATTTGGGATGTGTGAAGACTATTATATATCAGAGAGGAGGAGACAGAAAATATTATATCAAATTCATCAAAGACTTTATAGGTATATCACCACAGTTACAAGCGCTGTTCCTGGATGGTAAATTAATTTGTAAATTTTGTAATGTTTTTTTAATCAATTTAAGGAATAGGAGGTCTTTAAATGTGGATCCACGCATTCGTAACCTTGTTGAAAAAGTGGTAGGCTTATTTTCAGTACCATCTAATAATGATCAAGTTTTACCTGATCTTCCTTGTAATTTATTTTATTTTTATTTCTTTAAACTTATTAACATTTTATAATAGCTTTTATTTATAATGCATTTACACCTATAGAATCTAGTCCAACCCCGTCACCCACAAGCTCTACTTTATTTCCAACCATTTTATTAACATCACAAGATATCATTGAATTACACACATTTTTTTCAGTAGAACTAAAATCAAAATCAGAAACTTCAAGGAATAGTTTAAGTAGTCTTGAAAATTATTTTAAAAGTATTTTAGGCAAATTAAAACCTTTAGTAAGTGACTTAAAAGAAGTTAAAACAAATCATTCCGTTTTATTTAAAGTGTCGTATTCCTCTAGCTTTAAAAAAGGCACAGAGTATGGGGATGCTACTATAACACCGTTTCACAAATTGGATTTTATGACGCCATGTAGTGTCAATCAAAATGAATCTGAGTCATCGTCCGATGTTCATAATGTTAGTACTTCTTTGATAAAAGCAATAACAATGTATGAAAACGGAAGTGCACGTTTTTATTCAAAGGGAACAGTATTTACCAATCATGGAGAAGGAGGTATTGATGAAACACTTAAGATGGCATCGTTATCCTCACGATTTTATGGTAGGATTAATGAATCAGTTTCATTTCAAAATGCAAGGAATTTATTGTTAACAATACCAGAAGAATACTCAAGAGATAATTTTTCTGGATTAATTCGTAATATATCTAGTACATTTGAAAGCAATCGTAGTGTAAGAGATTCTTACTCAAAACAGAGGCAGGTGTGGATGTCTTTTACACAAGAATTTGAAAGAAGAATTAGAGCAGCTACTATCAATTGCGAAGCTAAAGTAAGTTCATTGCGATTGTTTGTATTTTATACCCAATTCCGACTTACCAAAGTGTATGGTAAACATAGGGACCATATTGGTGAGATAGCATTTGGTTCTCCATTAGAAGATTATCAAAAAAGTGAAGTGGAAGATTATTTAATCAAATCAAAAATCCATGATTTTATTCCAGGAGACACACGATTTCAATATTATTGTTTAAAAATACAAGCACTTAGTCAAATAATATTATCCAACATATGGTACTCGGATGGTTATACACAAGAAAGTTTCTTATTTGATAAAAATTTAGATACACTTTCTCATTCCAATCATTCTTCTTCACAGTTATCAGGCATCTCTAGTTTAAGGTTAGCACACGTCACTCACCCTTCAAATGATTCGCTTGATTTATTTCAAGATGAAGCAATTGATAAACGTATGCATCAAGCTTATGCATTTGCCAATACATCCAATTGTAATTTCCCTTCAATTATGCGACTCCGTATTATTGCCTTAATATTAAGTGAATTTTCTTCAGCATTTAAACCTGGATATACAGATAAATGGTTTAATGAGTTAGTAACTGAGTTTGAACCTTTAGATCATGATATTGAACTTAAATCAAACGAAGGTCCTTATTTAAGCCTCTATTCAAGTTTATTGTATCCTCCAATAAAAGGAAATCAAGCTAGTTTTATTAACTCACCAAGGGTTTCCCT
Organism: Batkoa obscura; assembly: GCA_030770535.1. Taxonomy (NCBI): domain Eukaryota; kingdom Fungi; phylum Entomophthoromycota; class Entomophthoromycetes; order Entomophthorales; family Batkoaceae; genus Batkoa; species Batkoa obscura. Next base: position 170,861 of record JASVEC010000026.1, on the reverse strand, counting down.
TTCCTCTTGTTCACAATCTCCGGTTTCAGATTCATCTACTTCAGCTAATTCCACATCGTTTTCAAATGCTTTAAGTCCCCCATTAAGTGTATCTTCAATATATTCATCAAATGCAGATTATAATACATTATGTACACAAATTACATTATATTCTTCACCATTAAAAAAGTTGCATATGTTTTTTGCTTTAGAATTATTGGTAGTAGCTAATATAACTTCGAGTGAAAGCCCAGGTACTGATTCCATTGTAAATGAACTTGAAAGGATATTTCGACGTACTCGACCTAAATATTTATTCCGAGATCTTCAATTAATTTCATTATTTGTACCAGGATCGATCCTTGATTTAAGTGATGAAGGTAAAGCGTATTGGGATATGACTATGGCAGCTATGAGTGTCAAGAAAGAAGTAGTGGATCGAATCGTTACTAAGGGTACCATATTATTAGATTCCATGTCCAAAAGACCAACGAACAATGAACCCAAAGCCAATGAACATAATGATCAATGTGAACAAAAACAACAAATGGAAGCTTTAAGATTATTTACAATAGCAGCTAAAGAATCCCATGTTGTAGCTCAAAGAGAATTAGGAATTTTGTACCTATCTCTTCCATCCGTACCTAAAGAATATAAAGGTTTCTTGGGTGATAATGAAGTAGATTTTCCAAAGCAAAATATACAAAGTCCAACCTTAGCTTCTAGTTTTTTAAGTTCATTTTATAGGGTAACTAATAATAGTTCATCAACCAAAGTAACTAATGGTGCGGATAAATTTGATCCAGCTAATGTAGCTGCCGCATTACACTGGTTTGGTAAAGCAGCTAAACAAGGGGATAGCTTTTCGTTACAATATTTAACGCATCGAGATGGAGCGGAAAGATTACCATCCATTAGTGAGGATAGGGAATATCGTCGACCTTTATCAAGATCAAAAACATCCATTACTAATATGAGAAGATCCCATTCTTCAGCACCTAAGGCAGCTGATGTATCAGTGGGTTCAAAAAATATAACGGATTCAAAAAGTAATACAAAAGCTCAATTGATGAATCCGCAACATAATCTTTCGGCTTAAATCGGAGATTTGAGATGGAAATATCTTTTATAATGTTATTTAATTTACCTTACTTGAAGATCAGCCGGGATGGCTGAACTTTTTAAAAAAACTACACTTCCTTTTTTACATACTAACATATCGTCGACGTTTTTTATATTATTTTGGATATACATACTCTTTAATCTTTATTAACTCTTTTTTTTTTTACTCTTTATATATATTTTTAATAAAATAAAATGTTTATATTTTTTAATGAAATGATATATGAGTAGTTTTTTTTGTTATGTGCTTTATTGTAACTTTTAGTATATAAAAATAATATTCCACCACAATACAAAAAATATACAATAAAAAGATCAAGGAATAAGCTTTGTTTTATATAAACACATGGTGAACATTAGTATCTAGTTAATTGATTGAAGTACTAATAAACTTCAACAATAAGGATAAATTAGTTTAATACTTTAAGCCTGTTAGGGTTTATTAGAAATCAGGATTACTTAAATGATATGAATTATTATTATTGTTAAAACAGAACAGATTGAAAACTCGATAATTCCATTTCAGTAAGCATATTATACAAATGCATCCAATCGGAATCTCTACACTTCAAAAAAATTAATACAAATTAAAAGTAATTAAACTACTATTTAATAATAGTTCAACTTAAGCTCATCAAAGCTTTCTTAGTTTCCTTTTTAACAATTAAAAATTCAAAGCTTTACTTTATTTCCTCTCCGTTTCCATCAAAAAAAAACATATAGCTTATATACTCGTTCCACTTACTAATTAAATACACTCATTTAACTTATTAATTGCATATCCATATTGACAATCGAACCTTTTATATTCAAATACAAAATGATAAACTTGATGTAACTCTTTTAAAAATATTGAGTTTGTAAGAAACAATATGGAATTAATAAAACCCTGAATACCAATTAAAAAATTACCAAAATAAGATAATCGATGAATAGTAGTTATTGATAATGGAATATTAGCTAACCTCATAATCGACATGAAGATATTTATTGAATGACTAATAATAGGTACTAAAGAATAGAAGATCAATCTAAGGTATGTAATAAATTGAAACTGATATTGATTCTTAAGAAGATAGGAATTATTATATCGTAATTGATAATGTTTTTTTAAAAGATAATGAATAATCATTCCATAAATAATGGGACATAAACAACAAGCTATAAAAATAGCCATAAAGTTAGAAACTATAAACCAAAGCAAACCGTCATAATTCGAGTTATATCCACATGTTCCTCGGGTATTAATCTTATTAAAAATAATGGGTAATAAACTAGTTAATAAGGAAATGAGAAGTGGTAATAGATATACAATATATTTCACTATTTTACTTAATCGATATTCGTATACTATATTTAATAAATAGATAATTGCTATAACTGTTGAATAACTTACAGAAATTGAGATACTGAAGGTACTTAACCATTGATATATATAACATAACGGTTTAGACAGTGTTATTTGTGGGTGAATACCAAGGAAGGTACCTATACCATAAAATAGATCAGCCAACAAGATTAATATAGATAATCGATAAGAAGCAGATTGATGAAATTCTTTGGTAATAAAGTAGTTTAAGGTTAGTAGAGATAATGAAAATAAGATTAGGGTTATTGATAATGAATTGCTATAAAAATCAATGTAAGTAGAAATGAATTGAAAGGAGAGCATTAATTAGTATTAAAATGAAAAGAGAGTAAGATTTAAGAGATTAAGTAAACATTAAAAGAAATATATGATTTGTTGAAATTTTTTTTATTTCCTTATTTTTATTTATTCAATTTGATGAATTTTAATTAATTAATATTTATTGAGATTTATTAATTCTTATTAGAATTCTTAAAATTATTGCTATTTTAATACTTTGATATTTTTAATTCTTTGTATTTAATTGTTGCTTTCAATTTTAAAAATTAAATAATTATATATAAAATTGACTTTTATATTTTTATTTATATTGGTAATCAATTGTAAAAAATAAATGTTCTATTTAGTTTATATTTAGTATTTATTAATTATTTATTAATTATTTATTCTTATTTAAAAATACGAGGGTAAATTTTAGATTTTTAGTGATATTTATGATGATAATAAAAAAAGGTAATTTAATTTGATGAAGATACTAAATATTAAAAAATAATATTTATTTGATTCTTTATTATACTATCTGTTCGTTTCCTTATAATTATTGATATCATTTAATTATACTGAAATTGTTGAAATTTCATTTAAATTATTGTCTTCATGCAGAATAATAATTTATTTACTAAATTTAGACAATAAATTAAATTTTATGAGGTATAAAAAAGCGAAATTGCGATTAAGTTATTAATGAGTCTTGTTTTAATATTACTTATTCAACATAATGAAATCACTCAAATATACAACTAATTAAAATTAATAATATTATAGGGTGTAAGATCACTACTATTTTTAAATCTAATATAATAAAAGATAAATATACAGGATTTGTAACTTATCATGACTATAGTAAGAAAAAAAAATAAACAAACTCGAATAATAGTAATTGTGTTTCGAATGCATAGATTTTATTTATTAATTTATTTAGATTTCTTCATTACTGCTTTATATACTTCAATAGCTTTAATTCGAGCTTTAGTATGATTTACAATAGGTTTAGGATAACTAAAAAAATCATTTTAATTATATACATCAATAAAAACAAAATAAACTTACTTTAACTTATCAAATTTGTCCTTTGGTAACGTTTCAAAAGGATCATGTATACTTTTACTATCCAAATGTTTCAATTCAGGTACCCATTTTTTAATATACTCTCCTATTGGATCCACTTTTTCAGATTGTAACTTTGGATTAAATACTCTAAAATACGGTTGAGCATCGGTGCCAGTTGATGCTGACCATTGCCAACCACCATTATTAGAAGCTAAATCACCATCAATTAAGTTTTGCATAAAATACTGTTCCCCTTTACGCCAATCGATTAATAAATCCTTACTTAAAAACATGGCCGTTATCATACGTAATCGATTATGCATCCAACCAATTGAATTCAATTGTCGCATACCTGCATCTACTATGGGGTACCCAGTTTTTCCTTCACACCAAGCTTTAAAATGATCTTCATTATCTTCCCATGGGATATTTTTAGCTTCTAATTTAAAGGGTTGATTTTTACTTACTCTTGGATAAGCTACTAATACATGTCGATAAAAATCACGCCAAATAAGTTCTGAAATCCAAGTTGTTGTTCCAAGGTTTCCAGTTGTTAACTTGTCAATATTATTATTAATTGCTTTATTAATACATTGTCTGACTGATATAACACCACTGGTTAAATATGGGGATAATATACTAGTACCACTTAAGGAGGGAATATCTCTATTCACTTTATAATCTTTACTACGTTTTAAAACAAATTCATCTAATCTTTTATTTGCTTCAATTTCTCCACTTGGATATAATTTATTAGTTAATTCAATCATTTCATCACTTAATTTAAATTCTTCAATATATTTTGGTATTTCAATATTAAATAACTCTGAATAATTATCTTTTTCATTATTATTATTAATTTTGTTTAAATCATATTTTGATGTTTTTAGATGTTCCCCTCGACTGGCTATTATATTCCATGTATTTTTAAAGGGTGTATAAACAGTATATGGTTGATTTGTTGATTTGGCTACTACTTCACCAGGTGGTATACCACATTGATCATGTCGTTGAATAACTTGAATATTATTACCATCTAATAAATCACTTACTTTTTTATCCCTTTTTTTCTCATTAACTTCATATTCAATATTAAAAAATAACTTCTTGACATTATATTTATTACATAATTCAAGTATTAAATTTGGTATCTCTTCTCTTTGATTATTTTGTTTAAAAATCAATGGAATATTGTACTCTTTTAATTTTATCTGAAGATCCTTGATATTTCTTAAAAAAAAATCCATTTTAATTAAACTACAATTATGATCTTTCCATTCATCTATACTTGCAATAAATAAACAAATTAAACTACTTTGATGTCCATCTTTTTGATATTGTTCAACCGCAGTAACAGCCCCTTCTAATGCTCGATTATCTAAGGTTCGCATATCTGTTCGATACCAAAATAATACATTTTTGGGATCAAGTTTTGTTTTTTTATTATTGTGACCATTGAGATTACCATTCGTATTACCATTAGTTTTGTCTTTCATTTTTAAATTAAAAATGTGTTGATGTTAATGAGAATTAGGTCTCCTTTTATAATGTTTTCTTTCATTATGTCATCCTAAAATCAGAATTATTGAGATCGATCGAAGGATTTGTTTGATTATTAAAGCTAAAATTGTTTTAAGTTTAGTTAGTTATAAAAGATATCATTTTTACAATTATGCAAAACAAGTTGAATAATATTATATTTGAGTTACAAAGTTGATTTAATATTGATATTATCATTTACTAGTTTCAAATTGAAATATTATTAATATTCAATATTTGATTTATCAATTTTAAATTTTAAATTTGTGTAAGGTCATTTCAAAAGCAATATAATATTTTGAGTAGATCCAAGTGGTAAAGGTAGATAATTGCAACATCAAGGTATTTTTAAAATAAAATAAGTTTAATTTTAAAGATAAAAAGCAACTCTGATGTAACCGATAACCAATCTATTTATTTTAAGCAAGAAACTATGATTAATTTTTAGATGACTTGATTCTAAAAAGCGTCCAAAATTGCTACAAAAAAAATTTAATAATAATAATAATATTTATTTAATACTAAAAGATTAGAACCGTTGCAACTTCTAAGTTTCCTTTCTTTATACCAATTTTTGAATTCTTTTAAGAAGATAGTATTTGTAAGGAACAATAATGAATTTAAACAACCTTGAAATTGCATTAAAAAAGAACAGATAAATCTAATAATCATTGTAATTTCATTATTTACATTATTATATTTTAAATATAAACAAACAAAATAAAAGGAATAACAAATAACTGGTATTAAAGGATAAGCAATTAAACGAAAAAATAGTTTATAACTTAAAGTAGATAAACTATTCTTCTTATTCCCACTTAATTGTTGAAGTTGCTTTCGTTTATATATTAGATAAATAAGAATAATTGAATAAATGATTGGACCGATTAAAACAGTAAGACATACAGATAGAAATTTAATAACTAAATTATCTACAATTTCTAAATTTCTTAAATTATTAATACATTCTCCAGAACTTAATTTCATCTTATTATAAATCAATTGAATACAACTTATTATTATAGATAATAATAAAGGTATTAAGTAAACTAATAATCGAATTTTCAATGTTGGCTTATAAGAATGTAAAATATTGAATAAAGATAAGATAGCTATTGATAAGGCATAAAACATAGATATTGAGATATTAAAGGTACTAAACCATTCTTGAAATAAACAAGTGTTAATGTTATGAATATTAATATTTCTTTTAATTAAATAGTTAATATTATAACAAAAATCACCAAATAAAATAATTAATGTTATTCTATAAAGTATAGATGTGTTAATCTTTTTGTTATGAATGTAAATTATAAGAAATAATATGAAACTAATAAATAAAAATAAAAGAGAGAGTATGTTTCCTGTATAAGTTAAGATATCTAATTTTAATTGTTCATCCATTGAGAGTTTAAAAAAATTAAAAAATTAAAAAAATAAATTAAAAAAATAAATTGAATTTTTTTAAATTTCATCAATTTTATTTACTTATCTATCTTAATTATCTTAATTATCTTATTTATCTTATTTATCTTATTTATCATAATAATAAACCTTTATTTTAATTGTTTAATCTGATAAATAGATAATAGATAAATTAGATAATTAACAATATTATAAAAATTTACTAAACTGATTATTATTTTAATATAATTATTAAATTAATTAAAAATTCCTTCTTATTACTTAATTTGTTAAATTCTTTTTTAAAATTAGATTTTATCTACTTTGTGATTAATTAAAGTTGTATTAATAATTGACATTGTTATTAATATGATTTAAAATAAACTTCGATTTGAATATAATAATTGAATTTCATTTATTAAAATAATCATTGTCTTAATAGAATATCTAAGAAATAAAATTAATTTATAATATTAAATTTATAATATTATATAAAATGATATTTTTTCAATTTTATTTAATTGTTTATTTTATAAATAATATTGAGTAGAAAAATAGTTAGTAAAGTTCTTCAATCAAGAAGGATTTTTATTAGTGTAAAATAATTTAAGATTTATTTAAATATCAAATTATCATTTTAAAAAGTTCAAAGTGTATAATAATAGTATAATAATAAAATTTTAATTGATTTAATTATGATATTTAGTGACAAAAGTATTAAACTTAACATTTTATTTAATTTATTTAAAGAACAAACAAAATTTAAAACATTGAATTATAAAGATATAAAATCAGTTCTAATTATTTAATTATTTAAAAGTATTAATCTAAAATATTCGATTTGATTTTAAATCTTTCTGTACTTTTCTGAATTTATTTTTTATTATGTTATGTACCAAATTATAAGTAATAAACTAACTTAATTTTAATAATAAACTATATAAATATTTTTTATTTTTATAATTCTTCTATTAATTTGATCATCCTATCTTCATCTTCTTCATCAATATTTTCAGCTTCCAATAATATATTCTTTAGTCCAATACTAGTTTCTTCTTTTTCTGTATTAATCCAAATACAACCATTTAGTCCAATACAGATTTCAAATGGTATTGTATTACCAATTAAATTTAATAATTTATTTTTAGGATTTAATAATCTATATAAATAATAAATAATAAATAATAAATAATATACAATAAATAATATATAATATATAATATATAATATATAATATATAATATATAATATTATATTTATAATTAATAAAAGAAAATAAAATAATAAAATAATAAAATAATTTGATTACCTTCTACAAAGACCAATAGAACAATTAAACGCGAATCCATCTTTTAATTCTCCAAACCCTTCTGCTTTATTAGTAAACGAATTGTAACATTCCATTTCAGGTTCCATATCTTTATGAGCCAACACTATTTTACCATATAATAAAGTACCTACCTAAATAATAAATATAGATTAATCAAAAACTTTTTCATCAATTAAAAATTATTCTCAATTAATTCTTTACCTTTAAATTAGGTCTTGTTTTTTTTGTTGCACCTTCAAATGCATTACCAGATAAATTACATCGTTGAGCACTACCTATATCAACTGCATAACCTTCACCAAGTTTTTTAGTCACTACTCCAAGTACCGAATCTCCTGTAGATGGAATATACTAATAGTAAAAAAAATTGAATTCTATCAATTTATTAAATTAAAAAAATAACATCATTTTACTTACTCTTTTTGAATTAAATTCCAACCAATATTGATGTTTGTTTTTTTTTTTTTTTAAGATACCACAACTAATAGCTACAATAGATTCTTCAACTTGAATTAAACCTGGACCTAATTTGATATTGATGGGTTCTTCAGATATGATTTCTCCACCTTCAATATCTAATAATTGTTTGAAAGATAATTTATCCCCTGGAAATAATAATTGTTCTTCAAATGTGGACATAAATGATATGTTTTTGATAATATAAAATTGAAATAACTTTTTTTTATGTTGAAAAAGAGATGGAAAAGATTAGTTAAATATAGTTAGTTTAATAGCTAACTTTTTTTTTGATTGGAAAAAATAATTCTATTTGGATTTGGAACCAATAAGATGATTGCTTTAAAAAGTTTGATTTCAAATACTAAATTGAAGTAGAAGTTGGTTATATCTTTAATTTGTCCTTTTAAAAGGATTCATTATATCTTAATTGCTCTATTAATGTTTCGATATTCTAAAACTAAAATCTCAGTTTCTTTTATCAAATAATATGAATTTATTATATTTCTACTTTGTAATAAAACACTTGAAGTTATATACTTTTTTTTAAATGATATTGATAAAAGATGAATTAAAATTTTATTATTATTAAAGTTTATGTTTCAATAACTTTTAAATTGATCACTAATATATTATTATTAATTTGAGTTTTACATTGTATTACATTATTATTAAGATTAATTTATATCTATTATATATAGAAATGAACACTTTACTATCCTTTTGGTCTACTAAGTAGTTTTAGAAAAAAAAAGAACACACAAAATAAAATAAAATCAAAATTCAACTTTATTAATTAAAATTTAAAAGGAGGGGGGACTGGAATGAGAGTAAGACTACTGCTTAATTTTGGCATCAATAAGATAATCACTTTCAGTTAAGAAATAGGGTACATTTTCAGGATCAGTCACATCATCATCAATACAAGTAGTTTGAGTACTAAAAGAATCAATAAATTCAATTTCAATTTGATGATTATTTTGACCAGCCCAAACAATCTCTTTAATATATTCAGGTGGTTTTAATTCTTCTTGTTTCTTCCTTTTATTGTTTTTAAAATAGAAATAAAATATACTTCCAAAGATAACTATAATTGCTATAAAGCCACCAATGGATCCTCCTACAATTACTCCTATATTTGTACTTGAACTATTATCCCCTTCATTTGTCTCTTTTTTTCCTTCTGATATTATCTCTTTAATTAATTTATCACTTAATTTTTTTTCATTTAATTGAATTAATTGAGTTTTATCAGAATATTTATTATTTTTACTACCAAAAGAATAAATTAAATAATTTTGATAATAAACTAAACAACCATTATCATAACTTTCTAATCCTTCTACCTTAAATGGCTCATCTACTTTAATAGTTGAAGTCATTAACTTATAAATTGAATTCCCATTTTTATTATCAGTCCCTCCTAAAATATAAGCAAATTCATTTTTATCGTCAGTAGTTGTAGAAAATTTAGATATAGTTGGTATAGGACTATTACCACTAATAGTATTAATATTACTACTTTTAGTATCTATTGACCAAGTATTATAACTTTTACTATCTTGATATTTATTATCATTTGTTTTACCCCCAAAATTAGATATAGCTGGTTTTAAATAAAATATACCTCCATTAATACTTGTTCTATAACCTGATTTTTCCACTTCCCAAGTACCTCCATTGATATTATAATAAAATATCTTTTCATTGTATGTCAATTTTTTATCTTTATTAATATATTTGCCACCAAAATAAAAAATACTTTTATCATCAACGTTAACAGTATAAGTATTCGTTAATGGTGAAATACTATCTAATTCCTTCTTAAGAACATTAGATAACCCTTTAGATGCTACTTCATTAGTATTCCATTTATTAGTATCTATATTATATACTTGAAAACCTTGAGAAATATTAGAATCTCCCCCACCAATCATATAAATTTCATTGGGATGATTACTAGGTTGTACAATATTACCATACATTGAAGGTGGTCCATTACTATTTATTTTAATCCATTTGGCTTGATTACTATTAATCATAAAATTCTCATCTGTTAAATTTAACATATAAACATCTTTATTTGGTGTTATTTTATTGCCATTATCTTGTATAGAACCACCTAGATAATAAATTTTATCTTTTATTAACATACAATTACCACCAGAGAGTTTTGGGATGGTTTGGGTTAGACATCGATTGAAGAGAAATAGTAGGGTTAAGTAAAATATTAACATTATTGAAATCAATTCAAAATTGAAAAAAAAAAAAATTAAAATTGAAAAAAAAAGTGCTTTATATAAAGAGAATATTATAAATTACACTCTCTTCTATTGTAACTATTAAAATATCATTGGGTAAAGGTTGATAATACTTGTTCTTGCGTTCTTATTTCGTATTAAAATCCAGTTTTGAAAAATTGAATATTCTCAATCAGGCCAATAAAATTCCTTAAATTCAAATAACAAGTCACTTTACTTTGGACAACACTATTACAACCTAATTAGCTGTTTATTTATGAATAAATTTTTATTAAAATCGGGCTAAATTAATTGTTAGGCTTTGAAAAAAAAAGCAGTAATAACCAGCTCTAAAAATTACTGCAAATTAGGTTGCAACAGAGTTGCAGCAGTTGTGTAACTAACCAGTTGAATTTATTTTTACTCTTGAATGTTTTTTTTCGAATTTTATATGGGGATATATTTTTATGTTTAAGAATCTTACTAACAGTTTTTCCACTCAAATAGCGCTTAAAAGATGGAAAAAGTAATGAAGTAAAAAAAAAAACCCCCATATAGCAATTTTTTCATTCAACAGCGATTAAAAATGAACAAATAAATACTAACATTCATGCTGAAATTGACAGATCTGAAAATGAAAGTTGTAAGGGCTCTGAAGTTATTAAACCGAGTGATGTACCAAGTAATAAGTTAACATAAGGTAAGACAAGGTATCTTGACACTTGACTAATGGTAATGAAAAGTTTTAAAGCCTCTTTAATCAAGTGTAAGGTAAAAGCTATACTTTGAACTTTGAACTAAATTAACGTAACTATGATTTAGAGGCATAGTTTTAGAAAATAAATTAAAACTTTCAATAAAAAAGATTTCAGAGGAAGTAATTTAATTGTTTATATACTTTATATGAGCATAAAATGAATTAATTCACTATATTTTATTTTCGTATTTAATATATACGTCATCCATTTTAGTAATAACTTGGATATTAGTCTTCTTTACATCATTCATCAGAATGCATTCATCTATTAAATCTTATTAAATTATAGCATTAGACTTCAAAAAGTAGGTGATTTAATTATTGGTATTGACAGAAGTTTATACGCTTGCTTTCAAGTAAGTTCTACTTTGAACATTTCAACATCAAAGACAAAACGATAAAATGACAAAAAAAAGAAAAATTTGCTCTATAGACATAAAGCTTGAATAAATACTAATAAACATTTACATTTCACTAACAACTAACCAAAACACTTTTTTAAAAATTGAACTTTTATTATTGTCAATTTTGTCTTTCATCTTCTCCTTCCTTTCTTTTTCCTTCTTATTGAAAAATTCATATAATTACAACAATAGTCATTAAATTGTATTTTTATAGTAAATATGAGTTAATAGTATAATTAAATTTGAATGTTTAACTTAATAAATGAATATTTTTGACATTCAAATAAAATATGATTAATATAAAATAAAGCTATGGTAATGGGCTAATCAAAAGGTTTCAATGAATTGATATAACCTGAGAGTGCAGGGGTAAGCTTAGTGTTGGAGATGGGAATGTGAAATATTGGTTTATTTAGCTCTCGGATTGATTATAACACAACAATCATTTAAGTTGTTGTGTTCTCAAGTTCAAACACAACCAAGTCCGAGTCCCTTATTTTGATTTGCTGCGAGAATTTCTAACTTCATATTGCAAAGAATATTATCTTCTCGTTTTGATATCCATACTTATTGGAGTATAAAAGAGATTCTTCAATATGATAACTCGAGACTTTTTTAATTGGATTACTCCCTGATAACGTATCATTAATAAAGTCACTAAGTCTTTCTGACAACATCTGATATAGATTTTATAGTAGTATCTTCCATTGTATTTGTTTACATAATTCGTAGCTTACTACATACTATTTCTATTAAGTTAAGTCTACCTTAGTTACATAAACTAAGACCCTTCGACTCAAGGCAAGTTAATTAAGCAAGAGTAGCTTTTAACTTCGACCACTAAGTATCAACTTTCACAGGAATATCATTGTTATTAAAAATGAGTCGAATTAAATTTAATATTGAAGATAAATAATATTATTAATAAAAAAAACAATTTGAAAATTGATTTATTACAAAACTATTTAATATAAAACTTATTAAATAGGTTATTATAATATTTTCAGTTAATAACAATGCAAATACTTGATTTATATGATACTTTTTGATATTTTATTTGTTTTCAATCTATATTATTATAATATTAATTGTTATAATTTAATTAAATTTAATTAAACATTACCTTCTGTTTATTTCATTTTTTTTTATATCTTAATATAATCCCTTGATTTTCATTAATTAAAATTAATATTTTTTAAAAATTTTAAATTTAAAGCTTATTAAAATAAACAGAATATGTTTTTTTAAATTATTTTATAAACAAATATGAAATTTTATAAGTGTAATTGAATAAAAATTAAATTTAATGCTATATTTTTATAATTGCTAACTTTTTAAAATCTAAGCTTAAGTTAAAATTTAAGTTTTAATGCAGTGTTAATTTTATAGAAGCCAAATCCAGATAAAATCAAATGCTTTTAGATATATAACTAAAATTAGTATAGAATAATTTTTAATCTGTATTTTACTTTTTAATATTAAATAAATATAGCTATATTAAAACTTATTTTTAATTTATTAATATTATTTTTATATTTTGAACTTTTATTAAAAATATTATTATTAATAAATATGTAATTATAAATGATAATTTTATATATATTATAGGCTATTTTATAATATATTTTATATCTGGTTTTTTACATTAAACCTTTATATCAAGCTTTATAATAACTTGAATTTAAATTTTAGAAGTATGTAAATTATTTAAATTATATCTTTATTTTATTTTATTTTATTTTTTATTATTAAATAAGTTTTTTTTATAGATATAATATAGTTCTTTATTTACTTGTTAATATATATTTAATTTAATTAAATATATTACTTTATATATCTTTGATTCAAAAATAAATCAAATAATATACTTTTTATTGGTTTTAAATTTATCTGTTTTATTAATGTTATTTTGTTATTTTATTTAAAATAATTATTATAAAAAAATAGCTCGAATTTATTAATTTATTTTATATATATTGATTATTTGTTTTTTATTCACAATTTTTATTTTTAATTTACTTTATTTTTTATTACTATTTTTTATTCTATTTTTAATTAATAATTTTGTTATCGCTTTTAATATATTTAAGTTTCTTATTAATCTTACTACTTTGATTTTTTATTTATTTATTTTATTTTTATTTTTATTTTATAAAATATTGTTTTATTAGCTTTATAATTAATTATGTTATAATAATTATTTAAATTGTTTATAAAAATGATGATATTTTTATAATCAAATTAACTATAATTTATATAATAAATCTAATCAAACTAATAATTTTGCTATTAAGGTTTAATATATTTCAAATTCATATATAGTTGATTTGAAGTTTTTTTTATTTAGATTTGTTATAAAAACTTTCACTTTTTAATTGTAAAAGATGTTATTTTTATATTTGATGTTTATACTTGGTAGTTATAATGAGGAATTAGAATTAGAATTAGAATCATGCTTTTTATATACAGCAATCTAATGTAGAGTATAAGAAGAACTTTTTGATATTATAACTTTTTTCTGAATCTTATTGCATTTAGTATGATAAACTTATTTTTGTTTTTTAGCTATATTTTTATATTATTTTTATGTTATTTTTAAAAACTATTCTATAATAATAATATTTGAGGACCATTCTGTCAGTCTCTTTCGTTTGAAATCATATAGTTGAGAACTGATAGAATATTAGTTAAAACAAAATCAACCCAAATAGGTCAATTAAAGACATTTGGGTCGGTTTGAAATAGTGCTTGTTAGATGTAATATCCAATAAGTTATATCAAAAACAAGGTTTTTATATCGAAATCTTATTTATTGCTGTATTTGTATGCTTTTAGTGCTTTTAGCTTTTAGTGCTTTTTATGCTATAAAAAATCAATATTCCCATTTCTTACACCTTTTATTCCAAATGCTTTTGGAATTCAACCAAAATATAAATAAAATGGGAACTTCAAAAAAAAGTTTAATGTCAATAATCGCTTTTTTATTTTATTATTATCCTTAATTGAATCATTAATTTTTCCCACTTGGACAGCATACAATAAACCAATCCACATACACAATAACCAAACTTAGATACATAATAATAAATTTATTTTTACAATAACTAAATTCAGATACATACGCTCAATTCATTTTATCTTTATTTATAAATGATCAAAACCTGTGTTCCATGTCGATTATCTAAAAAAAAATGTACACGAGAACACCCAATATGTGGTCGCTGTAATAAAAATGATTTGATTTGTAGTTATAACACTATGGAAGAAGAAGTATTAATGTTAAAAAGACAAGAAAGTTGGAATGATGGTATTAAAATAGCGAAAATAGTGAAAAGAATGAATATGTTGGAATGGATGATTGGGTTGTTGATAAGAGAGAGGAAGAAGAAGAAGAATGGATGTAAAGAGACATATATGATTGATGGTGGACACAAGAAAAAAAAGAAAGTTGGGAAAGGATGGAATTTCGCTATAAAAAGAACAGAAAAGAAAAGTATTAAGGATTTATTAGATAAATATGTCAAAGAAGCTATGTTAAGTTTTAACCAACCAATTATAAGAAGTATTTTAAAAAGGATGGAAAGTTATGAGATGAAGTTGACCAGAGAAATGAATCATAAGACATTGAAAAGTATATTATTTGAACTATTTTTAAACCATCATTTATCATTCTATCCATTTATAACAAGACGTAGGATTGAATTTGAAATGAGAAAAGAAAATGAAGTAGAGGGATATAATTCAATTTTGTTATCAGTGATTTTATTGAAAGTTCTTAGACATTTACAATTTATTTATTTTCGAGGTAAGAATTATTTTTATTTTATTTTTTATATATTATTTATATTAATAATAATCTTAGAACAAGGGTATATAAAATGGGATATTCAATCGAGTCAAGTATGTATTAACAGACAAGCGAAAGAATATATCCTATTAAAAAAAGATCCGTTATATATAATTATTAAAAATAGAATGAAAATAGAAAACACAAATACATCGGATGATTTATTTAGTTTTAAAGATAATGATAAGGACATTCATAAGTTGAATCAAAACTTAACCTATTTACAAAGCAATTTATTATTAAGTTATATTGAACACTCTCAAGATTTGATAATGGAATCGAAATTAAGATTAATAATATGTTTTAAATTAATACAAATATTAAAATTAGATGAATTAAAAGAATATGTTTCTTCTACTTTGATAAGTTTTGAATTATTAATTGAAATGAAATTATTATATGATACTTTAATTATATTTGAATTTGAATTTGGGTTTGTTTTATATTTATCAGTTCAAAGGAATATCAATTTGAATAATAAAAATCAAGAGATTGTTCTAGAATATAGGAAGAGTCTGGAACTTTTAGATGAACAGGAAGTAATGTTTAATCAAATGTTATTAAATTTCAAATTGTTAAATGGATTATATTTATTAAAAGAAACAAATCAATTAAATCAAAAGTATAAATTAAAACAATTAACATTACAACAATATGAATTGGAAACAAATAATTTATTAGATAAAAATTTTAACTTATTTAATGACAAAGAGTTATCAATAATAACTAATAATAAAAATCATATTTATAAAAATCAATTGATTGGTTGTTTGTTAATTAAAAACATCATAATAATTTATTTAATGGATTTTTTATTAGAAATTTTTATTATTATTAATATGATGAATGTTAATTTAGAATTTTATAAATATCATTATTTATCTTCTGCATTAAATTTAATTCAATTAATATTTGACAACACTAGTGTTCCTACCTCTAACATTACTCCTACTATCAGCTACTCCAGTAATTATTTAGAAATCTTTGATTGGTCTATAACTATAGCACTATTTCACAGCATTCGTGTGTTATTTCAATGTAAAAAATTAAATTTTATTAAATTGAATTTACAAATATTAGTTGTACCTTTGATTAATTGCTATCATCAAAATGTAATTCAATATGCTTGTTGTTTTAATTATATTAATTTTTCATTGTTTGATGAATGGTATTCCCAATTTTTAAAAAGAGATAAACAGAAGAGAATTAGTAATAAAGATTTAAAAAACTGAGCATTTATTTGAGATATGAAATGAGTTTATTATGCGATTTCTTTTATTAAGTGGGAGGTAATTAAATCTAATGAATCATATATATTTAATCAAAATATTTTTCTTAAAAATAATTCCATTTATTTAAAATAGCATAACAATCTCAATACAACAAGAAAGCAATTGAATTCAACGTAATTAAATCTTCCAACTTTTTAAATATTATAATTCCTCAAATATTCACTAATTATTCTAATAACTATAATCAAAAACGATAAATATTACAACATTAATAAATAAATTATTATTGTTATTAAATTCGATACTCTCTCAAAACTCATCCACTTTTATACTTTATTGTTAAACTTCTAATATAAATTTTTTAACTTACATCCTCCTATGTTCTTTCTTTTTTCCTTTTTTTCTCCCTTTCCTTATTTTTTTATTAAAACTCTTCAGTAATGAATAAATTTTCATTTGGATTTAAACTCAATGAATTCTCATTTATATCCCTATTATTACTATTACTTAAATCCATATTATTTAAATTTTGTCCCATTGTATTTCCCACTGAAAAATAATTATTAAATATAACATCTAATGAATGATTACAATTGCCCATGGATATTTCATTACTCGTTGTACTACTATTGATTTCTAAACCATCTAATCGAGCTACAGCTAAAAAAAATTTCACTGAGATACTATAAGCTAAATTAAATAAATATTATTATTATTATTAGTGTTTTATTTAGATAATATGCATATATGGACCTACTTTTATCTTCTTGTTGGTATTGTGCCACCGCTGATATTTCACAACTTTTATCATTTAGTCCTGGAGTCCCCGTTAAACAGTTATTTTCCCACCTTAACCAATCTGGTAACCAAGGGGAAGAGAAGGCTGCTTTAGGTTCTAAAATACCTTCATTAACAAAACCCTATTTCTTTTACTATTTATAAGTTTAATATCAATTTTTACTTACTCTGTATTTGGGGATCCCAAATCTTTGGGTACCAAACATATTTTAAACCAATATAAGCCACTCTTGGTAAAGGTTCCACTATTTTTCGTTGAAATTTTTTAAATTTCCATAAGCCATCTGGAAGGTGTTTAGCTTCAATAGTCCATATGTGGGTGCCTTTTGTTTTACTTTTTCGTCCTTCAGAATTAAATCGACAGATGTATGGTTGATTCCAGAGATATAATTTGATTTTTGAATAATCTAGACTCGCTTCATTGATTCCATGTTCTCTTATTTCAGTCATAAATCCATTACTAAAAGGTGATATTCGAAATTTAAATGGGATATAATCATCTGAGCGTAATTCTTTCTTTTTTATTCGTACTAATTGATGACTTTGTAAAAAATTAAATCAACAACTCATGCTCAACAATAATAATAAACTTACATTAATTCTCCTTTATCGTCTTTAATATATTCTAAATAGATAATAAGAAAATAAAGTAAGAACTAATTAATATAATAATATAATATATGAAATATTACTATCATTACAAACTTTTTGTAAATAACTAAAAAATAATTTATCCAATCTTTGTTGCATCATTGGCAATATGGAATTTCTTTTATATACTCTTGTTGAATTGGTGTTATTATTAACTATTAGATTAATAAATTGATCCTTAATAAAAAACATTAAATTATTGTTATACAACTATTAGTATATTTTACTGTTAATGTATTATCCAATGTAGTTTTTGGGTCGTTATTATCATTATTGTTATCATCTGCATTTTCCCTTGAGTAGTTTTTCATCTAGACAAAAAATAAAATTTAAATATACCAAACAAACTACAGCCTATAAAAGTGTTACTTTATTATTAAAACTCAATTCTTTATTTAGATATGTATTTTTATTATTTCCCAACTCTAAACTTAAATCTAATTGTTTCATTTCTTCAAATAAATTCTAGATAAAAATTAGTTTAATCATTCATCTTGTTATCCCTTCCATCGATATTTAGATAAATAAACTCACCAAATTATCAAATTTGACTTTAAAATCCCTTAACACTTGAATGGTTTTCAATATTTCATCCAGCCGATAAAACGATTCTTGCTCTAACCCTTGTTCATAATTTAACTTACTTTCAATTGCATTATTGATGATACTAAAGAAATAAAAAATAATAAGCAAATCCATATAGCATTTACGTATCAAGTTCTCTACTATCTGAATCAAGATCCCAGATCCTTTCTGCTCTTCTCAATTGACCTACCTATCATATAATTTATTAATGTTCATCTTTCTATTAAAAAAAAGTCTGTGAAAAAAAACTAAATCTTAATTTAACTTTTATGAATTTAGATTAACAACTAAAATTATAATATCAGCAGATGATTTCATTGGTTGACTATTATTCCCTCAAACTACGCAAAGGTGGGGAAATTAAGTTTGTCAATGTTTGCAAAAATAGTTTTCAATTTCCAAACCAATTACATAAGCATTTATTTTAAATTTAGCATTGTTCTAGGAAGATAACAATACCATAAATTAGTATTATTACATTTGTCAATGCTGCATTAGTTATTGAATGCCCTTTAATTGTATAATAATTATATTGTTATTTTAAAAAGTGATTTGAGTAGTATAAGTACCCTAAAAGAGTGCTTTAAAAGCGTCAATAATTTGATCAAAAATCATATCCGTTTTCATAATCAAGACTAAATTTTTGGCAGCGAATAGTCTTTTTCCACTAAAAATAAACACAATTTTATAGGCTACAACCCAATCTAACATCACCTCAACCTTCAATCCATGCTAAATAAGTTCATGATTCAAAATGGATTAATAATTCAATTGAATATTAAATTTATTAATTTCTTAAGAGCTTCAACTCCACTTTATAGGAACAACAAAGACAACAAAGAAAAATGATCAAAAATTGTTTAAATTGCCGTCGGAGCAAGAAAAGATGTAGTAAAAATAAACCGAAATGTAGTCGTTGTATTGATTTAAACCTGATATGTGATTATTCCCCAATTAAATTGAATGCTAAAGGTGAAGAAAGAGTACAATTTGATCGACAACGAGTAAGAGTACTAGGAAAGAGATTAAACCAATTATTTAACATGGCAAAGAATTTAAACTTAATCGATTATCAATTGGATACGGAAGAATTATTAACACCTAAGGATGAAGACCCAGATTTAGCTTTATTAAATCAATTACAACTGACACCAGTAGTCAACTTTTCGGATAAATATATTAAACTAAGTGGAGAAGCAAATACAAAAATGTTAGTACCTAATTTATCTATGTTAGTACCTAAAGATAATAACACAGTGAAAGATAAGGAAGCTATTAAAAAAATAGAAATCGAATATATTAAGTTAAATATACAAAGTTTAAAAGAGATGATAATATTAAATAATTCATTTAGTTTTAATTTTAAAATACAAGATAGCTTATCTCTAGATAATTTCAAAAATGATGTATCTAAATTATTTATCGATTTACACATGGATTTTTATCCTTTTATTACGGAAGAACATATATTATATGAAAAAGAAAAAGAAAAACAAGGTATTCCTTCCCCTCTATTGACCGTTATTTCACTAAAGGTATTGAGACATTCAAAGTATGTTTATTTAAGAGGTAAAATATAACATAATATAGCATAATATAATAATATTAAATATAAACTATTGAATAGATAGTGGAATTATTAACTTTGATAAAAATTGGAACAAAATGGCGACACAACAATTTAATAATCAAGAATTACCACCCTTATTCGAAGATCCATTATATCTAAAATGTAAAGAAATATTAAATCAAAGTCCATTTCAATTGTGTTTCGAAGATCAATTACGATTTATACAAGCCAATTTATTACTATTATCAATGGAATTTATTAATATGGGACAGGCCTTAGCCTATAATCGAATTATGGAAATTACTAAATTGAGTCAAATGATTCATTTGAATGAAATTGCACTAAGCAATAATAAGTTAGATAGTCATCCTATGGGTTTAATTCAATTTTATGAAGTCAAAACAATACAAGCAATTATTATATTATATGATTTATTAATTTCTTGTTTTATCAACAAACCAAGTATCTTTAATAATACAAGTAAAGATGATTTAAAGATGATTGAATTGCCTATCGAATGGAAGGAGAGTGTAAACCTGAGTAAAGAAGAATTATTAGCAGAAAAAAGAATGAAAAATTGTTGCAAATTAACAAAGACAATATCTATTTTACATATTTGCAATAAGTTAAGTCATTTATACACTAATCAAGAGATATCCCTACAGAATTATGAGAGAATTATATTATTAAATATTAATCAATTAAATCAATTATATGCTTTTGATGATGAGTTAATAATTAAACAATTAATGACCGTTAATATGAATAATCAACAAGACAATAATAGTAGTAGTGATAGTAACGGTAGTAGTAGTGATACAAATAGTGAAGAAACAACTAACAATAACAATAACTACCCTTTACCAATGTCGGATTATTTATTAGTCTTAATCAAAAACACATTATTAATTGATTTAGTTGAACCCATTATGGATGCTTTTGTAGTATCCCAAATCAATAGTCCCAAATTAACATACTATCAAACCACATGCTTAAAAAGTTGTCAAAACATTATCCAACTTCTCGATTATCGACAATATGAAATATATACAGGATCACGTCACCCATATTGGGGAATACGTGAAGCAAGTGATTGGACCATTCCAATGGCTGCTTTTCATGCTTTAAAAGCGGTAGTAAAATGTAGAAACTTGAACCTTTTAGATCAAGATTTAAAAGTATTGAGTCTACCATTAAGAGAAATTTATAAAAGAGAAGCACCTCAATTTCCAATTTGTTCGTCTAAATTAGATTTCGCTAGATACCATGCTTGGGAATGTGAATTTATTAATAATACAAAGTATCAAATTAAACCAGCTACTATGGGTTTTAAAAACTTATGTGGTAAGTGAAAGTGGAATTAGAGGCTAAAGATTTTGTGCTAATAAAGTTTTTTTTAGGGAATGGTTGTAAAGATTAATGGAAGAGAAACTTTGAGATGTGATAATGAACTATAATTGAGTCATTAGTTCTTTTGGAGTTCAATAAGAGTACTTTGGGCATACTAGGATAATTGGTTTACATCAAGATAATATCAGTTTATAGTATTTTTTTTAATTTTTGAATCTTTTTTTATTGAAATAAAATGTTAATTAACTAAATATAATAAACCAAAAAAATTCATATAATAAAAACAATTCCTTTTATTTCTTCTTTAATTAACTTGTTCAAAAAATTCCAACTCCAATTGCAATGCTTTTTTATAATTTTGTTTACATAACTCTACTAACTCCTCATCTGCATTCTTAATCAAATCGTTAAATAAACCTTCTAAAAGATGACAAACATTCCTCAACCCATTACTTGAATATTTTTGAATCCAGTTAAAATAAAGTTCAATTTTATCAACTTTTTCTTTACTTTCTAAATTAAGATTATCAAAGGATTGTAATGATTCCATATTCAATTGCGATTTTAATTCAGTACCTAATAAAACAAAATTAATCCAAAATGAAATACAAATATCTTCCTCAACTTACCCAAATACAAATATAACCTGGTACAAGGAATTACTGCTGCAAACAACGCTTGCACCGGTTGTTCTTTCGCTACATTTATCAAAAAATCAACATAATTCCCCGTTTCTTTACTAATTTCCTTTGCTACCTGTAACCCATATTTACCCAAATAAAGTTGGTGATATTTTAATTCTTCAAACACTCCATCTAATAATACTTTGATTTTTTCAATTACTGAAAACTCTTCACATTGTGCTAATCCATAAGCATAGGCTCGAGCATACACTTGTAAATAGTATGTGTCTTGGGAGAGATATTCAAGGTATTTATCGAGGGGAAGGGTAGGGGAAGAAGAAGAGGGAGTACTGGAAGAAAGATGAGATTGACAGTCAAGAAGGAGACCTTGGATGAATGTACAATTTAAGTTTTGAGAGATTAAATTTGAGTTGGAAGTCCAAAGGGATTCAGCTGGGTCTATTTTAAAAAGTTATTAATTTTTACTATTGAATAGAGGTGAGTAGACAAGGGATTTACCTTCCCATTCGACAGTAGTCATATTTATTTAGTTTATTATTTATATAAAAAATCAATTTTTGATGTTGACTTTTTCAATATTTAATTTTAACATCAACCATAGAATTTTCGAATTAACCAATCAATTCCTAACAATTCAAAGCTTGGTTACGTGCCATTTAAGTTTTTTTTAAAACTAGTTATTGAGAGAAAGAAATTTTAAATCCTTCAATAAGCTATAAAGTGACTATAACATTATAAATAGATATGGATAAAAGAAGAGATGTACAGGAAAAGAAATAAAGATATAGTTTAATAAAAACTCAAAAAATACAATTTTGGATTATAGTTTATATTTTTATTTTTCTGATTAAGTGAAAGTACACCTTTTTTACTTTCTATGGGCTGATCAAACAATGAATAATTGACTTGATTAGATTTGTGAATTTTTTTAGCAGTATATGATATATTTTATTAAGCCGTTCACTTACAGTTCTTTATAAGCCAGTTTATAAAAACTTTATAACAAAGGCGTATGCTTCTTTTTATGTGTATTATACCTTATATTTTAAAGAAAATTAATTTAAAATAATGTTTAAAAAAAGACCTAATATAATAGAGGATAGTGTTTTTAAAAATAGATTAACAGCTATTCAATTATATGATAAAACTTTATAAAACTTAACAATATAATAGCTTAATATTAAAATCATCATGTCAAGTTTTATAAAGCTGTGGTCCCTATATAAAAAGTTATTAAGTTATTTAAACTTTTGTACAACCTTATAGCTTTTTTATTCTAAATTTTTTTTAATATTATAAATTGATAGCACTTAATATAAAAAAACTGTTGACTAAAATTAACATTTATTTTATTTAATATCAATGTTTTTATAATTATATATTAAATTAACATTTTCAAATAAAGAATATAATTTTTAACTTATTTTTTTAAATTAAAAAAAATTAATTGAAACTTTTACTATGATAGAATTGATTCAATTAAATGCCTTTAATTTTTTCAATTTTCTGTCAATTTTTTTTTAAAGCAAATTTATAGATTAAGATATTGTATATGATTTGTGAAATATTGGTTTATCAGCTCTCGGATTAATTATAACATAATAATCATTGAACTTGTTTACAAAACTAGTTGCAGCCTTGTAATCAATTTAACCGTGATACATGTGGTATAATCAATCCAAAGTTCTTTATTTTGATTTGCTGTGAGGATTTCTAACTTCATATTGCAAAGAACGATATCCTCTCGTTTTGATATCCATACTTGTTGGAGTATAAAAGAAATTCTTCAACATACTAACTAGAGGCTTTTTTAATTGAATTACTCCCTGATATCGTATTATTAATAAAGTCACTAAGTCTTTCTGACAACATCTTACATAGATTTTACAGTATTATCTTCTATTTTATTTGTTTTACATAATTCGTAGCTTATTACGTATTATTCCTATTAAGTTAAGTCTATCTTAGTTACACAAACTAAGACCGTTCAACTCAAGGCAAGTTAATCAACCAAGGACTGCTTTTAACTCCAACCATTGAGTATCAAACTTTCACAGATTTATAAATTCATTGTAAAATATATTAGCAACAAATTAAAAAAAGCAAGAGTATTTAACTGTATCCAGTTTTAGATGTTTTACTTATTGGATTAAACTTTAAAATGCTAGATCTTAATAACTAGTATTTTGCCCAATTTGAATTTTATGCTAAACTGAAGATTCTAAACTAAAAATATTAGGGGATATTTTTTTGGTCTTATTTTTTCATTTTTTAGCACTATCAAATAAAAAAATTACTCTAGAATTCAAACAAAAAACACATTCCCATTATATGTCAGACTAATATTAAAATTGTATATTTGTTGAAATTAAATTTGTATGAACTGTAATAGAATTGTACAATTTATCAAAATCCGAGCCCCTTCTTTACCCCACTGTAAAAAATAAAAAGCATTAAGAATACAAAAGCAGCGATATTTTATAATTTTATATATGGGGATATTTTTTTGGCTTCATCACTTTTTCCATCTTTTAAGCGCTATTTGAACGGAAAAATTATCAGTAAAATTCTTAAACACAAAAGTATATCCCCATATCTTTAAACATATTTTATTAATCAAAGTTAAAATACTAAATAAGAACATTTTATGATTTTATGAGTGATATGTTTTCATTCACTAAAATTAAATTAGTCCATTTCCTAAATAAATATAAAGCTTATCGGCCTTATAATAGTTTTATAAATACTGCACTGTTTTTTAACGTTTCCATTTTTGACCAATATTAACATTTAATAACTTCTACTATTTTAATAACTTAAAGAGACTGGATTTTATTTTTTCTTGATTTAGTAATTTTATATTATGCTAAACTCACTTTTAAAGATATAGGGATGTATTTTTGTGTTTAAGAATTTTACTAACAGTTTTTCCGTTCAATAGCGCTTAAAAGATAGAAAAAGTGATGAAGCCAAAAAAATATCCCCATATCAATATTGTGTTTTATTAAATTTTTTAGAAATTGCTTTTTTTTTCACGGAACAACTCTAAAATTTTGTTAATAAAAAATTTATTGCAAGTTATTCAAGTTACCCATCCCTGGTAAAACTAATGCATTTTCCCAGTTGCATATTTAATATGAAACTGAATAAGATAGTATAATAAAAAATAGGAAGGATGAAAAAAAGAATATTCTGTATGAAATATCTAAAGACTGATATTCTTTTTAACACTATTTAGGTTAAATATTTATAATCAATTGATTAAATGTTTCAAAAACGTACAAGTTCATTGAAATTTTATTAATAACTAATGGCTTTCATTGAAAAAATTATCTAAATTTTAATGCGATTATAAATCATTGTTAATCTATAAAACAAGCCGAAGTCCTTTTCTTCCTGAATCAAATGTCAACTTCATTTTTTTTCTATAAAATTAGCCTAAACCCTATTGGTTTTACCCCAAAATTCCACACGGCTAAACCAATTATATTTTTTGATGACTAGATTTTACAATTAGAATTAAAATGATCTAATTGATCGGGCTCGGCGCAGTTACTACTTTGTATTAATAATCATAAGTTGTGAATGTATAAGCTATCGTACTATGGTTTTGTATAGAAACTTATCAATTTACTAGGAATAGCATTTTGATATATAATATATCATAATATATATATATTACATATATATATTATGTATCGTTTATGCATATTAAAAATCATTTTGTTATTTTACAAATTTAGTTGTCGGGCTAATATTCTTCCATTGTTTATTACTAAGTTAGGTAATAGTATGACCTTTAAAATGATCTCACATTATTTTAACTCAAATATTTTGAGCCTAAATTATAAAGTTGTGTTATTTAGGTTACTAAAAGAACAATATAAATTAAACCAGCAGAAAATACCGTATATCTTCTTATTATACTTATATTGTTATTCGTTATTTATAATCAATAGGGCTTAATAGTTTATATTTAATTTATAATTTATTCAAGGTTATTAATCTTTTAACACTATCAAATTTCTATTCTCAAACATGCGATTTGTTCCAAATTTGATTTGAAATCATAATTGTGGCCAATTAAATTTTAAGACCCCATCAAATGGCGGATGAAGTATAAATAGGAAACATCATTAATAATTGAGAAGTTTAACTTTTCAGTTAAATTTAAATTATTTGATTTTTAAAGGAGAGATTACCTCTTTTTATACAATATTTAATCCTCAATTTGTTTTTATCTTTTTTTCTGTTTTTACTATCATCATGTTAGACTACAGTTTAGATAATGTGAGTATATACAATATATTCAATATTACTGCTATTGCATTCGGCTTTATCTTTTGGGTTTTAATGATATTTATATCAACATTGAGCTGGTATTTAAGGTAATTTTAATTTTAAAGATAGTCAATTTATATTAACTTTTTCATAGTACTCATAAATATAAACCTGCCTCAGTATTAAACAAACGCAAACCATTGTCTATTCCTGGTTCACCATTCGTTAGTATTATTCGTCCATTATCTGGATTAGATTTTATGTTGTATCAAAATTTAGAGACTTCATTTACTCAAGATTATACTAATTTCGAAATAATATTTTCTGTTCATTCACCAAACGATCCATCGATTCCTGTTGTAAAGAAATTAATGTCAAAGTACCCTAACGTTGACGCTAAGATCATTATTGATGAATGTACTTATGGAGTAAATCCTAAAGTAAACAATATGGTTGAAGCATATAAACAAGCAAAATACGATTTATTATGGATATGCGATTCAAATGTATACTTAAATAAAGGCACACTTGGTAGAGCTTTAGTAGAATTGATTAAGCCAGAGGTTGGTCTTGTTCATCATTTACCAATAGGCTTACAAGCTCAAAGTTTTGGCGCTATGTTAGACGCCATCTTTTTAAACACTACTCATGCAAAGTTGTATAGCGCTGTTAACTTTTTAAAGCTAGATTCTTGCGTAATGGGAAAGAGTTGTTTATATCGTAAATCTGATTTTGAAAGGTTTGGTGGTATGGAAGCAGCTACTAAAGTCTTAGCTGAAGATCATTGGATTGCTAAAAATATTTGGGATTTAGGCCTCAAGCATGTTATGGTCGAAGATCTTATCTATCAACCAATGGGTGAAATGCCTCTTTCTTCCTTCTTTGGTCGTAGATCTCGCTGGCTTCGTTTGCGTAAATACATTTCAATGCTCAGTATACTTTTAGAACCTTTTACTGAATGTGTACTTAATGGACTTATTGCTTCTTATTCCTTTTCTTCTATCTTTTCTATTCATCCATTAAATTTCTTTGCTTTCCATGTAGTAACATGGTTTGCTTTAGATCTCATTACATTCCAATCATTAATTGGAAAGCCAGTAAGCGATTTCAGAAAATATATGGTTGCTTGGGGCTTTCGTGAAGTATCAGCTTTACCTTTGTTTTTGTATAGTATCTTAGGGAATTCCTTAAATTGGAGAGGTAAAGATTATATTTTAACCACAGGTACTATGGTTATTTCTTGTGATTCAATTGCACCATCACCGTATTCCATCGATAAGTATCTACAAGACATTTTACAACATCCTATTGCACAATCTACTGTATCATTTGTAGTAACTTCTATCCATTTATTGGCTGATATATTGCATAAATCACAACGTAATGGTATCGAAGAAAATCATGAAAGTGATCCATTATTAGGGGATACAAAAGATATTTATTCATTTTTAGCACCTAATAGTCATTTCTTTTATGAAGATGGAAATAATATCAAATCTGCGATTACCTCGGACTCGGCTTAAATTAATTATATAACTAATTCTTATCTTCAAAACCTATTGTAAAATTTATTGTTTATAATACTTGTACATTTAACAACATTAAATAATTTTAATAAACATTAATCATATTAGAAAGTTTTAATATAAACTATACTTTATTTTTCAAATTTTTATTAATATAAAATTCAATTATGAACATTTATCTTTAAACTAATTTTAAAAATATTATTAAATATTATAATTGAATATAATAAAATAATAATGTAGAGGTTTTGATAGAAATCAATCTATTACTCTTGTTTTCAGCTAAACAAAACATTACCATTTCCGATGGTTAATTTTTTTTTTCCAAAGATCGAATCATTTTTTATTCCAAACTCTTATGATTTTCAACCCATTTTGCCACCTTTCCTAAATAATGATTTAATTGGTCCCTTAAGATAAGTTTTTTAGTTTAACTTAGTTTGATCCCTTATTAATTTCATAGCCAATAGAACCAATCGATTCAATATTAAGTCACTTTATAATTTCTTTTTTCACATGGTTTATTTCACATTGTTTTATAATGTAACATTTCTCGTTATTATAAATTTTCAAAATATTATTAACTATAATTATATAGACCAAATAAAGTAAATATAAGTTTATACATTAATTTATTCAATTTTAATACATAGAGTAGTTTAAATATAAAGTTGAACTTTTTTACTTTTTATGCTATATAAAAAATGGACAGTGATAAAATAAAATATTTCCATATAGGGATATGTTTTTTGTTTAAGAGTTTTATTGATACTTTCCACTCAAATAGTGCTTAAAAAAATGGAAAAAGTGATGAAACCAAAAAAAACACCCCCGTATTACAAGTTGACGGAATTCCTATTAAATTTAATACAAATCTCCAAATTAGCAAGGCTTTTACTAATATAGTCTATATATTGATATTAGTTAAAGTTGTACTATGTAAATAAATACATATTCTTATAAAACCTCATCGAAAAAACCTTCATTATTGACTGCTTTATAGTCAGCATTGCAGATTTGCTATCAAATGAGTAAATTATTTTAATGTTATAATTACATTATTAATATGTCACTAAGTTAATAGATAGCTGCATATGAGGAAATGGTTAACCCCAAAGCTATAATTAACTATCCCTATATAACACAAGCATTATAATAATAATTTTTCCTTATTATTACAACTACTTACTCTTTGACTATTTATTAATTTAGCTATTATTAATTTAAGTAATATCAACATTTAATAATTGATTTCTATCATCTAATAAGCTACTTACTTGCTTACTAAATATTGGAACTTAAAATTTCTGTTATTTTTGTAAGATAAGCTGGGGTCGATCTTTTAATTTTTCTATTTTCTATAGACTTTACAACTTTAATTGTAATTGTATCACTTTTTTTTGATGTATCAGATACTGGATAACAGTGTAGTTTATTATCACGTTTAATAAAATGTAAATACTTTTTAATACCTTTTATTTTTATTATTTTTATTATTTTTATTATTTTTATTGTATCTTTGTTTCTTTCATACTTTTTAAAATTATATTTGTTTTCCCATTATTGACAGTTGAGTTATTAATTCTATTATGTTCACAAATAAAAACCACAAATTTTGAAATTGATTGATCAATATCTTCTATTTTATCTAATGCTTCAAAACTATTTTTCCACTGTGAAAGATTTCTAAAATATCCGTCAACTATACTTTTTCCATGATGCTGAGCAAAAAAATTAAGATCAACATTTAAACTATTATTTTATAAATTTCTTTAAATATATAATATAAAAACTCTTGATTTAAAATAATTTCTCATATCTGCCCATATATTAGTTTTTGTAAACTTTTTAAATAAAGGCTCTTTAGATATTAAATCAATCAAATAATATCCTGGATATGCTGAATCATGATTTAGTATTTCACATAAATAATCAAAATAAGCTTTGCCTATTGTTTTATCATTTTTTAAATACAAAACGCCAAACCCTAATACTGATATAGCTTGTTTATTATAATGATCTAAATTTATTGGATCTGGTCTTGTTCCTATTTCCATATTTTGTTTAAAGTCTAAAATTATTATACAACTTCTATTATTTAATTTTTTAATAGTTTCATTAAATATATTTTTTTGAGTATCAACACAAAACTCATGTAATTTATATAACCTTTTTTCTTTATTAAAAGATTCTTCTATCTCTGCTTTATTTTTTATCGCTGTATTTATTTTGTTTTCAAATAACTTTTTTCTAACTGTATATTGGGCACATATATTACATAAATCTGTTTTTCTTACTGCATTTTTAGAATTATTTGGTATACATTTAAAGAATGTTGACCTAGCTACTGCTTTATCTTTTAAATCATTAAAATATTTACTACATGTCATTCTTCTACTTTTATTTAATATATATTTTTATTATCTGACGAATATTTATTATCATTATCTTTTTTATTAAATCTTGATGAAATAATTGAATTATCAAGTAAATATTGTATAATAATTTTAATTTGCTCATTAATTTTTTTTGTATTTTTAATAATAGGTTGTAACGTTGATGTTTTATTATTATTATTTATTTTTGAATAATCATATTGATTTCTATTTATATTAAATCCAAAACTTTTACATTCATCAAAAGAATATGCTGAGGCTATAGTCGATAATAATGCTACTTGTTGGTTTTATCTCCTGTTTCCCTTAAAGCACTAATTTTATACATTGTTTGATCAAGTTTGTTGTTATTAGTAGTAGAATTTAGTAACATTTCTTTTCTTTTTTTGTTTTATTATAAAATTCCATAAACTCTGGGTTATTGTGAATAGTTGTTAAAATTGATGTAGATGAATTACAATGTTTATAAAATGTGCTTCTCCCTATTATATTAAAATTTTTAAAAATTCCATTTCGAAGTTTAGTTATATAAGCTTGCATTTTATTTTTATTTTAGTAAAAAATAAAGCCAAATAATTAGATAATTATATATTATATATCTATTAAATATTTAATAAAAAAATATATAACATTGTGAAATATCGCTTCATCAACTCTATGATTGATTATCGCATAATAATCACTTAACTTGTTTACAAAACTAGTTGTAGTTTTGTAATCTATTTGGCCGTAATTCATGTGGTATAATCAACTCAGAATTCCTTACTTTGATTTGCTGTGAGAATTTCTACCATCTAACCATGAATAATTTAATGTCCATACTTGGCAACTATAATAAGGAACAACTGCTATTATGTTCCTTATATATAGCCGCCCAGTTGGAGTATAAAAGAGATTCTTCAACATAATAGCTCGAGGCTTTTTAATTGAATTGTTCCCTAATATTATACTTTTGATAAAGCCACTAAGTCTTATAGTATTTTACATAGATTTTACAGTAGTATCTTCTATTCTATTTGTTTTACATAGTTCGTAGCTTATTACGTATTATTCCTATCAATTTAAGTCTATCTTAGTTACATAAACTAAGACCTTTTGACTTACGGCCAGTTAATTAAGTTAAGACTGCTTTTAACTCCAATCACTGAGTACCAACTTTCACAAACATATAATTAAAAAAAACAAAATAAGTCTTTTAAGTTGAATTTTTATATTTAGTTTTAAACT
Organism: Batkoa obscura; assembly: GCA_030770535.1. NCBI lineage: Eukaryota > Fungi > Entomophthoromycota > Entomophthoromycetes > Entomophthorales > Batkoaceae > Batkoa > Batkoa obscura. Next base: position 138,825 of record JASVEC010000026.1, on the reverse strand, counting down.
TTTTAAATTTAGCTAATCATACATTAAAGACTTACAAATTTAAAAGCTTAAAATTTGGATTAATTTCTAGTTAAATTTTGAAACTAATCCAGACATCCCCATATAACATTAATAACAAATAAAACTTTAATTGCTATTATTTTAAATTTAAAAAAATTGCTTTGCTTTACTATCTATTAATTTTACTTTATCAAATGGAGTATTTTTTTTTAGCTTCACTACTTTTTCTATCTTTTAAGCGCTATTTGAGCGGAAAAATTGTTGGTAAAATTATTAAACAAAAGTACATCTCTAAATAGTAAAAAAAATAAAATAAAATACTTGGACTGGTTTAACAATTGTGATTGTAATTACTATAGCATTTTATTGTATTTAAATATTTATTATTCTTTAATTGGTGTTTATACATTAAATTTAATAATTGAAAATAATAACAATCTTGCATGTTATACTTTTTAAATTTGATTTGTTGAATCAATATTGCTAAATGACTTAATATTCTAAAAATAATAAAGTATATAGAAATATAAATAATGGAAGAAGAGGTTAATGAAAAGTAAAACGTAATAAAAATATTACGATAGCAAAAAGAAATTGTGTATACAATACAATAAAAGTTTAAATAGTGCTTCTAAGTCATATAATAAAATTTGATTATTAAAAGAATAATAGCAATATTTGTTGAGATTTTTTTATAAGCACAATTAAGAAAAGTTTAGTTTATTCTAATCTAAATTATAACTGTTGTTGTTATTCTATTTTACATAAATATAAAAATGTAATATTATATCTTAATTTTGGTCAGCTAGAGATAAAATCGACTCTATTATTTTGACATGAATGCACAAATTTGAAATAGTAAATCCACGTGTAATTGATAAGATATAAAAAGGAGAATAAGTCAGACCAAATGATTAACATAAAAGTTTAATTCCAATTAGGTATGAAAGTCATTAATATCTTAGTTTCCAGTTTATTGTACTTTAACGCTATTGAAAGCAGTAAAATTGAAAGAGTTCTCTTTATCGGTTTAGATGGTGCTGGTAATTTTCACCAATACATCGACACTCCAAACATTCATAAACTCCTTGTGTCTGGTGCTTATACTAATAACGCTCAAGCCATGAAGCCAACTTGGTCAGGTCAAAATTGGGGGTCTATGCTAACTGGTGTAACTCCAGAACGACATGGTGTTACTAATGGTAACATTAATGATCATTATTATAATAAGACTGAATATCCAACTGTTTTTAAAACTATCTTAAACCATGACCCCAATGCTACCATTGCTTCCATTGTCTCTTGGGCTCCATTAAACAAAGGTCTTACCGAAGAAGGCTTAAAATTAGACAAAGTGACTTCTAACGATACAACTGTCTTTACCTCAAGTTTAGATTATATTACTACGCGTGGTAAAGACTCCAAATTTATGTTTGTCTATTTTGGTGATATCGATGAAACTGGGCATAGTAAAGGATGGTTGAGCAAGGAATACATTGCAGAATATAAATTAGTCGATAGTTATATTGGGAAAATATTAGCCAAACTTGAAGAAGCTAAGTTAAGGGACTCAACTCTGATTCTAATGACTGCTGATCACGGTGGTATTGGTAAAGGACATGGTGGAAACTCAAAGGCAGAAACTCAAATCTTATTCGGTGCTTCTGGACCTGGTATTTCTCCAAAAAAATTAGATAACTCTGTCCGTAATATGGATATCTTTGCTATCACTTTAAAGGCTTTAAATATCCCATTACCTTCTTACATCGATTCAAAAGTACCACGCAAACTTTTTGATTAAAAATAAATATTGACAATAATTTGGAAGTTAATTTTTTGAAACTTTAACATTGAATATATGGGGGTGTTTTTTTTGACTTCATTACTTTTTCCATTTTTTAAGCGTTCTTTGAGTGGAAAGATTGTTAGTAAAATTCTTAAACACAAAAATACATCCCCATTTACAGCTAATTGATTTAATAAAAAAAATTGATTTTAAAATTTTATTGATGATTTATAAATATTTTCAATATAAAATGATCATTACTATTTTAACGAATTTTCTACGTGAGGGATAAACAAAGTTTACCACCATATATTATTTCACGTTGTTTATTGATATTGATATTTTACATCATGGTGCTAAAACATAGTTTGCACGTATCCGCTATTTTACTTTGTATATTTCCAATAACGGCTACAAATAACCATTATTTGTAAAAAAGTCAAAACAATAATATCAAATTTTTAATATAAATAATTGACTAAAGAACAACAATTAATAAATAATGAATATATATATATATTCTAATTTTCTGTTTATATTTTTGAATATGAGTTTATCAATATTTTATCTATTTAGAAACAAAGTTCTAAATGTAAATTTCAAAGTGAATAAAAAGTATTTTAATTAAATTAAACAAGTTAAATGTTACTAAAAGATAATTTTAATACATTAGCTCGCTTCTCATTCTGTATATAAATTAAAACCTAAACCTCAAAATGAAGTTTAATACTCTATAATTTTTAATACTTTTGATACTTATAATACTTTGAATTGGTCTCAATATGGTGCTTTGGCTTCTGTTAATAAGCATTGTTTTTGATAGATACTTTGCTCAAAGTTCTCCAAAATTATCTGGCGGAAACTGCATGTTAGTTAAAGATAAAATTTATTATTTAGGTGGCTCAAGTCAGGATAGTGACAATAATATAATACCAAATAAAGATGTGTACATGTTAGATTTATCAGATGATGGTTTCATGATCAATAAAACCCAAGGAAAGTGGACCAAAGTTAATAGTAAAGCACCTTTTTCAATGTATGGTAGTATAATACAACCTGAAAAAGACTCGGATAAAATTTACATGATCGGAGGTGAAGGTTCTGATATTTTCGCCAGCTTTCAGGTTTATAATATAAAGACAAACAAGTGGATTAATAATGAAAAGGCATCTAAACAACTAGCTACTTTACTTAAACGAGAAAATATTGATTCAGCGTTATCAAATGCTTACTTGGCCAATTTAGATACTGAAAATATATATTATTTTGGAGGCGAATATATAGACAGGGGTAAGAAAGTAGGATATAATAAAAAAGTGTTTATTTATAATCTAGAGAGCAATACTTGGGTAGTGGAACAATCCGGATATAAAACAAGCATTAGTGGTGGTATCATCTCATTGAAGTCTTCAATCCATAATTTTGGAGGGAAAACAAGCGATGGTGAATATCAGGACAGGAAAAGTTACAACACTTGGTCCGCTGATGCTAGAAGTAGCAATATAAATACATTTAGTGGGGATCGCCTATTCCCAGCTATGTCTAATTTTTCGACTGTTTTTGATGATATAAGTGGGTTTGCATATATATTAGGTGGTACTGATAATAAAGAAGGGGATGCTGTTTACAGTATAAAAACTTCAATCATCAAGATGCATAATTCATATAAAGTAGACGGATTCGAATCTTATGACAACGGCTGCTTAGTTTATTATAAAGAGCATTTAATTTATTCCTTTGGTAGTAAAGATAATATTTATTCCGATAAAACGCAGTTAATTTATTTGACTGATAAAGCATTAGTAACGAAGTTAGACAAATAAGTCTTAAAACTAAAAAACGATGGTTCAAGCTTAGGAAAAGAGTCATTTTCAATAAATGTGTTGCAATCTCATGGTTCTATAATACTGGAGGAATGTTTCATTATTAGTTTGAGAAATTAATAAACTTGTGATTTTAACTTATGTTTTGATTAAGTTGTCCGATAGCTTGATAATTTATATCGTTTTTCTTATTTAATATATATGTAAAGATACTTAGTTGGTATATAAAAGCAGTATCTTGAGCTTTTAATATTTAACTATTTAGTCAAAATCTTCAGATGACAAAAAACAGAAAATAAGGTTTTTTGAGATAAAGACAGGAGCCAAGGTATATATACCTGTAATATCAAATATCAAAAGCCTTATACATATTTGCAAGGATTATACTATATATATCATATATAAAAGAAATAACAATCTAATCCTCAAGTAAATCTCAAACAAAAGTAAAATAATTTATAGTGATTTCTTATATTAAAGTTATATTAAAACAAAATAGCTCATTTAATTTTACTAATCTGTAATTTCTTGAGGTAGTCGGTTGACTTTAAACTAAAGTTAATTACTGGCTACTGCTTTAAATATCCTTATAAACTATGTAATACTGAATTAGAGTTAGGGGATAATCTAATACGTGAATAAATATGGATAGTCTGCGTTTAAAACTCAATAAAGATGGAACTTTGCAGTAAAAAGTTTGCTTTAGCAGCTACTAAATTGTTCTTGTTTTATTGGTGTATGAGAACTAATGTATTAATATAGTATACATATATTAATATAGACCATTAATTATATGTCAATAATGAATTACTGACCAAAACCAAAATAGTTGACTCAAAGAAAGTTTAAAATAATGTAGCTTTTCAAAAGACCTCACAACTTATGTATAAATAAAAAAATGAGCAAAAATATAGGGTGAGGAATAAAATCTAAGGATGCTAAAATCAAACTTGAGACATGCTCGCATTTAGCTATTAAGTGGTACCCACAGTTGTTATATATAAAGGTCTTAGGACGAAATCAAAATAATTTTGCAACTTTATATGTAGGTTGGTTCAAAAATTAGAAGTCAAACTTTTAGAAGTTGTATAACCACCAGTTTTTGAATTTTACAGCCGTTTACTTCCAATTTAATAATCAAAGCTATAATATTAATATCTATTTTATACAAATATATATTCATATTAAGTGCTTTTATTCATATAATTTATAAATCATCCTATCATTTACAATATATGTACCATTTTAAAAATAATACATGATAGAATGCGCCTGTTTATCCTGAGTAAACTTAACTATATATAAATATGACTAGCTAATAAAAGGACATATAAATTTAGGCATGAATAAAATGGAAGAATGTTAGCCGATACAATAGATGAAGAATCTAACTAATCAGTGCGGATCAATATAAAAATAAAGTAAATTATCTTTAGGTTTTTTGATGCTGTTTGTATCATTTTTGGCTGCTCCTGGGCTTCTATACACAGTTATTAGCGTTTCAACTGGATCACATAGGCTTTTGATTTCGTTTAAACAAATTATATGGTCATTGCCTCCACTATATACATAAAGTTCAATTGAATCGAAGATTCGGGCGCCATCTGTGTTATTTTTACATTTTGAAGGATCAAATAGATCAATACCTTTTTGCTGGTTTTTGTCACATGTTATATCCTCTTCTTTCTCAAATACAGTACAGGCTGCATAGGATACAACTCCTTTTCTGGTATAAAAGTCGCATTTGCATTTAATTCCGCCCTTTCTAAATCTTTCTTTGGCTTCATCTAACTTATCAAAGCTTTCGCCTTCACAATTATAAGTATAGCCTCGAATCGCATGTACATCTTCGGATAGTGTAAATTGAGCAGGAAAGAGTAAAAAAAAGGGTAGGTTTCATTGGTATTTTGATTTTAATTTTAGTCTCGTTATTAGACTTGTATATGTAATTTCTATCTCCTCTTTGAATTGTCTTTCTATTTTAATAACTTGAATAATTTATTCAATACACATGATAGTAAATATTTTTCTACAATTGAAATTAAGATAAGATTTACATCTTGCATTCAATATATTAAGTTTTCTATAATCCTAAATAAAACTTTAGTAGCCTATGGTGTTTTGATGCTTTTTAAATATAGGTATGAATTTTACATTACCAAAGGGCAGATGTGTTTTTTGTAATGACCTTCAAACAGCTACAGCAATAACATAAGTAAGTGCGAAAGTGTGAGCATTAATGGGTGAATTACGGGCTGATTGAATGATGTTTATATGTATTGATCTATTAAAAATATCATTGAACGTCAAAAGTAGTACATATTTGAACTAAAATATGTATTCAAAGTGATACCAGAGTGAATTGATTTCCAGTCAAAGAGCTCCCAAACATTACTTTTACAATTGATATTATATTAATATATACTAAACATTTTTATTGATAAATGTATTTCTCATGAATATTAATTTAATCTGACATGGTCATCAACTGTGAACTAGAGATTATATAGGTGTAAGTAACACTTTCTACCAGTGATTAATTGTGTTGCCTAAACTAACTTGAAAGTAGTATAATGAAATTTTTAATAAACTTTTGATCATGTAGTGTGAATAGTCTTTTGCCAAGAAGAGTACACCAACCTACTCAGCTTCAAATGACTTTAACTTCATCATTTTGTAATGTTTTTAATAAACTAAATATTATGTAGTCAGTCTATACTACCTATATTAAATTGTGTATCTAAAATGCTTGGTTTTGCCATATATACAGCTATTTATGTATTTATGTGTTTATGTATTTACATAAAAGGGGATCGTAGCCTGTACATGAAAACGTGCGTGGAGCTTAGCAAATACAAAGCTTTACAAAAAGTCTCATAAGATGTTAGTCATATTAGACACTTTATATCTAACAAACACCATATTATTCTTATTTTTATATAGATTTATAAATCTGAAGCTTAGTGTAACGTCTATAGTTATTGTGGTGATTAGATACATAATAACAGGGGATAAATAATTAAAAATTAAAGCAATTTACTTAAATAAAATTTCAAGAAAACCAGTTTTTCGAAGGGGCTTATGGCTCATGGAAATAAAAGTGAATGGATAAAATGGTAAATTAAAAATGAAATTTGAGGATGTTTAAGTCAAACTTAGGATATGGCCATTATTAATTACTAGGTAATTAGAACAGTTTACTGCATGTAAGGTTGCAAGGATAAAATCAAAGTGTTTTCGCAACTTTATACATAAGTTAACTCTAGGATAAGAAACACCTTTAAGAAAGCTGTAAAATTAGTAATTGTTAAGTTTCATAGGTTTTGATAAAGTGTACCTTTTGTTATGAATAAATGTCATTATATGTTAAATACAATTAACTAATAATAAAGCACATAAAGTCAAGAAAAAGTAGAATGAGAAGACGTCAACCGATGCAAAGGATGAAGAATCTAAATGTTTAATTTCATTGACATAACAAATATAATAAAATACCTTTAAGTTTTTTGACATTATTTCTACTATTTTCGGCATCATACGCGGTTTTGTACCTAATTATTTGCGCTTCAACTGGACCACATAGGCTTTTAACCTCATTTAAACAAATTATATGGTAATCATCGCTGCTATGCTCATACTTTCCAATAGAATCAAAGTTCATGACTCCATCTGTGTTATTTTTACACTTTGAAGGATTAAATAAATCACTAACTTTATCTTGGTTTTTTTCACATATCATGCTTTCTTTCTTTTCAAATACGGTACAAGCTGCACCGGACACGATTCTTTTTTCGGTATAAAAGTCACATTTGCATTTAACACCATCCTTCCTGAACCTTTCTTTGATCCCATCTATTTTTTCAGGGCTTTCATCTATCCAGTCAGAATTTTCACTTTTACAATTATAGGCATAACCTTGGAATGGTGATAAATCTTCAGATAAGGTAAATTTAACAATGTAAAGGAAAAGTAAAAATAAGGGTCTCATTAGTGTAATAGCTTTAGTTTTTTTTATCAGGTTAGTATTTATAGGTTCTATGAGGTCTAAAAATATTATGGGATGTATAAAGTTGTAATGATAAAATTTTGGTGGAATTTGGGATTATATCCAAATACGATTAGATGGAGCATCACCTGGTATTATGTTACGACATTCAAGTGGCACCATCCACATAAGGTACCAATAATTTCTCTGTCATGTCCAATTTTAAAACTTCACAGTTTCTATTTTCTCTTATTTTCTTTCTATTTTCTTATTAGTTGATATTATGACATTTGCCAAGTTTTTTCAAAAGATCGAATATACACTATAGTGACTATTGCCAAGTTTCATGGTTAAGTTGATTTTGCCACTTATAAAATAATAAGATATTTCAATTGGTGTTTTGTGTATATACACTAAAAAAACATTTATTCCATTAGTTAATTTAAAACGAGTAAACAATTATACTTAATATTCAATTTATGAATCTTTTATTTTTTAAAGTATATTTGCGTTTTTAATGTAAGAATGTATACCGCTTATTTGTTAAAGGAATATAACATCTTTCTGTCTTTTAAAAAACTAACTTTTATACTGCTATCTAGACAAATAATAACTATACCCGATTTAAATATGGTTGTAGTTCTAGATGTTTGAGCTATGCTTTTAAATTTCCCGTAAGAAAAATTCAAAACCTAACATTTAAAATAACAAGTATTGGGTTGGTCATAAGATAACCTTACAGTCTCAGGCAAATAAAAAAGTAGTAAAAGGGAATAACTACAATACCATAAAAAGGTTACATAGAAATAACTTTACTTATAGAGTTAAAAAATATTTACTGTTACAATTATAATTCTTCTTTCTTCATGCACGTGAATCTGCAAGGTTATCTTATAATCGATCTAATATAAACAATATAGTGTTTATTAAAGAGAACTCTTTTCTAACACGTTTAAAAGATAATAGATATACAGCTATATATTTTTAAATTCAAGACGAACCTTGTGTTTTTAATTATGCAGCTATAAAAAGTAATGAATGTGTACTAGCCATTAAAGTAAAGTGAATTAAAAGGAAGAGGAACCATTGAGAGAATCAAGGACGTAATTGGAGACTGAGAGTGAAATGTTGGAAAAGGAAGTTTGGGTGAAAGCAAGTCATGTGGGGGTGTATTTTTTTATTTAAGAATTTTACTAACAATCTTTCCGCTCAAATAGTGCTTAAAAAATGGAAAAAATAATGAAACCAAAAAACACCCCAATGTATTTAATTCAATTTTAGTTAATTTTACATGAAAATGTTTTTTTGAATAAGAGCTTGGTGATCGTGTTTATGAAGTTCAAACTCAAAAAGTGAACAAATAATTGAGAGGAAATATTCATTTTATATCACAATAAATAAATAGTAACAACAACAGTGATATATAGTTGATAACAGTAAGCAATAATAATGTTTAGAAATATGTTATTTTTCTCAATTGATTAAGATCACTTCTGCTTTGTTTTATTTATATGTTTTACTTTGATAATACATCGAAAATACATTTACTTTTGCTTTAAAATAAAAAAGGTAAAAAAAGGTAAAAAGGTAAAATCCACTTATTTAAGATACGAAATTATAAATCTTTTTTATATAAATTAGCGTTAAGATAAGAAGATGTAACATTTAAAAGATTATAAGAAGGGCGATTAAAATAAGAAGCGTAGGGAGCAAAAGAAACAGGAGGTAATGCGCTTCCGTTACTATCATTAGCATTTGATTCGTCTAATTGCCCACTTGATGTATTGGTTAATTTATTTTTAATATCATTGACCAGTATATTTTTTAATTTTTTGCCAATATGATTTAATATCGCTGGGTCCCTTCCAACATTCTGGTACATCCTTGCTATTAAAAATTGTACTATTTTTCTTGCTAAAATAACATTCAATAAATAGCGATTAATATCAAAAGTTGGATCTACCTTCTTCATTTAATTCAACTTTATTTTCATTTTCATCTAATTTATTGTTTGCTTCTTTTAAACTATAAATCATAAATTGGTATATTTCTTTGATTGCAGGACTTTTATCTAAATTAATGTAAATAGAACATAAATGTAAATATTAAAAAAATTACCAGAAACCTTTTTAAGATTGTCTTCTAAATTCTAAATAAAAATAAAAATAAAAATAAAATATAACATTAATGATAAAATTTACTTCAGTAACAGTTGATAGCCAATTATATGATTCTTCTTCTTTAGGTAAAAGATCTAAGATTTCTCTAGCATTTTGCAATTTCACTATAAAATATCAAATAAATAAAAATGAACATCTTAATTATTTACCTATATTAAATTCATCGTCTACATTAACATCTTTTACAACAACCATATTCTTTAATTTATAATCACTTATTTGGCGCAAATAACTCATAGTTGGTTCTTTAGGGTATTCATCCACCTATTGTCAATTAGTTTGATTTTTTATTTATATCTAAAGTCATAATTGCCTTCTCCCCTCTTGAATTGGCTCTCATTTTGCCCCTGCCTCTACCACGAGTAGTTGCAGGCCTCATACCATAAGTTTCGACCGAATTTAACCCTTTGAAATTACTTGAATTAGGTAGCATATTGGCAACTGACTAAAAATCATTAATAAAACAAATTTTTTGCATTTAATCTAATCATACTTGTAGTATAAGATCACTGGTAGCTAATACTGGCATTGTTGGTTTAGGGGCTATTTTTTTGACCGTCAAAGGATTCTTTAAATTAGCTGCCAAATTCACACTGGGTTCTATCACGTTATTCGCACTGTTCATTCCTTCCAATCCTTCTTGTTGAACTCCCATTTTTAAACTTTGCTCCATAATTGATTGAACTTGGGTTGAAGTTTGAATATTCGATTTAGCCAGTTGCTCTAATATCAGAGCTACTTCTGCAGGCGTAATTTTAGTAGAATCCATTATTCCTTGTTCCACTTGCTGCTCGACTTCTTCAATCTCTTCGCCCACTTTTTTACTTCTCTTTTCTACTAACTCTGTAAAATTTCAAATTTAATTAAAACTTTTTAACCTTGATTTTTCTTTTTGTATTACCTTCCTTGTTTTCTACTTCATTCTTTTCTATCTCTTTTTCTTTAGTTTTTCTTGTAACCTTTCGCTTCATTTTTTTTAAAATTTAAAATTCAATTTTATTTCAATGATTTTTAAATAAGTTTACTGCAAAAATCATACAGAAACATGGTTTTTTTGCAAATCATTTTCATAAAGTTGATTCTCAATTTCAAAATCAAAATAAACATAAAAAATATAAAAATGCACTTATAAAACTATTTATAATATAAATTAAGTAATAAGTAATAAATAATAATATTTAAACTATGAGCTACTATAAAGACATATTTATTTAAAAATCATAGGCTCAAACAGTATAAAGTTTGGGTCCTGTAATACTGTTTTATTGAACAAATAGATGATAAAAAATAAAAGTCATGAACTATCAAGGATTCTATTTTTCAATTGATGACTATATTAAGTTTTACTTCTTTGTAGTAATAATAATCATATAATTAGCTATATTGTACATATGAAATTAATATAATCAGTCTAAAGAATTTAAATATTCAAACGGATATTTTTATTTATTAGAGTTACTGGGAATAGGGGATGGGGAATGTATAATAAAATTGTTGGTTTCACAAGAATGGCTAGCATCTCTATATTATAGTGTCATTACTGGTGTCTGAAGCATCAATAGAAATTAATTTAGCATTTATACTTGGAGATCTCTCTATTTTTAAGTTGTTTGCATAAAATATAAAATTTATAATTGGTATTGTTAAAATAACAGTATTTATTACTGTAATAATGCTTCACATTAGCGAATAGTTGATACTATCCTATGAATACTATTATAATTCTATAGCCCTATCTTCTTCTTTTTCTCTTTAGTTGTATTGTCTTTATTATCCAATGAGTTTATTCAGTTTACTTGTTTCTAAAGTTTTATATCAAGTATTTGGGCTTATTTGAATCTCGAAAGCGCCTATACTCTTATCAATATTGATTTTTTTCAACCAAATAATACAATGAATGAATATGAAGCTATCAAAGCACCTACTATCTTATAACCTAACTATTTCGTTTGTACTTTTAATAATAGACCGTTTGAATTCAATTTTACGAATATCATATTAGATAACCATAGCTTTCAAAAAAATAAAAATAGATATGGGGATGTATTTTTCTGTTTAAGAATTTTACTAATAGTCTTTCCACTCAAATAGCGCTTAAAAATAAAAAAAATAATGAAACCAAAAAAAACATCCCCATATAATCAATTTTGTAATGAACTGCAACTATCTGCTTTAAATTGGCTTTTTTATTACTTTATTCAATTAGCTTCTTGAATTTGGTTGAATTTTTAATTGATAAATTTGTTATCCTATATCCTTTGTAATACTCTTCTTTTGATATTAAAAAGTTAAAACTAGCATTGACTTCCCACAACTATTGTAAAAAGGTTACTTCTATCATGCTGCTCTTAAATCGGTTGTATTGTATCATAACCATTCCACTGGATTATTGAGCAATTTGGCTTCAATCGAAATAATTGGTTGTTAGTTATTTACATCTATATTTGGTATATCAATTTATCTATCGAAATAAAACACTTTATGTTCTAATCCTATGGCTCTACCGATATCAACCCATGGTAATTCAATGTCAGATTTGCAAGATAAAAGATAACAAGGTAGAAGAAACTGTTTATTCGATTTCTGTCATTATTTATCAAGTAATGAAGCTTTTTCTATAATTAGCATTTATTATATCATTTTAAAATATTGTTATTCTATCACTTTATACATTTATCATAGCCACAATATCATAATATAAATAACAAAGTATTAATATTGTTTTAAAGTAGATAACCAAAAATTATATGGGGTGTGAAAGTTGATCCAGAACATATGCAGCTAAAAGCTACTCTTGCTTAATTGACTTGCCTTGAGTTGAACGGTCTTAGTTTATGTAACTAAGATAGACTTAACTTAATAGAAATAATACATAATAAGCTACGAACTATGTAAAACAAATATAATAGAAGATACTACTGTAAAATTTATGTAAGATGTCGTCAGAAAGACTTAGTGAATTTATTAATGATACGTTATCAGGGAGCAATTCAATTAAAAAAGTCTCGAGTTAGTATGTTGAAGAATCTCTTTTGTACTCCAACTGGGTGGCTATATATAAAGAACATTATAACAGCTATTCCTTATTATAGTTGCCAAGTATGGACATTAAAACGTGGACAATAAGTTCTTCGTAACCAGGTGGTAGCAATTCTCACAGCAAATATATATAAGGAACTCTGAATTGATTATCATATTATAATCAATCCTAGAGCTAATGAACCGATATTTCACAGGGGGTGTTTTTTTAGCTTCATTATTTTTTCCATTTTTTAAGCGCTATTTGAGCGGAAAAATTGTTAGTAAAATTTATTATTTGAGTGGTTTTATATAAGATAACAAAAATAAAACAATACTAAATAAAGATACGCACATAACATGTTTATCAGATAATAGTTTCACTGATCAATGAAAATGGACTAAAGTTAATAACAATGGTTTAATTTTAATGTATAACAACATTATATAACTTAGTAATTATTTTAATAAAATTTATATAATTGATAAGGGAAATTTTAAAATTTTGAAATTTTTTTAAATATATAGTATAAATACTAATAAATATAATACTAATTAAATATAATTCAAAAAGTTATTTAATGTTTTTAAAAAGGAATTAAATAGTTTTTCACCATTGATAAATACTTGTATTATTAATATTGATAATAAAAACATTTAAAAGATAGAAAAATCAGGCTATAAAATAAATATAAATGAAAGTATATTTTATTTAAAACCAGTTATATTTGATTTTAAAAATAAAATAAAAATAAAATATTAAATACTAAAATAATAAAATTATAATATTTAGTTAGCAGATGCTAAAAGTAATGATATTTTATTCTCATCTCCATTTAAATTTTTTATAACTATTAATAATAATGATAAAGTTATTCATATTAAAAAAAAAACTGATAATAAAAATAATGAAATAAAAATGTTAATTATTAAAATAAATAAATTATCTAGAGTAAAAATATTAAAAAATTAATAAACTTTTAGCTTTTGATTTTTTAATTTATTTTTATTATATAAAGATGTATTTTTTGTTTAAAAATTTTGCTAACAGCTATTTTACTTAAATAGTGCTTGAAAAATAGAAAAAGTGATAAGATCAAAAAAACACCTTTGTATAAAAATTATTATCATTTTAACTTCTTTTGCTTAGTATATTTATGTAAAACTAATATTTATTAATTATGATTTCAACTCTAATCTTATATTATTCTATTTTTAAAATAAAAAACTGAGAAGTATCTTAATAGAATTATTATTTTGATGAAAACTCAATAAACTCTTTTTTAAGTAGATATTGTCTAAAATCCTTAATTATTATACAAATTCCAAAATTAAGTTGATTAAAATTAGTACTTGACTTGATTTCAAAGAAATTCAATTTAATAGATAGCAATAAAAAACGATTAAAACTCCACTTATTAAAATATTCAAAAAATGCCAATCCAAATTCCTTCTTGATTGAAGTTTACAAAGATGACTTGTACTCAATTAATTCAACGATTTCAATATCAACAATTAATCCATGAAGATCCAGCGTTAAAGAAAGTAATATTATTAGGATACATCCAGGAAAATGGTCAAAAAAAAGAAGCTTTATTGTTTTTAGAGAAATTACAATTTGAATTAATGGACTTAAAAACCGACTTCTCTAATAGTGACAAGGAAGAAAAAGAGGGAGATGATGTTCAAAAGATAGATAATGAGAGTAATAATGAAGGTAGGAATGTACTGATCTCAAGAATTAAAGATTTGAAAATGGTAGATAATAATGATATTTATTATTGGTTTCAAGGGAACTTGAATAATAATAATAATGATAATAATAAAATTACTCAAACTTCTTATTTTGATATTAAATTACAATTAATTTATCCAGCTACTCAAACAGTAAGTCATTATTTCTATTTCCCTTTACCTATACTTAACCTCTTTTAATTTATAATAATCCAAATTTTCGTTTGTTAGCATATTAATAAATATAGTTATCAAAAACGTATTATGATTAAAGAAACTATAGAGGATTATGAAAAGATTGTATTACCAGCGATTAATGAATTGCCGGAAAAACATATTGATTGGGTTTATAATATTTTAAATGGAGAAAAAGAACAGGAGAGTATTATTTTTAATGATCAAAATGAGAATACGGGATTTGTTTTAATGCCTGATAGGTAAGAATTAGAATTGAATTTTAATTTCAATAGATTATTGTGAATAAAAAATCATTTATTTTAACAATTACTAAAATAATTGTTAATAGTAAATGGGACCGTCAAACTATGAGTTCATTGTATCTTTTAGTTATTGTTAGAAAGAAGATTCAAAATTTAAGACAATTGTCAAAAGAAGATTTACCTTTATTGAAAAATATATTAAATACAGTACCTCAAATAGTGGAGAAGAAGTTTAATGGGGAAGTTCAAAAAAATCAATTGAAATTGTATGTTCATTATCCACCAAGTTATTGTAAGTATTTTGAAGTTTTATTTTTTTAAATAGAATAGTATTATGTTTATTAAGTTTATTAATTGAATTCTTATTTATATAGATCATTTTCATGTACATGTAACTCATGTTGAAAATATTAGTGCACCTGGTATGTTGGTGGAACAAGCTCATTTATTATCTGATATTATTGAAAATATTGAATTAATGCAAAACTATTATCAAAAAAAATCATTAAATTATAGTTTAGGTGAAAATCATTTTATTTATAAAATATTAAAACAAAATAATAAAATTTAATATATAAATATATAACTTTGATTTAAATCAATTTATTTTATTTAAATCAAATTAACCATAAATTTCATTTTTAATATCAGGAAATTGAATTAACTTTTTGTTTAAAATAAATGATTTCCATACTGAATCATATTTTAATTTCTTAATTAAACTAGCTTGAAGATCTAAAAGATAACTTAGTTTTTGTTTATTTTTACTTGAATAAATTAATTTCTTTTCTGAATATTCTATAACTTTTTTAAGAGCTAATCCATATTCATTTGAAAATTGATGAATTTGAATTTCAGATAATAATATTAAATAATCACTACCATTACTTAATCCACAATCATTTGATTGTACATTAATTAAAATATCTTTTAATTGTTGAATTTGATTTAATTTAATTTCTTTTTCTTCATTAATTTTAGAAATCTCTATTAATAATTTTAATAATTGAACTTTATCTAAAATATTACGTTGAATTTCATTTTTAGATTGAATTTTAATATCTTTCTTTTTTAAATTAAAATAAGTTCGAATTTCATTAGAATCAATTAATTCTTCACTAAAATTGTAAATTGATTCTACAATTATATTATATTGATTATCTTCAAATAAAGGTAATTTATCTAATTTAGATACATTAATTAAACTATTAATTAAAGTATGAATAATTTCTAATTTATAACGTAATTGACATTCTTTTTGATCTTTTTCTTCTTGTGCTGTTGATTTAAAGTGATTTTCTTTAATTGAATTAATTATTCTCTCCATTTGTTTTAATTTCCATTCTAAATTATTACTATTATCAATACTTTCTAATTGACTTTTAATTAATTTAAATTCCATTTTATCTTCCTCTGTAATAAATACTTCATCATAAGCAGGAGCTTTATTTTCTTCTTCTGAATCTTTTAAATTAATTTTAGGTGGTATTAACATACCAATACTTAATTTCTCATTATTGCTTAATCCATTATCTACTCCAAAATTAATATTACCTAATAACAAATCACCTGCTTTAGCATCAATATTATCAATAAATCCAGATGATTTTAAATAAATTGAATTAAATTCTTTTTTCTTTAAATCTATTCTTTGTAAAGTATTACTTCCATTGATATAATCTAAATAAGGATGATTATAAAAGTTTAATAAAGTTTCTTTATTTTTTGGTAATTTTAGTTTTAAACCTAATATTGAATCATTTTTTAATTTATCTAATATTTTTGGATCAATATGATTTAATTCTATTTTAATTTTATAATCTCCTAAATAAGGTAATATATGATTTCTTGGCGATACTTCGTCATATGAAATTGGCTTATTAAAAGCATCATAAATAATTACAAAAAAGCCATCTAAAAAGGAATCATATAAAAATTTTTCCATACTTTGTGAATATTGTAATTGTAATGTAACTGGCGTTTGAAGATTAGTGATAGTAAAATCATATTCTAATATTAATTGATATAATCTTGTATTGTTAGGTGGCAATAAATCACGTTCGCTTATTAATGTACTTAATTTAAAATTGATTGGAGTTGTATATTTTAATAAAGTATCTAAATTACCATTTAATTTAACTTTAGTTTCATTTCTTAATGTTGATATTAAGTCTAATTTATGATTAATATTTGAATCTAAAATTAAAGGAGTATTATTTGATATATTGCTATATGGTAATAATTTAATTCCATGAAAATTAAATTCAATATTAAATTGTTGATTTCCAACGTTAGCCCAAAATTGAACTAAACAAATTTCAATTGTGCGTCCACCAATTACTTTAAATACTCTTTTTTCTGTTTGTGTACCATTCATGTCTAAATCTTCATTTGAATTAGGATCAAATGATAACATGTATTGATGTTCATATTCACTAAATCTTTCATTAGGTACTAATTGAACCATATGAGCATACATCCTAACTGGGTTATTAGAGGAAGAAGCTGTAGTTATTTTCATTTCACAATAAGTAGCTTCATCTGGTACTGAAATAAATCGACGTAATATTGATCCTGGACTTACTTTAAAATTATCTAACTTAAATATTGGTGTTTGTAATATAATTGGCTTAATTATTGTAACTGGTATCTTTAATATAGTTCCTTTATTAAAATTATTCGAATCCCATCCCTTAGTAAAACAAAATTAATTAATAAATTACATTATAAATAATAATTTAATTTACCTGTACTTCCCCATGATACACATGACCAGGTTCTAAATGAGTAGGATCTACTTTAAAAGTAAAATTTTTACCTCCATTATTATAAGCAATAACATCAGGTACTTTAATAAAACTATCATTAGTGGAAAGGGATAAATATAATTGAAAATCATATTTTTTAACATTAATATCTTCTCCAAATACGACTGAATTTTCATTCATAAATTTAGGAGCTACAGAAACATTAGCAAAGAAAGGAGCTTGAGTTTCATCTTTTTCTCTTAAATAAATACCTCTACGATTATTATGATTGGTAATTGTAATTGATGGTTTAGTATCTAAATCAGCTTCTTCTTTAAAACAATTCAAATAATCCCATGCTTTTTCAACTTGAATAATTCCAGTTTTAGATACTTTGTCATGACAATCTCTTAATGGAAAGGATTTTGCTGTATTCTTAATAGCATGTTGAATACGATAAGTGGTATAAATTAAATTCTCTTGTTTCATTGCAGATACTAATAATGAAATACAACCTGCTAAATTAGGTGATGACATAGAAGTTCCGTTCATTAATTGAGTTTTATAAAGTATATAGGTTGGTACACTGGTAATAGCACCACCTGGCGCATAGATATCAACACTTGAATCACCATCTGTAGTAGGTCCTCTAGAACTCCAAGAATAAGCCATTTCAGGTCCATATTCTAATGCAGAATAATCCGTTTTCATCATAGAATGATTGACATAGGCACCAACACCAATAACATCATCTGATGTACCACCAGGTGAGCCAGCAGTAGATAAAGCTGGTCCTTCATTACCTGCTGAAGAGATAAAGATACAATTATATCGACGGATAATTTCTTGACTTAACCAATGAATGAACCGTCCTTGATTAGGTAATTTACTAGCTTCTCCATAACTCATGTTAGCTAAATCACATTTATGTTGTACCATAGCTGAGATGGCTCGAGTTAATCCAAGTTGAGTTTCCATAGAACCTAATCGAGTATCTCCTATTTTTAAAGAAACAATCTGTGCACCAGGAGCAACACCATCTAAAGAAGTATCCTCTGGATGATGTGAAGCTAAGATACCAGCTACATGAGTAGCATGGGTACCAGCAGAAGATACTAAAGAAATCAATTTACCATTGGCATAAATTTTAACGTTAATATTTAATAATTCATAGGGAAATTTTTTATAATTTAATTTCCAATATTCTCTATTAATAGAATAATCTAATAAAGCTTCGGATTCTGTATTAAAAATTGTTAATATTAAATTAGTTAATTAAATTTAATATTATGTTACCTGATAAATCCCCATTTTGATCCCAATCAACTGCTACACGATAATTTTCGCCATCATTAAATACAATTACATCTAACATGGTATTATTCTCTTTTTTAAATTGAGTCATTAAAGTATTAAGTACTTCATCTTGAGCTTCTAACTCTTTGATCCTATCTTTAGTGCTCTCTTCTTTACTAGTACCGTTTTTCAACTTAGATAATTCGGTCTTTACTTTCTCCACCAAGGATGCATTATCTTCTCCTTGTTTCTTTGCTCTTGACTAAAATAAATTCTCATCAACAAAGTGCCTTTGTTTAAAAAAACAGCTATTTACCTTGGAAACTCTACTTTCCACATCCCCTGGATAAAGTTCTTTAATTGCTTTAATACCCAAAAAGTATTCTTCTGTTGGATTCTTCCATTTTGGATTAAGATATAATTTGCGTCCAGTTAAACCAGTGATGTACTTTTTATCATTATCGTTATCATTGTCACTAGTTAACTTAACTGATGTTTCACTGATTTTAACATCACCACTACCAGTGCAATCAATGATATCAATGATCTTGGGCTTACCTTCAGAAGTTACCTGTAAGTTTGGAGAGTTAGTGACAATATAATATTAAAGGGATTATAGGTTTACTTGTAAACCAGCTGCACCTGGGTCGACACCTATCATATTAAAAATCAATACTAAATTTTGTATTTTTTAAATGGTGAATAAATAATCTACCAGTATCTAGGATAGCCACTACCGTATTACGTCCATCAAAATTAGGATACTTTTTTAAAAAGTTAACTACTTGAGTTTCCTATATAATGGGAGAAGAGGATAGTAAATATTAGTTTCAGTTATCTAAATTTAATCAAAATCCATCCTTACTTCTTTAGGTACTAATTCTCCTTTATTTAACTTTTCCAATGGTTTAGTGGGTTCACTAACACTTCCTGAAGATTGAGATAAATTGAAGTTCATAACTTTATTGTTGGTTGTTGTTAACTTTTTGTTAAAATAATATGTTTGTTTTAAAGTTAAAGATATTGATTTTTGTAGAAAATTGAAGCTTAATCGTTTTGTTATGCTTTTGGTTAAAATCATTTCGTTGGTTTCGTCATCAAGGGTTGAGGTTGAGGTTTTTTTTGCACTCTCCATTTGCAAAAAGAGTTTTGCATTTGCTTTTAAAGATTTATTGACATTTGGGTAAGATAGTAGGAGAACCGTATATTTAAGTCGCAAGGGCTTTGAGATTTCTAAGGCTAGTGGCGTACCAACTGATGGTTTAGTATAGTGTAAGATGTTGTAAGCTCAATACTTGGACAACGGTAATGGGAAGTTTTAAAGTCTTCCTAAGCAAATGTAAGATAGCTAGAATATTTTGGACTATATTAGCTAAATTAATGTAATTGATAAGGCTTAAAAACGGTTTATCTCAGCAAATAAATTAAATGAGCGTTGATAAAGAGAAGTCCCAAAGGGAGAGGTCCAGTCGCTTATACACTTTCTATGAGTATAAAATACATTAATTTAATACATTTTATATTTATATTTAGTATATATAATTAAAGTTGGTAATAACTTTAATATTTATTCTCTTTATGCCATTCTTCAAAATGTATTCACTTTCTATTAAATCCTGTTCCATGATAGCATTAGACTTCGGAAAGTAGGCGATTTAACTAGTGACCTTGATAGATAAGGTTTAATTTAATACATATATACAACGATAGAAGGTTTATTTTGGTATACAAATTTGAGTACCATAAATGCGATGTATCTAAGTTTACTGATATAATTTTTATATCATTATTAATTAGTATTTTTTTAATTAACAGGTGTTATTAAAAAAAATTGACCTAAATGGGTCAAATGGGGCCATTTGGGCCAGTTTTAAAAGTATTTGTGATAAAGGTACTGGTTAGGTAGGTAGCAGCTTTTTTATAATAATAACTTTTATCGAGCAAATCACTGATTAAATTTATTAAATATAAATGCCAACACTAATTCTAGCCTTCTTAACCTAACCTTATTAAAAGTATATGATAGCTATTTTTTAATTCTAAATAACCGCTATTTAAATTGAAATAAAACTTTATCTAAAACATAATTTTTTTCGCAGCGGAAAGATAACTACCTACTCAGCCAGTACCCTTAGCCATAAAATTGTAAAGCTAAAATGAATTCTTTCTCAAGTTGATCTTTTTATTGCTTTTTATTAGATAAATATATTTGGTAAAATCTCATCTTCAAGGTATTAAGAGTATTATATGAAAAAATTAGCTAATATAATTACAATATTGTTACCTGTAATTTGGTAGTTTTTAATTAATTAGAAATTAATTTATTAAATACAAAAAGCACAAAATTTAAGTAGCTAGGATTTACTATAATCATACAATAAAACGACATTAACTAAATCAAACGTTTATAAATATATTAATATTCAATTTTATTTTTGTGGTTAACAGACATTAATAGATAAGATTAAAATTACTTAAAAGCTACAATACTACGTATTTTCTTAGAGATGTTTTTACTAACTTGAACAATTTCCTTGTTGACAATCGTATGGTTAGTGACAACTAACAAAGGATTAAACATGATCCCTGAAGCATATAAAACAGTTGAAATAGAGCCTAGAATATACTCCAATCTAAGGTTGCTATCGGTATATACAAGAAATGAATCAGCAGAATAGAATATACAACCAGAAAGCATACAAATCGAATACAATCCAAGTGAAGCATAAATTCTTAAAATTACCCCTTTTTTACTCCATGGTACTTTTGATGTGGATCTACTGCTAGTGATACTATCGTTGGAAGTTAAATAAATAAACTCAGGTATGTTATTGGCAAATACTGCTAATCTTATATAAAAATAAATGATAATAATGAGATGGATTATAGATGATAGAATAAAGTGATAAAATGCAATTAAAGATAATAAAGATTGAGAGGGGTAGATTAAACAAACTAATTTAGCCGTTTGGGGTATTAGTTCTAATCTTGTTGCTAATATAATTGATAAAATAAAATGTGTAGCTAAAGAAATTAAACTAGGGATGTACCAATAATATTTAAATTCATATTGTAATAACTTTGATATACGTACTATTGCTAAAAAAGAAGAAAATATAAATTGAGAAAGGAGTATAAACATAGTAAAAAATCCAAAAAATTGACAAAGGTGAGGTTCATTTATGGAATCATCTTCTCTTATTGTAGATAGTATTGGGTCAACTAAAGTTATCGATGGTGATAATAATTCGGTTATTGCAATTATTAATATTAGTTTGATGTCCGGATTAAATGGTCGTATTCTACTTGATGCTATAACTAATAATACATTGAGTATAGCACTAAATAATCCTAGCATAGCGCATAAATAGGTTAATGGATTTTCGTTAATCATTATTAATTAAAAAGTGTGAAGACAAAAAAGCATCCTTTCAGTATATATATCAACTCTAAGCTACTAACTTTATTATAACAATAATGCTATATTTATAAATTCACTTTATGATTTTATTAAGTTACAAGTTATAAAATGTCATTTATAGTGCTTTTTATTCGTAAACTGAGTTAAAAAATAATAGATTTTAATAGCAATGACAAATTTAAAACTGAATATATTTGTGTATGAATTTGGGTATAGGGTATAAGTTTTGCCCCAGTGTGATATGATATAGCCATAGAATAAAATTGCATGGATAATGGTTGTGAATAAGATTGGTAAAATTCAAAGCTTGCATAAAAATGTAAAAAGCCTCTTGGGGTGTTTTGCCAGTTGGTGACGTTATAAAAGAATAAAAAATACAAAAATACAAAAATGCTTAAGCAATTTAAGCTGCTTTATAATGTTTTACGTTGTCTTTATATTAAAAATATCATAAAGAATAAAAGTTGCTAATACTGAAATAGCAGTATAAAAATTGTATTAATTTACTACAAAAATAACACAATATTATAGTATAGCTTGATACCTAATATAAAAAAAGATATGGGGGTGTCCGAATTGGTTTCATTTTTTTATCCAATTTTTAAATATTTATATTTTGAAAACTTTGCTTAAAATTCTATAAAAATAAATTCTTTATTAAAAGCCAAAAGTACCTGACACAGTTTTAAATTATTTTGTTATAATTTATGTCAATTAGCGGAATTTTTATTAAATTTAATATAAATTTCTGGATTAGCAAAGATTTTACTAATATAGCCTGTATAGTAATATTAGTCAAAGTTGTAATATGTAAATAAATATATACTTTTATATAACTTTATTAAGAAATATTTATTATTAACTGTTTTATATTCAACACTGCAAATTTGCTATCAAATGAATAAATTATTTTAATGTTATAATTACATTATCAATATATCGCTAAGTTAATAAATAGCTGCATGGGAGGGAGTGGTTAGCCCCAAAGCTATAATTAACCATCCCTATGTAACACAAGCAGTATAATAATAGTTTTTCCTTATTATTACAACTACTTACTCTTTGACTATTTATTAACTTAGCTATTAATAATTTAAGTAATATCAACATTTAATGATTGATTTCTATCATCTAATAAGCTACTTACTTGCTTACTAAATATTGAAACTTTTAAATTTTCAGTTATTTTTGTAAGATAAGCTGGGGTTGATCTTTTAATTTTTCTATTCTCTATAGACTCTATAACTTTAATTGAAATTATATCGCTTTTTTTTGATCTATCAGATACTGGGTAATAGTATAGTTTATCACCACGTTTAATAAAATGTAAATACTTTTTAATACCTTGTATTTTTATTATTTTTTTTGTATCTTTGTTTCTTTCATACTTTTTAAAAATTATATTTATTTGCCCATTATTGACAGTTGGGTTATTAATTCTATTATTTCACAAACAAAAATCTCAAATTTTGAAATTAATTGATCAATATCTTCTATTTTACCTAATGCTTCAAGATTATTTTTCCACTGTGAAAGATTTCCAAAATGCCCGTCAACTATACTTTTTCCATGATGCTCAGCAAAAAAATTAAGATCAATATTTAAACTAGTATTTATTTTATGAATTTCTTCAAATACATAATGTAAAAACTCTTGAAATTTAAAATGATATCCTGTATCTGCCCATATGTTAATTTTTGCAAACTTTTTAAATAAAGGCTCTTTAGATATTAAATCAATTAAACAATCTCCTGGATATGCTGAATCATGATTTAGTATTTCAGATAAATAATCAAAATAAAATTTGCCTATTGTTTTATCATTTTTTAAATACAAAACGCCAAACCCTAATACTGATATAGCTTGTTTGTTATAATGATCTAAGTTTATTGGATCTGGTCTTGTTCCTATTTCCATGTTTTGTTTAAAGTCTAAAATTATTATACAACTTCTATTATTTAATTTTTTAATAGTTTCATTAAATATATTTTTTTGAGTATCAACACAAAACTCATGTAATTTATATAACCTTTTTTCTTTATTAAAAGATTCTTCTATCTCTGCTTTATTTTTTATCGCTGTATTTATTTTGTTTTCAAATAACTTTTTTCTAACTGTATACTGGGCACATATATTACATAAATCTGCTTTTCTTGCTGGATTTTTAAAATTATTTGGTATATATTTGAAAAATGTTGACCTAGCTGCTGCTTTATCTTTTAAATCGTTAAAATACTTACTGTATAACATTCTTCTACTTTTATTTAATATATATATATTCTCTGACGAATATTTATCATTATTTCTTTTACTAAATCTTGATGAAATAGTTGAATTATCAAGTAAATATTGTATAATAATCTCGATTTGCTCATCTTTAATTTTTTTTGTATTTTTGATAGTAGGTCGTAACGTTGTTATTTTATTATTATTAATTATTTTTGAATAATCATATTGATCTTTACTTATATTAAATCCAAAACTTTTACATTCATCAAAAGAATATACTGAAGCTATAGTCGATAATAATGCTACTTGTTGATTTTTATTTCCTGTTTCCCTTAAAACACTAATTTTATACATTGCTTGATTGAGTTTGTTATTATTAATAGTAAACTTTAATGACATTTCTTTTCCTTTTTTTGTTTTATTATAAAATTCCATAAACTCTGGGTTATTGTGAATAGTTGTTAAAATTGATGTAGATGAATTACAATGTTTATAAAATGTGCTTCTCCCTATTGTATTAAAATTTTTAGAAATTCCATTTCGAAGTTTAGTTATATAAGCTTGCATTTTATTTTTATTTTAGTAAAAAATAAAGCCAAATAATTAGATAATTATATATTATATGGCTATTGAATATTTAATAAAAAATACAAAACACTGTGAAATATCGTTTCATCAGCTCTGTGATTGATTATCGCACAATAATCATTTAACTTGTTTACAAAACTAGTTGTAGCCTTGTAATCAATTTGACCGTGGACCTGTGAAATATCGCTTCGTCAGTCCCATGGTTAATTATTTTGATTTGTTATGAGAATTTCTAGTTCCGCCCAAAAGAATATTATCTTCTCATTTTGATACTTATACTTTTCAGAGTATAAAAGAGTTTACAGAGTATAATAGTTCGAGGCTTTTTAACTGAATTAATCCCTGATATCTCGAACATTTAATAAAGCCACTAAGTTTTCTTAATATTATTTTACATAGATTTTACATTAGTATTGTCTATTCTATTTGTCTTATATAGCTTGTAACCTATTACGTGCTATTCCTCATAATCCAAGTCTATCTTAGTTACATAAACTAAGACCTTTCGACTTATAGTGTAGTCAACCCAGCAATAGCTGTTCTTGACTCCAAACCCTGAGTACCAGATTTCACATTTGGCGCTCATAACTGGGAAAGCTCTTATAACTATTTTAGATAGCCTTTATAATCTTTCCTTTACGGTCCTTACCGCGTAACCACCCCAAACAAAGAAAAACCCCCTTAACCTCCTTAATTCTCAACTATGGTCGACAATGGTCTTGCACCTTATTTTGCGGACTCAAAATACCTTCTTGATAACCGTCAACAGTTGATCATCACTGAATACGACATGGGTAGTAGTGATGAAGAGGAAGCTAGTGTTCTGACCCCAGAAATAGAAACTGCTGCTTTAAATCAAGCTGCACTACCTCCTCACGTTGTAAACTCAGTCGTTACCTACGGAGCTGTCCCTATGCACGTCCTTGATGGTGACCTCTCCGCTTGGAGACAATACCAAAATAGTGGCTCCAGTACTCAAATCAATTTTCGTGCCCAGTACCAAACGGTACCTACCCTTTCCCACGTTCAACAATATCTAGTAGAGTTCCTGCACAACAAACTCATCCAGATGGTTGGTGAACTCGACCGTCTTTCAATTCATAACAATGAATTGTCTACCTCTTTGAGCTCACTTTTAACTACGGTTAACAACCTTTCCATGATCAGTAACCAAAAGAGTGGTGTCATCGCCCCTTCAAATGAACTCCATGTTAGTAAGTTAAATGAGCTCAATCAAAGACTTAATAACACCGTTACCTATGAAGCCCACAGAGAATTAGTAAGAGAAGTAGGAGATCTCAAAGCTGAATTACGTCAGCTCGATACTGCTCTACATTCTGAACTTGTTAAAATCTCCGATGAGATCAACCTTTCCCTCACTGAGATCAATGACCATACTACTGAAAGAATCTCAGATATTGACGGAAAAACAAAAGCCACTTTCGCAGAACTCCATAGATCGCTAATGAATAAATTCAAAGAGTATAATCACCGCTTATCCTGTATTGAACAATCCCCTCCATCTACTTCAACCAAAGATGCTAGAATCTTGGCTTTAGAACAAGATTTAGCTGTTTGTAATGAACAAATGGCTCAACAAGTGACTACCATTAGCCAGCTTATCACCTCCAATAATAATTTGAAGGAACAAATTAGACTGGACAAAGAACAAACAGTAGTTGACTGGGAGGAAATCTCGCGTAACATACAGAGTACCAGAGAAGAGCTCATTCTTCTTCAGACTAGGGTAGCTTCCAATACTAACCAAATCAAGGCATCTTCTTGCAATTGTAGAAAGGAGCGTATTGCTGTTTCAGCACCTCCCTCCAGACTCTCGAGTTACAGAGACGTTCCAAGATACAATATATATGATCTGGGTGATAGTGCCACAGAATCTATCTTTGGTACTGAATATCAAATAAACCATAAGTATCATGGTTCTGTTCACTTGGTACAACCGGATGATCAAACAAAGAAAGAAGAGAACTCTCCTCAAGTTTCCACATACCTACCCCAATCAAATCCTAGAATGACTGCTGTACCTACTGATGGTATTTACTCAAGAAATCCTGCTACAGGATCTAACGCTGATCCAATACGACCTCGTGTACAATCTTATGCTGAAGTCAACCTAGCCAATCCTTTTAACAAAAATAAGTCATCACATATTGCTCCTCAAATCGCTCAACATATATCCTATGAGAAATCTTCACCTCACTATGTACAAGCCGATCCGATTACTGTTCAACATGATCATGGTATATCACACAATACCCATGACGCTTATTTTAGTCATCCTGGACCTTCTGGTAACGATCCAAAATCACATAGCTTCTCAACACACCGCCACAACTACCCAAGAAGCTCCCAACCTGTTAACACAAAGTTTAATTTTAGTCTTTTATTCAATCCAAGTGAAATTACTGCTACTACCTTCATTAAAGCTCTAGAAGTTCATCTCGATGCCAACAACTGGACCTATGAATGTCGTCCTCAATGCCTTTTAGGTCAACTACAAACAAATGAACTTTCTTGGTGCATGACTTTACCTGACGACTTACGCAGTAATTGGGATTCCTTCAAAAAGGCGTTTATAGACCATTATGATTCCGATGTAAAAATGGAAGCAAAAAAGGCAGCCCTCTTATCTTTACGTTTAGACGACGAAAGTAAACTTGAGAGTTTCATTACAAACGTAAGAAATCGTGCTAATGCCTTAATTTCCTGTGGAAAGTTAAGCGTTACAGACCTCCGCCTGGCCTTCCAGCGAAACCTTCCAAGTCATATCGCATGCCTTTTTCTAGATCCTCATCATAACATCACCAACGTTACACAGATGATAGAGATTTTAGAATTATACCTTGGAAGTCCAAAAAGTGAAGTTAGACCCAAGAAATTATATGTTAATCACATAGATAAAGGGATGGACAACAACGAATACCTTCATTGTTTTACCATCACTCAACAACACTACTCCAACCATCGTAAATCTCGAGTATTTACTGGATGCTGGAACTGTGGTGAATATGGACACATTACCGTTAACTGCACTGAACCAAAGCCAGAAAATGGTATTTTTAAATATTATTTCGAAAAGAATGTTCGCAACAATGAACGTTTCAATAAAAATAAACAAATAAATCACCTCAATTATAACGATACTGAAGGCGATGATACTGAGAAGTTTGTCGACTCCGATAACGAGTCAAAAAACTTCTAAGTGGGAGGATAAATGAGGATCCCCCTTCCACGAAGTTAAAAATTCCTCCTGATCCAGATGAAAGCACTGGATTAGACCTTAAAGTTAATACGCTTTCAAAATTTGACCCCTCTACCCTCATCCTAGCACTTCCTTCGCGAATTCGTGGTAGACCTAAAAAGAAAAAAGTCCCTGTTGTGGAAATCCCTAAAGTCATTCCACCTCGAATTTTCAAGCTACCTGATAACTCTATTAATGCTCCTGATTCGATTCCAATGAACGAGATCTCCAAACCTTACATCTCACAATTATCTGATTTATCTAAACTATCCCTCACACAAAGCGAACTAGATAACACGCATCAGTGGTTAACCAATGTTACGATCCCAATCCCGCTAGACAAGATCTTAACTGGAGAATCAGACTTAGCAATTGCATTTAGAAAAATTATTAGAGAATACCAGAATCCAAATAAACAGATTCTTTTAGTAAACCTCGATGACAAAGCTAACTCCATCGATTGTACTTACATCAATGCGTCAATTTATAAAAAGAATGTACGCATCATATTAGATAGTGGAGCTCCTATCAATTTCATATCGAGTCGTCTGGTAAAACGATTATCCTTTAAACCAGATATAGATTGCTCAGACACCTTTGGTACAGCTGGAACTGGAACTACTACAGCACTAGGAGCATACTCATCAATACCAATCAAATTTGGAAAACTAACCTTAGCCTTTCCAGCAATAGTATTAGAAAGTGAAGGTTATGACTTCCTCCTAGGCACCGAATTCTTTGTGAAACACGGTTGTCAATTGTTGTACGATCAAAATATCTTAAAAATATTAGATCAATCCATCCCAATGTACTACAATAAACCAAGAGACCTATCTATCAATATGATAAACAATAAATCTCCTGGCTGCCGTATAATGAACTATCGGACCAACAATAAATTAATTGATGTCACTCTCTGCGGATCAGAATCCGTAATTCATCAATATCCGGAGATAGCATATAAACAGTCTGGAATTCCCGTTATTTCTCCTAAGAACTTATTAATACCGCCTAAGTCACAGATAGTATTAGATACTGAGATCTCACTATGGATACCTAAGGAATTCCATTTATCTATATATAGTATAGAAGGTGTCTCACAATTAGAACCACTAACTATGCCCGGAATTTTAGGCAACAACATGAATGAGACTATCAAGTTATTACTTGCAAACATTACCAAAAAAGAAATCAATATCTCTAGATGCCAACAGATTGGCACGATATACGTAGAAAACAACGCCTTGATTAATACTTTCAGTAAATTTGCAACACTAGAAGAATTTCAAATTCACGAAGAGGCCCCAAATAACCAAGCCCTTTTTGTGGAAAAAGACACTATTAACCATCTAAACCAAGATGAGCAACTCCAATTTTATAAATTGCTGGAGGAATATAAAGACATATTCGCAACTTCAGAAGAAGATATTGGTTGCGCTCGCAATACTAAACATAAAGTATATACATGTGATTCATTACCCGTCGCAACTAAAGCATATCGTAAATCTCAATCTGAACTCAAAGCAGAACGAGAAGAAGTTCAAAAACTCTTAAGGCTAGGTTTAATCATTCCTTCAAATAGTCCATGGGCCTCCCCCCTTATGATCGTTAAGAAAAAAGATGGAACTAATAGAGTAGTTATGGACTATAGAAAGCTTAACAAAATCACAAAGAAAGATGTATACCCTCTACCCAGAATAGACGATGCGGTTGACCGATTACAAGGTGCTAAATACTTTTCAGCAATGGATTTAATCTCAGGATACTGGCAGGTAGAAATGGATCCAGAAGACCAAGAAAAGTGCGCTTTAATAACTTCTGAAGGACTATTTCAACCAACTAGGATGCCACAAGGCCTTTCGAACGCTCCCGCTACATTCCAGCGTCTTATGGATAATACACTAGGTGACCTTAAACTTTCGTGTGTATTAATTTACTTAGATGACTTGAATGTGTTTTCAAGAACTTTTGTAGATCACTTAACTCATCTTAAAGCAGTATTTGAGCGCCTCCGTCAAGCCAATCTAAAGTTAAAACCAAAGAAGTGTTCATTCTTCCAAACTAGTCTGGAATTTCTAGGCTATAAAGTCTCTGACAAAGGACTAGCCCCTATTCCAAATAAACTAGATGCAGTAAAGGAGCTTCTCCCCCCAACTACAATGCGGGAGGTACAAGTGTTCCTTGGATTAATGAATTATTATCGAAGGTTTATAAAAGACTTTTCGAATTTAGCTACCCCACTGTTCCAATTACTAAAGAAAGAAGTCAAGTTTCAATGGAAGGAAGAACACCAACAAGCTTTTGAAGAGCTTCGCAACAAGCTGCTTAACGCCCCAGTATTGATGTTTCCAAATTTCTCAAAGCCCTTCTCACTACATACTGACGCTAGTCTAACTGCAGTTGGAGGTGTTTTAAGTCAACTCGATGATAACAATTGTGAACACCCAATAGCCTATACCTCTAGGACCTTGTCGAAACACGAAAGGAACTACACTACAACAGAGAAAGAATGCCTTGCAATTATTCATGCTATAAAGGCATTTAGACCGTATATCTACGGCACTCACTTTACTGTTATTACCGATCATGTTTCCCTAAAATGGTTGTATTCAATCACTAATCCTGAAGGACGTTTAGCTAGGTGGGCTCTAAAACTACAATCGTATAGTTTTGATATAGTATATAAACCAGGTAAAGATCATCAAAATGCAGATGGGCTTAGCAGGTTGCCCAGAATTTGTCTAGCTACCCCCATAGATGATGATTTGTACAATCTATTGGGTAATAAAGATAAATGGCCGCAGCAGCAGCCTGAACTCAAACAATGGCTTGAGAAAAACGCTCAAAATATCATTGTAAGAGATAATGCCTTGTATAAAAAGATTAAGGGAACATATATTCCATATATTAGGCCTTCTTCACGACTATCTGCATGCCAACAATTCCATGATGTAATCTGTGGACATTCAGCCTTCCAAAAAACATACGATACTATGAAAGTCTCCTGCTATTGGGAATCAATGATACCAGATTTGGAAGACTTTATAAATAATTGCGATGTTTGCAAGAGGGAACAAAGTAAAATAAAAGCTACAGCCTATAAGTTTATTTTACCTAAACATGCATTTCACACGGTAAGTATAGATGTAATAGGTCCTCTCTGTGAGGCCTCCTCGGTAAGAGGGAACAAATTTATTGTTGTAGCTATCGACCATCTAACTAAATGGGTTGAAGCTAAAGCAATACCAAATCAGACTTCCTTTCACATATCTAAATTTATATACGAAGATATTATTTGTAGGCATGGAAGCCCTCAGGTGATACTTACTGATAACGCTGCCAATTTTGTTAACCTGGTTCTCCCGAAATTAGCTAGACTAATGGCCATAAAGCATTCTACTGCAGCTCCATATCACCCTGAAACTAACGGAATGGTTGAGAGAGTAAATGGTACACTAGTACGTATACTAAGGAAGCTGGCTTTCGATAAAACTAGCTCTTGGGATGAATATCTACATTCTGCTATTTTAGCATATAGATATTCAGTACATAGTATTACCAAAAAATCCCCTTTTGTTATGCTTTATGGGAGACATCCGGGACTCCCCATATCATTCGCTCCTTTGATGGTTAGACAAGAAGAGATGAGTCCTGACATGTACTTGCTTAAGCTAACAAAAAAATTAATAGCTATCCAAGTTGACGCCTTTAATGCATTGACAGACTCGAAAACAAGGAGGTATCGACAAGATATTTCTCGACTTCCTCGTCTAGCCGTCTTCAAAGTAGGTGATATCGTTCATCTGTACCCTTCCTATAATCAATCTAGAAAAAATAAATTAGCATTGAAATGGGATGGACCATATGAAGTCATACATAAACACTTGTATGATAGCTATTCAATTAAACATAAACGAACAAGCGTTATATATAACCGAGTCCATGCCAAGTTTCTCAAATCAGCAATGTGATTCAATGAATACAATTTGTAACTAGTCAAATTCCATCTCATAGGTTCTCGGTAAGTAAGCCATAAAAATTCACTATATCAAATCATAGGGAGGGAAATGTGAAATATCGCTTCGTCAGTCCCATGGTTAATTATTTTGATTTGTTATGAGAATTTCTAGTTCCGCCCAAAAGAATATTATCTTCTCATTTTGATACTTATACTTTTCAGAGTATAAAAGAGTTTACAGAGTATAATAGTTCGAGGCTTTTTAACTGAATTAATCCCTGATATCTCGAACATTTAATAAAGCCACTAAGTTTTCTTAATATTATTTTACATAGATTTTACATTAGTATTGTCTATTCTATTTGTCTTATATAGCTTGTAACCTATTACGTGCTATTCCTCATAATCCAAGTCTATCTTAGTTACATAAACTAAGACCTTTCGACTTATAGTGTAGTCAACCCAGCAATAGCTGTTCTTGACTCCAAACCCTGAGTACCAGATTTCACAGACCATGTGGTATAGTCAATCCAGAGCTCCTTTCTTTGATTTACTGTGAGAATTTATAACTTCATATTGCAAACAATATTATCTTCCCGTTTTAATATCCATATTTATTGGAGTATAAAAGAGATTCTTCAACATGATAACTCGAGGCTTTTTAACTAAATTATTCCCTAATATTGTACCATTAATAAAGCCACTAAGTCTTATAGTATTTTACATAGATTTTACAGTAGTATCTTTCATTCTATTTATTTTATATAGTTCGTAGCCTATTACGTATTATTCTTATTCATTTAAGTCTATCTTAGTTACATAAACTAAGACCCTTCGACTCAAGGCAAGTTAATCAAGCAAGAACTGCTTTTAACTCCTACCGCTGGGCACTAACTTTCACAAACATATAATCAAAAAAATAAAATAAATAAAATAAGTCTTTAAGTTAAATTTTTATATTTAATTTTAAGCTTTTTAAATTTAGCTAATCATACATTAAAGACTTACAAATTTAAAAACTTAAAATTTGGATTAATTTCTAATTAAATTCTGAAACCAATTCGGACACCCCCATATAATATAATTCTTGTTTTTTGATGCCAAAAATCTAAAAAGGAATGTAACCATATTGTAGTATTGCGTCTATGTCATTTGAGTTATTTTATAGCTTTTAAATCATTTCTTCTTTTTAGTCTCCTCTTTAAAAAACTCTTAGTAATAAAAACACCAGGATATCAGGGATAATAAAAATAAAAATAAAATAAAATAAAATAAAATAAAATAAAATAAAATAAAATAAAATAAAACAGCTACTATATTGTCTAATTATTTTTATTTTTTTTGGAACAATTTTGCTTACTTCAACCATTTACTTATTGACTATAGTATGATTAGTGACCACCAACAATGGGTTAAAGAGAATCCCTAGGGCATATAGAACGATGGAAATAGAATCCAAGGTATATCTCAATTTAATGCTATTATTAATATATACTAGGAATGAATCGATAATATATAGTATACAGCTAAAGAACGCGCAAATAGGATACAACCCAAGTGATCCTTAAATTCGTAAGATCACTGATTTTTTATTCCATGAAACTTTTAATAATGACCTATTATTGTCAAAGGAATCATTGGAACTTAAATCAATAAACTCAGGGATATTGCTAGTAAAAATGACTAGTTTTATATAACAATAGGGGATGTATTTTTTTGTTCAAGAATTTTACTAACAATTTTTCCGGTCAAATAGCGCTTAAAAGATGGAAAAAGTGATGAATCTAAAAAAAATACCCCCATATATATACTAAGTGATTCCCTAAGTCGAAAAGAAACATGAAATAGCGAGAAAATTAAAAGTATATAGACTTAACTAATATGAAATTAAAAGTCATTCATTCAGTTTTATAAAATGTTTTTAACTTCAAAATCATGTTTTAATCCTAGTCTCGAAACAAGTATCCATTCTCTAAAAATTAATATTTAAACTGATAAATTTTAAATAATATATGGGGATGTTTTTTTTGGGTTCATTATTTTTTCCATTTTTTAAGCGCTATTTGATCGGAAAAATTGTTAGTAAAATTTTTGAACAAAAAAATACATCTCCATATATCTATATAAGGATAAGAGATAAAAACTAGTAATTTACTACATAAATCTTATTATAAACCTGCTCTTTGGTTTTGATAAGCTTTTAGTTTTT
The DNA here is from genome assembly GCA_030770535.1 of Batkoa obscura. Taxonomy (NCBI): domain Eukaryota; kingdom Fungi; phylum Entomophthoromycota; class Entomophthoromycetes; order Entomophthorales; family Batkoaceae; genus Batkoa; species Batkoa obscura. The sequence goes on along the minus strand of JASVEC010000026.1, from coordinate 104,152 downwards.
ATATTTAGTTTTAAAAATTAAAAACAAAGTATCATGGTATAAATCGTTGCTTTTATTTGGGCCCTGTAAACTGCTATTGGTTGTTATTAAAATTATTTTAAACACTATAAATGATTTAGTTTGCGCTTCTATTGTATTAATCTGTGTGTTAAAAAATAGAGCTTCTAACAATCCTAGGATAATATAAAGCTTATCAAAATAAATACCTATATCGTTAAAATGAAAAACTACAAAATACAATATAGGTTGTATAATATGAATAGCTCGAAAACATTTTATAATTTTTTATAGATCCTGACAAGCAGAAGCACGATACATAGTAAAGCTTTATGGTATCTAGAATATTTTTAACTACGTATGTGGTTAAATCATGGATGAATCAAAAGAATAAAATCATTAATAAAGCCATACCTCTGGAAATTACCTGTTGCTTTACTAATATGAAATATAAAATTGAAAAACTCTAAATTTCAAAACAAGTATAATAGTAACAAGTCATTACATATATAAACAGTATCCATGGTTTAAAGTCTAGGAATTTATATTAACTAGTCTAAAATAATATGAGTGCAGATTCATATAAAGATTATATAATAAATGAAGTTTATCTGGTAATATCAAAGGTTTGGCTAACTCTAGTGTTTGTAGTTGTACTAGCTATAATCGTTTTAGGTATAGCCTATAGACATTTATATTTAATCTCCAACTTTATTTAAAAACTATCTATAATCGTAAGCTGGTCAACAGAGTAACTTTTAGATTACGAACCGTTATTTCATGTTATGACATTTGGTCCCACTCTTTTTTATTATAGGCCAGAGATAATGACTATGAATGGTCTCATTTATGTACGACTATTGCATATCAACTATTAGCATTTCCTTTGTTTTATGTTCTTCTTAATGTTGCTATCAAAATCAATTTATAATTAGTACTTATTCATGGTATTGATATAACTAGAAAAATTGAAGCAAAATACTATATTGGCTCTATTTTACTTACTCTCTTAGTTATTATCCTTCCACTTGTTATATTGTCTTGATATATAGCAAATTATTATTAATTAATATTCATTTAGTAAATGGGACACTTGAATATAGTGATTTTGAGCGATATTATCTTACATCGAATAATGTGTATTATTCTAAAATGATTGATTTTTTTGCTAGTCGTCTAGTAAATATTATTTTTGTGGCTTATTTATTCGTTATTTTAACTCTAGTTTTAATAGAATTATTCCGGAGTCATAGTATAATAAAAGAAAACCAAGTAGCTATTGATGCTAGAAGATCAGTTGATATGCTTAAGAATATTCAATTGCTTGCCTCAAGAACGTAATATTTATTGTATTTTCAAATATTTAAACTAATTTTTTTTAGCTTATTATATCCAATAGTGAGGATCATTGGTAACATTGGAATAGCTATAAGTTAGTCAGCTTACGATCTTGGAAGCATTCAAGCACCAGAGTTAAAAAATTTCTGTTATATTACGGTTGGTTTAATAGGCATACTTAATTTCATTGCCTTCTTTTGTGATCCAACTATCCATCAAGCACTTAGAAGTGTATACTTTAGAGTCAAGAAACAAATTGATCAGATAAATAGATAACATTATTTTATAGTATTTATAAGTATATTGAGTAAATGTTATTGAATTATAATAGTGATGTATTTGATTTAAATGATATAGAAAATGATGGCTTTAAATATGATTCTAACACTATCAATGATGAAATAGAAGGAAGAAACTCTATTCAATATCCTAAGTTTATTAAAAGTTTATAATGTATACTATTTATTGAAAATCTTTATCGATTACATGCTTAAGATTAATATCCGAGTTCTTTTCTATTAATCTGTTAATAAAGTATTTCGAAGTTTAAGCTTTTTATGAGTTCTTAAAAAATAAACTCACAACTAGCATTATATTTAATTATTAATTAAAATGTACATGTTTTATAAGTAAATTGCTTCACTATTTATGCTAATTTTAATAGACTCAAAATATATGCGAACACATAAAATTGAAACAAAGCTATCAATTTAATTTTTAAACTACTGATATTTCATAGTAACCATGAGCAATCAAATGACAATTTATTAACTATGATAAACTAAAAAGAAAAACATTAAATTTTTTGTTCTTAAAATCTATTCAATTTTCGAAAACTTAGAAAAAAGCGGAACATATTTTCAATTGATTAAATTTTCCAAAACCCCTTTCTATTTTTCAAAATTTTATTAAAAAGTTCATAAAAAGGAATCATGGCAGGTAATAAACTCTCTTATTTTACCCTCTCCTTCCTCTAATCTTCAACTAATCTTCTATAGACTTAGGATTAAACTTTTATGAAGATGAAGACGAAGCTATTATTGAAGAAGAAGGCGATTGTTTATTTAAATATAGTGAAATTGAAGAAAAAACAGTAATATCAGAAGATAAATCCTTACCCCCATTACCACCATCAAATGAGTTTGAATTGGATACATTTCCTACTGGGATTCGATATAAATATGGTAAATTTATTTTGAATATTTGAGATTGTAAATGTGGTGAATTTTAACAAATCAATACTTTTAGCGGAAGATTTAGAATTTATAACATTAGCTGAATTACCAGCCTTGGAAAAATTATTTTTATGTGTCAGTGCTAATGCAGCGCCTAGGTGAATTATTATTATTAAATTATTCTATATGAATAAAAGTTAATAAAGATTTCAATTTTTACAGGAGGATTTGGATTTGTACTCAGATACCGAAATTGTTAAATGAATTAACTTTAGAACAAGCATTTGCTTATGTGTTTCCATTAACATTAAGACTATGTCAGGATGATAGTAAGGGTTTTTTATTGAGTTATTTTGATTACAGGTTAATGAAGCAATTTTTAGTCTTGGCAGTAAGGGAAAGTTTAATCGAAAGTTTGGATCAAATATTGTTATTTTTTTATGAGGTAATAGATAATAGTTAAACAACCATTAATATATTTATACAACTATTTAATAGATACCGTTTAAAAATAGTGAAAAATTAAGAATGGATGAAGAGAGTATGGTTCAATTATTAGGAGTTACATTATTTTCTCAAGAAAGTAATTTAAGTGAAAAAAGTGAATTAGCAATTACTAGTTTTTTAAAATTAATGGATTTAAATTGTTTTGAATTGGAATTATTGCCTATATTAATTAATTTGTTAGCTTGTAATTTTAACTTTGATCTCAATCAATATATTGATTGTAGTCAAAATACTATTAAAATTAAAGTATTGAAGGTAAGAATTTGGGTTATCTAGTGTAATCAAATATGGCGTTAATATTTTTATTTTATTTTAGATTTTAACACCTCTATTTTCTGTATTTAAATTACAAACTTTAATTGAAGTTTTATTACCAACATTAGAAAACTTAATTCATGAAACTAATTATGAAATTAGAAAAGTAGCTTTATTAAATATAGTATATAATAATCAATTAATATTTTGATATTAGGAATTAGCAATAAGTTTAAAATCTTTTTTTAAATTATTAAAAATGGATATATTAATTCATAGAATTGTAAATTATAATATAAATTAATATTAGTATTAAATTAATATAACTTAGTATCCTTTGTTAGAATTATTATGTAAAGATGAAGTATATGAAGTACGTTACGAAACATTAGATTTATTAGTTGAAATAAGTGAAACTATGATTGGTATTGAAGGATATTCATTAAAAATGATTAATTTGTTTGAATTATTGTTAAAGGATAATTCTAATAAAGTCAATAATCAAGCCAATTATTTAATTGGTCGATTTATTTATTTATTTAACAATCAAAATAATGTAAGTTTATTAAATATAAATTACAATATTATTATGGGTTTATTAATGTATTTAGATAACTGAAAGTTTACTTAAAAAATATTTATCAAATTGTAAATCTTCTAAATTTGAATTAAGATTAGGTTCTATCGTTCATTTTCCTGGTAAGTTGAAATAACAAACATATTAAAACAAATTAATATTTGTTTATTTAGCTGTATTATTATCAATGGGAAATAAGAATTGGGATAAATTAGTAACTTATTATCAATATTTATCAAAAGATAAAGAAGTAAGTAGAGGAATTAATTAATTAGTTAATAATAATAATAATAATAAATATACTTTTAGTTACAAATATTAACAATATTTGCCTCTTCATTTCATGAAATTGTTAAATTATTAACTAATGAACAAGTAAATAAAGATTTATTGCCAATCTTTGAAAGATTAATTAATTATAATGAAGATGAGGTAAGAATATTAATACAATTAGAATACCTTATTAATAGAAATTATTTTATTTGAAATAGATAAAATTTAAAATAATGATGAATAGTATTGAACTATATAAAAAAATTACTGAAAAAGAAAAAGAAAGAGTCTTAAAATTAATAATTAATCTAATGAATTATTATTTAACTATTGATAATGATTATATTAAAGATTGGAGAATTAAAAAACAAATTATAAAGTAAGTTTTTATTTTCAATGTTATAATAGTATAGTAATTAATATAAATATATAATTATTTTTTATTTTTTAAATTAGTCAATTATCTCAATTTATTCCATTATTAAAGAATAAATTTACAGTACTTCAATTATTACCTATGTTATTAAATAATGCTAGTTTAAAACAACCTAAAGAAATTCGATATTGGATTGTAGAATTAGTAAGTTTTTATAATTAATTTTAATAATATAGAATTAAATAAAATAACAATATACTATGATAAATGATAGTATATTAGTAGCTGAATTTATAATTTATTATATAATAACATTTTTTTATTTTATTTTAGATACCGTCCATTTATGAAAAAGTGCACTTAAATTTAGAAAATGAATCTTCTTTATGGGTTTATTTTTTTGATCTTTTAAATGATTTATTACATTCCAAAAGTTATTCTAATAGGCAATTGTAAGTTTTATTTTTATCATTAATTTATTTTATTATTTAAGATATTAATTTATTTTATTATTTCTATAATAGATATATTCTTATATGTGAAAAAATTCAACAAGTTTATTTTGATCAATCCATCTTTGAACAGTTTTTTTTACCTAATTTAGCACGATTAGTTAATGATAAAACTTTTGAAGTAAGGTATTTATTAGTTAAATTTTTATGTAAATTGAAACTAGAAGGTAAGTAAAATTAAATTGCTATTATATGATATGAAAACTAATAAAGGTCTTTTTTGATTTAGATGTTAATTTGAGGAAAAAGGACATGAATGGAAATGAAAAAAAGAAGAAAGTTGAAAGTAAAGAGAGGGAGATAGAGGTTGAGGAGAAGATAAATAGAAGTAAGCAAAATGATCTAGAGAGTAGTGGGAATGAAAATAAACAGAATGAGTTGGAGGAGGATAAAAATGAAAATGAGCAAGTAAATTTAGATAATGAAAGTAAACAAACAAATTCAAGTGATAAAGAAATAATATTGGAAGTAAATGATAAAGATAGTAATATACGAATGGATTTATTAAATGAATTATTATCACGGTATGATAAAGAAGACAGTAATTTAATCAAAAATATAATTCATCAATTAGATAAATTAAAATTAGAATAAAACATAACAAAATAAATAATCAATAATCAATAGCAATCATAGTCCTATTTTGCATTTCCTTAAAATTTTATTTTTTGTTTTTTATTTTTTTATTATAAAATAATATTTATTCATTTATTGTTTTAAAGAATTAAGATACTCTTGATGTAATTTAGACTGTAATTCATACTCCTTAGTTAATTTTTTACGTCTGGATTTAGCAATTTCATTGCCTTCATTATCGAAAGTTGGTATACCCTAATAAAAATTATATCAGTATAAATAAGATAAAATTAAATTAAATAATCGCAATTAATTTACCATCTCATCCCATTTAGAAAATTGATCATTTTGAAACATAACTTTAGGATCTAATTTACCCTTTTCTAATTTTTCTAATCTTTTTGACTCGGCTAGTTTAGCGGCTTCTTCCTTCTTTTTCTTTTTAAGTTCTTCATTCTATATTAATAATTAAATTAATCTATACTTTATTATTTTACTTATGTTTTTACTTACCTTCAATTTCAATTCTCTTTCTTTAATTAAACTTTCTTTATCTACAAATTTAACCAAAGCTTTACCATCTATTTAATAAAAATAAATTAATATATCTCATTAAAAACTATACAAAATCATCTATTAACTTACCTTCTCTATCATCTAATAATACACCTAATTCAGCCAATTCATGATCTCTTAAATTATCACATACTTTTAAGATTTGTTTATTATCTATTAAATAACAATAAATTTAAAATCATTAATATTAATTTTATTATTATTTTATAAACTTATATAAACTTACCACTATTTTCTCTAGCTAACGAACGAATATTATCTCTAAATTTAGATAATACTTGTAAATAAGGCATGATTTGATCTTCAGACTATAAAAAATAAATCAATTAATAAATTAATTATCACTTTCTTTTTAAAATAAATCAAAAACTTACACTTTTTGCACCTTGTAATTTATTAGAAAAACCAATATCATTTGAAGTTTCATTTAAACCAAAGACCTATAAATAAGATATTCATTAGTTAACATTATTCATACATCATAATTATTTATTATTAATTAAACAAACTTACATTTAACATTTTCATGATATATAAAGCAATTTTATTAATTAAATCAATATTATTATTTTCTTTTTGATTTTTTAAATAAATATTGGATTTATTAATTAATTCTGTTAATTCTCTAATTACTAATGGGGTGTTAAATGAATCTAATAATGCATTATGTATATTCTTTTGTTTTTGATTAAAGCTATAAAATAATAAATCAAGTTAATTAACTTATAACACTCATTCAAATATATAATTAATAGCTTACATTTTCAACATTTCCTTTTCTTCATTATAAAAATCATGATTTCCATCAAATTCTTTAATAACATCCTTTTTTTCTTGAATCATGGCTTTTACATTGATTAAGAAATTCTATTTTATAATTTAATTAATAACTCATTGATAATAAAAATATAAACTCTCTTTCCTTCAACTTACATTAATTAGTTTCTCTACAGCCATTGTTTCTTGCATTGAACTTGTTTTAAAATCCATACCATTATCCCAAGGATGCATTAAAAACGTTAATCTTAATTGTCTTGCTGAATATTTTTCTAAAGCTTCCTATAAAACAAATCAAGTCAATCAGTTATTATCCTTCATACAAAAAAAATAACAAGATTTTTTTTTAATTACCTTAATTGTAATAAAATTCTTTAAACTTTTACTCATTTTTTGACCTTCAATATGTAAATGACCAGTATGTAAAAAGTAATTCACCCATTGTTTGCAACCATGATGAGCCTAATAAAATATCAATATTAATACATATCTTCATTACTTTATATAAATCAATTCTTACTTCTGATTGAGCCAATTCATTATCATGATGAGGGAAAGCTAAATCTTCGCCACCTGAATGAATATCCATATTTTCACCAAATATTTCACTAGCCATGGCCGAACATTCAATATGCCAGCCAGGTCTACCCATACCCCAAGGTGAATTCCAAGCTGGTTCTCCAGGTTTTGATTTTTTCCATAATGCAAAATCAGAGGAATTAATTTTACCAGTTAAATTACTTGATAAGGATCCTTCCCCATCTTGTATTAAGGCTATGTTATTGGCGGAATAGGGTTCTAATTTAGCATAATAATGATTTTCGTTTTGATCAAATTTTTGAGTATTGAAGTAGATGGAGCCCTCGATTTCATAGCCATATCCTTTAGCAATAATAGTTTCTACAAAACTAATAATTTCAGGTACATATTCTGATACGCGAGTGACTATGTCAGCTGGTAAAACCTAGAGAAGGGGAGAGTTAGTTTTTGAGATTATTAATATTAATAGTAATAATAGGTTTACATTTAATGCTTTCATGTCTTGCATAAAATCATTTTCCCAATAAGCAGCTAATTCTCTAAATATCTTTGGATCAGTAACTTCAGAGCCTTTCTATAAAAATTATATTAATATTGAATTTAATTTTATAAATTAATAAGAATTACTTGAAGATCTAAGTAGTTAGCTAAAATGTCTTTGCAATTATTAAATTCAAATTGAATTTTTTCTTGATTATTAGCACTGTCTTTAATCAATTCTTCAATTTTAATAATGGAGTCATTAGCTTGAGTCTAGAATAAAAAATTCAGTCAATCATTAAAATCCAAATTTACAATCAAATAATAAAACTTACTGCAGCAGTTAAATACATTTTAAATTTAGGATCTTCATTAGCTGGTACATTATTCAAATCTTTAGCATTTAATTTTTTTTCTAGATAATAACTAAAAGATTCTTTTAAATAAACTAACTCTTTTTCATTCTTGTTTTCTTTCATAAAATTATCAAATAAATAATTTTGTCTTGCTCTTAAAATAATCTATAAAATTTTATTTAGTACCACAATTTAATTTTTGTAATCAATTAGTAAATTCTTACCTTATCATCAATATCCGTAATATTCATAACAAATGTAATATTATAACCAAAATAATCAGAAAGGATACGTCTTAATATATCAACGGTAACATAATTTCTATTAAAGGTAAACATTAACCTCAGTCCTGTAATACAAAATCTTTTCCTTTCCAACTTACCTAGCATGACCCATATGACTCGAGTCATAAACTGTTGGTCCACAATTGTACCATTTAATAAGATTGCCTTCATTTGCAACAAATGGTACTTTACTTTTAGTTAATGTATTAAATACTTTTAAACCTAAATTAACACCATCTGTGGGTGGATGCCAAATTGGAGATTCTCGAGTAGTAGACATGATGCGAAGACTGAATGGATAGAAAATTAGTTTTTGGGATCATGGTAAGGGGATAGAAAATGAATTACTTACTTGATTGTTTTTAAAGTTAATAAATGTAAAGGTTTTTGTTTTATTATTAGTCTATTAAAAAACATAAAAGAATAAATTGGTTGGGTTTTATACTGAATTTTCATTTGTTTATTACCCTGAATTTTTTGATGATTTGTTAAGTAGGTTTGATTTGTTACATTGATTTTTTTTAAAACTCAAATTAATTAGCTGTTTTTTTATTTTTACGCAGCGGCTATTTAGATCTTTTAGTTAATCGCGTAGTTTCTATCAAATTGAGTCATTGTTAGTATTTTATATAGTAGATGTATTGAAAAGAAAAGATATTATGGTTATTTTGTTATAACATAAGTAGTATAGTGTATTATTACTATAATAAAAAAAAGTATTAATAGCAAAAATTTGATGTAAAAATTTGATGTAAAAATAGGATATTGATCTATTTATAAGTTTAACTAATATAAATTATTAATCATTATAAAGTATAAAAAACAACAAAATGATCATGCTTTTATATAATAATAATAATAATAATGGTGTTTTATTCTATTTATTAATCAAAATTATTAATATAAACAAGATTTAATCATTTTTTTGCATTTCATTATCAAATTAAATATTTTTAAACTTATAACTGCTTAAAAACTGAACAGAAGAATTCAATAACGCCATTCTTAAGTTAATTATGTAATCTTTAATTTTATTTTTAAAAATGAACTAATCTAAGTTAAAAAAACACAATCAAAAACAACAATAAGATTAATCTAAAAATTTATAAAAGTTTAATAACTTAACAATTACGAACAGCATCATCAATAGCTTTAGCAAAATAAACAACATTAGAAGAATTTAAACCAGCCATAGAGATACGTCCATTATCAGCTAAATAAATATGATATTTTTCTTTTAAATATTTGGCATGATTAGCTATAATAAAATAAGTTAATAAATTAAATAAATATTTAATACAATAAAAATATTATTAAGAATACTAATAGAAGACTTACCATTCAATCCAGTAAATGAAAACATACCAATTTGATTAATAATATGCTCCCAAGTACCTGGTGTTTTTAATTCAATCAATTTATCATAAACTTCCTTACGCATTAAAGCAATACGTCCTGACATTTCTTTAAGATTATCAAACCTAAATATTAAAAGTTAATAAAACTTACTCTTTATAAAATACATATAATACATATAATTTAAAACTTACCATTCTTTTTTAAGAGTTGGATCATTCAATACTTTAGATACAATTCTAGCACCATGTTTAGGTGGATTAGATATAGTAGCTCTGGATATTTTTTTAAGTTGAGATAATACTCTATCAGCAGCTGAGCTAGTTTTAGTAACAGCAGTTAAAGCACCACAACGTTGACCTTTTAAATAGTTAATATATCATTATTAATAAACATTTCTTGATACTTACCATACAACCCAAAATTTTTAGCAAAAGATTGAGCAATGAAAACTTCCAAACCACGGTTAACAAAATGTTGAATAGCCCAAGCATCATTTTCAACATCACCACTAGCAAATCCTTGATAAGCACAATCGAAGAATGTTAAATGTTTTTTAGTTTCTATTAAACTTGCAATTTTTTCCCACTGTTCACGAGTTGGGTCAACACCAGTTGGATTATGGGCACATGCATGTAAAAGTACAATGGAACCATCTTGAGCTGATTCAATAGCTTTAGTCATACCATTGAAATCTAACCCTCTAGTTTCTTTATCAAAATAAGGATAGTTGACTACTTCTAATCCAGCACTAGTAAAGATGTTGTGGTGGTTACCTTTTTAAATAAGAAATATATTAGTTTGACGATGTTGAATTTAAATAACCTTGACTTACCCCAAGTTGGAGAAGAAACCAAAATTGATTTTTTATAAAAAGTCTGACAAAAAGCAGCAAAAGTAGAATTAGCACCAGTACCAGAAACGGTTTGTACAGTAGCATACTATCAATAAGTAAAAGATTATTAAATAAAACATTAAAATAATAATAATAATAATAATAATCAATAAACTTACACGTTTATCTTTAATAGCTTGGCTATTATCACCTAAGAGTAAACGTACAGCAGCTTCAGTAAAAGAGGCTAAACCTTCAATACCTAAATATTCATGATCACTTTTTGGATCATTAATAATTTCTTTTTCTGCCTAATTAAAAAAAAAATCATAGTTTAATATCTTTCTCTTATTACTAACTATTATTCTTTTCAAATACTTACTTTAGCAACTACAGGCAAAATCCAAGGTTCACCTTTATCAGTACGATAAGCTCCAACAGATAAGTTGACTTTAAAATCAGCAGTATCGGCTCTATAACTATTGACTAAATTAAAGATTGCATCTGGTGGAGCAGTTGGAATGTTTTCAAAAACTAAATTAAAATAATTTATGATTAGAATCTATTATTGTTTTGAGATGTATTCAAGTATCAAAAAGAGCGTATTTTATTATGATATGTGACTGTATATGTATATGAATAGTGATATAAATATTTTATATTATATTATTATATTGTGATATTATTGAATATACTTACTTGATTCTTTTGACATTTTATTTAATTGATTTGAAAGTTGGTTTAAACGTTTGTTAGGGGTAGTATTATTGTTACTCATATTTATATTTTTTTTTATTTTTTTATTAAAAACTGAATTAAAAGATAAATGATTCAACGTAACCTTAAATAAAACCAATGAAATGAAGCAGATGAAAATTAAACCCTATCAGCTATTGGTTAACTTAAATGTTTCACACGTTTTGAATGAAAATGATAATTAGTCATTCTTCTTTGAAAACAATACAGGGTTCATTTTTAGCCAGAAGGATTTCATTGGTTACGTTTTAATTTAGCCTGTTTGATGGTTTTTTTGGCTTCTCAGTTTTTTTTAATGTGTGCTTTTATCCACTTTATGGTGGAGTGGACTATTAAAATATAGAAAGTACAAACATTTTAACATTGTATAGCCTAATTGTTTTATTCAATACTTTTATTAATGAAGTTATCAAATAGAACCACATGCTTTTTTAACAACTCCTTATATTAACAATAAACTTTATTTTTTATTTTTTAAATAAAAGTTCAAAAATTTGGTTGAATTTTTAAAAATATGAGGATGTTTTTGGTTTCATCACTTTTTCCATTTTTTAAGCGCTATTTGAGCGGAAAACGTGCTAGTAAATTTCCTAAACAAAAAAATACATCCCCATATAAATTAATAGAAATAAAAAATATTAATATAAATATATATTATAAATAAATTTTAATCTTATTATTTGATTTAATTTAAATAGTTGTTAAAATCAATAACGTTTTTATATTATTTAAATTTAATTTTTAATTTTTTTTACAAAAATAATAAAATTAATATATGAGAATATATTTTTTGCTCAAAAATTTTACTAAAGTTTTTCCACTTAAATAGTGCTTAAAAAATGGAAAAAGTGATGAAACTAGAAAAAACACTCCCGTATATTTTATTTTTTAATCAAATAATTAATAAAAACTTTTAATCTATTTTTTATGCCAAGTTTTTTAATGCTTGTGAAATATTGCTTTATTAGCTCTCGATTTGATTACAACACAACAATCACTTAAGTTGTTGTGTTCTCAAGTTCAAATACAATCAAACCAGAGTCCCTTATTTTGATTTGCTGTGTGAAAGTTAGTACTCAGTGGTAGAAGTTAAAAACAGTTCTTGCTTGATTAACTTGCCTTGAGTCGAAGGGTCTTACTTTATGTAACTAACATAGACTTAAATGAATAGGAATAATACGTAATAAGTTACGAACTATGTAAAACAAATAGAATAGACAATAATACTGTAAAATCTACCTAAAATGTTGTCAGAAAGACTTAGTGGCTTTATTAATAGTACGATATCAGGGAGTAATTCAGTTAAAAAGCCTCGAGTTATCATATTGAAGAATCTCTTTTATACTCCAATAAGGATGGATATTAAAAGGAGATAATATTGTTTGCAATATGAAGTTAGAAATTCTCGCAGCAAATCAAAATAAGGGACTCTGGTTTGATTGTGTTTGAACTTGAGAACACAACAACTTAAGTGATTGTTGTGTTATAATTAATCCGAGAGCTAAATAAAGCAATATTTCACAGCTGCGATAATTTCTAACTTCATATTACAAAGAATATAATCCTCTCGTTTTGATATCCATACTTATTGGAGTATAAAAGAGATTCTTCAATATGATAACTCGAGGCTTTTTAATTGGATTACTCCCTGATAATGTATCGTTAATAAAGTCACTAAGTCTTTCTGACAACATCTGATATAGATTTTATAGTAGTATCTTCCATTGTATTTGTTTTACATAATTCATAGCTTACTACATACTATTTCTATTAAGTTAAGTCTATCTTAGTTACATAAACTAAGACCCTTCGACTCAAGGCAAGTTAATTAAGCAAGAGTAGCTTTTAACTTCGACCACTAAGTATCAACTTTCACAATTATCTAAATATTTTTGTATTTTATAAAACAACTTTTTTTTTACATAAATTTGATACATATATAATTATATACAAAACTTTAAAACAATTTATCAGTTTTTTTATAATAAACAAAAACAAACTAAAAAACTGGTTAAAATTGACTTTCAACTTAATTAATTTATTAAGATTCTTTTCTACAGTAAACAATTTTAGAAAATACTGTATATAAAAATATTTATAAAAAAATAAAGCTGTTTTGTATAAAAATTTGAAAAAAAATCTGTTAACTTTTAAATATTTAAAAGATTATTAAGTTTATGATAAAAAAAATTATTATAGCTTGAAAATATAAAGTATTAATATTTAAAAAACAATAGTTATTATTTGCCAAAATAAAAAACAAAAGCTTTTACTATATATAAAAAACTAGTATTTTATTTTTTTTATCGCTTATTTAAATTTTAAAGAATTACATACATTTTTTGCCCTCCCTTTCATAATAACTTAAATTGGTTTTTTAAATAGTTTCAAAAATGTAATAGATCTAAAAAAAACCCATTGAAGTTAGAAAATAACCTTGAATATCCTACTACCACCATAGAAAATTTTTAATGGTAATATATTATAAATTTTTGATAAATTTAGAATAGTGAATAGGCTTTCGTCCCTCTATTTCATCATTAATAGCGCTAGAAGTATCCTTAAAGTCACCAGTTTCCATATCATTTAAATCAAACACATCGCCATTAAAATCTAATGAAATATTAAGCACATTCAAATGTACTATAAAATAACTTTACCTATTTTATCTGAGTCATTTTGTTTCTTTACAACTCTGGAGTATATGGTTCTAAGTGCTTGATGGATTGTTGGATCACAAAAAAAAGCAATGAAATTAAGAGTACCCAATACACTACGTGTAATATAAGAGAAAACTGTTAACTCTGGAGCTTCATTGTTTGCAAGATCATAAGCAGTTTGAGCTATGATTAGTCCAATATTAGAAACAATCATTACTATTGGATATAATAGACTAAAAAGATTAGTTTATATACACAGGAACAAAAATCAGCATTACATTCTCGAGGCAAGTAATCGAATATTTTCAAGCATCTCAGATGATCTGCTAACATCAATGGCTACTTGGTTTTCTTTTATTAAATTGTGTCCTCGAAATAGTTTTACTAAAACTAAAATTACAATACTTAACAAATAAACCATACAAATAATAGTCACTAAATTGACAGCATAGAAATCAAACATCTTTGAGAAATATTCGTCATTTGATGTAAGATAACATTGATTAAATTCACTATAGCCAAGTAATCCAAGTGCTAAATAATGTCAATTAAAATTAATTTCACAACTATAACAATATCATACCAAGTGGTGGGATGGTAATCAAGAGAGTAAGTAAAATAGACCCAATATAATATCCTGCTTCTATTTTTCTAGTTATATCGACACCATGAATAAATACCAACTGTAAGTTGATCCCAATAGCAACGTTAAGAAAAGCATAAAATAAAGGGAATGCAAACACTTGGTACGCAATAGCTGTACATAAAGGATTCCCTTCTTTGCTGTTTTCTCTAGCCCATAATGGAAAAGAATGTGACCAAATATCGTAGCATGCAATAACGGTTTGTAATCTAAGAGTCACTCTGTTCACTAACTTACGATCATAGATAGCTATAGAATAAAGTTAATAACTTATATACAATGTCAATAGCTTATTACTAAAAGCTATCATAGTTAATACAACTACAATCGCTAAAGCTAGCGAAACCAATGATATCTTTGGAAAAACTTCGACTCTTATATAATCTCTATATTTAGTTGCGTTCATTTCATTAATTAGATAACTCACAATTCCCATAACCTAAACTATGAGACTATTTATATTGGTTATGGCTCATTATTATACTTGTTTTATAAGCATTAAACTTTTCTAAAGTTAAAATACATTCTAGTAATATTTTCAATAATGTTGAGAGGCATGAGCCACAATTAAGAATATCATATTCCTTAATACTGAGATAATTTTAATACGTATTGCTAACATGAAAATTCGAGTTGGTACAAGATTTGACTGATTATTGCATTTCCGTATGACAGAATAGATAAAAAAGGCTGTAAATACTTTTAAATTGTGTAAATGTACATTTTAGTTAATATAAGTTATTCATATTTCTGTAAGGTATAAATACGATACCAAATTTTATGATATACCAACAGCAAAAGGTATATGTCTCTTAACATTCAAATAGATACACAAGAGTAAAAAGCAAACCAAGTATAATCTATACAATGGTTTTCAAATATCCTAGAGATAATAAAAGCTTATTAAGTATAAATAGGCATAACAGCTATTGTCATGTTATTTTTTTTAAATCAGTAAGTGAAACATATAAATATAAAAACATTTTAAGAACTTAAAAACAGGTTTCTTGTTTAAACCTGTATTGGAAGATAATTCGATCTTTATCTCTCATCATTGCATTAAAGTACATCAAGTAACAGCTGGCAATTATCTTATATTTTTAAAGGCTGAATACTTGTCTTGAGATTTTAAAATCAAAAGACTGGAATGCCTTTACGTTTGATTCCTTTGACCACTACATATACAATATGAAATTGAAAAACTATTAGTTAAACATCGAAGTTAAAAGGCATCTACATATAGGTTCTTAATTTAAGAATATTTTATAGGGCTAACTAAGGACTTTTATTTTTATAAACGCTAGAAATGTCATGCATTTAACTTTAAATGTCAACTTCTCGCTATTTTTTATCTTTTTCAAACTTAGAAGTTGCTTACCATGTCGATGATATTATATGTTGACTATTTATATAATGTAATGTCAGTTTCAGGAAATTGCGCTCCAGAACAATATTTATTTTTTGACTTTTTTGCGCCATGGCACCACATTAATGTTCCTTGGATTCTGTTTTACGGATTATTTGTATCATTTTCTGTAATGAAGAATATTTTCATGAATAAATCATTAAATAATCGGCTTATTTACTTTTATAATACAAAAATGAGCCACATTAATTTAAGATAGAGCTTTATACATTAATTAAAAAGTATGTTCCTGATAAAGTGATACTTTATAAAATATACTTCAGCATGATACCACTGCAACAAAACTGTCAAATAAGAACTGATGTAGATACAATACATCAAACTCAATCATTGGCATATTATTTAATACTGCATTTATAGGCCAGATGCAATATACTCGCTAAAGATAGAGTTAAGTAAATATTCAAAATAGTAAATTTAATAGCAGGTATTATATATCACTGCTACAAAGAGTTAACGAGTAGACTATATAATACTTATATATTTGATGTTTTAAGTAACTCAAAGTCTACTTTTAAAAACTTTAAAACCAATAAAGAACTTTGACAACTTAATTACATAAACCAACTATTTTGAAAATTTAATTAAGGGATACAAATAAACTAAATACAGTATTTTTAATTGTTAAGCATAAAGTCAGTCAAAAACTGAATTAATTTTCAAAAATTGGAATGTTTTAGGAACTCGGTTTTAAGTTAAAGTTTTGAAAACTTTAAATTTTAAATAAAATAAAAAATTATAAAAAAAAGTATAGCCTTGATTATAAGAAAAAGTGAACACGCTCTGATCATTACTAACAGATCTTCAAAAGAAGTTCGCTGTTCCAGTTCTCTAAGAATTCCCTGTTAGAATCTATAGACTGCACTCCTCCTTAAATATCAATTATTAGTTCTTTTTTCCAAATAAACCCCACTGCTTTTCCTTTTGGGTTAACCTGTTTAAAAAAATTGTAAAAAAATATTCAAAAAATGATTAAAGTAAGAGATATATGTCGTTTTCCATTGAGCCATCCAATCCATTGAGCTCTATAATTTTTATTGAATAGTGCATAGATTAGAATGCAGCTAAAAATTAACTTAAAACTTCAAGCATATAGCTTTAATTATTAGTTACATTATCCACATGTTATAAACTTTCAATAAACCTGAAATATTAAATAGGCATTTGGCCTTCTATTTTATCATCAATAACTTTAGAGCCATATTTGGGGCTATTATTTCTCATATCATTTAAATCGAACACATCGCTATTATGATCTAATAACACTTACTTAACATTATAATTTTCACTTAAATAGCTATACTTATTCTATCTGCTTCACTTTGTTTCTTTATAACTCTAAAATATACACTTGTAAGTGCCTGATGAATAGTTGGGTCACAAAAGAAAGCAACGAAATTAAGAGTACCCAATAAACCCCCTGTGATATAAGCTAAAACCGACAATTCTGGAGAATCAATGTTTGAAAGGTCATAAGCTGTTTGGCTTATAACTACTCCAATATTAGCTATAATCATTACTATTGGATACAACAAACTAAAAGAAATTAGTTATACTCTAGAAATAGTAATTAAGGTTACGTTCTTGAGGCGAGTAATCGAATGTTCTTAAGTGTCTCAGATGGTCTGTTAGCATCAGTTCCTACTTGATTTCCTTTTGTTATTTTATGTCCTCGGAATAGTTTTATTAAAACAAGAATTACAATGATCAATAAATAAGCCATACAAATGAGATTCACTAGAACGTTAGCAAAGAAATCAAACATTTTAGAGAAATACTCATCATTCGACGCTAGATAACATCCATTAAATTCACTATAGCCAAGTAATCCAAGTGCTAAATAAATACAGATTAATGCTAGCTTAAAAATCACGAAGATGATATACCAAGTGGTGGGATAGTAATTAAGAGAGTAAGTAAAATAGATCCAATATAATATGCAGCTTCAATTTTTCTTGTTATAAAAATACCATGAATAAATACCAACTGTAAGTTGATCCCAATAGCAACGTTAAGAAAAGCATAAAATAAAGGGAATGCAAATGTTTGATATGCAATAGTTGTACATAAAGGATTCCCTTCTTTGCTGTTTTCTCTAGCCCATAATGGAAAAGAATGTGACCAAATATCGTAGCATGCAATAACGGTTTGTAATCTAAGAGTCACTCTGTTCACTAACTTACGATCATAGATAGCTATAGAATAAAGTTAATAACTTATATACAATGTCAATAGCTTATTACTAAAAGCTATCATAGTTAATACAACCACAATTGCTAACGATAACGAAACCTTTGATATTTCAGGGAAAATATTGTATCTTATATATTTCAAATAATCTTTTGCATCCATTTTGTAAATTTAAAAAAAGACTTTTGAAACTTTTGAGACTTTTAACTATGAGTACTATTCATATTGATAATAGTTTATTACTTTTATACCTGTTCTATTTGAATTGATTTTTCTAAATGGGTAAGTTTAAAAGCCAAGTTGATATTTAAAAAATTCCAATTTCATTTTTTTGACCATTTCCTATGTAGCGTAAAATATTAAAAAAATATTAAAACCGGACAAAGAATGTTCTAGCATGAATTATTTCAAAATCGAGAAGGGCAATTATTTTAGTGGCACTTAGTACTTAATTTGCGATTTTTGCGAAAAATCAAATTGGACAAAATTTGAACCAAGCTTTTAAACTAACCCAGATATATGAGGGTATTCGAATTGGTTTCATTTTTTATCAAAAAGCAAAAAAAGTACCTGATACAGTTTTAAATTATTTTATTATAATTTATATTATAAGTTAGCAGAATTTCTACTAAGTTTAATAGAAATTCCCAGATTAGCAAGACTTTTACTAATATAGCCTATATATTAATATTAATCGAAGTTGTAATATATAAATAAATATATATTCTTATAAAACCTCATTGAGAAATATTTGCTATTGACCGCTTTAGAGTCAACATTGCAGATTTACTATCAAATAAATAAATAATATTAACATTATAGTTACATTATTATTATATTACTAAGTCAATAAATAGCTACATAAGATGGAGTGATTAGCTTTAAAGCTATAATTAACCATCCTTATATAATACAAGCAATATAATAATAACTTTTATTTACTATTACAACTATTTGCTCTTTAACTATTTATTAACTTAGCTATTAATAACTTAAGTAATATTAATATTTAATAGTTAATTTGTATTATTTAATAAATTATTTACTTGCTTAGTAAATATTGAAACTTTTAAGTTTTCAGTTATTTTATAAGATAAGCTGGAGTTGATTTTTTAACTGTCAAACATTAGGTAATAATATAATTTATTGATATATTTAGTGAAATATAAGTACTTTTTAGTATTTTGTATTTCTATTATTTTTTTTTATATTTTTGTTTCTTTGATACTTTTTAAAAATTATATCTAGGGGTGATTTTTTAGCTTCGTCACTTTTTCCATCTTTTAAGTGCTATTTGAGCGGAAAAATTGTTAGCAAAATCCTTAAACATAAAAATACATCCCCATCTGTTTTCCCATTAACAGTTGAGTTGTTAATTCTATTATGTTTATAAATAAAAATCTCAAATTTTGAAATTAATTGATTAATATCTTTATTTTACCTAATGCTTTAAAACTATTTTATTATTATTAAAGATTCTCAAAATATCCATCAATTATACTTTTTTTATGATGTTTAGTAAAAAAATTAAGATTGATATTTAAACTATTATTTATTTTATAATTTTTTTTAAATATATAATATAAACTCTTGAGATCTAAATGATTTCCTGTATCTGCTCATATATTAATTTTTGTAAACTTTTAAATAAAAGCTCTTTAGATATTAAATCAAATAAACAATTTTCTGCATATGCTATGCTGAATCATGATTTGATATTTCAGATAAATAATCAAAATATTTTATTATTTTTTAAATATATAACATTAAACCTTGATATTGATATAACTTGCTTATTATAATAACCTAAATTTATTAAATCTGGTCTTATTCCTATTTTCATGCTTTATTTAAAGTCTAAAATCACTACATAACTTTTATTATTTAATTTCTTAATAGTTTTATTAGATATGTTTTTTAAATATTAGTATAAAATTTATATAATTTATATAATTTATATAACTTTTTTTCTCTATTAATTTTTTTTTCTATCCCTGCTTTATTTTTTATTGCCATATTTTTTTTATTTTCAAATAACTTTTTTTTAGCTGTATACTAATATCAAATATTGGTTTATCAGCTCTCGGATTAATTATAAGATAATAATTATTTTACTTGATTACAAAACTAGTTGTAGTCTTGTAATGAATTTGACCGTGATCCATATGGTATAGTCAACTCAGAGTCCCTTATTTTGATTTTCTGCGAGAATTTCTAACATCACATTGCAAAGAATATAAAAGAGATTCCTTCAACATGATAACTCGAGGCTTTTTAATTGAATTACTCCCTGATATCGTACCATTAATAAAGCCACTAAGTCTTTCAGACAACATATTACATAGATTTTACAGTATTATTGTCTATTCTATTTGTTTTACATAGTTCATAGCTTATTAAGTATTATTCTTACTAATTTAAGTCTATGTTAGTTACATAAGCTAAGACCGTTCGACTCAAGGCAAGTTAATCAACCAAGAGCTGCTTTTAACTCCAACTACTGAGCACCAACTTTCACACTTACTAATCCGAGAATTTGTGTTAAACTTAGTAGAAGTTCTGGTAGCTTATAATATAAATTATAATAAAATAATTTAAAACTGTGTTGGATACTTTTGGTTTTAATAAAAAAATTATTTTTAGAATTTTAAGCAAAATTTTTAAAATATTAAATTCTGAAAAATTGGATATAAAATAAAGTTAATTTAAATATCTTTATGTATATGTTTGATTTTAAAAAAATAAATCAAGATTATCTAGCATTATTTTTTAATATAACCATAAATATTAAATGTATTATATATTATAAAAATAATTTATTGCTTTTATTTATATTTTATAAAGATAATAATTATTTTATATTTATTATTTTATTAGAAACTAAAAAGTTGATCAATGTTGTACCTTTTTAAAATATATATAATAATAATAATAGTAAAAATAAAACAACTAATAGCATTATTAATAGTGTATTAGGTTTGTCATTTATCTTATTTAGTATTTATATCTATATGTGAAAGTTGATACTCAAGGGTCGGAGTTAAAAGCTACTCTTGCTTAATTAACTTGCCTTGAGTCGAAGGGTCTTACTTTATGTAACTAACATAGACTTAACTTAATATAAATAATACGTAATAAGCTACAAACTATGTAAAGCAAATATAATGGAAGATAGTACTGTAAAATCTATGTAATATGTTGTCTGAAAGACTTAGTGGCTTTATTAATGATACGTTATCAGGGAGTAATCCAATTAAAAAAGCATTGAGTTATCATATTGAAGAATCTCTTTTATACTCCAATAAGTATGGATATTAAAAGGAGATAATATTGTTTGCAATATGAAGTTAGAAATTCTCGCAGCAAATCAAAATAAGGGACTCTGAATTGATTGTGTTTGAACTTGAAAATACAACAACTTAAGTGATTGTTGTGTTATAATCAATCTGAGAGCTAAATAAACCAATATTTCACATATATTAAAAAAAGAAATAATAAATTTATTGTTCCAAGTTATTTAAAAAAAGTCAAAATAATTATATAAGAAATGCATTTAAAGCTAATTAAACTTAACTGTTATTTTTATTATAACTGACAACTTATAATAATTTTTACTTTTGCTTTTTAATTTCTTACTTTTTAATAGATTTTAACTAAAAGATGATATTTAAACATAAACTATTTTCCAAAAATTACTCATTTTTTGGTCCTTTTTAATCACATCTATCCCCATGCTTCTTAAATATAATAAAAGTATAGCTCTGTTTTTGATTACTATATTTAAATAAAACATGTTAACTACTTTTTTACTTTTATTTGACTATTTATATTCAAGTTACTTTTATCAACAGAGAGTTTCTAATGTTTGAATCTTTTTAGTTTATTTTTCTGTATAAATTAATAATTAAATTTGGAACTTTATTAACTTTAAATGGTATTCTTTTTAATCAACAAGATGAAATGGTAATAGTTGAATTGTTCCATTACTTATAAGCATTTAAAACAACTATCAGAAATCAAAAATAATACGAGAATGTATTTTTTTGTTCAAGAATTCTACTAACAATTTTTCCACTCAAATAGCACTTAAAAGATAGAAAAAATAATGAAACCAAAAATAATGAAACCAAAAAAAACATCCTCATATAAAACAATGGCAAGAAATTCATAATAAAAAGTAAGCTATAGTAATTTGAATACAAATAATATTACCAATATTTATTATTGACATAGTTCATTTAATACTAAATTACAAATTTTGAATATTACTTAAATAAAGAAGGACTATTTTAACATTGGTTTAACTTTGTATTAAGCCTTAATAGCTCAAATAAAAGCGAGAAAATTATCCAGTTTATAGAAAACTTCTGATTTTTCTATCCCAATTTTTTTTAGCCTGAAATCCCTTTAATTTAAAAGCATGTCATCTCTAAAAACTGTAAAAAAATTTTTTAGTAAATTATTTTATATCAATTTTTCAGAAAAATATTCACTTTATCAACTCCTTTTTCTCAACTCTTTAAAAAACAGCAAACAATGAGTATTGAAACCTCCAAGAAACTTGCTGCTTATCAAGCAGTTAATGAATATGTTTTACCCCTCTTAGACAATAAATCTAATAACCAACCTTTAGCCATAGGAATTGGCTCTGGTTCTACAATAGTTTATGTGATTGATCGATTAGTTGAAATCAAAGAGAAATTAACTGATGTGAAATTAGTACCTACTAGTTTTCAATCTAAACAACTAATTTTGAATAATGGGTTTACATTGGGTAGTTTGGAAGAGTAAGTTATTAAATTTGAATTATTATAATTAAATCAATCAAATGGAATTGACAAGTATTGGGGTTATGGAGAATATGTGAGGGTTATATAAGTAATGATTAATTAATATACCTTTTTTTAATTATATAGAATCAATGAACTTGAAGTAGCTATTGATGGGGCTGATGAGGTAATTATTTTACTTTTAATCCCCTTCTCTTCTTACAAAACCAACTAGTTTCAAATCTATTTTATCTAATAATTCAATTATATTAAATCAAAATTACTAGGTTGATTCTAATTTGAATGCCATCAAAGGTGGAGGAGCTTGTCAATTACAAGAAAAAATAGTAGCTAGTAGTTCCAAAAAATTCATCTTAATTGCTGGTAAGTAGATAATTATTAATTTTAAATCATTTATTTTATAAAAAGAAAATCAAACTTTCAATGAGTTTTATTAATTTAGTTGATTTTAGATTATCGTAAAAATTCTAAAGTATTAGGTGAAAATGTAAGTATTTTATAATTATTAATCATTTTATTTTGAACTCTCTTTCAGTGGAAACAAGGGGTACCAATTGAAGTCATTCCTTACGCATTAAACTTAGTCACTAAAAAAATCACTTCGTTAGGCGGTAAACCCACTTTACGTATGAGTGGTGGAGGTAAAGCAGGTCCTGTAGTAACTGATAATGGTATGTTAGTTATTGATGCAGATTTTGGATTAATTTCAAATCCAAAGGGATTATTAAATCAATTAATTCATATTACTGGTGTTGTAGAAGTAGGTTTATTTTGTAATATGGCAACAGTGGCCTACTTTGGTAATCAAGATGGGACCGTGACTAAAGTTGGGAATTAAATTAAATTAAATTAAATTATGAATAAAAACATATTCGTTTATTTTATAAATATAAATGTCAAATATAAAATATAAAATATAAAATATAAAATATAAAAAAATCAATTTTATTTAAGCATAACAAAAAAGCAACACTTATTTTTTATTTAAAAAAGAAAGTGGAGAATCGGTTCTTTTAGTATTTGATTGTAAAACACTTGTTTTTTTACTTAATTTTTCATTATTATTATTATTATTATTATTGTTATTATCATGATTGTTTTTTTTTGGTAATTGTTGAGAATTTAATCTTGCTTTTTCATGTCGAGCTTGTACATTTTTAAAATGGGATAATAACTCTTGTAATTTTAATGAATTATTACTTTCTGTTTTTAAATTATTACTTGTTGTTCTCTTAGTACTATCATTAGTATTATTATTACTACAATGTATTAATATGATACTATTATGATTGAATATTTATTAATATTACCTTATTTTTAATGTACTTAACATTAAATAGCCATTTGTAGTAATACAAGATAATCGATTTTTTAATGTATTGAATGCATTTGATTGAGGTAATAACATCAATAATCCATATAAACATTTAAATAAATATGGATATTTTTCAGGTTCTAATAATTGTAATCTTAAATCTAAAAATAGTATTAATATTATTAGTATTTATATATGTTATTATTATTATTATTATTATTATTATTATTATTATTATTATTATTATTATTATTATTATTATTATTATTATTATTATTATTATTATTATTATTATTATTATTATTATTATTATTATTATTAAATTAACTTACAAGTAAAAGCAGGAGATTCTAACATTTGAATTAAACGATCAATTTGAATTAACATATTAACCGTGATTTCTAATTCAGCACTAATAATAAAAAATTAATATATAAATAATAACTAATCATAGTGAAAAAAGACTTACAATAATGATAATAATAAATAAGCATGTTCATATTGCATAGCTAATAAACAAAGAGAGAAAGTAGAAATTGGAGAATGACACCAAGATTTATATAATGTTTTAAATAAATTAAAATTTTGATGAAAATTTTTAAACTTTTTTCTTAATTCCATTAACTCATTAGCTGTTAATAATATAGAATTCAAATGTTGAATCATAATTGAAGAAAATTCAATATCTTTATCTTTTTCTAATATATTAGCCATAGTAATATATATTTTTTCAGGTGATAATGCAAGACATAATTGACGAATAATTAAGGCACCTCTTAAATCTAATAATCTTCTATCTGTTGAAAACATAGATAATAAATGAATCATAAATGAATAAAAAAAATTATCATCTTGTGTATTATCTTTATCTAAATGAGAACTAATTTGAGCTAATAATTGTAAATCTCTTTTTACAACTTCTTCTGATATATCAGATATTACTTTCAATAAAGCAGGAAACATACCATCCCCTGGTAAAAATAAATGTTCCGGATATTTACGATGTAACATAATCAACCATTCTAATGATTCTACTCTTGTTATTTCATTTTCATTTAATAATTGTAATGTCAATGAATTTACCATTCCTTGATAATCAATTTCAATATCTTCATTATCCCAATCTGATATTAAAAAATACAAACTCGAATTTAATTCCATAGCTGAATTACTTAAACTTAATTTAGAATTAGCTAAAGAAGGTAATAAAGATAATATTAATTTAGTCATCTTAGAAATAATTGTTTGTTTACTAATTTCAGTAAATTCATTAATCCATTTTAATACCATAGATTGAATTTGTTCATTATTATTATTTAAATTAATTATTAATATTTCTAATATTTCATTATAATCAATAATAACTCCTTGACCTGGTAACCAAAGTCCATTACCTTGACCTAAACTTGAATTAAATTCTGTATTTTGATTTAATGCTGAATCTCGAATATCTTTTAAGAAATCAAAAAATAAGATATGAGTGGATGTTACTACATCTGGATTATTATCTGCTAAGAAACTTAATAAGCCATGTAAAAATTTAGGTAAATGACTAATTAATTCAATTTCTGGTATGGAATTCAATACAGATAGCCAATTAATTAAAAAACTACGAGTTAATGGATTAATTGTTTTAATTCTTTCACTTAATAATGGTATAAATCTTGTTAAACTAAATTGTTGTAAATTATTTGTATTATCTAGTTCATTGTTTTGTTCACTAATAATATCTTTCATCAATCTATCTAATAATAAGGCTCCATTCTTTGTTGATGTATCTGGATCTGAACTTAACTTAGATAAAGCATCAAATATTTCATTAAAAAATCTTAATACATCTCCTTTAGCTACTTTAGCAATATTATACATTGACTCACAAGCATAATATCGAACTTTAGCTTCTTGATCTGAAAAACAAGCTAATACTGGTGGTATTATATCATCTAAAAAATCATCGACTTGCTAATAAAAAAAATAATCAATAAAGTTATTAAATAAATTGAAAATCTATAAATTGATTACTGGTCCTAAAGCAATAGAAATAGCAGCTAACCCAATTAAACCTCCATTTTTTTGGTGTGTAAATTGAGAAAATGCAAATTCACGTACTAAATAGGAGGTTATGTTTTTAATTTGTTCCACTTCATCTTGAGAAAATAAATCTTTAATAATACTTATTTATTTTAATTTAAAAATAAAATATAAATTAATAAATTAATAATTCTTTCTTATTAATAATAATATTTAATAAATTGTTATTTTACCTTTCAATTTCCAATGCTGATTGTTTACGTCGTTCATACATTTTATCACCTAATCCTCGTAATAAACTACTACTCAATGCTGTTGGGATTTCCATTATATTAGATTTTTTCTTATCAATTATAATTTAAAAAAAGCTGTGGTTTGCTTTTTTTTACTATATCATTAAATTTACTTAAGTATTACTATATTTGGTTAAAATTGAAATCATTTGGTCTAAATTAACCAATGAAATACCAATGATGTACTTTTAAAAGTTTATTATTGTTCTTTATTTAGGGATAGCGTTCTCATTATTCTAGCATGTAAGTGATGATTCTAGCTTTAATTAAATGCTAGTTAATTTATTATTTTGTATAATATTAGATGATATAATAAAAATAGAAAATTTTATGAATAATAGGATAGAATATAATTGTATTTAAGATAGCAGGGAATGGAGTTTATTGAAATATTAGTATGATAAATAATATTAATTCAATTATTTTTATGACTAAATTTGTTATCAATAAGTATTAAATAATTCAATTAACAAGTCATTTCTCATCATCTCTCATATAATATTTTTGATAACCCAAATTTCTCTTTTCCTAGATAAAATCCTTTTCCTTAAGTTATATTAAAATATAATTTGTTCATTAGTTAATCTATATACTAATACCCCACTATAAATTACAATCAACTTTCTCTAATGAGATTAAAAAGGAAGACGGGTTAGAGTTAGAGTTAGTTAATATAATTTTAAATAATCTGATAAAAGAACTGATAATTCAATTTAAATAAACTTATTAAAACATACTATAAATTATTATTAAATTGTATTAACAATTTAAAAAATTAATAAAAAATTTAAAAATATATTATATTTAATAAAAAGATAAATTTAAAGTTTCAACTTTAAAATTGAAAAAAAAATAGACTGTCAAAAATGGCAAAAGATGAGTAATATCTTCTACTAAACTATACAAAATAAACTTCACTTCTAATAATCATAATCCATAATAATCAAACTTAACTTCGACTCCTAACTGAATGGGATGACATGGACCCTGGTGTATTAGGTGAGAGATGAGAGTCTCTACTTGACGACATGAATGACGAAGTATTAGGCAATGGAGAAGAGAAATTGGAAGTATTTGGACCATTAATATACCTTTCACAAACGGCTTCATCAAACGGATGAGTAGCTAATTCTTCATAAAGCGGAGCCGATAATTGTTTCACTAAATGACGTGTTAATTGAATCACTGGATAAGCTTGTAAATCAGGGAAGGTACGTAACAATTTAATTGGACTAAAAATAAAAAAAGTTAATATACTTCATTAATATTCAGATTTATTAAATTTTACCTTGGACTCATTAATAATTGATTACGCGTTAACATTAATTGAGATATAGTACAAATTACATTTAGATGAATTCCAAACGCAAAAAAAAAATCCCATAGTTTTAATAATTCATCCAAGGGTGGTGTACAAGCACTTAAAGTTAATATGGCTAATAAAAAGAAGGGTTTAATAATTAATAATACATAATAATAAAATAAAATAAAAACTTACAAGCGAATGCATAAATTTCAGCTGTTAAACCTTTACTTTTTAAATAAAAATATAATTCCGCATCTAACACTTCTAAACATTTATCCATTAACTAAAAATTAATAAAAATATTACTATCTTGATTTCTATTAAAAACTTGAAAATGTCGGTTACCTTTAAGCCGCAATGCACCCCAATCAATGTTGGCTTAACATAAGTAGGACAATAATTTTTCAACAATACATTTGATGAAAAGAAGGCATCTACTTCAGGCATAACAAATAAGAATGGTGCTACCAGAACATTCATTCCTTGAACATAATCGAATCTCGTTGGAATGGTGCCTAATGGGGCGTCAGCTTGAGCTTTCCAAACGATAGCGTTTAAAACTCGAACTAACATGACCTCTTGAACTCTTTCTAAAAACTTTTTATCGGTAGCTAAAGTTCTAAAAGTATCATTTTTAACTTTATCAAACATAGGGCTAGCCCCTTTAGCTATATAATGTAAATATTCCCCTGCTGAAAAAGAATAAACTCCTAATAAAGCTTTCCATGTACGACATCGAAGTGAATTGGATTGTGGATATTCCATGGAAGTATCTTCTAATGGTATACCAAATTTTAATATATGTAATCTTAATTCTTGTAATGAAGTAGCTAAACATTCGGGGGTAGCATGCACTCGATTTAATATTTTATTTAATTCTTCACTTGAATTTTGATTTTGTGCGTAGGAAGCTAACGAACTTTTGTTGCTTCTCATATGAGCTAAATTTTGCGGAAAGGAAGGTGGTGGAAATTTATTTGGTTGTTGAGATATTGTTTTATATTTATTATTTTTTGGTGGGGTATAGTTACCTGATATTGAACGACGTTGACCTAAATTGATATGTATTTGAGGTGATAAAGTGGTGACTAATCCATCTGCAGTAAAGGAGGTGATAGGTGGTCTTAATGATGTGTTACTACTTGCTCTTCGTAAGATGCGTTGTTGACTATTTTGTAAAGGTGCTAATACATCTCGGTTGATTGAAGTGGTAATCAATTCTTGACGATCTCGAACGTCCATTTCAGACATTCCACTATTAGAAGAGTTATCCCCAATAGAACTAGTAAAGTTACTACCATGACCTCGTTTTTTTCGAATGGGTCGAGCGAACATATTTATTGAATGAAATTAGGTAAAAATGAGTTCAAGTTTTTCTGGATTTGAAATTGATAGTTGGTGAAATCAGCTGATTTTAGGTTTTAATTTTTTTTTGAAAAATCTATTAAAAGAATTAGTGCATACAAAGAAAGACTAATGAAAATTGAATGTGTAGATTGTTAATGAAACAATGAAAATATAAAAAACTCAAATTCTAATACAAGGAAATTAAGGATAAAGTAACTATAAGCTTAATATATTCTATTTTGTTTATCTTATTATGTTGAAAAATTATTAAAATTCTTTATAAAAGAACAAATTATCATATCTACGCAATTTGAATTATATTTTCATTAAATTCTTATAATGGTAAAAAATTACTCAAGAATCTCAATTTTACTGAATTTATCTTTTATTATAATTTAAACTCATTTCCATTTAAAAAAATGTCACCAAGGCTCAATTTTACATTAACAAAATCCATATTTCGACGAAGGATAACTACTTCGACAACAAAAAAACGATTTACTATCTTAGGTATAGAAACTAGCTGTGATGACACCTCATGTGCAATCGTAACTTCGGATGCCACTATCTTAGCTGAAAGTACCATTTCCCAATACAAAGTTCATGAACCCATGGGCGGTATTGTACCTAATTTAGCACTGAAACATCATATCAAAAACTTACCTTATGTAGTAAGCGATGTATTAAAAAAAGCCAGTAAAAGTATATCTGATATGGATGCTATTGCTTTTACTCGTGGACCAGGTTTACCATCTTCTTTATCGGTGGGGTTAAACGCTAGTAAAACTTTAGCAGCTGCTTTAAAGTAAATTTAGTATTTTATTTTATTTAAAATAATTAAGTAATTTAAAGTTAACTTATTTATTTTTATAACAGTAAACCATTGATTGGAGTACACCATATGGTAAGTATTAAGATAATATTTTTAGCTATTTCATAATTAATAATAATTAGGAAGCTCATGCATTAACGGTACGTTTAAGTGAATATGAAAAAGTGAAATTTCCATACCTTTGTTTTTTAATTAGTGGAGGACACACTCAAATAGTAGTAGTCAAGGGGGTCGGAGATTATAAATTATTAGGGGAAACATTAGATGAAAGTATAGGAGAGGCATATGATAAAGTAGCGAGAGTATTAAGTTTACCATGGAATCAACCAATTGAAAAAGAAGGCTTTTTAGCTAAAGAAAATATTATTGGTGGTGGTCCAGGACCAGCTTTAGAAATGAAAGCTAGGAATGGAAATAAGGAGAAACATCAATTTACTATTCCCATGAATGATATGCATCGAAGAAATTCCATTGCTTTTAGTTTTTCGGGGTTAAGAACCCAGGTATCTACCTTTGTTAAAAATAAAATGGATCAAATAGAAGATAATGATAAAGAACAGTTTAAAGCGGATATTGCCGCTTCTTTTCAATTTACGGTAGTTGAGCACTTAAAACAAAAATTAAGGTTAGGATTTAAAGAATGTGAAAAATTAAATATTCAACCTAAATCCTTGGTTGCTTCAGGTGGTGTTGCTTCCAATTTAAAAATTAGGGAAGGGTAAGTATCTATTATTGTATGTATTTTATTTATTTATTTAACAATTTCAGTTTAAATGAAATAGCTACCGAAAATCAAATTCCATTATTTTGTCCACCCGCTAGATTATGTACAGATAATGGTGTAATGATAGCTTGGGCTGGTGTAGAAAGATATCAATTAGGTTTATTTGATGAATATTCTATTGATTTTATACCTAAATGGCCTTTAGAAGATTTAAAAATTAAAAATTAATAGATTAAATATAGAAATAAAAATGAAATTAGATAGGATAAAACTTAATTATTTATTTTCATATTAAACTATTAAGTAATTCATTTGAAGATTCAATTTAATAGCATGTAATTTTTTTAGCTTAATTTCGTTTCACAAATCAACATCAGTATTCTTCCACTTAACCTCTTTAACTCCCAATTAAATATTTAAAAACCATCAAGACATTAAAAGCCCCAATAAATAAAGTTCATTACTCTTACTACCCAACTTTTCTCTTACATTCCAATGCTTCCATCTCTTTAATAACTAATATTCTTTTTCTTTTATCATCTCCATTTAAACTACTAAGATTTACTCCCTTGTTTTCTTTCATTTTAACTTCACATTCGGGTAATTCAAATAAAAATTCTTCACCAGATTTAGCTTGTATTACATGTTTAGTAAATTTGCTTTTTAATCGTTTTAATTTACTATACGTAATACAATTACCTCCCGTAATTACTATTATTATTATAGATGTTGGTTCAAGTGTGGGAATTAATTTTGGTAATAATTCATCGTAGATGGGGGCTAAAGCGCAGGCACTTGCTATCAAAAAAAATAAATTGAAATTGAAATAAATAAGCTAGAAATTACCTGCTTCTATTAAGGTATAATGATCCTCACTAAATCGAATAGCAGCATTAGCTGCCATAGCTTCTGAAATAACCAAAGGTAAAATTGGATGATTTAAAGCTGCTTTAAAAGCGTATGGATTTAAATTAGGATCTGCTAATGATAATACATTATCAAATTCATAATTATCATTCTTTTTTCTTGGTAAATTCATTTCTTTTTTTTTACATAATTTATCCGCTTGAATGGCACAATGTAAAGTATCCGTAGTATTTGTTTCCACTGCAATTATAGGTACTAAAAATATTAACCTTTCTTACTTTTTTATTTAAAAAATACTACTTACCTTCTCTCATCTTTGAATCTTCGCTAATACCACCAACTATACCCGCTAACAAAGATCCAGTACCAACAGGGCATAAGATAGCATCTGGTATCTTCCCTTTTAATTGCGTTATAATTTCTTTGCCAACAGCACTGTAACCTTTAGTAACTAAAGGATGAGAAGCTTGAGGAAATGGGATCATAGTGTGGGTTTGTGGACTTCTATCCGGTTTCCATTTAGCATCTGTATTCATTTTAGTTACATATCTTTCAGCTGCTAAATCCGAATTTTCCCAACTCTATAAAATTCATCATTTATTATCATTGATTATTAAATATTAAGCTTACTTCCCCAATCTTAATAATTTTAACTTCCCCTTCTTCCAACTTTTCAATAATATCTCGATTTGCACAATGTGGCAGAATAGCGGTCAAACTCAATGGTGGAGGTACTATATTTTTATTCATTTGGAACACCCCTTCATTATAAATTTCTACCGCAGCTAAACCTGCAAGGCATCGATTTGGTGAGCCAGAAATTACCATTTCAATAGGTTCTATATTGTATGGTGCTCCATTGAGCCTAGCTGATTCCACTACCCAATCCATAAGACCGCGTATTTTATGAGTTTGACCAGGCAATGTATTTTCCATCTTTAATAATACACGACAACCTAAAAATCTAGATAATTTGGTGGAATAGATTAAAGGTGAAGGTTCTAAATAACTATAAATTTGTTTTGTTGTCATTTGTGTCTCTACTTTACTATTAACTAAATAATTTTAATTTATATTGATTGAGTTACTATAAAAATTACCTTGTAAATCATGATCGTTTAAATTAGATTCCTTTGAAGGAACTGGGATGGTTTTATGCTGCGATAGGGTATCTTCTTTTCTGTTAAAGGACAAGGTCTCTTTATTAATAGAGTTATTTTTAACTGCTGGTTTTTTTGGTAAATAAGCTGGTTTATTAATTGCTCTATTTGCTTGTTCAATATTATAATCAATTGTTTCTTTAAATTTCATCCAACTTTCAAATTCATCTGATTCTTGATCTGATCCCCTATCATTTCCTTTATCTGTTATTTTATCCTTAATTTTATCACCTGTCTTTTCTAAACTTTCTTCATTTATTATACCATCATCTAAAATCACATTTTTATCTTGAATCAAGTCAGTCAACTCACTCCCTTCTCTTCTCAAAAAAATAGCACTATTATTAGATAAACTTTTCCTCTCAGAGATACGGCTGCTATTAACTGATCTATGTTTACTTTTTGAATTATTATGGTTATCCATTTGTATTTCTTTAGATGAATTGTACTCCGTCGATTTATTAAATTTACTAGATAATTTACTACTACCTTCAACTACGCTTCTGGGTTTAGGTAGTTTGTTACTCTCAGAATCATCAAGATCGTTCGTCTCTTTACTAAAAATCTTACCATAAACAAGCATTCCAGTTTTACTTGGGCTTATTAAAGTTTGACTTTTATTAGAGACAACACCACTTGTTCTCCTTTTAGAGGCATTAAGACTGGTACCATGATTATGTTGAATCTCTCCAAGACTATTTACTTGATTCTCTTCAATTCTTCGATTAGCATCAATTACCTCTTTATCACTTGTCATAACATCCCAATTTTGATTTTGATCCTCATGATTTTCATTCAATTCAACTTCTTCTTCTTCTTCTTCATATAAATCATTCTTAACTTTTTCCCATTCAATAGCATCCAACTCATCTTGATTTTCATCACTATTAATAATTGAACCTTCTTCATTTTGTTTTGTTTCTTCTGTTTCTTCTAAACTATATTCATTATCCTCTTTAAACTTCCTCCACTCAATAGCACTCATCTTTTGTTCATCATCGTCACTATCAATACTATTATTGTCTTCAGGATTTACTTGTATCATATCATTTGGTGGATATTCTTCTTCAATTTCATATTGTATATCATTTTTATACCTTTCCCATTCTTTAGCATTAAAATTTAAATGGTCTTCTTCAAACCTATTTTTATCTTGATAAACGTTTCCTTTTGATGGAATTCCAATACCTTTTTCATGATTCTTTTTAGTATTATAGTCACCTGCCATATCTTCCAAAATATTACCACTATTTTCATCCATAGATCGATAATCTACTTTTTTAGATCCAGAAATATGTTTATGTTTTGATCCATTTCTTGATATATTTTTTAAGGAAGCTTCAGTATAATCAAAATTTATAAAATCACTCATATTGATGCTTTTATTATAATGTTCCAATTTAGTCTTTTCATTTATTTTAATGTGCTCTTTATTATATCGATTATTCTGATGATAATCATTATCATATACATGTTCTCTCGCCGCATCTATTTAATTTGAATTAATTTTCTATATTTGCATAGTGTATTTTATTTACCTATTTCCGCCTGTCTAACTCTGTTTCCTCCTTCAATATCGTACTGATATCTCATTTCTCTCAAATCTACCTGATTATCATGCTGAGTAGGTGTATTAAAATAAGGTTGCTCTAAACTAAATAAATCACCAGGTGATCGTTGATATGGATTTTCAGATTGTAAATTATCATATTGATCTGTAGATATATGTTCATTATCCGCTTCTTCCCCAGGTGCAAAATCGAAATCACCCAAATTGGCTTGTGGATCAACTGGAAATGGACTGTACCAGATATCTGGTCTACGTGGTGGTAGCGAATAAAATTCATCCGCTCGATATACTACTTCTTTGTTTTCATAATTGGGTTGATTATCGGATGGTTCATAAACTTCCATATTTTGATTATTGAAAGTTACAATATTTTGTTGGTCAAAAGTAGACATTTCTTGGTTTATAGTATTAGCTATTTCATGTTGATTGCCATTTGTATTCATTAAGTCTGAGTTCATACCACTCCTATTATTTTGTGAGGCAACAGATTCTTCTATATTCAAATTTTCTTCTTCATTTTCGCTATCAAAAATATTTAACACCTCAACTTGGTTTCCTTTCTTTCCTTTATCCTCTTTTTTCCTCTGATTTGCTGTTGTATTAGAAGTCGAATTTGTGGTCTTATTTATAAATTTATCTATATTATCGGTCTCTGTCACATCCCTATTCGCATTTTTACTTTGAGATAGTTGTGATTTCTTAGTCATATAAGAGTTTACTTTAATCTCGAAAACTTCACTTTCATTTTGGTTCAAATCCTTAATGGAATTAAATCCATTATTTCTTTTTAAAATTTCCTCTATCACTTTAACTCTTTTCTCTGGGTCATAATCCTTAAAACCATCATTATTTTTACTTAACTCTACTTTATTTACAACATTGTTAGACTTTTCTTGTTGATTGTTATAAATCACATCCTTCAACTCTTTTTTTTTCCTTCTTGCTTTTACTTTATTTAAACTGTATTGAGTTTTAACTGTACCCTCTTTTTGTAGTGTTCCTTTGGTACTGGTTGGTTCCCTAAATAAGCTTCTCTTATAAACATTTGCTTTTGATATTTCGTCTGCATCTACAATAACAGTATGATCCTAAGTTAAAATTAGTAAAAGAGGGATAAAGATTAACTTATTGGTTACTTGTAAATGAAATGGAACCCCTGGAAGTGGATTTTTAACAGCTAGAATAAAAAAATCAATAAACAATAATCCAATAGTAGTAGTTTTAAGAAAAAGATCAAATCTAAACAACAAAAATTAAGCTTTATTTAATTTAGTACCTACCTGGCTCCTCTTGTACAAGCTGACTTGTATTTTCAAACTTACTACGGAAAACTAACCCACGATTAACATCATCTAAAAAGCTATTACTATCTTTAGGTCCATATAATACATCTTTTAATCGCTTGACTGGGGCTTTTTTATCCCTTTTGCCTTTCATTAGTAAAAATTAAAATAATCGATTTTTTGTAAAAATTAAATTGATTTTGTAATTTTATTTTTATTTCAAAATAGATACGAGTTTAATAAAATTGATTGGTTGATGAGGTTTAAATTAAGTTTGTGAAGATGTAAGAAAAGTAAATTTTGATATGACTTTATTTAGTAAATTGACACAATGATAGTAATACAATGGATGTAGAGTAATTATATTAGGGATTAGTAGAGGACTGTATTAGTAGTATTGAATCTTCTTGATTAATTATAGAAGTATTTTATACTGTATTTTACTAAAACAGTAAGAATTAGATTTTTCCGCTCTTTTCAAATTACTATACCAAGCCTTATTAATTAGCACTATTGTTTGTTTATATTATAGTTTTGTTATACTCTATATAGCTCTTGAAAGGAGACAACTTGACATTATATTATTTTATATTAATATATTATCTAAACTATTTGTCTCACCTTTAAAGTTTACAAATCACACTCAAATTTTTTCAATAGTAAGTATTATTCAAAACTTTGATAAGTAATAAAAAATACATAGTTATCATAATAATACAAAAATTTCAATGAATTTCATTACAATCGAATATTAACAGCTTAGTTTTGTTTAAGTTGGGTTGCTATTTATAGAATTAGAATTCTTAAGTTGATAAGTATACTTATTATTTTAAATTACATCAAGATTTAATAATAGAGTTTACAAAAATGATATAAAAGCATTCATAGTATAACAATATTTTAAATTTTAAATGCTATTAACTAACAACAATTGATTAACAAATAATGTGTAAAAAACTATTTAACTTTGATCTTATTTTGATAAACAAATTTGATGATAAACTTCAATCGATAGATTGTCATCATAAACCCAAAATCTTTTTCTGTTCTAGATATTGGCAAAATGCAACCTTGCGGCTTAAGATTACATTACAACTTAATTATAAAGGTTCATTATTAAATACATTGCTTTCATTTACTTTAAAATATAGTCTAAATCTATAATATTCGGTCTTTAAAGGCTGAAGTTCATGTAAAAACAATAATTTGAAATCAAATAACAGCTTGTCTATAGCAAATACTCTGTAAACTACATAATCTAAAAGAAAGGAAATTTTGTTTATTTCAGTACTATAAGTTTAAGACGAATAGGTGGCTTTAACAAATTTCGAGAATAAAGGCAATTGGTAAAGAGCAGAAAAGATTAGATTTATAACACCACTTGATTTCTTGGGTTTAGCAGAGGTCACTTCAGAATCATTCTCTTTTTCTTTAGCCGGTAAACTGGATATCAATTCCATGCTTAAACACGTAATGACTAGCAAAGTCAATAATAGTAAGTTGTAGTTTATTTTCATATTTTCAAAATTTATTAGTTTAGTAAAATAGAAAAGATATTTAATTGCTTTTGGTTTTATATTCTCTGCTTATTTTTTTCACCTGATTTTCATAGTGATGATCTTTTAATTTGATTTTGTTCTTTTAATCTTAGTTTTTTGTTATTCTTTTTTTGGAGCTTATTAACTTTTACTATAAATATATATCTTTTTTGTTAGACCTAAGAAGTGTGATTCTTTAAGTGATGGGGAATGTTATGAAAAGCTAAATTTAATGTTTTTGTAGTTTTAGATTAAAATTTTAATTGTTATAACTACTTTAAAATCAGCTGTAGTAAAAAGCTTATGAATAGTTGTAAATATCTATTAAACTTTGAGCCATTGTTTCCATAGATAGGTAACGTTTTTATCGATAACTTATAGCTCGTAATATATTGATAAAGTTATAGACAAAGTTATTTATTCCACTCTATTTCGATTATACTTTTTATATTAAAGCCTATATAAAACTATGAATTTTGCTAGTAACTATTCCTATTAATAATAGTAATATTGAATTTTATACTTACATCCTCTGAATGTCAATATCACTATTTTGAAAGCAACATATTATTTATTTACAAGGATTTAAGTTTAAAAAAAGTTGGATTTAAAACCTTTTAATTTCACTTATGATATAAGTGGAGTTGTTTTAATAGCATCAGTTGCATTATTTATATTCTATAAATACAAAGTAAGGAAAGGAAGACCACTAAATATGAGTACTGAACCTATCCTTATTAAACCTATTAATCCATTGGATGCTAACAATAGTTATTATAATCCTAAAATATCTTCCCATACATATGAAATTGAAAACGCTGCTACTAGAGTGCCGAAAAGGTCATATGATAAATTATAAGGGGTGTGTATGATAAAAGTTGAGAAATTAGTTATTATGTAAGCTAAAGTGCTTTATAAATAATAATGAGCTCTGATTATTTTATAAAATTATTTTTATAGTTGCAAATGAAGTGTAAGCTTGTTGCTTTTATTTAATTAAAAAACATTGGGATATTCGAATTGGTTTCGGAATTTAGTTAAAAATTAATACAAATTTAAAAACTTGAAATTTGTAAGTCCTTAATTTATGATTAGTTAAATTTAAAAAGCTTAAAATTAAATATAAAAATTTAACTTAAAAGATTTATTTTAATTGTTTTATTTTAATTAAATGTTTAATAGATGTATGATATATAAGTATGTAGTTATTCGACTTTACTTTTTATTAAAATAAAAGCAAAATCCAAACTTTTATAACTAAACTTTGAAATGGATTTTTTAAAAATTTTGATACAATAAGGAGAAACACACTATATAAACATTGTAATTCATTTATATTAATTTTAACAACTATTCATAATAACTCAGAGTTTATGGAATTTTATAATAAGATAAAATAAGAAAAATATTATTAAAGTTTATTATCAATAATAATAAGCTTAATCAAGCAATGCATAAAATTATAAAATTGATGCTTTTGTGAAAGTTGGTATTCAGTAGTTGGAGTTAAAAGCAGTTTTCGGCTGATTAACTAGTCTTGAGTCGAAAGGTCTTAGTTTATGTAACTAAGATAGACTTAAATTAATAGGAATAATACGTAATAAACTACGAACTGTGTAAAATAAATAGAATAGAAGTTACTAATATAAAATCTACATAAGATATTGTCAGAAAGACTTAGTGACTTTATTAATGGTACGATATCAGGGAGTAATCCAATTAAAAAGCCTCGAGTTAGTATGTTGAAGAATCTCTTTTATACTCCAACTTGGTGGCTATATGTAAGGGGCGACAATAATAGTTCTTCCTTATTATAGTTACCAAGTATGGGCATTAAAACGTAGACAATAAGTTTTTCATGATTAGGCGGTAGGAATTCTCACAGCAAATCTAAATGAAGAACTTTGGATTGATTGTATCACATGAATCACGGTCAAACTGAATACAAGGCTATAACTAGTTTTATAAACAAGTTAAGTGATTATTATGTGGTAATCAATTATAGAGTTGATGAAGCAATATTTCACACTTTAAAGGAAACAGGAAATAAAAACCAACAAGTAGCTTTATTATCAATTATAGCTTTAGTATATTTTTTTGATAAACGTAGAAGTTTTAGATTTAATATAAATAGAAATCAATATGATTATTCAAATAGTTAATAATAATAAATGCTTATCAAATAATATATAATAGATATTTTAATAATTTAAAAAATAAAGTAGTAGCCTAGGTTAACATTTTTTAAATATATGGGGATGTACTTTTTTGTTTAAGAATTTTACTAACAATCTTTCCACTCAAATAGCGCTTAAAAATGGAAAAAGTAATGAAGCCAAAAAAAACACCCTCATATCTTATCGTTTATAACCATAATCTAAGAGGTTTTGTTCGATAGTATTATGGTTAGAAAACATCTTTACATCTTAAAGATAACGTCTAATGAAAAAAACACTTGAAGTCAAATTACAGGTATGATTGAGATATCCAGTACAAAAACTTGGAAGCAAGTTGGAAGTATATATCTATCTAATAGAAATGAAAATGGGCAAAGAGCTGAAAAAATATAAGGCATTCAGTAATTACACTGTTTTTTGATTTAGAATATTATTAACAAAATAACCGAAGCAAATTTAAGAGCAGTGATCATTACATTTGAATCGTATAATAATAGTGAAAAAACAAAAACTTTCAAGCATATGATTGTTAATCCAGCCCTTAAAAAACCCTTTTAATCTGTTAGACTTTAATAACAATTACTATCCGGGGATATTTGTCCATACCTATAAAATGATATTAACACTAAATCATTAGTAATATCAAACTTTACAATATAGAAGCTATGAATACAGTCAATTAAGCAAGTTGATAAATTTATTAGACGTTTTTTATTCGAGTATAAAACTATAGTGATAGCCACGGAACAGGGTCAGCAATTATATTATAATGTGTTATTATTATACAAAAACATTGTTAAGAAGCTATTTGGTCTTTTAATTATTCAAAAATAAATCAACTTAGTGTGAATTTTTGATACTTTCTTGCAGAAATTTATCATGGATTATTGTGTTATAGTTATCAATCTATCTATTATTAAAAAAGCTATTTATTCTGCATATCTTGAAAGGATGTAGCCTCAAAGTGTTTTATTTCTGAGGGCAAATTAAAGTTTTGTTTCTTTAGAAGTCTATTTTTATTAGCTTATGACAATAGGTGTAATTTTTTATGATTTAAAGCTTTAAAATTACTGTAATATAAGGATCAGTGTTATATAATATTAACGGAGTTATTATAAAAACATCAAAGAAAGGCATATAAGAACCATTCTGGAGAGTGTATAATTTATTAAAAATTACTGAAAGAGAGAATCTCAAGTAACTTATTAGTAAATAAAATTTTCAAAGAATAATAAAGAGCAGATATAGACCAACTTCTCAGGGCTTCTCTTCCTTGTTTATTGACTGACATCATGTCAGCAATCCAAATGATCTTAAGTGTAGGATTAGAATAAATTATTTTAAAGTTAAATTAGCTATTTTTTAAGTCTAAATGCGAAAACTATTATAAAAGCGTAAGTGAAATTTATGTAATAAGAAATTTATTTTTTATTTCAATTTAAGTCATATTGAATCCTTAGTTGTTAATTAAAAACGAAAGCCTTAGAATATGCTAAATATTCAAACATCATAGTGATTTAAAATCTCAGAATAATTTTTTAGATTTTAAGCTCAAGTTAAAATTAGTTTTACCAAATCAAAATTATTAGAAACTAATAAATGAATAAATCATGCCTGAAGTGACTTTTATAGAAAAAGAACCAATAAAGTTCTTTCATATTGCAAATAAACAATGAATCCATTTTAAATTATAGTCCATTAGAATTATTAACTTTTTTTATGTTTAGTTGAATTTATGACATTAAAGCAGGTATCCGAAAATATAAATTGCAATACTAGATTTTTGGATAATATGGAGAAGGAAGTGTCCTATAGGCAAGATTGTTTAAATGAGTGCAAGTGTAATCCATTAGTTAAGACTTCTTTATCAGCATATTCTAAAGAAAGCAAATATTGTGAGTTCATGGATAGTCCAAATCTTCCCATTAAGTCACTAATATCTCCTAAGAATTATTCAGCAATAGAAAGTCCAACTCAATTAATTGACGGTTTAAATCTTTTAGTTGATGAAAACGTTTCAACTTATGAAGAGACAACTTTTAACTTAACTTTTTGGGATAAAACAATATGCTCTTTTGGTCCAAAGGATAGTAAGAAGATTCATTTATTACTTAATTTTACTGAACACCTTTCTGTTATTTTTGGTTGGATTTTTCTTACTCTTATCAACTTATGGCTTCTTAACGGAGTTGATTACCGCTCAGAATGGATTTTGTTAGCTATTTTATCAGTTATTCCATTTTATCGCAATACTTCTTCAATCTCTGATTTTTTTATGCTTACTTTGTTTCATCTTATTTTAGATGCTGCTGTTGGTACTGCTATTTTTCATCTTTACCCCAACATTGATACTTCTTGGTTATGCGTTTTTATAGACTTGTTTACTTATTTAAATACAGTTGGAAGCTTGAGAGGAGTTTCAATTCAGACAACTTTATATGCACTTGTGTTTACTTATTTCAATCACATACTTGAAATCCAATTAATACCATCAGGCATATTTTTCTTTATTTCAGTTCATGCAATTGGGCACGCAGCATTTTTAGGTCTTGGCGAAGTTGTTGTACAAGCTATTTTATTAAGAAATCAAAATTTTTCAAATCCAATATTTGGTTATGATAAAGCAGAAATAGTTCATAAGTTTCAGTATCTTAAATTAAGTGGTAAGTTGGAAAAAGTTTCTTCACCTCACTCAGACCCCAAGCAAGACTCTAACAATATAAAAGTAAAAAGTAAAAAGCAGAATAACAATCGAAAAAATACTTCGCCTCGTCCAAAAGTACCTTCAGATATAGTTGAAGAACAAACTGTGTTAAGACCATGTTTTGGTGATATTGTCGATTCTTTTGAGCTGTGCTCTTTAGATTCTACCCCTACAACTCTTACGTTATCATGGTTTGTTCCTATAAACTTTTTGTATTTCTTGTCAAAATCTGAATCTATTATAAATGACCAAGGTTCTCAAGAAAAAAATTGCGCTAATCGTTCACAAGCACTTGAAGAAATTGAATGTCCACTTTCTAATTTCGAGGTAATGAACACAATTGAGGTAACTTTTAGAATTAATGGGGTTGTTTGGCCACACTGGGTTTTAAATAAAGATGCTAGCTCTGTTTCTGTTATTGGTTTAGTTCCTGGGACACCATATAAGATAACCATGACTGTAATGGGATTTCGTTCTTCAGCATTGCAGCTTATTACCAAGCCTATTATATCTGAACCCAACATGACTCCTAAGAGTCACCTTGATTATGCTAAAATAATTCGTCAACATACTATATTAGATCAAAAGCTTTCAGATGCACGTAAACTTAAAAAGGAAGAATTGGCACTACTTAAAAAATTTCGTCGTAATATTGCGCAGTTGGAACAATCAAATTCCCAAGAACTTCAAAAGATCGAGGAATTGCTTAAAGAAACTACAACTAAGGAAACAATTATGCAAAAATCAAAAATATCATTCATTGCTGAGATTCAAAATATTAAAAAAGAGATGGCAGAAAAAGAACGCGCATTAGCCACAGTACACGTTTTAATTAAAGGTATTGAAGATCAACTTTCGAGTGTTAAGATTGAACATAAATGCTTAACAGAGTTTAATGAAAGCCTTAGTAAACAATTAAATGAAAAGGATGCACAAAATAAGGTGAATATTGATGAGCTCGTCGCTTTGATTAAAGGAATCAAACAGGATAAGCAAAATATGGTAGATATTAAAGCATCAAGTGAGGTAGAAACCAAGAAAGCGATTGAATCAATTAAGGCAACCGAAGCTGTTATCAAGGAGTGTCAAGATGAAATTAAGAATTTAAAGGTAGAAAATGGGTATCTTTACTATTTCATTAAATTTATCACAGACAAGGAATTGGAAGAAATTGATCCAGAAGAATATTATGAACTTATTAATGATTCAGATTTTGATGCAAATAATGGAATTATTAAAAGCAATAAGTTAAAAAAGAATGTGATGCATTATAACGAATTAAATGAAATAGTCCAAGCAAGAATTAATAGTCTTATTAGCAGTAATCAAACCCTTAAATCCTTAGTTGAATCTGAAGATAAATTTGTTGAGCGTTTACAAATGAAACAAATTAAAATGGAAGCACAACAGGTACGAGTAGTCTAATTTCTTTTTTAAAAATAGAATAGAAACTTAGTGATATTTGAATAAAAGGATTAAATTGAGCCTCTTTAGAATTTTTTTTATAAACTTATTTTAGGCTTTATTATTAATATTAGTTTCGTAATATTATTTTATGAGTAGTAATGGTTTCATATTCAATTTGTTGTTTTATTCA
Source organism: Batkoa obscura (assembly GCA_030770535.1). Classification (NCBI taxonomy): domain Eukaryota; kingdom Fungi; phylum Entomophthoromycota; class Entomophthoromycetes; order Entomophthorales; family Batkoaceae; genus Batkoa; species Batkoa obscura. The sequence goes on along the minus strand of JASVEC010000026.1, from coordinate 60,153 downwards.
TATTATTATACAAAAAACCAAAGAATTATCTGTTAATTATAGTAACTATGAAACCAAAAACATCAAAATGTTTGAGTAAAGAAATCGTTTTTTTGTTATTATTATTTGAACACAATTTAAAATAAAGCATCATTAATGATTTAAAATGCAACTTTTTTGATATGTTCTTTTAAAAAAATAAATCAAATTTAAACAAAAAATTAGTTTATTAAGGCACCTTTATTAGTATGAACGAAAAGTAGGCGTTTAGTTAATTATTCATAGCAATTTATATTCTTTATTGAAATCGTTGGTATTTTTGATAATCATTTTTTAATTTTATATATGTGTATATTAAAAGAAGGTTGTTATAATTTTTTTAAAGTTTTATATACAAAAATATTAATATGAATATTATTTTACAATTCTATAATATTTAGCAACAAATCATTTTAAATGCTGCTTTTATTTTTTTAAACGATTTTGGTCTTAAATTATAAAAATAAAGGTAAAAATAAAAACAAACAAAATATTTTATTGATGTGGTAAAGTTTGGTACTCTTTATTTTTTTAAAGAAAACTACTATTTATTATTTGAATAATATAAATACTGTTATTATAGAGGTAAATTTATTTTCTACCATTTATAATATTATTTAAATATCATACTAATATTTATAATAAAAAATTATAGTCTATTTTTTTTAAATCATACGGGGATGTTTTTTGGTTTCATTACTTTTTCTATTTTTTAAGCACTATTTGAGCGGAAAGATTGTTAGTAAAATTCTTAAACAAGAAAATACATCCCCATACAATAGTCTATTTTAGAAAATTAGGAAATTTAAAAAGTGATAAAATAGCCAATTAAGCATCTCTAGTTTAAATTTTGCAAGTTTATTACCTTAAGGATTAAACTGGAAGGAGGGTGAATAGATGCTTGATTTTAGCTAAGGTTTAGCAGGAAATTTGGAAAGTTGGTAGATTTTTAAGGTTTTTTGTAAAACCAAAGGAAAGCTCCAACTATGGTAATCACTAAATGGCAAGATCAATTTTCAACGATTGCATGAGTAAAATTTTTTTGTGATCAGATGAACTTTATAGTTTATCTACTGGTTTAAGCATTATTAAGGTTGAGTATGATAACAATGTTATTCTATTCGATAAATAGTAGTTTTGGTAGCATTCATATATTTTTTGAAATTCAAACCGTAAAATTTTAATGAATTGAGTTTAGTATTGAGATACAATTTTATTTTGTTTAATATCTACTTTTTAAAAGAATATCTCCTTCTTTAATTGAATTTCATTCTATATATATCTGTCACTTTGTTCAAGAGCTTTGTTATAGCCAATAATGCCAATTCAGTAGTTGAAAGAAATAATAGGGATTAAAATAAAATCAATGCCAAGCAATCTGAAATATTCATAGTGTTAATATTAAAATAGATATTACAGCTCCGTAAAAACAAATCAAATGTTTATTGTATTATTAATTTTATTAACGATTAAAAGCAAATAAATAAAGCATATCAAAATTAAGAAGAGAGATCACAAATATTTTTAGCAATGGGAGGAGTTAAAGTGATTTTAAGAGTATAGCAGGGGGGTTCGTTTGAAGAATTAGTAAAGCCCTGATTAATCATTTTATCGAAATCTGAAATAGATTCTTGTTTCCTTGAATCGAAACCTTTAATTAAGGGATTGGACTCTTTGATATCATTACGGCAGCTTGCCTTTTTGCTAACTTTAGATTCGATAGAAATCTGCGATATGATAGACTGCCTTTTTTTAGGCACATTTGGTTTGTTTGAAACAGTACTTGGCACAAAAATTAAACATCCTCTTTTATAAAGATACTCGTCTGAAGCTTGATGCTTTAAGCTTTTTAAAGCTTGTCTAACATGATCGAATTTGCTCTCTTTATATTTGCCAAATAATATAATCGGATCGTTTGCAACATAATTATTACTTTCTATAAAATTCATTTTATTTTTATTTTTATTTACAGCTAAAATTTAACCTTAATAGTTGACCTTCCATTGTATTTATATACTTTAACTTAGCATTAGGTGTAGATATTGACTATGCATCAATATACATTAAGGTTGAAATTTACTGATATAAATAAAATATGTCTAAATATAGATTAGCTTAGCTCCACCCAAGGCTATATCTAGGTTCTTATTATTCAGTTTCTTGGTTTATAAACTCTTAAACTATAATTATTATTATTCTTTAGTTTTGTTTTACAGTTGTTACAATTCTATTGTGACCTATTTAACTATTATTTAAGAGCAAAATTTAGATAAAATTTGGTTGAAATCTAAGAATCAAGTATTTAAAAAAACCAAACAGAAAAATATCTGGCTCTAAAAATTTCCACAAATTAGGTCATAATAGAGCCGCAATAGCTATAACTTTCTTACATTTCACCCTACAATCTCTAAGTCATAAACTGGGGTAAAAGAACCAAGCTAAAATTTACAAATCATTGAAAATCTTGTTTTCAAGCGGAATCAACATTTAAGGGTTAGATTTTTAGATGAACTATAAAAATTGTCAATAGTTAATGCCGAGAAAATAGTTGTGGATTCAACAGAATCTAAAAATGTTTAAAACTTTCACGTTGCTAATTCACTAGCTCTTTCATTATGATTCACAACGATTAGGACGTACTTAATTTGGCACTCTTTCGCACCCTACAATGATATTTAAATCAATTGCAAAGCAGATATCGAACAATATAGAAAAAGATAGATTTTAGTGGATTTTTTAAGAAGATAGAATATAAAAGATAACATTTACATGCAATAGTCTTTTTATAGTATTTATTTGTATCTATGATATTATTATATTAGATAAGTACTTTGATAAATTGTGTACGTTATGAAACGAGGTAGATGCTATTTTAATAATGATGATACCATTTAATACTAGGTTTTAATTTGTTTTATATTGTTCTCTAAACGAGAACAAGGTATTATAAAAGTATATATCTAAAATTAAGGAGTTTATTAAAGTTTATAATGAAACCATTTTTGTCTTAAAATTTAAAAAGTGCTACCTTTGAATTTATTTTATTAAATATTTGAGAATTAAACTAAATAGTCGGTTTGTGTATTTGATTTTTATTTTATATAGTTCCTGTTTTTTATAAGAAAAATTGGTGTATGGATTTATTGCTAGATTTATTATCAGACTAAAAGGTTTTATTTCCAAATTTACATAATAATACGATGGTTATTGTTTTCTAATTTTAAAAATTAAATTACTAAGACTTAAAAAATATTTTGGGCTCTTTCAAACAAATTTACGAGGATGTCTTCTCTAGTTTTATTTAGTTTTCCATTTTTTGAGCGTTATTAAATGAAAAATTAATAGTAGAAATCTCAAACAGAAAATACCATCCCCTTTTGTTTCTTTAACTATAATTACTAAATAGACCAAAGATTATTTAAAAACTTTTTACAGCCTTTATTAGTAAGATGAGGGGGTATTATGAGCTGGGAGATTTTTTCCTTAAATAACACATCATTTAAAGTAAACTTCAACAAAAATAAACTATTTTATAAGTCTTTACATTTGAGTATTTGTAATTTTTTTTAAATTTTATAAAAGATGGATTTATAAAGATTTAATTATTATAAGTAATATTATCTGCTATAATGAAATTTATCTATATTTTTGAAATAGTTAATTTAATTAAATTATTGAAGCAGAAAGGCTAAACTAACAACAATAAGATATTGTTTCTTATAAAGCATTATATTAATTCCTAGTTTATAAATTTAGAATCAAATGTTTTAATAGTACATAAATTAACTGCTAACCCATAAGCTAACTGTGTTCAATTCTATGAAAACAATACAGAATTCAACTTTTTCGCAAAATTTCACTTTGAGTACACTTAATCTATATTACACTCAGTTACAGAAAAAAGGTGAGGATATGGGGATGTATTTTTGTGTAAGAATTTTACTAACAATTTTCCCACTCAAATAGCGCTTAAAAGATGGAAAAAGCGATGAAGCCAAAAAAAAAACACCACCGTATCATTTAATGTAAACAAAAAAGCTCTCAAATTTCTTTACATCAACTTTTAATTCATAAAATGTATGTTGTTGTTCAATTTAAAACTTAAAGACTATATCATCATCCCTAACATATACACAATATGACGCCGATATCAACACCAATGTAACATTAAAGCAGCATTTTGAATAAAAAGGCAATGTGTATTTTAATTTAAACCTAGTGTAAAATCTTTTACACTCATTAAGAAATACCCTCATCATTTAAATTTGTGAACATTGCTACTTAATTTAAGTTGGGTATCCAAAGTTGAACCTTGCCTGCCTTTTTGATCAATTTTAGAGAAGTAGACTTTATCCAACAAATTGAAATCTCAACCAAAAATTTTATTTATTACATTAACGAAGCTCAAACTCTCATATTTATTGGGACTACTTTATTCTTTATGATTCTGAATAATTTTCTGACTCTCTCATTTACAAGTATTAGTTTATCATTTGTGCTGTTATCATTTGTGCTATTATCACTTATCATATTTTTAAAACTTATTATTTCCAAATTATCTTCGGAAAACCAAATAATAGCAAGCTATCAACAGCATATCAAAACTAAAATAGCGGTTTCAGTTGTAGATTTAAAATCAGATGTTTTAATAGTACATCAATGGCTTATTAAAGCATAGACTAGTTGTGTCTAATTGCTTGTAAAGCAATTCATAATTGAAGTTCATTTATAGCAAAATAGTATAAGGGTGAAGAAATCCTTTTTTTTAAATTTAAACGCAAAATTACCAAAATAAAATATTTGCTAATTTATATTAATTTAATCATTCCTATTGATCGATTTTAGTTTAAATATCATTAATTCCCAACTCCTTATTGAGTTTTGAAATTATTTATAGACAAAAACACAAGCTAAGTAGTTAAAATGATGATTAGTATTGACACGTCTAAAATCTAAAAATTTAATATTGGGATAACAATTCACTTCTTGATGTAATACCATTGCTTTTATTTAAATTGGAGCTGAAAAAATTTAATCTATGCTCCGCAGCATCCATTTTAGGAAGTATTATAATTAGACATTCCGATTATCAGATCACTAAAAATAATAGTAAAAAACAATGCATTTAGTTACTAAAAAAACACAAAAACAGTGTATAAATAATGAAAATAAATATTATGATATGGCTAAAATAATATACGTGTTAAAATCTTAATTTTCATTAAAGCACCCATTCGTGAAACATTAAAGTTATTACTTTTTTCATTTCGGGTAAACAAACTTCCTACTAGTTTTTTCCCAATTCTGAAATTAATCATAAACAAATAAAAACCAAGGAATAATTCCAAATAAGCTAAATTCCTTATCAAAAAAATCCTCTTTTAACACTTTAAAAGCAAAAAAAGTCACCAAATGCGTCCTCAAAAGAGCTGTATAAGCTGTCACAAACGTAAGCAAAAGTGTGATTTAAGCTACCCATGTAGTCGATGCATTAAAATTGGAGTGGATTGTCAATATTTAAATCAAAAAGATGTAGTTGAAGATGTTAATACAAAAGACATCGAGAGGTTAGATAAAAAATGGAGTAAAATGGAAGAGTTGGTAGAAAACTTCAAGTCAATAATAAACTCTCCACCAGAAAGCAATAATTCCAATTCGTCTATTTCAACAATTACAATAAGTGGTAAGATGCCAGAACTAATTATGGACTCTGATAAAAGATACAACTCTAGTCCACAAACAATAGAGTTGACAAATACAAGTAAGAATGATTTTTTTATAATTAACCGTAGATTGAACAAATTTTAGGGATTGACCAAGAACTCATAGATATTTATTTCAAATACCACCACCCGGCCTTACCATTTTTATGGGAACTACGAGTACGTTCAACTATCAATAATCAAGATTTAGGGGATCAAACATTGATATCAGCAATCTGTGCGATTGCTTTAAAAATTTATAACTATTTAAGACGTCTGCCACTATTAGAGATTGACGATAACCCTTATTATCAACGAGCTAGAAGATTGTTAGTTAAGAAAAAAAAGCCAAGTTTAAGTGTTTTACAGGCTATGTTATTACTAGAGTTTATGGAGATGGGACACTCAAGGCCATTTAGAGCATTTTGTATTTCAGCGGAAGCTATTAAGTATGCGACTTTTTCAATAGTTTTAATAATATGAGTTTATAATTTTTTTAGAATGGGGCAAATTTTAGGCTTACATAACTTGAATGTTTTAAAGAGTCCATCTGAGTTAACAGAAGCTGAAACCGAGCCTATAAAATGTTGGGTTCATTGTTTATCGTTGGATATGTTAACTTCACTTTTTTATTCGAAACCAACGCATACTCGAAGCAATGAGTCGCCTTTGGAAAATAGGTTTATTAGAAATCTGGGAGAAACTTATCGTTATAGTACACCGGTAAGTTCAAAGAAGATAAGACACCTATTTAAGTATCAAATTCATTATTTATTTTCTATAGAGTCGATATGAGAAAGAATATATTTATATCCATTTCTTTTATCATATGGTAAAAGTCAAAAAATCCACTTTTTCTGTTAATAATGTATTACAAAGTGGTACTTATAATACGAAAGAAGTATATAGAGATTTGATACAATTAATCGAAAGTATGAAATTGGATGTCTTTGACCTTTTATATGATTCGAAAATCATACTGACTCTAGAAGATTGTGAACAGATGGATGATTATGCTTTCATTTCTAACCTTGCTTTAGCTAGTTTTAAAGCATCTTTTAATTTACTTGCTAATTACCTTGTTTATAAAGTAAGTGAACTTGGGGATGACGCTGATGTTTTATTATCAATGGAGCACTATTTAAAAGCTCGATCGGGAAGTATTGAATTATATAATTTATTGTCACGTTCAGAAGAGAGATATATTGCCATAGTGGGTAAAGAATTTGGTAAAGTAATCTATGGATCCCATTTTTGTTATTGTTTGGGGCTAGAAGTGGCTATGCTATGCCATCAAGATGATCCCACTTTAGCTTCAAAAAAATTTATCAATTTATGTCTACTTAAACAACAAGAATTTAGCGTGTTTTGGCCTCTTATTAAAAACCCTTTGACTAAAAATCAGATGATGAGATTACATATTCCTGGTTCCATTGTCCCCCCTACACCAGATTATCATACCTGAGGGTAGTAGAAGTTGATATATTATTGTACAATTACTATTATGCCGTAGTAGAAGGGAATATTGTAGTATTTTTATACTGGGGGGATGAACAGAAGGGAAATTTATTTTTAAAAGTTAACTATTTTATGAAGAGAAGTCATCAGCCTTATTGAAATGTTTATTTAAATTGAGTTTATTATAGTAAAATAAAAAATATATGAAGGCATTTTTCTTGGTTTCATTTATTTCTCCATTTTTAAATAACATGTAACTAACAATAAATATTAGTGAGATAATGAAACAAAAAATGACATTCCTATGAAAGTACGATATTTAAAAGAACTACGTTTGTAATGTTAATACTTAAATCTTAAATCTTAAATTCGGGAGAACAGTTTATTCCTTGGTATGTCATTTTCGTTCTCGAATTTGGTTATTGAAGAATTTCAAATTATTTTGCGCAGTATACTATTTTAGAAAAGTTTACAATTAAACATATTAGTTATCAGATTAATAAAATAATTTATTAGTAAAAAAAAATCTGTTGAAGATAAGTAATAGTATAGAGTAGGGGTATACTATAATTTATAGAGAACATAAAAAAATAAAGTAAAACTTGTTGACTTATTAAAGTAATTGAAGTTTACTAAAGCACTCATCAAAAGAATGTAACATTCTACTTTTTGGATAAACTACTTTCAATTTATTCTCATTACCAAAACTAATGTAAGCTATTAAAATCATTTTGTAATTTAGCAAATTTTGTTATTTAAAAATAGTCAAGAAGTAGCACTTTAATAAAAACCAGTCAAATGCGTACACAAAAGAGCTGTATGAGCTGCCACAAGCGTAAAAAAAGTGTGATTTAAGCTACCCATGTAGTCGATGTATCAAAGTTGGGTTTATTGTCAATACTTAAGCTAAAAGGGAGAAGAAGTAGCTGAAGGTATTAGTGCTAAAGATTTTGAACGACTTAATAAAAAACGCAATAGCATGGAAGAATTATTAGAAAAGTATAAAGATATTATAAACTACCCACTAGAAAGCAATAATTCTAGTTCTTCTATCTCGGCAACAGAGGTTAATAACGAGATGCCAGAAATAAAAAGGGGTTCCGTTAAAAGACATTACTCTAGCTCGCAAACAGTGAAATTGAGAAACACAAGTAAATCATCTCATTTTGTGAATTTTAATGAATTCAGTTTTTGGAATAGAGCAAGAACTTTTAGATATTTATTTCAAATACCATCACCCTGCACAACCTTTTTTACATGAATCAAGGGTACGATCCACCATTCATAGTCAAGATTTGGGGGATAAAACGTTGATATCTGCAATATGTGCAATTGCTATAAAAATCTACAATTATTCAAAGCATCTACCATTATTAGATATAGATGATAATCCACATTATCAATATACTAGAAAACTTTTGAGTAAAAAAAAGGATCCAAGTTTAAGTGTTTTACAGGCTATGTTATTGCTGATGTTTATGGAGATGGGACACTCAAGGCCATTTAGAGCATTTTGTATTTCAGCGGAAGCTATTAAGTATGCGACTTTTTCAATAGTTTTAATAATATGAGTTTATAATTTTTTTAGAATGGGGCAAATTTTAGGCTTACATAACTTGAATGTTTTAAAGAGTCCATCTGAGTTAACAGAAGCTGAAATTGAGACTATAAAGTCTTGGGTTCATTGTTTATCAATAGATGTACTAACTTCTTTGTTTCATCCCAAACCGCCCCATAATCCAAACAATGAGTCGCTTTTAGATATCACTTTTATTAAAGATTTAGGAGAGTTGTATAAACATACCATACTGGTAAGTAAAACAATAACAGTAGCTTTATTTCCATAATAATAATAGTAATAATTTTATAGGCCCGTAAAGAAAAAGAACAATTATTCGTCCACCTTTTCCACCACACGGTCAAAGTGAAAAGCTCGACATTTTGGGACAACGATGCTTTACAAAGCGGAAATTATGACACTAAACAAATTTATAAAAAACTGATCGAATTAACAGAATGCATGAGATTAATTTATTCTGAAAATTTAATCCAGACTGAAGATGAGGTATTAAACACGATCCATGATATCACTATTGAAGATAACATTTTCATATCAAACCTCATTTTAGCAACATTCAAGTTAATACTTAATTTGCACGTTAGTTTTTTCATATATAAAGTTATCAAGTCTAGAAATGAAGACAATTTTTTAATATTTATGGAACACTATTCCCAAGCCCGTTTAGACAGCATTAAATTATGTAAGCTGTTGATACTTACCGAAGAAAGATATGATGGTATATTATCCAAGGGTTTCAATAAGGTATTCTATGGCTCCCATTTTTTTTTATTGCTTGGGCTTGGAAATAGCTATACTTTGTCATCAATCGGATTCTAGTATTTATTCCAAAAAATTTATTTCTAAATGTCAAAAAAAAACAAGAGTTTAGTACATTCTGGTCCCTTATTAAAAACCCTTCAACGAAAAGTTGAATGATGAAGGTGCATATACTTGGTTTTGTTGCCCTTCTTACACCGGATTATAATGCTTTATTAGGCATGCTAGTTAAAGGTTTGTCGTGTTATTGCTGTTATACTAACCCAAAAGCGATCATTGTTCTTGGGTTAAGGAATGGATAGCAGGACGATTTATCCATATAAGATCATTTTTCGTAGAGTGACTATTGGCGTCATTAATTGCTTATCTAAAGTGTGTTTACTATGATAAAAATAAAGTGTAGGGGATACTGACGAAGGTAATAACTGTTTTTTTGGTAAGGTATTAATCTTTATGGAGTAATCGCTAATTAATCTTAATAAAATAAAAACTCTAACCCTAGCCCCAACCCAGCCTTATTAAAAGTTTATAATAGCTAGTTTTCAAATCAAGTTATTAGGTATTCTCAGAGATAACTTTCTTTTTTGGACAGAAATGACGGCAGCCAATTCATTGACTATATCAAAAAAATATAATTTTATAAATTAAATACTCAATTTTCAATAAACAGTTTTTGCTAATATTTTAAAAATCTTATTCAATTAAAAAAAATCAATTTTAGCTTCATACCATTAACAATGAGATACCGCTTAGCTATCTTTAAAAAAAATTTAATAAAACAACTATTTAGCTAAAACAAATTCACTTTTTCAGGTTAAATTATTTTTTTTGTTTGAAATTTATTTTAGCTATAAATATCAAAATTTTAAACCAAGTCAATTTTTACTTTAATTCCGCAGTCTTTATGGCTAAGATTTGCCCAAAAAAAGAAAGAAACTGGAAACACTTAATTAATTTTTACTGATATGAACCTTTATTTAAAATAGGGCTTTTTTTACAGTGAAAAGGCACTACTTGCCTGGTTAGTGTCTTATACTATGTGTTAAATAATATAGTGAAATAAAACAGACTAAATAAATAGAAAAAAACGCATTTCATAAATACAGTTATAACATAATATCTATGTCTCAATCTTCTTAACTCTCCTTTAAATTTGGATGAAATGATGGTGGCTCTAAAATATAAACAAATGAATTGTTAAATAATCTTATATTTTTGAAAGTAAACAAATACTTCGTTGAAATGCATTTAAGGGTATTTTTTTGGTTTCATTACTTTTTCCATTTTTTAAGCGCTATTTCAATGGAAAAATTGCTAGTAAAATTCTTAAATAAAAAATGCATCCTTATTTACTTACTAGTCAACCCTTGTCTGTAATTCTAAGCAAGTGGTTCTGGGAAATGTTTGCAGTTGTAAATTTTTTTAGCATTCTTTCTGGCTAAAAACTTGTCAATAAAATCTTGAAACAATAACAATAGTTGAATACAAACTACGTACTTAATAGCGGACTGTCAGTATTTATCAATAATAGTTTATAAACATTATAACGAAAGAATATTTTACTCCTTGGTATGAAATTATCCTTCTTAAGTTTAAATTTAATCAAGAAATTTCGTTGTTCTGCACCATACCTTTTAAAAAAACTTGTAACCATGCTAATCATCAAATTGTAAAAATAATTTATTAGCAAAGAAAGTTGATTAGAGGTAAGTGAATGTATAAATGATATAAGAGCATACCATAATTTATAAAGATCTTAACAAAAAAAGATTATATAAAGTAAAGCGAAACTAATCGGTGTACTAAAATATTTAAAGTTTACTAAAGCACCCATTGAAATAACATTGTTCATTTATTTTTCGGATAAACTAAATTACTTTCAGTTTATTTTCGCTTACAAAATCGATATAAGCAGCTAAAAATTTTTAATTGTGATTTAGTTGATTTATACAAAATAGCCAACAAACAGCACATTGAAACAAAATCACCGAATGCGTCCTCAAAAGAGCTGTATAAGCTGTCACAAACGTAAGCAAAAATGTGATTTAAGCTACCCATGTAGTCGATGCATTAAAATTGGAGTGGATTGTCAATATTTAAATCAAAAAGATGTAGTTGAAGATATTAATACAAAAGACATCGAGAGGTTAGATAAAAAATGGAGTAAAATGGAAGAGTTGGTAGAAAACTTCAAGTCAATAATAAACTCTCCACCAGAAAGCAATAATTCCAATTCGTCTATTTCAACAATTACAATAAGTGGTAAGATGCCAGAGCTAATTATGGGCTCTGATAAGAGATCTAACTCTAGTCCACAAATAATCGAGTTAATAAATGCGGGTAAAATCTTGTTACTCTAACAAATAGAAAATTGCTTAAATCGATTTTAGGGATTGAACAAGAGCTTTTAGATATTTATTTTAAATACCATCATCCCGCATTGCCTTTTCTATGTGAATCTAGGGTGCGCGCATTACATCGTAGTCAGGATTTAGGGGATCAAACATTAATCTCATCAATCTGTGCAATTTCTCTAAAAATTCACAACTATTTAAAAAGGTTACCATTACTGGAGATTGACGATAACCCCTATTACCAACATACTAGAAAACTGTTGATTAAAAAAAAGGACCCAAGTTTAAGAGTTTTGCAGGCCATGTTATTACTCGAGTTTATGGAAATGGGACATTCCAGGCCATTTAAAGCGTTTTGTATTTCAGCAGAAACCATCAAGTAAGCAAATTTTCTAAATAGTTTTGATGGCATAAGTTAATACTTTTTTTAGAATTGGTCATATTTTAGGGCTACATGACCTAAATATGAGTAAAAACCCATCTGAGTTAACGGAAGCTGAAATAGAATCAATTAAATGTTGGTCTTATTGTTTATCAATGGACATTTTAATTTCTTTGTTTCATTCTAAACCGTCTCACACTCCGAACAACGAGTTACCTTTAGAAGGTACTATCATCAAAGATTTGGGAGAGATATGTAAACATATTATACCGGTAAGTAGGATAATATAGTGCTAAATTTATGGTAAAAATAACAATAAGTTATAGGGTCGTAAAGAGAAAGAATATTTTTTTATTCAGTTTTTCCATCACATGGTGAAATTGAAAAGCTCGACCATTTGGATCAATAACGCTCTACAAAGTGGAAGCTATAACAGCAAACAAATTTATAAACAATTGCTAGAATTACAAGAGATCATGAAGCTAGGGTATTCTCAACTTTCGATTCAAACGGAAGATGAGGTATTAAATACAATCCATGACATCACTATTGATGATAATATTTTTATATCAAGCCTTGTTTTAGCAACCTTTAAATTGCTGCTTAGTTTATTCACAAACTTTCTCATCTATAAAATAGCCGAGTTTGGGGATGAGGATGATATTTTAAAATCTATTGAACACCACTCCCAAGCCCGTTCAGACAGCATCAAATTATATAAACTATTAATGCTTACCGAAGAAAGATATACTCAACTGTTATCCAAGGATCTCAATAAAGTAGTCTATGGCTCTCATTTTTGTTTTTGTTTGGGGTTGGAAGTGGCTATGCTTTGTCATCAATCCGAGACCACCGCTAGCTCTAGAAAGTTCATTACTAAATGTAAAATAAAACAGCAAGAGTTTAGTGTGTTTTGGCCCCTTATTAAAAACCCTTTAACTAAAAACCAGATGATGAAGGTGCATGTACCTGATTCGATTGCCCCTCCTACACCCGATTATCTTGATCAAGATGTGGTAAGAGATTAACATACTATTGTCTTAATAATATTATATTACAAAACTAAAAAATATGGTGTTATCCTGAATTGGGGGATTAGTGGCAGGGCAATTTTATAAGATGAGAAGATTATTTCGTGAATATTAATTATTACATTTGTTGGCGTATTTATTTAATTTGAGTTTATTATAGTAAAATAAAATATATATTGGAATGCCTCTTATTTTCATTTACTTATCCATTTTTTATAAACAAATTAAGAAAAATTATGAGCAAAACAATGAAACAGAAAATGTCATTTTCTCAATAAAACATCTAATATGAATTACTAGTATTTGCTGTTAATAAGCTAAAAATTCGATATCAGGAGAGCAACTTCTATCTTGGTAAGGTATTCTTCTTTTCAAGTTTGAAGTTGAACGAACTTTTTTATTCTATTCTCCACAGCGCATTATTTTAGAAGGTATTATAACTCGACGTGTTAACTGTCAGATTAATAGAAATAATATACTAATAAAGCATCGATTATATAAATAACATGATAATATAGTGTTCTCTATTTTATAATTGAATCATAAAAGTATAGATTCTGTAAAATAAATCTAAAAATCAAATACGAAAGTTAATAAAATTTGAAAGCACTAGTTCAAAAAAGATTAAAGTTTTTGTCACCTTGTAAAAACTTTCTTTTGTTTTATTTTTAACTTCAGAGTTGCCATCAAACAATTAAAATCATGCTAATACAATAGACACTCTTTTTAAATAAACTATCAACTAAAAATACTCACAAAAAGACATCAAATGCGTCCACAAAAGAGCTGTACAAGCTGTTACAAGCGTAAACAAAAGTGTAATTTGACTTACCCTTGTGCCCGATGCATCAAGATCGGGGTAGCTTGCCAATATTTGAACCAAAATGAAAAGGATGCGGTTGGACATATCAATACAAAAGACATTGAGAGGTTAGAAAAAAAATGGAATATGATAGAAGTGTTAGTACAAAATCTTAAATCCATTATAGAAAGTAACAACCCCTACCCTTCCATCTCGTTAACAACAACGAATGGTAAGATGCCAGAGTTAATAATGAATCTTAGCAAAAGACAAAACTTTAGTCCGTATGTTATTGAGTTTTATAATACAAGTAAAAATCCAATAGTTTATTTAATATCCATTTATCGACCTTAAATTTTAGGAATTGAGCAAGAACTTTTAGATATTTATTTCAAATACCATCACCCTGCACAACCTTTTTTAAACGAGTTACGAGTACGCTCCATCATTTGTAGCCAAGAGTTAGAGGATCGAACATTACTATCAGCAATATGTGCAGTTGCTTTAAAAATTCATAACTATCTAAAACGTCTACCATTGTTGGAGATTGACAACAATCCTTATTATCAATATACTAAGAAGCTTTTAAGTAAAAGAAAAGGGCCAAATTTGAATGTTTTACAAGCTATGATGTTGCTGATATTTATGGAGATGGGACATTCAAGGCCATTTAAAGCGTTTTGTTTAACTGCTGAAGCTATCAAGTATGCAATTTTTTAATAGTTTCAATAACATGAATTTATAATTTTTTAGAATTGGACAAATTTTAGGTTTACATAACCTAAATGTTAATCAAAGTCCATTTGAATTAATGGATACTGAAATGGAATCAATAAAATCTTGGGTTCATTGTTTGACTTTGGATATGTTGACTAGTTTGTTTCAATCGAAACCGTCTCACTCTAAAAATAATGAGCCGCTATTAAAAAATACCATTAATAAAGAATTGGAAAAATTATATATGCTCATATTACCGGTAAGCAGAATAATGGTAATACTAGATTTATAATTGTAATAATACTGTTTTATAGTGTCATAGAGAAAAAGAATATTTATTTATTCATTCTTTTCATCATGTGGTGAAATTGAAAAGCTCAATAATTTGGATTAATAATGCTTTACAAAGTGGAAGTTATAATATCAAACAGATTTATTATGAACTGCTTGGATTGATACAAGCTATGAAATTAGCGTTTTTTCAACATCCAATCCAAATGGAAGATGAAGTATTAAACACGATTCATGATATTACTATCGATGATAGTACTTTTATATCAAACCTTGTTTTAGCTGCCTTAAAAACATCATTTAGTTTATTTGCTAACTTTCTGATATACAAAGTAACTGAGCTTGGGGATGAAGCTGATTCTATAATATCTATTGAATATCGCACAAAAGCATATCTAGATAGTATCAAATTATACCAATTATTAAGTCTATCAGAAAAAAGATATTGTACTCTGTTATCTAAGGATTTTAGTAAAGTGATTTATGGCTCGGATTTTTGCTATTGTTTAGGGCTAGAAGTTGCTATACTTTGTCATCAATCAGATACCACTACTCTCTCTAAAAGTTTCACTGTTGAATGTCAAAAAATACAGCATGAATTTAGCGTCTTCTGGCCTTTAATTCAAAATCCTTTGACGAAAAGTCAAATGACAAAGGTGCATGTACCTGATTCAATTGTACCTCCTACTCCTAATTATAACACATGATGATGTACGCTAGTTAGTCATACTCTGTATTTTATTGCTTGTTTTATATACCAATTAAAGGTTTTATAGTTTTGCTACTACGTTGTTTTGAAAATAACATACATTATCCCTGAGCTAGGGGATAAATAAAAAACGGTTTCTTAATCTAAAAGACTATATTGTAAAGAATAGTTATTAGCTTACATAACGCATTTATTTAAATTGATTTAGTAAAATTAATAAACAATGTTATTTATGTCAGTATCATCATTGAGTTTATAATTTTAGTAAGATCGCTTCTATTTTATAAACCCTTAAGTGAGAATGATGTATTAATAAAAATTAAAATCATTACTACAATTTAGATGATTTCGTAACGTCAAAACTAGCTTCCTCTCTCTTTAAACCTCTTCTAAAGTTTTAATTGTAAGTTGCAAAGTGTGCGCTTCTCTTTCCTCCAACTCACATTTCAAAGTCGTAGACGTCATTCTATGACATTGCATCAAGCTTATTTCTAAATTGAAAAATACAAAAGTTTCTAAATTCAATTATAATTTTTTTAAAGCTGTATCTTAATCTTCTTACCTTCTCTTCAAATTCAGTTAACATGATAGCAACTTTAAAATATAAATGAAGGAATGAATAGTTGAAAGTTTTACATTTTGAAGCAAAATAGAATAGTATATGGGGATGTATTTTTTTGTTTGATAGTTTTACCAACAACCTTTCCACTCAAATAGCGCTTAAAAAAATGAAAAAAGCGATGAACCAAAAAAAACATCCTCATATACTTGCATAAAATGCGTTTCTTGACTAGTATCATACTATAAAAATATGATATAATTTGTAAAAAATATAAAAAAAGGAGACTGTATAAGATAGAACGAAACTAATCGGCGTATTAAAGCTATAAAATTCTGTCAAAGTACCTATCCAAAGGACATCAAAGTTATCATTTTTCGGCTAAATTGATTTATTTTTAATTTATTCCTAATCCCAAAATTAACCATAAACAGTTAATCTTAATTCAAATTGTAACTTACTAAATTTCACTTTTAAAAAATAGTCAGCTAATTACACTTTGAAATCAAATTGTTCAATGCGTCCACGAAAGAGTTGTGTAAGCTGTCACAAGCGTAAACAAAAATGCGATTTAAGTTATCCATGTACTAGATGCATTAACCTTGAGATGGATTGTAAATACTTAAATCGTAGAGAAGATTTAGTGGATGATATCAATGATAAAGATATTAAGAGGCTAAATAAAAAATGGAATAAAATGAAAGAGTTATTACACAATTATAAGTCTATTGTAAGCTCCCCTCCAGGAAATAACGATCCTAATCCTTCCATTTTGGCAACTCCAAAAAAGGATCAAATACATGAGCCATCAATGAATTCTGCTAAAAAACAAAGCTACATTACAAAGAATATGGAGTTGATGAATACAGGTAATTATAGTGTTTTTATTAATAATTAATGACTTAACACACCCAGAAACCGAACCAAAACTTATCGATATCTATTTTAAATACCATCACCCAGCGCAACCTTTTTTATGTGAATCACGGGTGCGTTCTATTATTTATAGTCAAGATTTAGCGGACCGAACATTGATATCCGCTATTTGTGCGGTCGCTTTAAAAGTTTATAATTATTTAAATAAACTGCCGTTATTGGAAATTGACAATAATCCTTATTTTCAACATAGTAGTAACCTTTTAAGTCAACATAAAGAACCTAGTTTAGGTGTTCTTCAAGCTATGATATTGCTTGAATTTTTGGAGATGGGCCATTCAAGGCCGTTTAAAGCATTTTGTATATCCGCAGAAGCTATTAAGTAAGTATATTGTTTGAATAGTTTTAGTACAGGAATTAATAATTTATTCAGAATTGGTCAAATTTTAGGATTACATAACTTAGATATTACTAAAAGTCCATCTGAGTTAACTGATATTGAAATGGAATCAATTAAATCTTGGACTCATTGTTTATCATTAGATATGTTAATTTCTTTATTCCATTCGAGACCATCACATACCAAAAATAATGAACCACTTTTAGATAATACTATTGGTAAAGATTTGGGGCAGATGTATAAACATCCCATACCGGTAAGTATAGTAAGAATGATAATATGCTATAATAATAATTATAATCATTTATAGTGCCGTAAAGAAGAAGAATATTTATTTGTCAACTTTTTTCATCATATGGTAAAAATGAAAAGCTCTGCTTTTTGGATCAATAATTCATTACAAAATGGAAATTACAGCATTAAAGAAATTTATAAAAAGTTGAATGAAATATTAATATCCGTGAAACTAGTATTTCCCCAATATCCAATCCAACATGAAGATGAAGTATTAAACATGGTCGACCATACCACTATCGATGATTATACTTTTATCTCTAATCTTACTATGGCTGCTTTTAAATTATCCCTTACTTTACTCGTTAACTTTATAATTTATAAAATAACCGAATTAGGCGATCAAGCCGATTTTTTAATATCTATCGAATACCACTCTCAAGCACGCTTAGACAGCATCAAATTATACAAACTAATAATACTTACTGAAGAAAGATATAGTACCCTACTATCTAAAGAATCCAAAAAAGTAATATATGGCTCTCATTTCTGTTATTGTTTAGGGTTAGAATTAGCAATGCTTAGTCATCGGGGGGATACAAATGCTTGCTCTAAAAAATTCATTGCTGGATGTCAAAAAAAACAACAAGAGTTTAGCGTCTTTTATCCAATTATTAAAGATCCTTTAGCTAAAAATCAAATGATGAAGGTACACATACCTGATTCTATTATGCCACTTACTCCGGATTAGATTGTTTGGTTCTGTATGTTGATCTGAGATTCGTTGTGTTGGTATGGCTATGCTCTAGAAAGCTGTGAGTTACTTCAAAATGATAGTACCGTATATGTAAGCCACAAGATCCTTAAGATCCTTAAGCCCTATGGTGTACCAACCTATAAGTTGATATAAGCCATGGCGAGCTAAACCCAATGCTTGATTAACGGTAGTGGGAAGGTTTAAAGCCTTCTTAAACAAGTACAAGATAAATAGTATACTTTAGGCTAAGTTGATTAGACTACGAAACTAATAAGGTCAAAAGCTTACTTTTATTTCAGAAAATAAACGAAACTCTCAATAAAGAGAGATTTTAGAGGAAAAGGTCTAATCGCTTATATACTTTCTATGAATACAAAATACATTAATTTACTATACTTTTTATTCACATTTAATACATGGGGATGTATTTTTTTGTTTAAGAATTTTACTAACAATATTTCCGCTCAAATAGCGCTTAAAAAATAGAAAAATTGATGAAACCAAAAAAAACACCCCCATATATATCATTAAAGTTAGTAATGACTCAGATATTAATCTCCTTTATATCACTTCTCAAAATGGACCCAATTTTTATTAATCATTATCAATTATGACATCAGATTTCGGGAAATAGGCAATTTGGTTAGTAATCCTGACAAAGTTGGAAGATGGAGAACAGTTTAACCCATATACATAAAAAGGTTATTATGCGAAGAATAGTTAGAAGTATTTATATTTAAATTGAATTTGTAGTAAAAGGAAAAATATGACAATTGTAAATAAAAGTTAAATCTAAATTCATATTTGAAAACTTCATAAATGAATTTCTTTTAGTAGTATAATAGAATTTACTAAAATTAAGAATACTTTATAATATTAAAAAATAAAATTTTCTCTAATTTAAACCTCTTCCAAAGTTTTAGTTTTTAATTGTAAAGCATGAACTTTTCCATCTTGCATTTCTTCTTCTAATGTTTTATATATCATTCTATGACGTTGCATTAAGTTCTAAATGTAATATTTAAAAAAATAGATAAAATAATTTCGTGGGTTTTATGATTTCAATTATATAAATAAATTTGATTTAGTTTAAAATCATTCTTACCTTGCCTTTAAATTCAGAAGATACAATAGTTACTCTAAAATTTAAAAAAAACAAAGATTAATACTACATTTTAAAAAACAACATTGTCTTTATTTTAAATAAATAAAACTACTTACCTAAAATGGGTTTCCTTACTGGTTACTCCTCTCATAGCAGTATGATGAGAATGTTTATGACTGTCATTTACAATCTCTAAAGTAGTTGGATTATAAGCTTTTTCTAACTAAAAAAAGTTAAAAATTGATTCCAATAAATAGAACTATATTCCTAATTGCTATTGCCATTATCTTATTATAATAGTCATGATTAATAATACCTTCGATTTTATTAAAGTTTCCAAAGGTTTCAATTCACTCATAATACTATTTGAAGTTGATAAAGATCGTAAATTGATAAATTTGGTTTTTAAAAGTGAATTGAAAAGCATTAAAATTTAAATAAAAAAAGAAATAATTTTTCAAGATCGAAATTTATGTTGAATTAAACTCCAAAAGATAAAATTATTCTTAATAGCTAAAATAAATAAATAAATAAAATTTTAATAACAAACAAAACTTTAATCCTTATTAAATAGACATATATTTTATAAATTAATATTTGAAATCCTTCTTCTACATGTGAGGTTATTAATAGTAGGCCAAAACACTCCGAAATCCTTAAAAATATCTGAACATAAACCAATAAACTTCTTAGAACACACATTTTGTTCTGTGACATGCGGAAGCATAGCCCATTCGATTCCTAAACTTGGGCAAAAATGACAAGCATAAATTACTTTACCTTTACCGTTCATTAGGAGTTTCTCAAATCTCTCTTCTGCTGCTTTAATTTTTTCAATTAACGCAATACCTTCTGCTTTAGCTAAACTGTGATGTTTAATAGATTCGATAGCATCACTACTACTTCCTGTTTCTAACAATTGATATAATAAATAATGAGCCACTGTAGATAATGTATGTTTAAATGTAAATAAAGAGAGATAAGATAGATAATGAATATTAGGATGAAAAGCTTCATTAATATTGATACTATCAAAATGAGGGTTAGCAGTTTTGTCAATTATATTAATTTCATCTATTCTTTCAATAATTTTTTTCAAATTGTTTCTCATTTCTTCATAATTATAATTCCTTTCTGTTAATATTTTGTTTAACTCAAATAATTTGGACTTGATTTTGACCATATGATAAAAGATTTGACATAATATATATTCTCTCTCTTGTCGATTCTATATAAAAAGAATTACATTAATAAACTATAATTATAATATTCATGTTATCTCTACTTACCAAAATGAAATTACTATTTGAATTAATTAGTCTATGAACCAAATCATTATCAATAGACGTTAAATCAGTTAATCTATTATATGCTGGTTTACCACAAAAGAGGGAAGATAACTGATCCAAATTTAAACATTGAATCCAAGTTTTAACTCTTTCTTTTTCATAATCATTTAATTTACTCGCATCTAAATCCAAATTCATTGTATGTAAATTCAATATTTGCCCCATTTTAATACATTCTGCTGATAAACAAGAGGATTTAATGGGATGTGCATTACCCGTTTCCATAGTATGTGAAATTAATGTAGCTTGTAGTAAACTTAAACTGGGTTTAAAATTAGAGGTTAATAATCGTCTTGTTTTTTTATAATATGGATTAATATCAATAGAAGAAATTTCTTCATTTAATAAAAATTCATATGTTTTTAAAGCAAAGGAACAGATGGCGGAGATTAATGTCATATCCCTTTCATCTCCTGAAATAACTATTTTTCTTACTCGATCTTCGTTTAAATAAGGAAAAGTGTTGTGATGATAGACGAAAAATACATTAACTAAATGGTATTCTTTGGGGATATCTAGATTAATGTTGTGAACTTAAATCTTGAATTAATAAAAATATAGATCTTACTTTTACTAGGATAATAAAATAATTTTTTCACAGTCATGTTTTCTTCCAATTCTGCACAACTAGAAGAACTAGTTTCAGGTGTTAATACAGGATCCGATAATGGAGTATTCTCAGTTATCAATTCATCCAAATGGTATTTTTTGACCATAGATTCTAATTGAGACCATTTTTTTTCCAATCGAATTGCATCTTTTTGTAATATCTTTGGGATTAATTTTGCTTTCTCTTTAGGCTTACTAGATAGAAAGGTACACTCTACTCCGAGTTTAATGCACCTGGAGCACGGAAGCATTAAATCACATTTTTGTTTTCTTTTTTTACAGTTGACACAAGAGCGTTGGGGACGCATATTTGGAGTTTTAATAAGTTATAAGAGTTGATGTAATGATTTTATGTAGTTATGATTATTGATAAAAAAAAGAATTAAATTCAAAAAAGAACAGTTTAAAATTTTTTAATTTTAAACTAATTAAAAAAGAAGATTAAAAGACTGCGGTTTGAATTTATCTGATTTAAATACTGTCAACTTTACTTTATGCATCAGCTTATTTATTTTTTAAACTCTATCAAATTGATATGACTCGATTTTTTGAATAGAATTTGTTTCTCAATAGAAGCGAAGTTGATTAGACTGACATTATTATATTAATATAATACTAATAAAAACAATAGAAAAAATAACCGAGAAATAGAAATTGATTCAATCTAAAATAGAAATTATTCAAATTTATTAATTTAAAAATCTTAATTACATTTAATCTTTATCCATTATATAGCAATTCTTTAATTTAATAATATAGTGTAAGCTATCGCGTTCTATATTGAATTTTAATCACCGTTTGTATTAAAATAAATAGAAAAACTGAACCCCTTTCACTTCTTCCAAAAAACAAATTATTCATAAACTAAAATATTAGACTTAAAAAGATCTATTTATAACTGCAATTTTCAACTAATACATACTCAGTTTAAGCACTACTTTTTCAATATCAATTTAAACCCTCCGCTCATACTTACTTTATATATTATTTTTTACTAATTTTGGAATAAAATGAATAAAATATATAGCTTAACCACTAACTAATTAAAATAAAATATTTAAACTATCTTCTTAAAAATATAGTATTCTTTTATTATATTAAAAATTTTAAAATTAGTTAGCCTGTGGCTATTATTTATGTTTAATGTATACTCGTTTTAAGCCTTTATTATTCTACCAATATAAAAATTTTACAATTTTATACCAAACAATTCAATCTTCCACTATAAATTCTTAGTCATATGCCTCACTAAACTTCTTCTATTTATAACTAATATATTCATTTTAAGCCTTACTATTCTATAACAATAAAATATCGATGTGATTTAGTACTAAACTATTCACTCGTTCATTATAGCTTTATAATCTTCTATTTACCAATATATAACTTCTATGTAACAGTTGACTTCTAAATATTGTACTAGCATTACTAATACTGCAACTTTGAAAGAATATTCTAATTACTTCTTTTAATCAATGTTGTTTAATACAAAAACTTAATCACCTTCCATTGTCACTTATCATCAGCTATTTAACCAAATCTCTATCCACCTTTTATTAGCTTCTAAACAATAATTCACTCTTAAAAAAATTAATATTTACTAAAAAAAACATTTAAAAAATTTGATAATAAATCCAAATTACTTCGATTTTTGTAACTTTTTTATTACCAATTCATCTCCTTTATCATTCTATTTAATTCCCTTCCTTCTCCAACTCTCTTTCGAGTGCTATTAACATTGGATCTTCTCTCTACTAATCCATTAGTCCTTATAAAATCATATCAAAATCAAAATTACTTACTTCCATATCATCTCCTTCCCCATCAGCATCAGAGTACCTACCATTAAATTCCATTTCATTAATATCAGTTTCTTGCTCATTTTCGCTATCTTGATCTGGATACAACTCTTGACATTGGCTAATAGCCATATAAATAGGCTCCGCTAAAAATACTAGTGGTTAGTTGATTAAACTATTAGTAGAAGTTATATCTCATTCTTTTCCTTTCTCCATCTCCTTGCTTACCTCTCCCCATATAAATAAAAATCAATATTAAAGTATCAATGCTTACCATCTCCCACAGAATGAAATGTAAATTTCAATTCTGAAAATTCATCTAAATCACCAGTATCATGTCCATTAGGCAATAAACTTTGAAATAATTTATTAATTTGGCAATATAAAATTGGTTTATGATTTTCTGGATCCATCGTTAATGCATGTAAAACTAAACTACGATAGTCTAATTTAAACCCAGTTTCGGACACTGTACTGTAGAAGCCAAAGAAACTAATAATGAAGAAGAAAGGGGTCAATATTAATAAACAAAAAGTAAAAAAGAAGAGTTAATAATTGGTAGTTAGTTAGTATGAATTAAATTAGAATAATTTTATTGTCATGAATACAATTGGAATGGAAATGGAAATTAAGTTAAAACATTAAACTTACCTTTCATTAATATAAAGTGTGCCTTCACCGAATTCAATAAAATCAGGAGTTGGTTCAATAGTTAATGTAACTTCCGATTGTTTTAGTTTTAATTGGGAATTTAATTCAACATTATCAATTTCATTGAGTTCTTTTTTAAGTAAACTTAATACCATTTTATTATATTTGTTGAGTCAAATAACTTGATGTAATAAAAATTTAGAATTTTTTTTGATCCAAGTGAATGGAAGTGATATGGGAGATTTGATTGGCTGTTTAAAATAGTTTTTTCGACCAATCGGTTGTATTTAATTGCTTTGATGAGGGTGGGAGCTACTAGAATATTGACTATACAACAATATATAATAATACATACTATATGGTATAATATAATATAATAATAAGAAGAAGAATCCTCTACTCTTTAGCCATGTAGTTATCTCACCAATAATAAATCATAATTGATTACTCCTTAAACCAATAAATTAGATAAACTGAACTTTTAATTTCTAAAGGAACAAACCCTTAAAACCCAAAAAAAATAAATTAAATTCCTAACTTTTCTTTTAGTTTAACTTACAATGACACAATCGGAAGTGAAATATAATGCCTTTAAATTTACAGCTTTAAAATATAAAGGATCTGTTATTAAACATGTTTTGCCAAAATTAGCTTTTTTTTTATTTTGGACTTGCGCTGTAGTTCTTATTAATCGTTATGTAGTTTCTTTAAAAATTGAGGACTTTTTATCCACATTAACTACTTTAGTTTTATCCTTGTTATTGGTCTTTAGAACGAATACTGCTTATGATAGGTATTGGGAAGGACGTCGGTTATGGTCTACAATGACAGTAGCTATTCGTGCGCTAACAAGAAATATATGGGTCCATGTAATAGAAAAAGATAATATAGATCGAGTAGCAAAAGAAAAAGTATTAGATTTATTAATAGCCTATCCAGTAGCTATCAAGCATTATTTACGTAGTGAATATGGTACAGAGTTTAATGATTTAAAACATCTAATTGCTCATTTACCAAGATATTCGGTACCTTCTTCTTTAGAACCTACTGTTATTGATTTACCTGATAAAATCAATGATCCTAATAATGAATTAGAAATGATTCAAAAAAATGAAGAAGAAGTAAGTTCTACTAATTTACCTATTGAAATTGCGTTTTGTATATCAACTTTTATTGCTGAATATGCAGGTAAAAATCAATTAGCTCCTCCAGTCAATAGTGTTATGATAGCTAATATTAATTCATTAATTGATTCTTTATCTGGATTTGAACGTATCTTAAGAACCCCGATTCCTACAGCTTATTCGGTACATTTATCTCAAATTACTTGGTTGTTTTGTTTAACCTTACCATTTCAATTAATTGGCAAATTTTACACAGTTGGAGTTAATGAACAACAATTTAAAGATATGTTAATTATTCCAATTGTATTGATAGTTGTATTTACTTCATTTGGTATTATTAATATCGGTGAAGAAATTGAAAATCCATTTGGTTATGATGATAATGATTTACCTTTAGAAGAGTATTGTCAATTATTAAAACAGGAAATTAAAGCAATCACTAGTAAACCTCCACCTACTATGGAGCATTTTAATAAAAACAAACAAAATACTCAAGCTGCTGTACCTACTTCCCCTGGTATTGCTGGACCAGCTAGCCCTTCTGCTGATGCTTTTTCTAGCGGTGGTGAAGATTAATAAGTTTATAAACAAAATTATTTTCGATTTACTATAATAATAAAAACAAGTAAAAAAACATAATATATTTTATAGTAAAAATTAAATTTTATTTACAATTAATATAAATTTAAATAACAATAATGTTCATCTAGCTAGATTTCTTAGTTTTAAATTGTACTAAGATACCAATAATAGCAATGGCAATAGTTGATCCAATCATAGCCCAAATCTTAGCATCTGGAGTAGGAGCAGGACCTTGACCAATATTTTGGAATAAAGTATTGAATCCAGTTTTAGCAAAATAATCGACACCCATCATAAAGGTAGTAGCACCAAATACAGCAGTAGCAATTATTACCAATACATTTCTAAATATAAAGGTTAAAATAGCAAATACAATAGCCAATACAACCACAAGGATAATTTGTCCAGTTTTACCAGGGATAACATTAGTTCTATTAATTAATAAACCAATAGAAGCACCTAAACAACCACCTAATAAAGCAAGTCCTAATTGCCATATACAAACTGCCAAGAAACCACCTAATAATCCTAATACTCCCATAGCTACATAAATACCTATTTTTTGACCATCAGTAGCAGTGTTAAAGTCAACAATAGCATTAGCAGCAAGGAAAGTAAGATAAGCAAGCAAGGCACCACCCGCTAAAAAGATAATGAATTTGAGAATACGATTACCAGCAAAAGTGAAAATAAGACCAACAATAATAAAGATAACTCCTCCAATAATTTGACCAACGGAAATACCGGTGCTAGGAGTGCTTGGGTTGGTAGCATCTTGAGCATAAACGGTGACGAAAGTGGAAAATAACCAAATCCAATGGAATAAGGTGATTTTATGAAAGTTGAATGTACCTAACATTTTTATAGTATTTTTGATATTGTTTTTTAGTTAAGTATAAAATATAAAATAATAATTTATAAAAAGGAGAAAATTGATAGTTATTTATAGTTTCAAGTTGATTTATTAAGCACCCAATTTAATCTTCAATTCTTAACTCAATTTGCCAAGGGTTTTGAAATTTTAAGCTATTTTTATAACAAAATTGAAATTATTCCGCTTTTTTATTGATTGGACAATAATAGGTGCTTGAGATTTTAGTTCAAATTTAAGCCCATAGAAAATTCATTAAACTTCAATTTAAAACATCGACTGTCTTAATATAATTGGTCAATATAGCTAATTGATACGGATAAATTAACTGAGAGTTTAAACTAACAATCAATCCTCTCTAGATTATATAAAAGCAGAGGCTTGATATATCAATTATGAAATTTAAATATCAACTTTAATTGATATTAAGATTAATGACCATAATAGAATTGCAATAATTGTTACTCTAACAATCTTCCTAATATTACTAATTATTAAATAATACCGATATTATGTAATTGTTAATGACTATTTTTTTTAATGAATAGTGCTTCTTCTTTGAAAATGACATCACCATTCTTCATTTTACTTTTATTTTTTTTTCAATTTATTGAATTTATTGAGCTTTTTATTTTTTATTAAAGTTACGTACTAATTAATAGTTATTTTTGGATATTACAAATTTTCAGCTAGTAATGCAAAAAACCGACAATTAAGTTTATAGTAATAACTAAAAATTAGTCAATTTACCTTGTGTTTACTTAATTATCCCTTGCCAACTTCAATTTATTTTTATCTTATAGCCCTCTTGGCATTATTGGGGTTGAAGGTTTTAAAATAGATTTATAGTTGTTAAACTTTTCGAAAATTGAATTTCCAAACTTGAGTTCCTCTAAATAGTTTTTGTTCTAGAATTAGAAAATTTAGAATTCTTTTAAAAGTTAATATACTATAGTTGCCAGTTGCAATGGCAGTTTTTTTAATATCGGAGTTTAGTTAAAGTTAACTTTATTTTTCCAAACTTTAGTTCTTCTTGAAAACGGGCTATTTTATGTCTGATATTTTGAATTACTAATGAAAATCGGATTGTAAAGTTGAAGTTGAAGCTGCTAGTACATAACTCAAGTGTTAGCGCTCTGTGGCTAAGTTTTCGATTAGTTACAGGTTTTTAGAATTGATTGAGTAATGTAACTTCTTTATATTTAGATGCCAATAGTGAGGACATTATTTCATATATGCTCATATTAAAATTTAAAGTTGACTATTTTATCATTATTACTAATAGAAAATAATAGGTGATAGAATGCTATTATTTGAGGGTGTTTTTTTTAGCTTCATCATTTTTTCCATTTTTTAAGCGCTATTTGAGTGAAAGATTGTTAGTAAAATTCTTAAACAAAAAAATACTTCTCAATTTGAAAATTCTATTCTGTACTATTTTTGTTTATAATGAATCAGATTATCAATAAGTTATAATATGCAAATTTGTAAGGTTTTTTATTTTAATAATTTTATAACTACATTATTTAGCTCATTTAGTTATTCGTTTTTATAGAAAAAATCTTGAAAATGTTGCTAACTCTTAAATGTTTCATATATATTGATAGTAAATTAAAAAACACCAACTTGAATTAAATTAACTTTAATACAAGAAACATTATACTTCTCTGTTTAGCTTGATACTTTGTTTATTTATCTATTTGAAAAATAACATTAGTTGATGTTTTACTTCAAGAGATAATTGTAAAATAAGGACCAGTTTTTAAAGGCCAGATAAAACTTAATCAAAGAACGATTGAGGCCATCTATCCAGTGGATGATAAACAACAGTCAAAAGAGGAAATTTATCTGAAAAAGAGATTTTAAAGGATGTAATAGTATAATCCTATAGAAAAATAGTATTTACATCTTGAAAAAAGAATATGAGAGATAGTGGTAAAGTTTTATAACTCAATAAAAACTCCAATTTATTGTCTAGATTATTTATTTTATTTATAATATAAATTTCATATAACTTGATACAATTAATTTTATACTTAAATATAATAATAATGGCATAGACCACAGCTTTCATTCTCCTAACAACCTCCACAGCCGCCATGTCCACCACAGTTTCCATGGCTTCCACATCCACCACAGTTTCCATGACTTCCACATCCACTACATCCACCATGTCCTCCACAACCTCCATGGCCACCACAACCACTATACCCTTCACAGCGACGATGAATACTAGACTGAGCTTGGGAAGGATTTTGAGGACTCACAGGCGTAGCTCTACGATAAATACCAGATTGAGCTTGAGAAGGACGTTGAGGTGGAGCAGCAAAAGCAGTAGCTAAAAGAGATAAGGAAACTAAAGTGTTGAAAATCATTTTTATAGTTTAAAAGTATTGGATAAATGTTTAGTCAATAAACAGTCAAATATTTGATATTATTTTCAGCAAGGATTTTGGTAGGGTTTTATATGAGTTTTGAAGAGCGAGGTGATTGTTTGTATTGGTTATTTATCAGTTTAATTGGCGATTAATGAAGCTTTTAAGGTGATAAATTAGGAAGTTATTTATCTTTTGGATTGATGGTTTATGAAAAACAAGAATAAATGCTACAAATACATATTAATGTTACATTAAAATCGTATTTTAACAATCCCTTACATGCTATAGTAAATACTTTAAAATATAAATAAATACTATTTTCTTCGGCTACTTGTAAGTAATTGAATCATCTTTACGTACACGTTTGAGTTATAATAAAATTAAATATAGACAGATTTGGTATTGGAAGCTGCAATAGAAGCGAACTCTTAATAGGATAAGGATAAAATACCTTTTTAGTAATGTGTTTTCCTTTTAACGTGCTTAACATATCACAATATTTATAAAGTTTATCCAATTTTATAGCCAATTTATTTACTGTGTTGATATTTGAAATCAATTTTCTTTTAAAAGAGCTGATTGATGGTATTATTACATTTCACTACGCAAAAGAGATAAGGAGATTATAGATACACAAATTGAAAATAGGTAGACCTCGAGGATAAAAAGGCCAATTCAAGTCTACTAGACGAAAGGATAAAATTAAGAGTGCAGGTAAATATTTAACATTAGAGGATTTGAGGTACAAGATAAAGGATAGTTTTTGATATATGAGTTTTTTATAGAAGCAGTAGAAAGAGCAAGGAGCAGCAAAATCAAGGTTAAGTGCCTATTTGTATGAGCTACTATTCAACATTTATTAAATTTATAGCATTTTAATCCATCGCTTCCTACTCAAGGTTTCAATTTTAAGCATAAAGCAAATTGTTTACGCTTTAAAAGTTAACTTGCTATTTTTTAAAAATAATTTTTTAAATTTCAATATTTATTTAATAAAAGTAAATTCAGTAGAGTATAGATAGATTTTATAACTTAGTTTATTAATATAAAAATTAATAAATAATAATAAATAGTAATAAATAGTAGAAATTCACCAAAGATAGAATAACTAGTTTAAACCATTACTCAACTCTTGAAAAATGTAATCGTATTTTTAAAAACTATTTTATAACTGTTAAAATTGAAATATTTAATCCTAAAATCAGAAATATTATAATTAAAAAACATAATAAATAGAAATTTAATTCCTTAAGTCATTTAAATTTTATGTTGCAAAAATAATACAATTTTCTATTTTATCCTTTATAAACTAAATAACACAAATTAATAATGATATAATCATAAATTAATAAAGCTTTCAAAAATTATAGCTAACAAACCAAATTTATCGAATAAAAAAACTATCGAAATCAGTTGTAAATTTCAAGTAATGGATTAATAAGCTTCATAGCCTCCAAAGTCACCCCATTCACCAAGACCGCCCAAGCCGTCAAAACCACCATAACAATGGCAATTAATACCAGATTGAGCCATTTGTGGATAAGCTGGATAAGCTGGTGAAGCTCTACGATGAATCCCATATTGAGCTTTAGAAGGATGTTGAGGTGGAGCAGCAAAGCAGTAGCTAAAAGGGATAATGAAACTAAAGTACTGAAAATCATTTTTTATAGTTTGAAAGTATTGAAAGTATTGAAAGTTGTTTAGTCAACAAACAGTCAAATATTTGATATTGTTTTTTGAATGAATTTACATTGCTTTTGTACTCTTTTACAAAAACAATTTATCCTATTACCATCTTTCAACAATAATGATAAACATTAAATAAATATTTAATAATATTTTTGATAAAACAGTACTTCACATCATTATTCTTAAATGAATAAACTGATTTTATTACTCATACGCATTATTACGATACTTTTAGTCCAGCTGTATTTGATGTTGGAGGTTAATATAGGAATAAAACTATACGATAAAAATGATTTTTCAACTTTTAATTGAGTTTTTTAGGGTTTTATACATTTCACTTTGTTATTATAGTTCTAAGGGTTTTTTATACTGTATTATTGACTTATTTACTATGTTAGCAAGTAGAATGTTGTTATTTGAATAATAATTAATTTATAGCTTTTTTTGGTAAAAGTTTTGTTGATAAGTTAAGATAAAATAATAATGTCAAGTTTTAAGACGTAATTCGCTATTTATAAATTAAATTAGTTTTTAAATATTGATATTAAAAAAATAAAAAACTATATATGAAAGCTATATGGGGATGTATTTTTTTGTTTAAGAATTTTACTAACAATATTTCCGCTCAAATAGCGCTTAAAAAATAGAAAAATTGATGAAACCAAAAAAAACACCCCCATATTTAGTGTGCTAATGTTAACGTTAGAATTTTAAAAAATTAATAGCGAACATAGATAGAAACTTATCAAATAGCTCAAAAATCATTTATTTTGAATAATGTAGCATATTTTAGATTTACTTTATGAAAAATTGTAAATTCACAAGTTTGGCATTAGACTCCTTAGTTAAAATTGTATATACAAATACAAGCTTAATGTATTGATTTTCGTTGCAATAAACGTATCTTACTTTTGGATTAAATTATATACTATACAAAGCGAATAATCTTAACACTTAAGCCTTAAACTCTTACTATAATAATTTATAAAGTATAAACCGGAAAACATAAAACTCCAAATAATAAAAATACTTTTAAACTCACTTTATTGAATAAAAAATAACTTGAATCAATTAAGTTACGCTAAAAACAATATAAACACCTACACTCCTTAAGCAATGATAAGATTTTCATTAACTTCACTACAGCAATTAGATGCAGCATTAAAGTCACAGATGTTATCGCAAAATACAGCTGCTTCAGTGTTACGGTTGAAATCACTAACACAGCAATTATTAGCATCAACTGCATTGAAGTTTTGTGCAACGAATGGGAAAAAACCACATCCACCACATCCACCACATCCACCACATCCTCCCCATCCACCACAACGACGATGGATACCAGATTGGGCAGATTGAGGATAAGCTGGTACAGCTCTACGATGGATACCAGATTGAGCCATTTGTGGATAAGCTGGTGAAGCTGGTGAAGCTGGTGAAGCTCTACGATGGATACCAGATTGAGCTTGAGAAGGACGTTGAGGTGGAGCAGCAAAAGCAGTAGCTAAAAGAGATAAGGAAACTAAAGTGTTGAAAATCATTTTTATAGTTTAAAAGTATTGGATAAATGTTTAGTCAATAAACAGTCAAATATTTGATATTGTTTTTTGAATGAATTTGAATTGCTTTTTATATTCACTCAAAAGTTTAATTTATCATTAGGATCAATAGTTATCAGTTTAATTGCTTTTTGAATAGATCAATCACTAGAATTTTATTTAATTTATCTTAATATCATCTTTTATAATTAATAGTAAATAGTAAATATTAAATACTAAAACAATAGTGCCTTAAAATAATATCATTCGTTTTATCACTTTATAAGCAAGGGAAATGGTTTTTCAACTTATATGAAGTGTTAAGATGAACTTTCATGTGTCCATATTTAATATCAAAGATTAGCATGTGAGTAAAATATTACAACAAGAATGATCCTACTAGATTTTAGCTTTTTTGATGCTTTTTTAAACTTCGCTCTATTATAATAATTTTGAACTTACACCTTGTTATCTTTTTTGACATGTACAAAATTGATTTATAGCGTAAATATTTCTATAATTTATTAAAAAGGTTTTTGTATGTGTCCTTCACGCGGAAGTAGGGCAACCACCTATCAATTTTTACTGGAATTAGCTCTAACATCTAATGATGTTTCTCATACTTTTAAAACACAAACAAATTTTATAATAAAGGAGTATTTTTTCACTAATCTTTAGTGTTAGAGTTACAGCTAATTTTCAAAGTGTCATAAAATCTGATGGGTTCTTTATTTACACAAACTTAAACTTACAACCAGTGATTGCTATGACAAATTTAAAAAAAGAAACTTTTAGTTGGGCTTTTTCTAAAAGGCCATTAATAGTGAACTAAACGTTTTTTATAGCGAAAAGAATATTATTTATTAAATATACTTGTCGGTAAATTTGTAAATAATAATAATAATAGCCCACAAGAATTTATTAAACAATTATATTTAATCTTTAATTTGATAAGGTAAATCGCTAAATTGTTTTAATTGTTCCTTAATAGAAACCTCTAATGGGATATAATTAATACCAAGTATTTCTTTAGATTTGGTATTATCAAACTTAGGTATAGGCTCTTCTTTTAATTCATGATTGATCTTAGATGGCAAGAGAGCATCGGGTAGCAGTTTCTTTAATATTCCTGAAAATTCTTCCCAAGAATAAGAGCCATTGTTGCAGATGAATCGTCCACTTGCATTTTTATTTTCATAAGCCCGAATATGGGCTTTACTCACATCACGTACATCAACATAAGCACGTCCACCTAATTATTAATTGTTAGTTATTGTCGACTATTTAAAGCTAAAACTTGCCTTTATCAATAAATTTATGTACCCCATTAACATAGTCTTTAATATAGTCTAATCCTACATTACTTTCTTTTCCGTTAATTGATAATTGCTTAGCTCCAATCAACGGTCCAAATACAACCCCTGGATTGACAGTCAAAATTCTGTATTTATTAGAGTGTTGCTTCTCAAACTCCCATACTTTTAATTCAGCTTGGGTTTTAGAGTATGCATAAGGGCTTGTTTCAATAGTTTCATTATAGTTAAAATCTTTTTCAGTATAGTAGCCCTCTTTAACGTCAAAAGTGGTATATACTGAAGATAAGCTGCTAGTTACAATAATGTCGGTAATGGTATCAATCTTCAAAATGCTTTCGAGTAAATTCTGGGTTCCTAACATCTATCAGTATTT
Source organism: Batkoa obscura (assembly GCA_030770535.1). Taxonomy (NCBI): domain Eukaryota; kingdom Fungi; phylum Entomophthoromycota; class Entomophthoromycetes; order Entomophthorales; family Batkoaceae; genus Batkoa; species Batkoa obscura. Next base: position 26,141 of record JASVEC010000026.1, on the reverse strand, counting down.
ATATTGTTATTACATGAAAGGTGAATACCTTCAACTGCAGGTTTGACTTGCTCTTCATATGGATCGGTAGGCAGGTTTTTAAACAAAACAGGAGTGGCTAAATGAAACGCAGCTTTACATCCTTTCAATGAGGGAATAAAAGAGTCTTTTTTCAATAAATCAGCTTCAAATATATTTAATTGATTCGGGAATTCTTCCTTCCATTGATTCAATATATCACATCTAGAATCCCGAAGTTTTCTTGCTGTGGTATTAACGACATACCCGAGTCTCAACAAATCAAAGATGACTTGCTGTGCTACCTATCCTGTTCCTCTACTTACTAATACTTGTTCTTTTAAACCCATACTTTCTTATAAGTTAAAGTATTGATGAAAACTCAATTTCATTTGTTTATATATCTTTTTGTCTTGTTGAGCTATCAAATATGAAAGAATATGATGTCAGTAACTTTTAAAAAATTCATTGCATATCTTGGCGTAGCTACTGATTATTAATCCCTAATTATTAGTATTACGCTGTCCTATATAAGAAACATCACCTCATTAGTAAATTAGGAGTTGCCCCACTATTCAAGAAATGTGTATTGAATTTCGGCTTTTTAAAATCCCGCTATTTTGCAGGAATTAACTAGTCGGTGATAAGTAGGTTGAGTAATCAAAGGCAAAAGCAAAAGTAAAACCTATTTGAAATATGAGGATGTCCGAATTGGTTTATTTTTTTACCCAATTTTTAAAAATTATATATTTTAAAAACCTTGATTAAAATTCTGTAAAAATAAATTCTTTATTAAAAGCAAAAACACCTAATAGCTTTAGATTTTTTATTGCAATTTATATTTTAAGTTAACAGAATTTCTACTAAATTTAATAGAAATTTCCAGATTAGCAAGGCTTTTACTAATATAACCTATATGTGGATATTAACCAAAGTTGTAATATGTAAATAAATAAATATTTTTATAAAACTTCATTAAGGGATATTTATTATTGGCTGGTTTATAGCTAACATTGCAGATTTGCTATCAAATAAATAAATTATCTTAACGCTATAATTACATTATCAATATATCGCTAAGTTAATAAATAGCTGGATGGGAGGGATTCGTTAGCCTCGAAACTATAAATAACTATTTTTATGTAATATAAGTAATATAAGAATAGCTTTTACTTATTATTATAACTACTTGCTCTTTGATTATTTATTAACTTGGCTATTAACAATTTAAGTAATATCAACATTTAATAAGCTACTTACTTGCTTATTAAATATTAAAATTTTTAATTTTCTGTTATTTTTGTAAGATAAGCTGGGGTTGATCTTTTAATTTTTTTATTTTTTATAGACTCTATAACTTTAATTGTAACTATACCCCTTTTTATTTATTTATCAGATAGTGGATAACAGTGTAGTTTATTACCACGTTTAATAAAATGCAAATACTTTTTAATGCCTTGTACTTTTGTTATTTTTTTGCATTTTTTTTATTTTATACCTTTTAAAAATTATATCTGTTTTTTTATCATTAACAATTAAATTATTAATTTTATTAGTTTATAAATAAAAATCTCAAATTTTGAAATCAATTAATTAATTAATATTTTTTATTTTATTTAATGTTTTAAACCTATTTTTCTATTATAAAATTTTTTTAAAATGTTTAACAAAAAAACCAAGATCAACATTTAAACTATTATTTAGTTTATGAATTTTTTTAAATATATAATATAAAAACTCTCGAAATTTAAAATAGTTCTTTATATCTGCCCATATATTAATTTTTGTAAATTTTTTAAATAAAAGCTTTTTAAATATTAAATCAATTAAACAGTCTTTTTCATATGCTGAATTATAATTTAACATTTCAGATAAATAATCAAAATAAACTTTACTTACTATTCTATCATTTTTTAAATATAAAATACTAAACTTTAATACTGGTATAACTTATTTATTATAATGATCTACATTTATTAAACCTGGTTTTATTTTTATTTTTATATTTTATATTTTATTTAAAGTTTAAAATTATTATATAACTTTTATCATTTAATTTTTTAATAGTTTTATTAAACATGTTTTAAATATTAATATAAAATTTACACAATTTATATAATTTATACAATTTTTTTATTAAAAGGTTTTTTTATCTTTGCTTTGTTTTTTATCGATGTATTTATTTTGTTTTCAGATAATTTTTTTAACTATATATTAGGCACATATATTATATGAATCTATTTTTTTTGCTGCATTTTTAAAATTATTTAATATATAGGGATGTATTTTTATGTTTAAGAATTTTACAAACAATTTTTCCACTCAAACAGCGCTTAAAAGATAGAAAAAGTGATGAAACCAAAAAAAACACTCCCATATATTTAAAAAATATTGACTTAGCTATTGCTTTATTTTTTAAATAATTAAAAGATCTATTATATACTATTTTTTTACTTTTGTTTAATATATATACATTATCTGATAAATATTTATTATTATTAAATCTTAATAGGATAATTGAATTATTAAATAAAATTTATATAATAATTTTAATTTGCTCATCTTTGATTTTTTTTGTATTTTTAATAATAGGTTGTAACGTTCATATTTTATTATTATTAATTGTTTTTAAATAATTATATCAATTTTTACTTATATTAAATTTAAACTTTTTTATTCATCAAAAAAATATACTGAAGCTATAGTTGATAACAATGCTACTTGTTAGTTTTTGTTTCCTGTTTCCTGTTTCCTGTTTCCTTTAAAGCGCTAATTTTATACATTGACTGATTAAGTTTATTATCATCAATAATAAACTTTAATAATTTTGTTTTTTTTATTTTATTATAAAATTCCATAAACTCTGGATTATTATAAATAGTTGTCAAACTTAATGTAAATGAATTACAATGTTTATATAGTGTGTTTCTCCTTATTGTATTAAAATTTTTAAAAACTTCATTTCAAAGTTTAGTTGTAAAAGTTTGGATTTTGTTTTTATTTTAATAAAAAGTAGCTGTTAGGAGAAATTAAGAAATTAAAGTATTGGAAATTAATTTTATAGCTTAAAAGTATTAAATAGTTGTTTAGTCAATAAACAGTCAAATATTTGATAATAACTTTGAAAGGATTTTGGTTGTTTTTATACTCCTTTGAAAGGCTGTTTTTGTTTTTGAGATCACTATTTATCATCTATATTACACATTAGATAAATCAAATTGTAATAAATTTTAGTCATTTATCTTTTGTGTCAAAGTCTTTTTAAAATAATCGTAAATATTAAAGAAACATGTCAAATATACCTTAAAAGCAAAAACTACTGTCAAACTTATTTTATTGAATAAAAATATAACCTAAGTCAATTAAGCTATACTAAAAACAATTTAAGCGCTTATATATCCTAAGCAATAATGAGGTTGTCATTGACTTCACTACAGCAATTAGATGCAGCATTAAAGTCACAGATGTTATCGCAAAATACAGCTGCTTCAGTGTTACGGTTGAAATCACTAACACAGCAATTATTAGCATCAACTGCATTGAAGTTTTGTGCAACGAATGGGAAAAAACCACATCCACCACATCCACCACATCCACCACATCCTCCCCATCCACCACAACCACCCCATCCACCACATCCTCCAAAATCGCCACAACCACCCCATCCACCACATCCTCCAAAATCACCACATCCACCACATCCACCACATCCACCACATCCACCACATCCATCGCATCCACCACATCCTCCCCATCCACCACAACGACGATGGATACCAGATTGGGCAGATTGAGGATAAGCTGGTACAGCTCTACGATGGATACCAGATTGAGCCATTTGTGGATAAGCTGGTGAAGCTGGTGAAGCTGGTGAAGCTCTACGATGGATACCAGATTGAGCTTGAGAAGGACGTTGAGGTGGAGCAGCAAAAGCAGTAGCTAAAAGAGATAAGGAAACTAAAGTGTTGAAAATCATTTTTATAGTTTAAAAGTATTGGATAAATGTTTAGTCAATAAACAGTCAAATATTTGATATTGTTTTTTGAATGAATTTGAATTGCTTTTTATATTCACTCAAAAGTTTAATTTATCATTAGGATCAATAGTTATCAGTTTAATTGCTTTTTGAATAGATCAATCACTAGAATTTTATTTAATTTATCTTCAGTATCACTATTTTGATTAATTTTAGTGATTAATAAAGGAACACAATAATATTAGTTTAAAGAGTCTTATTTTCTTCTATTATTTATAGATAGATATATCAACTTTAAAACTCATATGAGTTGTTTAAGCACATCTAAATATAGATAGATTTAATATCGGAGGTCAGGATAAAGGAGGGCCACTAAATCAAAACGATAATTAAGTGCCTTTTTAGTTATGGTTTTTTGAGACTTGATATGCTTTAATATATCATAATGTCTTTCAGGAGTTACTAAGCTTTATATGGAATTATCCAAAGCTTTAATAAATAGGGTGTTACCATACAAGAGACAATTCTTATAAAATCTTCCATATAGTGTTTACTATATTAGCTTTGAAATTTTAAATAAGGATAATTGTAACTAAACGTTTTAGAATTGAGTAAATATTTTGAAATTGTTTATAAATTGTTTACAATTCAATAATGAATATGAGAATGTATTTTTATTTAAGAATTTTACTAACAATTTTTCCACTTAAATAGCGCTTAAAAAATGGAAAAAGTGATGAAACCAAAAAACACCTTCATATATTAAATGATATTTATATAGCGATATTCTCTATTTTATTTTATGTAAAAAATAGCATAAGATAACAATAAAAGCTACTGAATATAATAAACTAGTTTAAAGACATTAATAAACCTTTGAAAGATAGTCAATTTTATAAAGTTGCCTGTATAACGATATGGCGATAATTCATAAATATAGATAGAAAGTGTTGTAAATAAATATCGTATGATAATAAAAAGCTCTGGTTTTTAATATGCTTACGCTAACTTAGTTTTTTTAGTATGAATTTTACCCCTATAGATAGTCTAATTTCATTTTGATTTAAGAATGATATTATAAATAAAAAAACAAAAAATCTTTAAAATCTAAAAATACTATCAAACCTATTTTATTGAATAAAAATGAGACTTAAATCAATTAAGTTACATCAAAAACAATTAGATATTGATTGCTTTAAGCAATAATGAGATTTTCATTGACTGCATTAAAGTTGCAACAATTTTGATCGAAGCAATTAACATTATCGCAAAATACAGCTGCTTCAGTATTTTGGCAAAAATCATTGACACAGCAATTATTAGCATCAACTGCATTGAAGTTTTGTGCAACGAATGGGAAAAAACCACATCCACCACATCCACCACATCCACCACATCCACCACAACCACCCCATCCTCCACATCCACCACATCCACCACATCCGCCCCATCCTCCACATCCTCCAAAATCACCACAACGACGATGGATACCAGATTGGGCAGATTGAGGATAAGCTGGTACAGCTCTACGATGGATACCAGATTGAGCCATTTGTGGATAAGCTGGTGAAGCTGGTGAAGCTGGTGAAGCTCTACGATGGATACTAGATTGAGCAAGTTGAGGATTAATGGGCATAGCTCTACGATGAATACCAGATTGAGCTTGGGTAGGGGGCTGAGGAGAAACAGCAAAGACGGAAGCTAAAAGGGATAAGGAAACTAAGGTGTTGAAAATCATTTTTGTAATTTTAAGAATTGAATAATTGTTTAGTCAATAAACAGTTAAATGCTTGATAAAGTTTTTCAAAGGATTTCAATTACTTTTATACTATTTTGTAGATATTTATTTATCAGTTTAATTACTTGATAAATCATTTGAATCACGATAAATTAAATTTGAATTAAATCAACAACTTTATAAAACAATGGTAGAAAATATTAAGAAAACAACAAAAAATACCTTGAAAAAACAAAAAAAATGGTACTTTAATCCATTATTTATAAATGAGCGAGCCAGTTTTGCAACTCTTGAGTATCAAGGATATGGAATCCCTTTTCCTTAGTAACAACAGCTGCTTGTACATTTTTAATCGTAAGTGTTTCTTCCATCACTTGTTTAACTACTTTGAGAGCCATAATACCTGCTTCTTCTAAGCTTAAATTCTATTTTGATCATTATTATCTATATTTAATCATTACTTAAATTAGCTTACACTATTATATAATTCCTTCAATTCACTTTGTGCACCTTCAGATCCAGACCCAATTGCTTTGGCTGAATATCTTGAAAATGTACCAGAAGGATCACAATAATATCTAACCCATTAGTTATGTTTTAAAAAGATTAAATTTTCTTACAATTGAGGTCCAACTTCATCTACACCAGCTATTAAAGTAGCAACACCAAAGGGACGTGACTGATAAAGATTAAAACATATCATTATATTTCTAAAACCATCTTACCATAATAGCCGCAGAATCTTCAATTTCTCCAAACCTCAACGCTAAATCTGAAATTGCCTGAGTCACTGATTCAACCTTAATCTTTTCGTTATAAGTAAAAGTATGGTTCTAAGCCTCCAATTAGTATCAACTTAATAAAACTATAAAATTATTTACTTGTGCCTCAACTCTAGCATGATTGATAATGGTTCTAGAATCTGCAGTTAATCCTGAGAAAGTGGTAGCAATGTGCTCATCAATCTCTAAAATCTTTTCTACTGAACTGGGTTCTAACAATTTTGAAGTAATTCTTTTTTCAACTACTAAAACTACGCCTTCAGAAGTTTCAAGACCAACGGCTGTAGAGCCAAGCTAGTAAAAAATTACAATTGTTTAACAAATATTTTTCTACTGAATAAGTAACTTACTTTAATGGCTTCTAAGGCATATTCAACTTGAAATAAACGTCCTTCTGGGGAGAAGGTATTCACTCCTCGATCATATTCGGAACGTGAGGCATACATGTTGATTTGATAAGTATAAGATAAAAACCAAGTTTGAGCGAATTACTTAGTTATAGTTTGTAAGCAGTATTTAGATGACGTTGATGCTTTAGCGCTTTAGAAAATAGCCTATTAATAGGTATAATTTTTAGATTTTATGAGTTTTTATTGGTTCGTCCGAATGCCGTGAGTTTTTAGGTTGGAATATTAAATTACTCAAAAAATATATAAATGTTTATAAGTTGGAGTTTTGTTTCATTATTAAAGTCTAATATATTTATTATAAGCTAATGATTAATAATGTAAATAATGATCTCGATAAAATAAAATCAGCATTTGACTATGAGCTTTGCGTGACTTAAGATTGAACTCAAGTTGATATCATCCTGGGCAGCTCTAAAAACTATAAAAATAAGGAGAGTGACTTAAAGAAGAGATATTTCGAAAAATGAGTTTCCTATCGAATAATGGGTTTAAAACATTTAATTTAAAATTATTTAAAAGAGGCTACACTTCTACTACCGATAATTTTGGAAAGTATGACATGAAGTCCATGGCCATGGGCTCGGGACTTACTGTTGGTATGATGCTTTTGGTAATGATTTATTTCAACGATGTTTTATTAGTTATTAATTTTTATTAGTATTCTTTTTACAAAGGTAAAATGGATGACTCACATTCAAAGCATAACCCACCAGCTAAATAATTATTTTTTATTGAAATAAAGTGCATGTTAAATCTAATTTCATTGCTTTATTAAAAGCCTTTAAATCTTTATTTATAATTTCGAATTCTTATTAATAAAGTACCAGTCATCAACATCTTTTGGAGTAGGATGATCAGGTTTTACATCTTGATTTGGTATATCAGAATTATCTTCTTTATAATGAGGTGTATCATGTAAGGTAGAGTTTCTGGTATGAAGGTGGTCATATGGGGTTTTACTTTTGATTAAGTTTAACCAGTGCTGATGAGTTTCATTGATAACATTTAAGGCGTACTTTTTATTCAAAAACTTTTCATTAAAAGCAAACTTATTCTTAGATTTACCATCTGGTACTTTGTAATATTTAAACCAGTCTAAAGTAGAATTTAATAAGCCTGGAAATTGGGTTTCAACATCTTCAATGTCGTTAATTAAGTTGGCTTTTGGATCGTTAACATCAATACATAACATCTTCCAGTCTGTTTCCCCTTCGTCTAACATGGCTAAAGTACCGATCAACTTTACTTGTTTAATTTCGCCTATACTAGATACTCGAGTTCCTATTTCACATACATCTACTGGGTCATTATCTCCTTTGCATTTGGTGTCTGGGTTGATATATTCTGGGTCTTCCCAAGTCTATTGAAATTAAGAATATTATTTTATGTATTGTTATATTAAGCTTACTTGAGGAATAGCACCGTAGTTCCAAAGGTATCCTTTATAAGGGAATTGGTTTTTTACGAAGCGTACTTTGTCTTTTTTTACATCGTACTTTATTGGGTTCAACTCATTCTTAGTGGCAATCTTTCAACCTTATTAATAAAAATTCTATTTGAAGTTGTAACTTATAATTACCTCTGCTTTTGCATTTGAAAATCTAGGGATTTCTACAACCATATTGAATACATAATCATCTCCTTTATTTGGTCTCATTGGTATGTCATGGAAAAAAGAAATGGGTTTGCTGTCTTTTTCTATTATTCAAATATTTAATTGTACTTATTCATATTGTTGAAATCAATAAATTTTTATTACCTAAATATAACTTAAAATCCTTAGAATATTTTGAGCCTACCTGACGAAGTTGATAGCTACTCATCTTTCTTATTGTTTGTTTAAACACTTCAAAATTAATTAATAAATAGAACTCTTTGTCATGTTTTTTTCTTACTTTGGAATTTAAAGTTTCGCTTTTATCTTCAAATGCTTAAATACTTTTTTTAGTCAACTATGATTGGGTGATGATGGATAAAATTCAAAGACTCACAACTAATTGCTAAATATTATAGTCAATAATGGGATTAATTTAGCTTGAGAGTGTAAGAAGAATATTTGATAAAGTCAATTCAAATGTTTGATTAATGTTTATTTTGATAATAAGATCACCCTTTATATAGTTCCCAAGGGATAAAATATTTCTTCGATCGGAGGCATTAAATTCTAACGTAATATATAATTTCTTTGTTAATTGACTTTATAAATATTAATAGTCATTTTAAAGTCTAAACTAAACAATTTATCAACTAATCTTATTATATTATCATTAATGGTTTAAATACAAATTAACTTTATTACAATAAAACTTTCGCATGTTAAACTTAGTAAATCATTTTTAAATTTTTTATATTTCTTTATAATTATATTTTAAATTCGATTAGACTGAAGAGCCGGAGATAAAAAACCATTTATCAACGGAAGAATCGATAGGTGCAGCAGGTTTAACATTTTCTTGTGGTACGCTTTGATAAACAGCATCGTCTTTAGTGACTTTATTCTCCAAAGTTGAATTAACAATTGACAGGTCATAAGAAGCTGATTTAGCAGGTGTAGTACCATTAACTAAGTTCTTCCAATGGTGGTGGGTTTCAAGTACGATTTCAGTAGCGTATTTCTTATTTTTGGCTTCTCCTGAGAAAGCAAATTGATTTTCTGGTTTACCGTCTGGGATTTTGTAGATACGGAACCATTCAACAGTGGCTCTTAAAAGACCTGGAAGGTGACGTTCAACATCTTCAATGTCATTGAGCCTTGAAGCCAATGGATCATTGATATCAATTACAATAACTTTCCAATCTGTTTCTCCTTCATCTAACAAAGCAAGTGTACCTAAAATTTTAACTTGTTTGATTTGACCTGGGTAGGCGACTTGTTCTCCAATTTCACACACATCAATTGGATCATTATCACCACGTGCTTTGGTGTCTGGGTGGCTAAAGTTAGGGTCTTCCCAAGTCTAGAATATAAATAAATTATAGCCAATTAAAAGAGGTTTAAACTTACTTGTGGAATACAGCCATAGTTCCAGATATAACCATGGTGTGGGAAGCAGTTTCTTACAAAACGTGGTTTACCTTTTTTAATATCCTGTTTGATTGGGTTGAAAGGTTCGCCAGTAGCAATCTAAAGATATTAACCTAATGCTTACTAATAAATCATTAAACTTACTTCTTGTTTGGCATTGGTCCAACGAGGGATCTCAACGACCATGTTGAAGATACCTTTAGCTTCATCAGCATAAAGCGGAATGTCATGGAATGGTGAGATTATAGTACCATTTTCCTCTATTAATTGAGAATGAATAATTAATAAATAAATTGATAACACTACTTACCATAGTAGAGACGGTATTCGGCAGTATTAGCAGCACCGATCTGACGTAAGTTATAGGTTTGCGACATGTTTCTATTTTATATTTTTTCAAAAAAAAGATATTCTTATATTTAGTCCATACTTTTTATATTATTTTACAACTTCTTTTGGTTGAAAGCTTATTGGTTGGAAATGTTTCATTTGGCCATCGCGGACTTAACTCCACACTATTCTACCCCAGTGAAGTTTAGAGCCAATTATGGACCAAAGTTATTTTTAGAACAATCCAATCAGGTTTTATTCCGATAAAATAATAGCCATGAGGTTCAGCTTTTTTTCTTGTAAGAAGGGGTCATTACACTTTTTATTAATAAAATGACATTGCAATGGTTAAAAGTTCGATTTATTAACTTAGAATAAGTGATAGAATTATTAGCGATTTTTGTCATGTTTGGATTTCTTATCATTAATTCTTTTCAATTATTTAAACGAATCAGAGTTAGACACTTCAACTTTAATATTGCATCATAAAATGCCCACTTATGCCATTTCGTATTTTAAGTGAGGTGATGTTTTTTTTAAAAATCAATTTAATTTAATTATATTGTAAAAGTAGAGCTTTTAGAATAAGATGCATCTACAGCGCAATTACTATTTATAACTACTTGGTGCTAATAAGTTGAGTTAATACTAACTTAATAGCAATCAAATGTTAAGCCTTAATAAACTTTTAAATTTTACAAATGAATTAAACTGGAATGTTGGTTTTTTAAAAATAACTTTAGAATTACAAACTGGATTTTAAAAGCATGGAATAATGAAAATATATCTTTAAGCGGGTGATTGTAAAATTTGCCCAATCCCTCAACAATAGCTCACAAGGTTATGGAATTTCTTGGTAATTGGGCAAATTTCCTAACCCTTCTTACTTTATTGTTTATATGGGGATGTGTTTTTTTGTTTAAGAATTTTATTAACAATCTTTCCGCTCAAATAGCGCTCAAAAAATGGAAAAAGTAATGAAACCAAAAAAACATCCTCATATAAAAATTGTTAAATATTCGCAAAAAAAAATTCAATTTATTCAATTAACTTTTATTAAAATAAACAAGATTATTAAACATAGTATATATAGTCGCTTTTTTATTATACTCGACTTGGATTGAAAAATAATCTATTATAAACTATATTTATTTTGTATAGTCTATAATAAATTAATAATTGAAATAATGATATATTAAACACAAAAATTTATTTATCTATTTATATCTTTGTATTCCTTGCAATCAAATTTGAATTTTTTAGGTAACATGGTATCAGCATTATCGATTTCTTGGCAATAAGTAAAAATTTCACTATCACAATAAGTGATCTTAGTATCGAATGGATCATCTGGCTCAATAATAATAGGCTCAACGATAATACTTGGGAGCTCTTCTTTTTTTAATTTACGTTTATACAATTTGAATATTACAACTATTGTTATTATAATAACTCCGCATATTCCAGCTACAATACATCCTATTAATACTTTTCTGTTATAGCTACTTTTTAAAAGAATAACATTGCTGTTGTTGTTGTGTTCATTTTCTAAGGAGGGTAAGCCTTCGAGCTGTTCCCAATCAGTTGTATTTATTACTCGGATTTCATTAGTACTTTGGAGTCTATTTTCGTCTTTATCACTCAACATATTAAAACCAAACGAATTTATCAAAAGATTATTATAAATAGTAAGGCAACATCCGTTATAATTTACACTGTTTGTTTGATTTAACTCTTTAAAATTTAATGGCTCAAATTGAACTTCATAAACATTTGGTTCGGGCTTAAAATCACGTATAACAAGATGAGTCGAATGGTCCGTTTTCAAAACATATATATATAACCCATCTCTAAGTTTAACGCTATACTTTTTTACTTCATTGTTTGTTAGATCTAATTGATGTATTATATCAATAAAACCAGTATGATTCACATCTTCTTTTGAGTATTCCAAAAAATATAGTTTATTATTCTTAATAAATAACTGATGGACATAATAGTCTTTTTTTACGCTATAAAGCAGCTTCACTTGCTTTGATTGGATATCATATGATTTTATCCCCATCGATGGTAGTTCTCGATTTAAGTAACCAGAGATATATAACCTATTCAAATTGCTCTCATCTTGTAAAATATAAAAATGATGAGTATATCCATCAACGCCTGTTTCTATTGAAACATCAGGTTTATCATTCAATTCATATAATCCTTCAATTGTGGATTCACTGTACCATTCCTTTTTCTCAATATCAAAATACTCGAATGAGAGTGTGGTTGCGGAAGCGGCTTGAAAAGTTACCAGGGTTTTATTTCCAAAATAAAATACATATGGACCATGTACTGCTCTGGGTGGATTTTTCGTACTATACGCTTCCCATTCCACTGTATTACCGCTCACTTTAAATCCCTTTTTTAAATTTAATTTATACATTTCTTTATTGATTTCAGATACATCTATATTTGGTATCGAAACAAAACCTCCTAAATAATATAATTCATCTTCAACTATTATACATCCACCACCTGTTACTCTTGGTATTACTGCGTTAATTATATGAAGCGAAAAGGTTATAACAAATGATAAAAGCAACATTACTAAAAAAGCACAGCCGGAAGCTTGGCTAAAGTTGAGCATTTATATATTTTTTGATACAAAAAGTGTTCCTATTTGGTTCCTACTTTTCGAAAATAATTTAAGCTTTTGGACCCTTTCGGGATTTTAAAAATTAGAATTCTCGTTTTTTTCATCCAAATTTAATTCATGATGTAATTAAAAATAGCAAATAAATAATATTAATATATAGATATTACGTGTTAATATTATTGTAGCAATATATCTTTGTCAAAGTTTTATAATATAGTTAAAAAGTTCATTATTCTAGTCAATCCTATTTCAAATTATATTGACATGATTTGTTATAAGGAATTTCAAATTTTTACACAAACTCGAAGTTCTTATTAAAGCAATACAACATAGCGAATCGTTTACAGCCTTACTAAATGTTGAGTATTGAAATTGTAATAACTTATTTGTTTTTTAAAAAGTTATCAGGATTTATTAAATAAATTCTACTACATACTTAAAGATATAAACTCATAACGAAGTTTTAGCATAACCATAAATAATATATGGTATGTTTTAAAACTTTTATCAATACTAAAATTTATTTTTATAAGATGAATAAAACCATATAAGAGTCAAAAAAAAGAGACGCTAACATTTCTCACCCTATAAAGTATTAAGATATTTTGCCAAGGATTATAGTTTATAATTTTTGGGACAAAATCTGCGTTTTACACAAAAAAGGTATTTTTAAATTTATTATTTTGTTTAAAAATTATTTATTTAGGATAATGTCATCACAACAGCTTAACCAAGTTGTAAATAGGGTCCAAATTTAAATACTACATAATTTTAAATAAAAGCATCTAAACTAAAAGTCCTAATCAAGTAAGTAAACTTTTAATATTTTGTCTGTGTGTATATAATTTATAGATTCTTTATAAAGTATTGGTGTAAATTCAATAAATGTATTTCCTTTGAATAACTTTGTTACTCCAAAAACCAAAGTCCTGGAGCATAGGGCGTTGACTTTAAAAAATAATCAAAAAAAATTGAATATTTCCTTATTCATAGAGAATTTAAATATAAATTGTTCCATCCTTTTTATTTTATAATACTTCTTGTCTTATATTTTCTTAACAAAATCCCCTGCTTTGGCAGCACAAGTATTTTTATCTACGTTATATAATAACTATTATGACCAAAAGTAAACTTAAATAAATAAAAGAGAATCTTATGTATATTAAGTGCTAAATATACAATAGCGTGTTTGAAAAACTTTATAAGGATATTAATATTCAAAACACTAAGATGAAAGATAACATAAAAATAAAGAAACGGATAAAGTAATTTGTGACAACATTTATTAAATATTAAAAAAACAAGCTTCCGCCATCAATAGAAAATTTATTCAACTTTTTGACAGTAACCGTTGGAGTCAATAATTATAATAATGCACGAATTTCATATAAGCAATATCGCATTCACCAGGTTTTAAAACTAGACAATCATAGGTTACATAAAGTCTTTTTGTAATAATCTGCGATACAACCTTTCGGCCGCCACAAGATAGTAATATAACTCCCATCTTGTTTGGCACGAATGCATTCATAAACACATTGATAGCTTCAAGGATAAATCAAGTTGTTATTAGAAAATCTGGTTATAACTATCAGGGCAATAACTTAAGTCGAATCAAAGAATTAATGAGGCAGATTTTCATCTGCATTATGTAGCTCAAATCCTTCAAAATCAGCTTCTTTTCTATCATCGGCATGTTATCTAAAGTATTTTTTATATTTTTTAAATCCTTTAATAGTTCCCTCCTGAAAATGAAATACCTACCCTTTCCTCCATATAAGTGGAATTTTCCACAATTGGATTCAATACTCAAAGGTTTGAGCGGAGATGTATCACAGTTATATAAAGCATAAGTAGCTTTTACTATATGTCATAATCAAGTAAATTTTCTATTTTATTGCTTACTTTATAAGATAGCACCTAACATGCTTTGATTTATTTTCCATTACATAACCCTGATGATCTTAGTTATTTGTTATATTGTGCTTTAATAAAAAATATCTACTTAATAATAAATCTACAATACTTTTTAATTAATTATTGAAAACTCAACATTTAAAGAAACATTATACTTCAAAGCCTTTTTTAGCATATGAGGATGTTTTTTTTGATTTCATCACTTTTTCCATTTTTTATGCGCTATTTGAGTGGAAAATTGTTAGTAAAACTCCTAAACAAAAAAATACATCCTCATATTTTATTATTAAATTAAAATTTTATTGAACTTTTAAAATATAAACACCTGCTTTTATAAATTTATGTGTACTGTTTTAATTTGATCATGTTAAAATTTTTAATTAAGTATAACAAATAAATTTTAATAAATAATGCTTTGATTTATTTTTTATTATAACTAATATATATTTATATTTATATTTAATTTTGTTCATTTTATTAGGAATAAGACCACAATCTCAAACTAATGGAGCAATAAATGCTACATTTTAAAGTTGGAAATCACTAACTTCTAATGTCTCCCCAAGTGTTTATAACAACTTCCGGCTATTACTATTATCTTATTATTATAATTAGTTATCTTTTTAACTTCCATTTTTATTACTAATTCAATAAATTCCTTCTTTATAAAGGTTTTACTTTTATTTTTAAGTTGTTTTCTTTTGGCACCTGAACTTTGATTTGATTTTTTAATTGCTTATGTTTTAAACAGACGTAAAGATCAAATTTCCAATACCATAAATTGTATATTAAATGTAAATCAACAGTAGGATAATTATAAGAAACAACTTAGATATGAAAGAGATATATTTTTATAAACTATGCTATGTCTTTTAGCCTTTTACTGCTAAAACAGCGTTTCATTTTGAAAATAAAAAAATAGGGGGATAATTAAAAATGAATCATTTTCGCCAAGTAAAATAACTATAATAAGATTATAGCTACTAGATTAAACTGGGACATTTTAATTAAAATTTGAAAATATTTAATCAATTAACTTACAAATCCAAATATTATAATTTAGTTATTTTTAATTTATAAAAATAGTATGTTATACTGTTTAAATGATTTAATTTTACAGTTTTTTATATTAAAAAATGTTTATTTTTAATTTTCGTAAATAAACTCTTGGCTTTATGCCTTAAAACTCAAAAAATTTATCAAATTTCTGTATTAATGCTTTGGAAAAATAAATGCTTGTACACTCTTTGACTAATCTACCAAAGCGTAGTAAAAATTTACTATTAAAATCTTAATTTTCAATAAGCCTTGAAAAGCAAACATTAAATCAGCTCTTAATGTTATTTCAAACAATGAAAATGATAACCAATAGGGTATTAAGAAAACCTTCGTATATTAGGTAAATCAACAAAGTCCATACAACGTAAAGTCTAAATTTAGCAATTTTCACATGGCAAATAATACTTGTTGAAGATAAATGAAAGCTAACTGAATTAAAAAAGAAGGGGGTATCAACAAATAAATAATAATTTTAATAAACAATAGGTTTATCTTTTAATGTTTTTTATTCTACTTTTTAATAATGAAATTAATGCCTTCTATTAATTATTATTATTTCTATTTATTTCTTTATTTCTCTTCTTTATTTCTTATAAAATGCGATAATGCCAACAACTATTCTTTACTTACAAGTGTCAATGACATTAAGCGCGTAGAAAGTAATGTCATTGAAGTCAACTATACGATTCAATGGAATATAACACCAGATACAACTTATTATTTAAGTAATCAATTTCAAAATAATGAGATTCAAATTATGAATATAATACCAACTAACTTAATTTACAATTTTAATGATAATAATTTTACAATAAAATCAAGTAATGATGTGCAATTTCAAATTATTATTAAATCAAAATTAATAGATTCAAATGATTTTAATATGTCACTTGATAAGTGGAATATTATTAAATTTGAAACTAATACTACTACTAATATCGAAGCCACAAATAATATTACTCAACAGTCAAATGTACCTAACAAAAAGAGAGTTAAGTTAAAAGGGTATACTTATGATGCTCAATTGGAAGCAGATGGGACTTACTTAGTAGGGTTCCCAATAGGATTATCGATTTATTCCATATTGCTATCCTTATCTTTAGTTTCCTATCTGGCTGGTACAGTGCTAAGATACCGTCAAAAGCTGGCTTTTCGTAAACTTGAATTACTTCGATTTAAACAGTCCAAATACCATTTAATTTAGTTCAATGATGGATCCTCTCTTTTTTGTTTGATATTTTTTATATTAATGATAGCTGGTTTAAAAAATATTTAATTTGATATTAAAAATTTTGTATTATTATTTTATATTTTTACTACTAATAATTATTAATTTTTATTTCTTTAATTTTTTTGTTTTTACTTTTTTTTTGATGTATTTCGATAGTGTTTTTTTGCTAACTTATTTCATTATTCATCACTATTAACCCCTAACATTTAACTTGGAGATTCATAGAGCAATATATTAAATAAATTGGGGATGAACTAATTTAAGATAAAAAAGATAGTATAACCAATTATAAAAATAGCGAAGAGACACTTGATCTGTTGAATTGAGAATTCGAAATGTGTAAAAAGCGATAGCCAATTGAAAGGCTTACATTTCCAACCTCAAATATAGCTTGAGAAAAGTTATACATCTCAACTGAAAGGTCAAATGTTCTATTTTCTTAATTGGTTATAATATATCATGATCTTTAAGTTTCAACAAAATTAAAAAATTTCGAACTTTTCTTTATTATACTTAGACTTATAATTTTACGATCCCGCTATTAAAAGCTATTAGCTATTAATTAATATGCACTCAAATATTATTGCTCGTAAGCCTAAAGAATCTGCTCCACCAACTGGAATAGACTTTTTTGCCCGCTCTGCCTTTGCAGGTGCCATTTCCTGCGCTGTTACCCATGGTACTTTAACCCCAATTGATGTTGTTAAAACTCGTATGCAGCTTGAACCAACTGTGTACAAAAATGGAATGCTTGGTTCTTTCCGCCAAGTAGTTAAGAATGAAGGTGCTGGTATCCTTCTTACTGGTCTTGGACCAACTGTTACTGGTTATTTTATTCAAGGTGCCTTTAAATTTGGGGGATATGAATTCTTCAAAAAGACCATTATTGAAACAGTTGGTGTTGAAACTGCCACTAACAATCGTACTGCCGTATACCTTGCTTCTTCAGCTATTGCTGAATTCTTTGCTGATATCGCTCTTTGCCCACTTGAAGCCACTCGTATTCGTCTTGTTTCTCAACCTGGATTCGCTACTGGCCTTATATCGGGTTTCAGTCGTATCTTTAAAGAAGAAGGTATAGCCCGTGGTTTCTACTCCGGTTTCATCCCGATTCTTTTCAAACAAGTTCCATACAACATGACTAAATTTGTTGCCTACGAACGTGCCACTGAAGCCATCTACGCTTCCATTGGCAAATCAAAGGAACAACTTTCTCCAGTCACTAATACTTATATCAACCTTGGTGCTGGTTTGATTGCTGGTTTTGCTGCTGCTATTATATCCCAACCAGCTGATACCCTTCTCTCTAAAATCAATAAACAAAAGGGTGCTGAAGGGTCTATTGTACCTCGCTTAATCATCGCGGCTAAAGAACTTGGTCCACGTGGGCTCTTTCTTGGCCTTGGCGCTCGTATTATCATGGTTGGTGCCCTTACATCAGGCCAGTTCGCTATTTACGGCGATATTAAACGTATTCTCGGTGCCACTAACAGTATTGAACTTGCTAAACCACAAACTGCTTGACCTCTTGAGCGTCACCAACTTTTTTAAGAATTTGATTACAACTAATCCCTTTAATCGAATTCGTCAATAACAATATGGGGCCAATAAAATCCAAAAAAAATTAGCTAATCAAATCAATCCTTGATCAGCTAATTTTTTAACATATTTGATTAATGTCACCTTTTATTTGAATGTATATATTCGTCATAACCATTTAATAGGTTAAATTAACATAAATTAGAAAATTACTGTTTAAAAACTAAGCTTAAATGGGCAAAGCCCAACCTCCTTTTTAAAGAACAAACGCTCACCTATTAAAATTCAAATTTAAAAAATGTTTAGTGGGCAATTGAGAATCGTAATTCTTTAACTTTTAATCACTTTCAAAAATAAAACATAAAAGAACTATGTTATATAAGAGTTCTAAAAACATTAAAACAATAAATAAAGTTGCAATGCTATTTTTTAATTAAACTTTAGTAACAATAATAACTATAGATTGTTGTGTAAAAAATAATAACATATAGATTGTTAAGTGGATCCTTTATAAAAACAATTAATTAGAAAATACTTTATTCTAATGTTATTTATTCTTCATTTGTATTAATGATTTGAGATTTTTAATAATTGATCTTTCTTAATTATTTTCTGTACATTAAAGTAGCAGCTTTAAGGATCTCCGTTTTAATTGCCTAGTTACAGAATAATTTGGAAAAGTTTGGTTAAGTTGAAAACGCCAATATGTTATTTCTATATTAATAAACTTAAAAATAGAAACACGCCAAGTAGTATTTTCTTGAGGAAGGGTTTAAGCTAAGATTTTCTTGTATCTTTCATTTTCATCTTTAACTCAAACTATGCCCTGTGTGTTATTAATTAATCCATTTTTGTTTTATTAACTTAAATAAGAGAGTTCAAGCAAAATTATAAGTTAAATGTGCAATTAGGTAAAGGTGACTCAGTTGGTAGAGCCACATTTATGCATTGCTGAATTTTTAGAGGCCAATCAAACCTTTAAGATAGGAATATTTAATAATAATGAATTTATGGCTTGAAATTCCTTGGCAAAAATCCACCACTAATTAGCAGGATATTTACCACTATTTAATATTACTCGTTATAATGCTCATAATAGTAACCTATTGTTCCCATAAACTCGAAATAGCGTAATCGAAATAGCGGAAAAACAAGGGATCTAAAAATAAATTATATAGTTTAGCAGAAAAAATTAGTATATAAAAAGGGTTCAACTCATCTCTTAAAATTAAATAACAAATAAATTTATATTTATAATTTCAATAACTTAATAATATCTAAAATGCAATTCACCAAACTCGCCTTCGTTACTGTATTAGCTTCATCTACTTTAGCTCAAGATGATACTGGTAAAAAAATCACTGATGCCCTTGGTGCCGTCGGTAATGATATTGCTAACGCAGCTAACGACATCTTCACCAATGCTTCCAGTTTAGTTGATAACGTTAAAACTAGTGCTGGAAATTCTGCTACTAAAATCACTGATTCTACTGATGTCTCTAAGGCCACTGATTCTGTATCTTCTGCTGTAAGCAAAGCCACCGATTCTCTTTCATCTGCCGTAAGCAAAGCTACTGATAATGTTTCTTCAGCTATAAGTTCAGCTTCTGATAGCATTTCATCTGCTTCAGGCTCATTATCTTCAAAGGCTTCATCTGCTTCATCTAAAGCTTCCAGTACCAGCTCTAAATTATCTTCTAGTAACTCTAGCTCTAGTTCAATTGTAAGTGAACCACAATATTTCGTCTTCTCAGCAGCTTTAGCCTTGTTCGCTGCTAACAACTTATAATTTAATTAGTAATTAATATACTTTAAAATCTCGACTTATAAATAAAGTTTTTTATATTAATAATTAGTCTTTTATCTACAAATTCTTTTTTAATATCGCTTTCAATGTTAACTACACATGAAAAACTTAAATCATTTATGCCCTCGTTTCTGTATTAATGTAGTTTTTGATTTTACATTACATAAAAATGAATAGAGTGAGTATATGGGAGTGTTTTTTTCGACTTCATTATTTTTTCCATCTTTTAAGCGCTATTTGAGTGGAAAACTTGATAGTAAAATTCTTAAACAAAAAAATATATCCTCATATTCTGATATTGGGTTTCTAAAAGATTCAATTGGAAGTGATTTTATTTAGTGGAACTTTAAATAACTATCAATAATAAAGTTTTATAAAACAAATGAACTGTCTGGATGATTATAAGATTTTCATATCCAAGATCCTCTTAGAGTCTAACATACTTTATGTAGTAATTTTAATTTAAATGGATCAAGTATATTCTAGTATAAGTAAGTATATCTCGTAAAGATTTTTATGAATGCTTTTAAGGATATTATAGGCTAATATTAATTTAATTTATATAAGAAATTGTATTTATTAACAATAATATCTTTCTTAGAAAATTACGTCCTTATTACTCAAGTCTTTTAAATGAAAAATTACTCCTTTCTATTATGTATAAAATTCATCACTATTTTTCTTGCTTATTTCGAATTTATTAATTCCAATACTTAAAAGAAATGAAAGGAGGTTTTTGTTACGCAATTAACCTTCTTACCTCTATCCCTTCATTTTCTTAATACTATTAAATAAATTATACTATCCTTTATGGATGTGTAATAAAAAAATCCGAGATTGTTCTGGCTTCTTATCTAAAAAGGTAAGCTAAAATTTAATAGTGCGCATTTTTCTCTCAAGAAGTGCGCAAATACAACATACAAGCAGCGCATACTGATGTTTTGTTGTCTTAAATTTAGCTGATAGTTTTCTAAATTAAAGCTTAAAAGTGAACAAAATAGTAAAAGAAAGAAACATCCCTTTTATTTTCAGATTTTTAGGATAAAACATGTTCAGATAAAATGGAAGTGTTTTTTTTGGCTCCATTACTTTTTCTATCCTTTAAGCGCTATTTAAGCGGAGAATTTATTAGTAAAATTCTTAAACGTAAAAAACATTCCTAAATGCTAGATAACAGAATCAAGCTAATTTAAAGTATAAATGGCCAAAAATTAAATAAAATCTTTAAAAAGACACTCAAAATTAATTAAATTATAATAATTTTATTGAAAATTAATGATATATAATATAAACGGTATTACTTTAAAGAAGGTAATTACCAACAACTGCAACTGCTAACAAAGAAGAAGAGTATTTTGTAAATGAAGCTCCACTACTACCATTGCTTCCAGAACCTGGAGCACTGATATCTTCCTTTACGCCATCACAAGATTTAAGATCTCCACTAGGAGTTTGAACTTCACCTAATCCACTTTCACCAACACAAGCATCGCTATTCTTGTTCTCTTTCATGTAGACTTCATTGAGTGCCCAGCTAAGTTGATCAATAGCTGAACATCCAGAAAGGTTACCATATTCACCTTTAGAAGGATCAGAACCAAGTCCTTTTTTACAATCGGCCTTTTCACAAAGGTATTTAAATGTTTTTCCAATTTCATCACCACTTAAGTCGGTTTTTTTGACCTTACAGCTTAATGAATCTACGATACATTTACATTTTTTATTTGAAGGTGTTGGTGGTAATTTTTCACTAGCTTCCCAATCCTTTCCAATTTTAGGACAAGTAGAAGCTTCGGTATTTTTAGGGTTATAACTATCAATAGTATACTTCTTAGGTTTGATGCCAGCAAGAGCTTTCTTAAAGTTATCATATTCATCTTTAATCTTTTCTACTTTGCCACCGTTGATTTTAACAATACCATATCTGTTAGTTTCTTGAGTATATTCATAAAGGATACCACCAGCAACTACTTCCTCCATATCAGGTCCGTACATAGATTTTAATTCATTAACGAATTCACGAGGACGTGCGGTATTACAACCATATTCACTAAAGAAAATTGGGATGCTGTAATCTTTAAACTCTTTGGTAAGGGCAGGATAACCAGAAGCTTCAAATGATTCAGAGCGGCACCAAGAATAGACATTAACAGAATAAAAATCAGCCCTTTCTTCATCTTTACCACAGTTAAAATAAGCTTCAATATTTTTACGAGTATTAGTATCATCGTTGTTAGCATATCCAACTAATACTTGATGCTTCTTAGTTTTGATGTAAGCTTTCATATCTCTTAAAGAAGCCTTAACAAATGGATTAGCATCAGTATTTGTTTTATTATTGTTAATTTCATTTCCTGCAAAGTAGAAAGCAACGTTATCGAATTGATCAAATGCATCAATATTTTGTTTGAAGTGATCCAACATATCAACAGTGTAAGTAGGTTCATCCCGATTAATAGAATATTTTGGTATAGGTACATCTAATGCTAAATAAATACCAGCATCAGCAAAAATCTTCATACATTCTTTATGATCTTTAGTGGGATCGACTTCGTATACTCGAACAACATTAAGACCTAAGTCTTTGAAATATTCAACATCTCTTTTACAATTTTCTGGGAAGGCCAATGGATCTTTTTTGGATTCGTCTGCAGTTCCACGGGGTTGATAAGCTATACCTTTCACATGGAATATTTCACCAGTTTTTTTATTGAAGAATTTATTTCCTTTGGCAATGATAGGGTCCAAAGCAAGTGATGAAGCCACTAATAAAGATAAAATAAATCCCTTTAACATGTTTTTAAGGTTTAAAATTGTTTTAAAAAAAGTAAGTAAAGTAATAAATTACATGTTATTTATATAATAATTATTGTGACACCTTTAAATTTATTGATGATTTAAGTTCGGGAACCACCAATTTTTAGCTTTTTATCAAATCAAATCAAAGTTCTATGGAATTTCTTGCAGCTTTCTCAGATTAATGGATTGCTTCAGAGATTTCATTGGCTAAAAACACCAAAATATTTAAATTATAACTTCCAAAAATTACATTCCAATCAACTTAAAAATTCTGCTTCTAATTTGGGCTTACGGTATTTCTTTTTAAACTATGGTTTATTTTTAGAAGAGTTTGTAACTTCCTCATTTAAGTTTATTTTTAGCTTAAGGTTGATAAAATAAAATGAAAATTTGACATTTAGTTTTGAAAATAAAAATTATTATATTAATTGTATTTTTTAATACTATTTTACTATCAGGATCTAATACTTCAGGCATCAGAATAGTCTTATTCCAAAAAGTTGAATCTAATAGTGGTTCTTTAATAAATAAATAAGCATGAAACATAATTTATAGTTTCCTTGTTTTGTTTTAGTGATTTAACATATTTTGTGTATCTAATAACTTTTATTCTCTATTTTTACTCCTATTTCTAAATAAATTTAATTACTTGATAATACTAAGTTAACAATAAGATTTGGTAATTTGTATATCAAAGTTACTTTTTGAACTTAATTTAATTTATTAATTGATAATTATTATTCAAAATAAGTTTCTATATATTTTATATTACTTATTACAAATAAATAAATTTAAAATTAACGAAATAATAAATCATATTTGAAAAGAACATAAAACGATAAGTACTTAGGTATATTTGACAATTATACTTACTATGTTTTTTAAACTAAAGTCTAAACTTAAGGAACCTACTTATTAAATAACATAATTAAAAATAAGTTCAGTATGGAAATGAAATTATTAAAAAGAAATTGTGCATAAGTGGTTGATTAGTTAAAAAATAGACTATGGTTTGCTGTTTAAAACCTGTGTTTCCCTAAAAATAAGTCAAGACAAAAGGCTAACATTAAGTTTATTTTGTGAAAATTTTTAAAAAGAGAATGAATTATAACAAGAAAAAAAATTCTCATATAAAACATGAAAAGGGGCTATTTTTTTACCTTTCATTTTATAAATATCAAATTGAATGTAAATATTAAAAATTACAGATAAATTATCTAGAAATTGATTGGTTCTCCAAAGATTTAATAAAAGTTACAATAAATTCCTGAGACCTTTGAACATGCTATTTAACAGCATAAAAACTGTAACCTCTCTTTTGTGTATTATAAAAAGCTATTTAATAACATTATATAGTCTTCAGAGCCTTACTCTCGCTTAGTTTAATCTTTTAAATATAAACAAAATTGAGCAAGTCCTATAGCAGCTTTATGATTCAAGTAGAATATGACAGTAGACAGTATTCTCTGTTTAAACTATTTGTTCACTTAAGTAAGAAGTGATAATTTTTGAAAATTTAGTAGATAAATTTTTTATAAAAAGTGTATCTATTATATTAAATATAAGCTAAAATTAGATACCTATCTAGTCTTATGAACTATATATATACCTATTTGATAAAGATAAAAGTAATATAGCTTTTATTTTGTATTATATATGATTTGGATTATTATTTATTAAATAAGTTAGTTTGAATTTCAATCACAAAAGTTAACCTTGATTAAATCAAGTTTAAAATTAAGTTCAAAAAAACATAAAAACTCAAAAATATCAAATATTAACTGTTTTATTATTTACGATAGTAAGCTTAAAAGATATACAACAATTTAAAGATTAGCGTAAGCGACAGCCAATACAGGAACTGAGTAAGCAACAAATTTAAAGCTAGAAATTGAAGCATCTGAGGTACTACTACCTTTAACTTCAGAACTCTTAGATTGAATTTGACTAGAGACACTGGATTGCATACTAGAGATTTGAGAGCTTACTGACTCAGTAAGACTAGAAATTTTTGAATTAAGAGAGTCGGAAGCAGAAGTAGCTTCGGATCTAACAGAAGAAAGAGAACTAGATTCTGCATCTTTAATAGAAGAAGCACTTTCACTAGCTTTGGATAAAACAGAGGAAGCTTTATCTGGAACTCCAGTAGCAGAAGAGGATGGAGTTGGATTGCTGGATTGAGCATCTTGGGAAACTACTAATGAAGCAGCAGATAAAGCTAAGATAGTTTGGAAGAATTGCATTGTTGATTGAATATTTATATTTATCGAATTAAATTGTATTATAATATTTAAATATTCAAATTCTTTGGTTTATATATCTTTTTCTTAATAATTTTAATAATATTATAATAGTGAGCTCATATTTTTAAGGTATTAAAAGTAGGCTAATAATTGAATCATCTATTATTTGGGTGCAGTATTATTTAATTTATTTAATAATAAAACACCATGTGAGTTGAATTGTTAATAAAGTTCTCAATCAATTTAGTAAATTTTAAAAATGAGCTAATTCTTTAAAGTTGAAAATTCGATAGCGAATTTCTAATTAGGAATTTTGAAGGAACCTATAAGAATAGCTTTTCATTTTAATATCCAATAATCTTTCTCAAATTATTTTATTAAAATAAAAATAAAAAATATTGTAAAAATATTAAATTTTATTAAAATTCTAAAGCAAGTTCAAAAATGATTCAAAGATTATAATAAAATGAAACAAAAGCACATAAGTTATAAATATTCTATATCTTAAAATTTCTTATACAAAAAAGTAAAATTATTTTCTATAATATGTGATTTTTTATATATTTGTATACAAAATGCATACCTAATCTATGGTATATGAAATTGGATGTTAATTACATTTCGATCATTATTTAATATAAGCA